>CM039676.1:26532494-27732494 GCA_022496015.1 Hordeum marinum
GCAAGTCAGTTGCTGCTCCAGTGAAGCAACCCAAAGTTGAACTCAAACCCGAGACTAAGTGCTTCTATTATGAGGTGAGAGGTCGCTGAAGCGGAACAACCCTAGATACTTGGTAGATAAGAAGGCTAGCAACATCAACAGAAGTATATTTGATATACGAGTTATTGATGTGTACCTTGCTAGTACTCCTAGTAGCACCTGGGTATTGGATACCGGTTCGGTTGCTAAATTTTAGTAACTCGAAATAAAAGCTACGGAATAGACGGAGAACTAGCTAAGGGTGAGGTGACGATGTGTGTTGGAAATGTTTCCAAGGTTGATGTGATCAACATCGCACGCTCTCTCTACCTTCAGGATTAGTGACGAACCTAAATAAATGTTATTTGGTGTTTTGCGTTGAGCATGAACATGATTAGATCATGTTTGTTGCAATACAGTTATTCATTTAAGTCAGAGAATAATAGTTATTCTGTTTACATGAATAATACCTTCAATGGTCATGCACCCAGTGAGAATGGTTTGTTGAAATCTTGATTGTAGTAATACACATGTTCATAACATTGATGTCAAAAGATACAAAGTTAAATAATGATAGTACCACATACTTGTGGCACTGCCGCAAAATGTCATATTGGTATAAAGCGTATGAAGAAACTCCATGGTGATGGATATTTGGACTCATTCGATTTCGAATCGGTTGAGGCATGCGAATCATGCCTCTTGGGCAAGATGACTAAAGGACCCCGTTGGATGGAGCGGGCAAGTGATTCATTGGAAATGATACATGTTGATGTATGCAATATAGTGAGTCTTGTAGCGTGCAGTGGATACCGTTATTTTCTTACCTTCACTGATGATTTGAGTAGATATAGTGTATATTTACTTAATGAAACACAAGTCTGAATCGTTTGAAAGGTTCAAGCAAATTCAGAGTGAAGTTTAAAGATCATCGTGACAAGAAGATAAAAATGACTGCGATATGATCGTGGAGGTGAATATCTGAGTCACGAGTTTGGCATACAACTTAAGACAATGTGAAAGTTGTTTCACAACTAAACGCCACCTGGAACACCATAGTGTGATGGTGTGTCCGAACATCATACTTATGCTCTATTGGACATGGTGCGTGCTATGATGTCTCTTGTCGTTTTACTACTATAATTTTGGGGTTATGCATTAGAGACAACTACATTCACTTTAAAAAGGGCACCATCTAAATCCGTTGAGATAACACCGCATGAATTATTGTTTGATAGAAACCTAAGCTGTCATTTCTTAATGTTTGGGGCTGCGACGCTTGTGTGGAAAATGTTTTCACCTAATGAGGTCGAACCCAAGGCGGACAAATGCATCTTCATAGAATACCCTAAGATCAGTTGGGTGAACCTTCTATATCAGATCCAAGTGCAAAGTGTTTGTTGCTTAAACGGATCCTTTCTCGAGGAAATGTTTCTCTTGAAAGAATTGAGTGGGAGGAAGATAGACTTTGATGAGGTTGTTAAACCTTTGTTCAACCAGAGAGTAGCGCAACGCAGAAAGATGTTTCTGTGAAGCCTACGTTAGTTGAAGAGGAAGTTAATGATGATGATCATGAAGCTTCAGGTTCAAGTTACTATTGAACTTCGTAGGTCGACAAGGATGTGTACTGCTCCTAAGCGGTACGACAACCCTGTCTTGGAGGTCATGTTGTTGGACAACGATGAACCTACGAGCTATGGAGAAGAGATGATGAGTCCGGATTCCGACAAATGGTTGGAGGCCATGAAATCCGAGATAGAATCCATGTATGAAAACAAAGTATAGACTTTGGTAGACTTGCTCGTTGGATGGCAGGTCGTTGAGTACAAATGTATCTTTAAAATGAAGACAAATGCTAATGGTAATTATCACCATTTGTAAAGCTCGACTTGTTGCAAAGTTGTTTGTGACAAGTTCAAGGAGTTGACTGCAATGAGACTTTCTCACTCGTAGCGATGCTAAAGTCTGTTGGAAATATGTTAGCAGTTGCTGCATTTTTCAATTATGAAATCTGGCAGATGGATGTCAAAACATCGTTTCCTTAACGGTTTTACTTGAGGAAAGGTTGTATGTGATACAACCAAAAGGTTTTGTCAGTCCTAAGGATGCTAAAAGGTGTACTAGCTTCAGCGATCCTTCTATGGACTGAAGCAAGCATCTCGGAGTTGGAACATACGCTTTGATGAGGTGATCAAAGTTTTGATGTTTATACAAAGTTTACGAGAAACTTGTATTTGCAATAAAGTGAGTGGGAGCACTATAGAATTTCTGATAAGTATATGTGGATGACATATTGTTGATCAGAAATAATATAGAGTTTCTGGAAAGCATAAAATGGTCATTTGGAAAGTGATTTTCAAAGGAAGACATGGATGAAGCTACCTAATTGTTGAGCATCAAAATCTATGGAGATAGATCAAGATGCTCGATGAGACTTTCAATGAGTGCATACCTTGACAAGATTTCGAAAGAGTTCAAAATGGATCAGTCAGAGAAAGAGTTCTCGCCTGATTTTTAAGGTGTTAAAGTTGAGTGAGACTCAAAGCTCGACAACGGCAGAAGAAAGAGAAAGGACGAACATCGTCCCCTATGCCTTAGCCATAGGCTCTATATTATGCCATGCTGTGTACCGCACCTGTGTGTGCCTTGCCATGAGTCCGTCAGGGGGAACAAGGGTTTAACCAGGAGTGGATCACTGGACAGCGGTCAAGATTATCCTTAGTAACTAAGAGACTAAGGAGATGTTTCTCGATTATGGAGGTGATAAAGAGTTCGTCGTATGGAGTTACGTCGATACAAGCTTTAACACTAATCCGGATGACTCATAGGAGCAATCTGGATACGTATAGTGGAGCAGCCATTTGGAATAGTACCGAGCGGAGTGTGATAGCAATGTTTTCAGTTTGACATAGGTATTTGCAAAGTGCACACGGATCTGAATGTTACAGACCCGTTGACTATAAGACCTCTCTCACATGCAAAGCATGATCGAGCCCCAGAACTCGTTGGGTGTTAGATTCATAACAATGTGAATCACATGGTGGTGTGAACTAGATTATTGACTCTAGTGCAAGTGGGAGACTGTTGGAAATATGCCCTAGAGGCAATAATAAATTAGTTATTATCATATTTCCTTGTTCATGATAATCGTTTATTATCCATGCTATAATTGTATTGATCGGAGACTTAGATGCATGTGTGGATACATAGACAAAACCATGTCCCTAGTATGCCTCTAATAGACTAGCTCATTGATCAAAAGATGGTTAAGGTTTCCTAGCCATGGACATGAGATGTTATTTGATAACGGGGTCACATCATTAGGAGAATGATGTGATGGACAAGACCCAAACTGCAAACGTAGCATATGATCGTGTCAGTTTATTGCTACTGTTTTCCGCATGTCTAGTATGTGTTCCTATGACCATGAGATCATGCAACTCACAGATATCGGAGGAGTGCCTTGTGTGTATCAAACGTCGCAACGTAACTGGGTGACTATAAAGGTGCTCTACAGGTATCTCTGATGGTGTCTGTTGAGTTGGCATGGATCGAGACTGGGATTTGTTACTCCGTGTGACGGAGAGGTATCTCGGGGCCCACTCGGTAATGCAACATCACAATAAGCCTTGCAAGCAATGTGACTAATTTTTAGTTGCGGGATCTTGTATTACGGAACGAGTAAAGAGACTTGCCGGTAACGAGGTTGAACTAGGTATGGAGATACCGACGATCGAATCTCGGGCAAGTAACATACCGAAGAACAAAGGGAACGTTATACGGGATTAACTGAATCCTTGACATAGAGGTTCGATCGATAAAGATCTTCGTAGAATATGAAGGAACCAATGTGGACGTCCAGGTCCCGCCATTGGTTATTGAACATAGAGGTGTCTCGGTCATGTCTACATAGTTCTCGAACCCGTAGGGTCTGCACACTTAAGGTTCGGTGACATTGGTTATTGACCAAAGTTTGTTCGGAGTCCCGGATGAGATCCGGACGTCACGAGGAGCTCCGGAATGGTCCGGAGGTAAAGATTCATATATAGGAAGTCCCAGTTTGGTTTCCGAAAAAGTTTCGGGCTCATCGGTAGTGTACCGGGAGTGTCGGTAGTGTACCGGGAGGCCTCCGGGAGGGGTATTTCGACCCCAATAGGTCCATGGGCTGTGGGAGAATAATAACCAGCCCTTAGTGGGCTGGGAAAACAGCCACAAAGGCCCATGGCGCAGGAGAGAAAGTCCTAAAGCAAAAAGTGAAAAATCAGCCAATAGGAGGCAATCCTACTCCAACTAGGATTGGAGGTGAAGTAGGATTGCTTCCCACCTCCTATTTTGGCTGACCCAAAGGCCTTGGCTGCCTCTCCTCTCCTCTCCTCCTATATATACTAGTGGATTGGGTGGTTTTTGGACAGAATTTCCGGCCACGTGCTACCCGTTTCACCGGTGCACAGTTTCTCCTCTAGATCGGTTTTCCGCAGCGCTTAGGCGAAGGCCTGCCGGAATCACTCCACCACCATCACCGGAGCGCCGTCACGCTGCCGGTGAACTCTCTATCCTCTCCACCTCCTCTTGCTGGATCAATACGGTGGAGATCGTCATCAAGCTGCACGTGTGCTGAACGCGGAGGTGCCGTCCGTTGGGCGCTAGATCGGAAGGACCGTGATCGAGATCGCGAGACGGTTCGTGATGAGATCGCGGAACGTATCGTGATGAGTTCGCGGGACAGATCGTGATCAAGATCGTGAGACGGATCGTGATGAGATCGCGGGACGGATCATGATGAGTTCACGGGACGGATCGTGATTGGATCGCGGGACGGATCGTGATGAGATCGCGGGACGCTCGGCGATTTTGATTGCGAAGATGTTCGACTACACCAACCGCGTTTCTTAACGCTTCCCGCTTAGCGATCTACAAGGGTATGTAGATCCACTCTCCCTCTCGTAGATGCTCATCACCATGGATAGGTTTGCGTGTGCGTAGGAAAATTTTTGTTTCCCATGCAACGTTCCCCAACAGTGGCATCATGAGCTAGGTTGATGGTTCGATGAGTCTCGAGTAGAACACAAAAGGTTTGTGGGCGTTGATGCTTAGATTTCTTCCTCCCTTGGTCGGATTTTGGTTCAGCGGGATTGTGAGATGAAGCGGCCCGGACCAACATTACTCCTACACTTACGAGAGACCGGTTCCCTCGACGCAACTTGTTGCTTAGATGGCTTGCGGGTGATAGTTTCTCTCACTTTAGTTGGATCGGATCCGACAAAGGCGGTCCTTGAGAAGGTTGAAAAGAAATCTATGTATCACCGTTGTGGTTTATGCGTAGGTGAGAATCGTTCTTGCTAGATACCCGTAGCAGCCACGTAAAACATGCAACAACAATTAGAGGACGTCTAACTTGTTTTTGCAGGGTATTTTGTGATGTGATATGGCTAATTACATGATGAGATATATGTGATGTATGAGATGTTCGACTAAACCAACCGCGTTTCTTAACGCTTCCCGCTTAGCGATCTACAAGGGCACGTAGACCCACTCTCCCTCTCGTAGATGCTCATCACCATGGATAGGTTTGCGTGTGCGTAGGAAATTTTTTGTTTCCCATGCGACGTTCCCCAACACCCTCTTCCTGTGGCGTTCTCCCTCCACATCACCAGGGTCATCGCGGGGGATCTTATAGCGCAGTGCACCGCATACCGAGCATGCATCCAAATTCTCGTACTCCTCACCGCGGTAGAGGATGAAGTCATTAGGGCATGCATGTATCTTCTGCACCTCTAATCCTAGAGGGCAGACAACCTTCTTTGCTTCGTACGTACTTTGAGGCATGTCGTTATTCTTCGGAAGCATCTTCTTTATCATCATCAGCAATTCTTGAAATCCCTTCTCAGTTACACCATTCTTCGCCTTCCATTGCAGCAATTCCAGTGTGGTACCCAACTTTTTCTGGTCATCTTCACAATTTGGATACAATAATTTCTTGTGATCCTCTAACATGCGTTTCAACTTCAACCTCTCCTTATCATTTTCGCAGTTTCTCTTTGCATCAGCAATGACCTGACCCAAATCATCAGCGGGCTGATCTGATGCCTCTTCTTCAGCTTCCCCCATTGTTGTATCAGCGAAAGGATAGCTGTCATCATCCTCTTCTTCTTCATTGTCTTCCATTATAACCCCTCTTTCTCCTTGCTTGGTCCAACAGCTATAGCCAGACATGAAACCGGACTTCAACAGGTGGTAGTGAAGGGTTTTTGAGGTAGAGTAATTCCTATCATTATTATAGTCACGACATGGACAACGCATGAAACCATTCTGCTTATTTGTCTCAGCCACATGAATAAAATCATGCAGGCCATTAAGAAACCCTGGACTTAGTCAGTCATCGTACATCCATTGCCGGCTCATGTTCACTACACAACATCTAAGTGACCAAATTAATACAACTTCATCATCACATTACAACCAAAAGTAGAGCTAGCAGTGACCAAATGTTATTACTGCAAATAATGGATACTTATAGTTCATACATATACATCTCATAAAACAACACCAACTATCTAAAACATGTGAATACAACAACAAATGCGATAATAATCTCAACTAAAGTAACAATTGATCCAACAACATAATGATACCAAGCCTCTTTATCAATGGCATATTTTCTAATCTTTCTAAGCTTCAAGCGCATTCCAGCCATCTTGTTCTTGTGATCATCGACGATATCGGCAACATGCAATCCAATCCCATCTTCTCATCTTCAGTTCTTTTCAATTTTTATTTCAAATGATCAATCTCTTTTCCAGCTTGTTTTAATTTCTCGAGCAGAATTGCATAGTCGGTTGGAATTTCTGGTTCAACTACTTCCTATAGATAAAAATATCTACGTCAATTTTGTGGCATAATTAATTGTCATAGACATTAGATGATGTGTGAAATAGTTATAAAAGATAATTAACAACATACCACATCTGAATCATAGACTGGACGAGGGCCGACGTGGGCGGATACCATAACCATTACACTATAGAATAACTAACAATAATACAAGTAAGTAAATTGTACATGCAGCTATCTAAATCATACACGTAATTTTTTTAAAAGATTTTAAGAAGAACAAGAGGCTCACCAAGGTGGCCAGTGCTGCGACGAGACGGTGCGGACGATGGACGATGGTTTGGACTGCCGGGGATGGGAAGGCACACCAAATAAACCACACCTACACACATGCAACCTAACAAGTTAATTTGAGCTCAAATTGGATATAAATCAAATAATCTCCCACAAATCAAATATCACATATCTTTGAGCATACCACAAGATAATCTAGCAAGAGATGAAGGAGCAAACTTGCTAACCTTTATGAACAGTTGGATAGATGGGGTGCCTTCAAATCTTGACAAATCCTTGGCAAAATGGAGGATGAGCTTCGAGCAAGAAGAAGAACATGGGAAGGCACACCAAATAAACCATACCTACACATATGCAACCTAACAAGTTAATTTGAGCTCAAATTGGATATAAATCAAATAAACTCCCACAAATCACATATCACATATCTTTGAGCATACCACAAGCTAATCTAGCAAGAGATGAAGGAGCAAAGTTGCTAACCTTTATGAACACTGGGATAGATGGGGTGCCTTTAAATCTTGACAAATCCTTGGCAAAATGGAGGATGAGATTCGAGCAAGAACAAGAACAGGGGAGAAAACAGAGCTCTTTTGATCGGCTGCAGACGGATGTATATGTAGGAAGTCTTTAGTACCGGCTGGTGTCACCAGCCGGTACTAAAGGTTGCCCTTTAGTACCGGTTTGTGTAACCAGCTAGTACTAACGGTGCAAGCAGGGCCCATGTCTGACCAAAACCCTGCCACGCCCCCTTTAGTACCGGCTCGTGACACGAACTGGTACTAAAGGTCCCTCACGAGCCGGTACTAAAGGTCACCCTGCTCCTAGCCGTTGTAGCCGGCACGAACCGGGACTAATACCATCTTTAGTACCGGTTCGTGACCAGACCGGGACTAAAGCTCGGGACGAAAGGTCTGTTTTCTACTAGTGAAGGGTGTTGTTTGCTACCTCTAATCTCGAGAGCGTCTAATCTGTCTATCTCTAATCTCTTGTCTTGTCTAAACCTGTGGACATGTGAATCTGTCTTTCTAGGGGTGCTCTACCCCTCCTTATACAAGTGGAGAGGATAGGTTTACAAATAGAGTCCTACTAGGAGTAGGACTAGGACTAGTGTTTTCATGAATCCTAATCCGGGTCTTGTTTCTCTTGTAAGGGAATCCTCTCTCCTTTGGGCCTTCTCTTGTGAGCCGTCTAGCGCCAGCTTACGCACCGGGTTTTGGGACTGGTCGTCCTACGACCCGCCTGCCGGGTCATTAATAAAATGTCATGTCTATACTGGGTCTCCTGTGAGTCGCCAGGTCGGGTCATACCGCGGGGTATATCCCCGACATTAGCCCCCAGGTTAGTTTGAATTTATTCATGCTAAGCTCCTGAAATAAGAGTAACAAATATGTTAAGTGGCCGGCTTGTTCCTTTGGCCGGCTTATAAAATGGCTCCTCAAAAATCCGGGTCTTTTCTGCATAGGAACGAGTCATCTTGATAATCATCTTGCTTGCCGATGTCCTTTGAAAAATATTGAGAATTAGAACACCCATTATGAACGAGTTCTATTGAGTTGGCTTCCAATGCTCTTGGCGGGTCATCTCCGCCGGGTCATAATCATTGATGACGGCGGGTCATTATCGTTGGTGACACCGGGTCAAATAACTAGAATCCGCTGACTTGATAAAAATATTGGGATGAAAATCCATCTGATGTAAAACCGGACTTCCATTGTTGTGAAGTGATACGTCTCCAACATATCTATAATTTTTGATTATTCCATGCTATTATATTATCAACTTTGGATGTTTTTTATATGCATTAATATGCTATTTTATATTATTTTTGGGACTAACTTATTAATTCAGTGCCTAGTGCGAGTTCCTGTTTTTTCCGTGTTTTTGACCTTTTTTAGATAGGAATATCAAACGGAGTCCAAACGGAATAAAACTTTCGACGTGATTTTTTATGGAAAATATCAAAAATAGTAGAAGGAAAAGATACCGGAGAGGCGGCCCAAGGGAGTCACGAGCCTGGGAGGCGCGCCCCGTGGGTGCGGCTAGGGGGGTCGTGACCTCCTCATGGCACCTCTTTACTTGTTCCCGACGCCAGACGGTCTTATAAATATGGAAACCCTCGTGCTGAGCCGGCCTGCGGTCAGAAGCACCAGCGTCCTCGCCCTCGGGGCGGGGGAACTCGGAGATGGCCCCGCCGGGGGCGAGGCCGGCCTGTTGTGCGTTGGCGGTGTCGATGAGGTCCTTGATGTGTCGCTCGCACGCGACACGTTCGTCGCCCTCCAAAGTTGCCAAGTCCTCGTAGGCAACCTTGGCGGCGTGCAGTTTGGCCGCGGGGTTGTCGTAGACGGGGAGACGTCCGCCGAGGATTTCTGTGACCACGCGGCCGCTTTCCCGCACGACCCCATGCCGGCTGGGCTCGGGGCCAGCCGGGGTGAGACCGAATGCGGAGTTGTACTCCCGCTGCGCGGCTTCCATCCGGTGTCGCTCCGTGGCGAGGGCGCTGGCGTCCTCAAATAACAAGCGGCGGGCTGCCTCCAGCTCGGCTCTGGTGGTAGCTGGATCCGCCGTCTTGGCGATGAGAGTGCCCAGACCCCGGAGGGTGGCGGCGAGCGGGTCAGAGGTGCTGGCGCGAGCCGCGGCTGCGCCGGCCTCAGCCGCTCGCCCCCGGCCCGAAGTGGTGGAAGAGGTGGCGACCATCACTCCCACACGAGTGTGGGAGCCGATGGCCTCGCCCGTGGCGAGCGTGCTCACGGACGAGGGAGGATCGGTGCAGTTGAGCAACCAGCTAGGGTACTCGTCGGTCGTCGGCGCGTCGGTGAGGCTCAGCTTGCTGAGCTGCCCGGCGAGCGCGGCGACGTTGGATGCGAGATTGTGGCCGGGGCGCTCGTCAGAGACGCCGGGCGTGCCGCCTGCGAGACCTGCCGGAGCAAGCCCCACGAGCATGCGATTCTTCCCGGGCGCGAGGCGGTCGGGGGAGGTGGCAAAGGGCCCCGCCCGGAGCATGACTCCGGCCGACGCCGCGGACGGCCCCATGGTGGGCGCCAACTGTCGTGGATTCGTCATGGCAGATGCCATGGGTAGGCTTATCGAGAGGGGCCAAAGGGCGCCGGCAGCCTCCGGGAACGGGGTTAGGCACAAACGGTGATGGACACATGATGTACCCAGGTTCAGGGCCCTCCGTGGGAGGTAACACCCCTAGTCCTGCTCGGTCCACATTATGCGATGGAGAGGTTACAACAAGGCTCCTGGAGCTGTATGATCAAGGGAGGAGAAGGAGCTAGCCGTTCTCCTACATCTACGTGTGGTGCATGGGGATGATGGAGTGAATTCGGAACCCCTTGCATGGGGGTGGTCCGGGGGGTTTTATAGGCCAACCCCTAGATTACAATAGGGATAGAAGGCCGCGGGGGCCCCGGCTAGCAGCCTCTTGGGCCGGCCGCGGGGCCAGCCGGCTATGGGGTCTTGTCGCTAGTAGGCCTCACCGGCTGAAGGGTCCCGTCCAGAGCCGGCAGGGCCTGCCTGGGGGGACCCGATGCCGGTCACTTCACGGCACGGGTCGCCCCTTGTGGTGTCGTCTAGCGTCGCCCGGCCGAAGTCAGCGGCCCGAACGGCCGCCCAGTAGCCATGCTGGGGCAGGTAATGGAGTGGTTGAGGCGTGCCAGCACTCTTGGAAGCTCGGTCGCCATCCGCCAGGGTCAGAGGTCCTGACGCCTTCACTGTAGCCATACGGGCGCTGACCCCCGATGGGATGGAGTCCACTATGGCCTCATAGGCCCTGGCAGTGGTATCCAATGCCCAGCCAACTGGAGAGGCCAGCTGACATCGTCCATAGCCGACCGGTGAGCTGTAACCGACGGAAGCGCAGCCGGCGGGCCCTAACCGGAGGGTCGCGGCCGGCAAGGCAAAGCCGGACCGCTAGGGGAAGCAGCCCGCCTTTTAACCGTGCTTGGCGAACTGGAGCAAAGGGGCATTTCAGGATACCCCGGGGCCGTCCCCCCGTCAGTAAAGGGATTGACAACCTCTTTATCACATTGGGTGCAAGTTTGTTTGTGTTTGTGCAGGTTTCTTGGTGCCTCATCTTGATACTCCTACTGGATTGATACCTTGGTTCTCAAACCGAGGGAAATACTTATCTCTACTTTGCTGCATCACCCTTTCCTCTTCAAGGGAAAAACCAACGCAAGCTCGAGAAGTAGCAGGAAGAATTTCTGGCACCGTTGCCGGGGAGTATTCAAGTGAAGCATATCTACAAGTACCTATCACAAACTCATCTCTTGCATTTACATTATTTGCCATTTGCCTCTCGTTTTCCTCTCCCCCACTTCTAAAACAAAAATTTACAAAAATATTTGCCTTTCTTTGTTTGACTTTTTCGTTTGCCCTTTTCTTTCGCTTGCTTTCTGTTTGCCTGTGTGCTTGTCTACTTGCTAAGTCACCATGTCTGAATCATTCAAACAAAAGATCACTCTGCCTAGATTTAATGCGTGGGACAGCCCCTCTGTCCTCCCCAAACTCACAAATAATGAGTCTATGGGAAGACGTCCTGAGGTTGCTAGAGATACTTTCAGTAATATTGATGATGGGGATCCTATTCTTTTTCACTATTCGCTTAATGAATCCTTAAAAGACGCTTGGTATAGATTGATGAGGATTCAAACTAGTCACATCCCTCCTTATCATATTGAGTTATACTTAAAAAGCTTTTATGCCGGATTGCCCCACTCGTTTAAACAAATATTGGATTCTATATTTGATAACGGTTTCCTTGTAGGAGATGCCTTTGACACTTTTGAAAAAATGAAAGCTATATTTGGGCATCCCAAGGGAGAAAACGAGACAACTGCCCTCATCTGTTTCTACCAAAATGAATCAATAAAAGAAATGAAGGCTGGTTTAGACACGAACTTTCATAATGTGCTTAATCTTTCTTCCACTATAAATGGTCATGTACTCTCACAAAATAGGAAGATAGATGCTCTCGACAAAAAAGTCTCCCCATGTTTCCAAAGAAAGGACTATGACAATAGTTGATTCTATTGCCTTATGCCTAGCTAAGGGCGTTAAACGATAGCGCCTGTTGGGAGGCAACCCAATGAATAGGTTTATTTTTGCTTTTTTACTTTCTGTTTTGTTGAGTCCACACCATCATTATTCTGTTATGATTGTGTTTTTTTAATGTTTTAATTAGTGTTTGTGCCAAGTAGAACCTTTATGATTAGTTTTGGTGATAGTTGTTTAATCATGCTGGAAAAGACAGACACTTTGTGCTCACGAAATTATTTTTCATTCCTATCCAGAAAGAGAGTTTGAGTTGATTCTTTTTGATGATGATTGATATGCAAATTTCCCTAAGTTTCATAATTTTGTAAGAATTTTTGAGTTAGCAGAGGTATACTAAATATACAGATTGCTACAGACTATTCTGTTTTTGACAGATTCTGTTTTTGTTGTGTTGATTGCTTATTTTATGAAACTATGGGTAGTATCGGGGGGTAAGGGCCATGGAAAGTGAGAATACAGTAATATAACATCAATATAAATGGAAATTAAAGTTTACTACAGTACCTAAAAAGTTGGTGGTTTGTTTTCTTATGCTAATGCTATCACGAGTTTCTGTTTAAGTTTTGTGTTGTGAAGTTTTCAGTTTTTTGGGTGATGTTCTTATGGACAATCGAATAAAGAGTGGAAAGAGCCTAAGCTTGGGGATGCCCAAGGCATCCCAAGCCAAATTCAAGGAAACTAGATAGCCTAAGCTTGGGGATGCCCCGGGAAGGCATCCCCTCTTTCGTCTTCAATCCATCGGTAACGTTACTTGGAGCTATATTTTTATTCGCCACATGATATGTGTTTTGGTTGGAGCGTCGTATATTGTAAGAGTCTTTGCTTTTTTGTTTTGTCACAATCATCCTTGATGCACACCTTTTGAGAGAGACATGCACTCATCGTGAATTTGTTAGAATACTCAATGAGCATCACTTATATCTTTTGAGTTAGGCAATTTTGCTCACATGTGCTTCACTTATATCTTTTGAGCTTGGTAATTTTGCTGACATGTGATTCACTTATATATTGTGAGCTTAGTTATTTTGCTCCCATGTGCTTCACTTATATCATTCTGAGCATAGTAATTTTGCTCCCATGTGCTTCACTTATATCTTTTGAGATTGGTAATTTTGCTCCCATGTGCTTCACTTCTATCTTTTGAGCTAGATAATTTTGCTCTAGTGCTTCACTTAAATATTTGTAGAGCACGGCGGTGTCATATTTGGTAGAAATAAAAACTCTCGAATCTTCACTTATATCATTTTGAGAGTGCTCTCTCTAAGTAACTTGGTAATTGGCGTGTGTAATGAAATTAGTCCTAAATATTATAGGCATCCAAAGAGGATATAATAAAAACTTTCATATTCAAGTGCATTGATTAGTAAGATAAGTTTGATTCCTCGCAATTAGTTTTGAGATATGGATATGGTAATATTAGAGTTATGTTAGTAGGGTGTTGTGAATCTAGAAATACTTGTGTTGAAGTTACTGATTCCCGTAGCATGCATGTATGGTGAACCGCTATGTTAGGAAGTCGGAGCATAATTGATTTATTGATTGTCATCCTTTGTGTAGCGGTCGGGATCATGCGATGGTTAACTAGTACCAACCCTTCCCCCGGGAGTACGCGTTTAGCACTTTGTTTCGATTACTAATAAAACTTTTGCAATAAGTATATGAGTTCTTCATGACTAATGTGAGTCCATGGTATAGATGCACTTTCACCTTCCATCATTGCTACCCTCTCTAGTGCCGCGCAACTTTCGCCGATGCACAAACCCACCATATGCCTTTCTCGAAACAGCCACCATACCTACCTATTATGGCATTTTCATAGGCATTCCGAGATATATTGCCATGCAACTTCCACCGTTCCATCTCATGACATGTGCCATCACTTTCATTCATATAGATTCATTATTGTTCTAAATATCGAGTTGTAAGTAAATAAAAGTGTGATGATCATCATTATTAGAGCATTGTCCCATGTGAGGAAATAAAAGAGGCCAAAGATGCCCACCAAATAAAAAAAAGAGGCCAAAGATCCCAAACAAAAAAAAGAGAGAAAAAGAGAGAAGGGAAAATGCTACTACCTTTTTCCACACTTGTGCTTCAAATAGCACCATGTTCTTCATGATAGAGAGTCTCTTGTTTTTTCACTTTCATATGCTAGTGGGAATTTTCATTATATAACTTGGCTTGTATATTCCAATGATGAGCTTCCTCAAATTGCCCTAGGTCTTCGTGAGCAAGAAAGTTGGGTGCACACCCACTAGTTTTCATTTGTGAGCTTTCATACACTTATAGCTCTAGTGCATCCGTTTCATGGCAATCCCTACTCATTCACATTGATATCTATTGATGGGCATCTCCATAACCCATTGATACGCTGAGTTGATGTGACCATCTCCTACTTTTGCCTCATAACCTCCACCACACTCTATTCCACCTATAGTGCTATATCCATGGCTCATGCTCATGTATTGCATGAGAGTTGAAAAAGTTTGAAAAAATAAGAGTGCGAAAACAATTACTTGATCAATACCGGGGTTGTGCATGATTTAAGTTCGATGTGTCGGGATGATGGAGTATAGCCAGACTATATGATTTTGTAGGGATAACTTTCTTTGACCTTGTTATTTCGAAAGTTCATGATTACTTTGCTATTATACTTAAAGTATTATTGTTTTCATGTCAATATTAAACTATTGTTTTGAATCTTATGGATCTGAACATTCATGCCACAATAAATAAGTTACATAGAACAAATATGTTAGGTAGCATTCCACATCAAAAATTCGTTCTTTATCACTTCCCTACTCGAGGACGAGCAGGAGTTAAGCTTGGGGATGCTTGATACGTCTCCAACATATCTATAATTTTTGATTGTTCCATGCTATTATATTATCAACTTTGGATGTTTTATATGCATGAATATGCTATTTTATATTAGTTTTGGGACTAACTTATTAATTCAGTGCCCAGTGCCAGTTCCTGTTTTTCCCGTGTTTTTGACCTTTTTCAGATAGGAATATCAAACGGATTCCAAACGGAATAAAAATTTCGCCATGATTTTTTATGGAAAATATCAAAAATAGCAGAAGGAAAAGATACCAGAGAGGCGGCCCGAGGGAGTCACGAGGCTGGGAGGCGCGGGCCCCCTGGCCGCGGCTAGGGGGCTTGTGACCTCCTCGTGGCACCTCTTTACTTGTTCCCGACGCCAGACGGTCTTATAAATACGGATACCCTTAGAATTAAACCTAGATCGCAAGTTCCGCCGCCGCAAACCTCCAGAGCCACAAAACCAATCGGGAGACCGTTCCGGCATCCTGCCGGAGGGGAATTCATCTCCTGTGGCCATCTTCATCAATACCATTGCCTCTCCGATGATGTGTGATTAGTTCACATCAGACCTTCTGGTCCATAGCTAGTAGCTAGATGGCTTCTTCTCTCTCTTTGATCTCCAATACAAAGTTCTCCATGATCTTCATGGTGATCTATCCGATCTAATCTTCTTTTGCGGTGTGTTTGTTGAGATCCGATGAATTGTGGATTTACGATCCGATTATGTATGAATATTATTTGAGTCTCCTCTGATTTCTTATATGCATGATTTCATATCCTTCTAATTGTCTTCGACTTATGGGTTTCATTTGGCCAACTTGATCTATAGTTCTTGCAATGGGAGAAGTGCTTGGTTTTGGGTTCATACCGTGCGGTGTCCTCACCTAGTGACAGAAGGGGTAGCGAGGCACACATCATGTTGTTGCCATCAAGGGTAAAAAGATGGGGTTTATATCATATTGCATGAGTTTATCCTTCTACATCATGTCATCTTGCTTAAAGCGTTACTCCGTATCTTATGAACTTAATACACCAGATGCATGCTAGACAGCGGTCGATGTGTGGAGTAATAGTAGTAGATGCAGAAAGTATCGGTCTACTTGTCTCAGACGTGATGCCTATATGTATGATCATTGCCTTAGATAACATCATGACTTTTCTCTATTCTATCAATTGATTAACAGTAATTTGTTCACCCACCGTAATACTTGCTATCATGAGAGAAGCCTCTAGTGAACACTATGGCCCCCGGGTCTATTTTACATATTATATATTCAGATCTAAGTACAAAAACACCAAAAATACCTTGCTGCAATTTTATTTACTTATTTACGTCTACTTATTATCACTATCGGATCTCACCTTGCAAGTAATCGTAAAGGGATTGACAACCTCCTTATCGCGTTGCGTGCAAGTTTGTTTGTGTTTGTGCAGGTTTCTTGGTGCCTCATCTTGATACTCCTACTGGTTTGATACCTTGGTTCTCAAACTGAGGGAAATACTTATCTCTAGTTTGCTGCATCACTCTTTCCTCTTCAAGGGAAAAACCAACGCAAGCTCGAGAAGTATCATGAAGCAGGGCGACTTATATAATATCTGGCAGGTTATACTCTTTTGATAATGCCGGGTCATAAATGTTGGTGACGTCGAGTCTAACAACTGAACTCCATAATTAACATCTTGAAAATTCTCCTCGAAGTTTTTGATATGTCCATATTACCTATAGCCCCCAAGCTCCAAGATTATCCATGATAACTTGGTGCTTCGCAATAATATTTTGGACTGTGTAGCCCTCAAGTGCCGAGTTGTCTTGCCTGCAACAGCCTGGGGTTTATAAATATCTTATACCTTATGAAACTTCAGCAGGTGTAGCCCCCAAGGGCCGGCTCATCATCATGTGATGGGTCGGGTCTTCAATTTGAACCATATAATCTGTTTAAACAGTTGAGTACTGTAGCCCCCAAGTCCCGGGTCAGTAAGAATTATTGGGCTGGGACTTAGAAAAAATATAGAAAGGCCAGCTTATCTCCTTGAGATAATATGGTCTTGCTGACAATGTAATGATTTGAAAACCGGCTTTCATTAGCCCCCAAGTGCCGTGGTGCATGCTTGCAGTGACATGGGACTTGCATAATTGATACAAACTTGGACTTGAATAATGTAGCCCCCAAGTGCCGGGTCGTCTGCCTGCGGCAACTCGGGACTATGTGAGCATAACATGACTCACCATAATTTGTTGAATGAATCTCTGACTGTGGTTGTAATATAACCCGGAATGAATATCCTTTACTAATTCCTTTCGTCTTTGACATGAAATCCTTGCTTGTGGTTGCGATGCAACCCGGCAAATATATATTTGGAGAAATCCATGAGTGTTGTAGATTACTATAGAGCACAATTGAAGAACTCCGAGAACCGTCTAATTAGATGACACGACATTATATCTGATAGGGCAACTCTTAAAAAATAATAAATTCTCCGAGTTGGCTTGAAAAAACCCAATCATTTATTACTGGTTATGATAAACCATGAAGGTCCAGCCATGTTGGCTATTAAAAGATCCATTTGTTCTTGCAGAATACTAAACGGCGGCTCATCTTAAAAGATAATACATGCAGAACTAAACAAAACAAAATATATACTGCATTGTTGTGAGGGTGGCTCGAAGAAGCACAACTCGGAGGTGTTATATCTTTCATAACATTGCTCCTTCTTTCATAATCTTGCTCTAATTCGGCTTGATAAGACGGCATGTCATGTGAATATGATGCAATATATGATGCAAAGTATGATGCAATGTTGACTTGTCAACATTTTTGGCATGAACGCCGGTTTTTTAGGGATAGATAAGCTACACCTGGAGATGGGAACCCCCCTTAGACAACCGTGGCTAACATGTTAGCCGGAGAACGTGGCGTAAACGCCGGTTGTTAGGGTGAGAGAAGCGATACCCGGAGGTAAGAAGCCCCCTTCGACAACCACGGTTAACATGTTAATCGGAAATGGCATAAAGCCGGCTGTTAGGGTGAGAGAAGCGATACCCATCGGTAAGAAGTTCCCTTCGACAGCCGCAGCTGACATGTCAGCTGGAATGTGGCGTAAACGCCGGTTGTTAGGGTGAGATAAGCGAACCTGTCGGTAAGAAGCCCCCTTCGACAACCGCGGTTAACACGTTAACCAGAAATGGCATATAGCCAGCTGTTAGGGTGAGAGAAGCGATACCCGTCGGTAAGAAGCCCCCTTCGACAGCCGCAACTGACATGTCAGCTGGAATGTGGCGCGAACGCCGGCTGTTAGGGTGAGATAAGCGATACCCGAAAGTAAGAAGCCCCCTTCGACAACCGCCGTTAACATGTTAACCGGAAATGGCATAAAGCCGGTTGTTAGGGTGAGAAAAGCGATACCCGTCGGTAAGAAGCCCCCTTCGACAGGCAATGTTTTGTGCACCATCTTGTAAGTCGCCATCTTGTAAGCCGCCATCTTGTACGAAGAAACCATAGAAGCTCCAAGTGCTGATCCAATAAATCCAGGCATCTATGTTTGAATGGTGCATCACGGCGGTTCTCCCTCTTGGGCAAATTTTACTCTTTCGCCAAAAATGTAGTATCCCCAGGATCGGGTTAACTTTGCCATGCTCCGGGGTTCTCGTTGAAAACGACCAAATGTGCCTTGCCATGTCTGTAGCCCCTGAGTCTTAAGTTGACTCGAAGAGGCACCTTGAGAATCTCCTCTGGAAGTTGAGGTTGGTCATGGCGGGTTATAGATGATCCTTCTGTTGGGAGACGTAGTAGTAAATCAAAAATTTCTACGCGTTCACCAAGATCTATCTATGGAGAAACCAACAACGAGTGGCGAGAGATTGCATCTTCATACCTTTGAAGATCGCTAAGTGATAGGTCTCCAACATATCTATAAATTTTGATCGTTCCATGCTATTATATAATCAACTTTGGATGTTTTCTATGCATGAATATGTTGTTTTATATGATTTTTAGGACTAACTTATTAATCCAGTGGCCAGTGCCAGTTCCTATTTTTTCCATGTTTTTGACCTTTTTCAGATAGGAATATCAAACAGAGTCCAAATGGAATAAAACTTTCACAGCGATTTTTGATGGAAAATACGAAAAATACCTAAAGAAAAAAATACCGGAAAGGCAGCCCGAGGGAGTCACGAGCCTGGGAGGCACGGGCCCCCCTGGCCGCGGCTAGGGGGCTCGTGACCTCCTCGGTCCACCTCTTGACTTGTTCCCAACTCCAGACGTCCTTATAAATACGGAAACCCTCGAAAATAAATCTAGATCGCAAGTTCCGCCACCGCAGACCTCCAGAGCCCCCAAAAACCAATTGGGAAACCGTTCCGGCATCGTGTCGAAGGGGAATTCATCACCGGTGGCCATCTTCATCAACACCATTGCATCTCCGATGATGCGTGAGTAGTTCACCTTAGACCTATGTGTCCATGGCTAGTAGCTAGATGGCTTCTTCTCTTTCTTTGATCTTCAATACAAAGTTCTCCGTGATCTTCATGGTGATCTATCCGATGAATTGTGGATTTATGATCAGATTATCTATGAATATTATTTGAGTCAATTCTGAATTCTTATATGCATGATTTCGTATCCTTGTAATTCTCTTCAAGTTATGGGTTTCGTTTGGCCAACTTGATCTATAGTTCTTGCAATAGGAGAAGTGCTTGGTTTTGGGTTCATACCGTGCGGTGTCCTCACCTAGTGACAGAAGGGGTAGCGAGGCACGCATCATGTTGTTGCCACCGAGGGTAAAAAGGTGGGGTTTATATCATATTGCATGAATCTATCCCTCTACATCATGTCATCTTGCTTAAAGCGTTACTCGTTTTATCATGAACTTAATACACTAGATGCATGATGGATAACGGTCGATGTGTGGAGTAATAGTAGTAGATGCAGACAGTATCGGTCTACTTGTCTCGGACGTGATGCCTACATGTCTGTGTTGGAAATATGCCCTAGAGGCAATAATAAATTAGTTATTATCATATTTCCTTGTTCATGATAATCGTTTATTATCCATGCTATAATTGTATTGATCGGCGACTTAAATGCATGTGTGGAGATATAGACAAAACCATGTCCCTAGTATGCCTCTAATAGACTAGCTCGTTGATCAAAGGATGGTTAAGGTTTCCTAGCCATGGACATGAGATGTCATTTGATAACGGGATCACATCATTGGGAGAATGATGTGATGGACAAGACCCAAATTACAAACGTAGCATATGATCGTGTCAGTTTATTGCTGCTGTTTTCCGCATGTCAAGTTTATGTTCCTATGACCATGAGATCATGCAACTCACTGACACCGGAGGGATACTTTGTGTGTATCAAACGTTGCAACGTAACTGGGTGACTATAAATGTGCACTACAGATATATCCGAAGGTGTCTGTTGAGTTGGCATGGATCAAGACTGGGATTTGTTACTCCGTGTGACGGAGAGGTATCTCAGGGCCCACTCGATAATGCAACGTCACAACAAGCCTTGCAAGCAATGTGACTAATATGTTAGCCACAGGATCTTGCATTACGGAACGAGTAAAGAGACTTGCCGGTAACGAGGTTGAACTAGGTATGGAGATACCGACGATCGAATCTCGGGCAAGTAACATACCGAAGAACAAAGGGAATGTTACGGGATTGATTGAATCCTTGACATAGAGGTTCGATCGATGAACATCTGCGTAGAATATGTAGGAACCAATGTGGACGTCCAGGTCCTGCCATGGCCGTAGAGGTGTCTCGGTCATGTCTACATAGTTCTCGAACCCGCAGGGTCTGCACACTTAAGGTTCGGTGACGTTTCTGTAGTGTAGAGTTATGTATGGTGGTGACTGAAGGTTGTTAGGAGTCCCGGATGAGATCCTTGACGTCACGACGAGCTCCGTAATGGTCCGGAGGTAAAGATTCATATATAGGAAGTCCCAGTTTGGTTGCCGGAAAAGTTTCGGGCTCATCGGTAGTGTACCGGGAGTGCCGGTAGTGTACCGGGAGACCACCGGGAGGGGTATTTCGACCCAAGAGGCTTTATGGGATGTAGGATGATGAATACCAGCCCTTAGTGGGCTGGTGGAAGTCCTACACAAAGCCCATGAGGCTGGGAAGAAAATACCAAAAGGAAAAAGGTGGAAAAAGGCAAAAAAGGGCCAAATAAGGAAGGAGTCCTAATCCTACTAGGAGTGGAGGAGGAGGACTCCTCCCTCCTTGGTTTGGCCGACCCAAGGGCTGCCTTTTTGGCAGCCAGCCTCCTCCTCCTCTCCTCCTATATATACTAGAGGATTTTAGGGTTTTGGCACAAGATTTTCAGCCACCTGCCACCCGTTCCGCTAGTGCATAGCTTCTCCTCTAGATCGGTTTTCTGCAGTGCTTAGGCGAAGCCCTGTCGGAATAGCTCCACCACCATCGCCGGAGAACTCTTCCTCCTCTCCGCCTCCTCTTGCTGGATCAAGACGGTGGAGATCGTCATCAAGCTGCACGTGTGCTAAACGCGGAGGTGCCGTCCGTTCGGTACTAGATCGGAAGGATCGTGATCAAGGCCACAGGACGTTCATGATCGGATCGCGGGACAGTTCATGATTGGTTCACGGGATGGTTTGTGATTAGATTACGGGACGCTCGGTGATTTGGGTCGCGAAGAAGTTCGACTACACCAACTGCATTTCTTAAAGCTTCCCGCTTAGCGATCTAAAAGGGTACGTAGATCCACTCTCCCTCTCGTAGATGCTCATCACCATGGATAGGTTTGCGTGTGCGTAGGAAAATTTTCGTTTCCCATGCGACGTTCCCCAATAGTATGATCATTGCCTTAGATATTTTCATGACTTTGCGCTATTCTATCAATTT
Organism: Hordeum marinum; assembly: GCA_022496015.1. Classification (NCBI taxonomy): domain Eukaryota; kingdom Viridiplantae; phylum Streptophyta; class Magnoliopsida; order Poales; family Poaceae; genus Hordeum; species Hordeum marinum. Next base: position 26,554,405 of record CM039676.1, read on the forward strand.
GTCATTAGTAATTTGTTCACCCATCGTAACACTTGCTATCATGAGAGAAGCCTCTAGTGAACACTATGGCCCCCGGGTCTATTTTACATATTTTATATTCAGATCTAAACACCAAAAACACTAAAAATACCTTGCTACAATTTTATTTACTAATTTATATTCATCTACTATCAGTATCAGATCTCATGTTGCAAACAATCGTGAAGAGATTGACAACCTCTTTATCGCGTTGGGTGCAAGTTTGTTGGTGTTTGTGCAGGTTCCTTGTTGCCTCATCTAGTTACTCCTACTAGATTGATACCTTGATTCTCAAACTGAGGGAAATACTTACCGCTACCTTGCTGCATCACCCTTTCTTATTCAAGGGAAATAACCAACGCAAGACAAGAATTCTGCCATCAACTAGCCAACTTTTGGTGACGGTGTGGAGAAGTAGCAGGAAGAATTTCTGGCGGCGTTGCCGGGGAGTAATCAAGTGAAGCATAGCAAGTCAAGATAAGATCTCTGCCGTCAACGTGCCAATTTCTGGTGCCATTGCCAGGGAGTACTCAAGTGAAGCACATCTACAAGTACCTGTCACAAACCTATCTCTTGCATTTACATTATTTGCTATTTGCCTCTTGTTTTCTTCTCCCTCCCTTCTAAAAAACAAAAAACTACAAAAATATTTGTCTTTCTTTATTTGCCTTTTTCTGTTTGCTTGTGTGCTTGTCTGCTTGCTAAGTCACCATGTCTGAAAACACTAAATTGTGTGACTTCTCTAATACTAATAATAATGATTTTATTAGTACTCCAATTGCTCCTGCCACTAGTGCGGAATCATATGAAATTAATGCTGCATTGTTGAATCTTGTTATGAAAGAGCAATTCTCCGGCCTTCCGAGTGAAGATGTCGCATCCCATCTTAATACCTTTATTGAGTTATGTGATATGCTAAAGAAAAGAGATGTGGATAATGATATGATTAAATTGAAGCTATTTCTGTTCTCACTACGAGATCGAGCAAAAACTTGGTTGTTATCTTTACCTAAAAATAGTATTGATTCATGGAACAAGTGTAAAGATGCCTTTATTTCCAAGTATTTTCCACCTGCTAAGATTATCTCTCTCCGTAATGATATCATGAATTTTAAGCAACTAGATCATGAACATGTTGCACAATCTTGGGAGAGAATGAAATTGATGATTAGAAATTGTCCCACTCATGGGCTAAGCCTTTGGATGATTATACAAATTTTCTATGTTGGTTTGAATTTTGCTTCCAGAAATATCTTGGATTCCGCCTCCGGTGGAACTTTTATGGGAATTACACTAGGAGAAGCTACAAAACTCTTGGATAACATCATGACAAATTATTCTCAATGGCATACTGAAAGGTCACCTCCTAGTAAAAAAGTGCATGCTATAGAAGAAATTAACTCTTTGAGTGCTAAGGTGGATGAGTTAATGAAATTGGTTGCTAGTAAGAGTGTTCCTCTAGATCCTAATTATATGCCTTTGTCTTCCTTGATTGAGAATAGCAATGAAAATTTGGATGTTAATTTTGTTGGTAGGAATAATTTTGGTAACAACAATGCTTATACATGTAACTTTAATCCTAGGCCTTTTCCTAGTAATCCCTCTAATAATTTTGGAAATTCCTACCACAATGCTCATGGAAATTATAATAAAATACCCTCTGATATTGAGAGTAATATTAAGGAGTTTATTTATTCACAAAAGATTTTCAATGCTTCCATAGAAGAAAAACTGCTTAAAATTGATGACTTGGCTAGGACCGTTGATAGAATGTCTCTTGATATTGATGCTTTGAAATTGAGATGTGTTCCTCCCAAGATTAATATGGATGAAACTTTGAAAGCTATGCGTATTTCTATGAATGAGAGTAAAGAAAGAAACGCCCAAATTCGTGTTAGACATGAATGGCTCAAAAAGGCGTGTTCTCGTGATGAGAATCATGAAGATCTTAAAGTGCTTGATGTGAATCCTATTGAATCCTTGTTTTCTAATGTCAATCTTAATAATGATGGGACTGGATGTGAATCCACTTTGGTTGAGAAACACCCCAATGATTCGGAGCCTATTTATCTTGATGCTAAAAATGTTAAAAAGTGGAGTAGAAGATGTCAAATCTTTGAATAGTGATGAAACTACTACTTTGGATCTCAAGGAATTTAATTATGATAGCTTCTCTTTGATTGAATGTATTTCCTTGATGCAATCCATGTTAAACTCTCCACATGCTTATACCCAAAATAAGGCTTTTACTAAACATATCGTTGATGCTATGATGAGATCTCTTGAAGAGAAACTTGAGTTGGAAATATCTATTCCTAGAAAACTTCATGATGAGTGGGAACCTACTATAAAAATCAAGATTAAAAATTATGAATGTCATGCTTTGTGTGATTTGGGGGCTAGTGTTTCGACAATTCCAAAATCTTTATGTGATGTTCTAGGTTTCAATGAGATTGATGAGTGCTCTCTTAATTTGCATCTTGCGGATTCTACTATTAAGAAACCTATGGGAAGGATTAATGATGTTCTTATTATTGAAAATAGGAATTATGTTCCTGTAGATTTCATTGTGCTCGATAGTGATTGCAATCCAACATGTCCCATTATTCTTGGTAGACCTTTCCTTAGTACTATTGGTGCTGTTATTGATATGACGGAAGGGAATATTAAATTTCAATTTCCATTAAAGAAGGGCATGGAAAATTTTCCTAGAAAGAGAATAAAATTGCCTTATGAATCTATTATGAGAGCTACTTATGGTTTGAGCACTAAAGATGATAATACTTGATTCTATTGCCTTATGCCTAGCTAAGGGCGTTAAACAATAGCACTTGTTGGGAGGCAACACAATGAATAGGTTTATTTTTGCTCTTTTACTTTCTGTTTTGTTGAGTTAACACCATCATGATTCTGTTATGATTGTGTTTTTTATGTTTTAATTAGTGTTTGTGACAAGTAGAACCTTTATGATTAGTTTTGGTGATAGTTGTTTAATCATGCTAGAAAAAGACAGAAACTTTGTGCTCACGAAATTATTTTTCATTTCTAGCCAGAATGAGATTTTGAGTTGATTATTTCTGATGCTGATTGATATGAAAATTTTCCTAATTGTCATAATTGTTTCAGAATTTTTGAGGTAACAGAGGTATACGAAATATACAGATTGCTACAGACTGTTCTGTTTTTGTTGTGTTGATTGCTTATTTTGAAGAAACTATGGGTAGTATCGGGGGGTACGAGCCATGGAGAAGTGAGAATACAGTAATATAACATCAATATAAATGGAAACTAAAGTTTACTACAGTACCTAAAAGTTGGTGGTTTGTTTTTCTTATGCTAATGCTATCACGAGTTTCTGTTTAAGTTTTGTGTTGTGAAGTTTTCAAGTTTTGGGTGATGTTCTTATGGACAATGGAATAAAGAGTGGCAAGAGACTAAGCTTGGGGATGCCCAAGGAATCCCAAGCCAAATTCAATGACACCAAAAATCCTAAGCTTGGGGATGCCCCGGGAAGGCATCCCCTCTTTCGTGTTCAATCCATCGGTAACGTTACTTGGAGCTATATTTTTATTCGCCACATGATATGTGTTTTGCTTGGAGCGTCGTGTATTATAAGAGTCTTTGCTTTATGTTTTGTCACAATCATACTTGATACACACCTTCTGAGAGAGACATGCATTCGTCATGAATTTTGTTAGAATACTCACTGAGCTTCACTTATATATTTTGAGCTCGGCAATTTAGCTCACATGTGCTTCACTTATATCTTTTGAGCTTAGTAATTCAGCTCACGTGTGCTTCACTTATATCTTTTGAGCTAGTAATTTTGCTCTAGTGCTTCACTTAAATCTTTGAAGAGCATGGCAGTGTCATATTTTGTAGAAATACAAACTCTCGCATCTTCACTTATATCATTTTGAGAGTGATCTATCTAAGTAACTTGGTAATTCGCATGTGTTATGAAATTAGTCCTAAATATGATGGGCATCCAAAGCGGATATAATAAAAACGTTCATATTCAAGTGCATTGGTTAGTAAGATAAAGTTTGATTCCTCGCAATTAGTTTTGAGATATGGATATGGTAATATTCGAGTTATGTTAGTAGGGTGTTCTAAATCTAGAAATACTTGTGTTGAAGTTAGTGATTCCCGTAGCATGCACGTATGGTGAACCGCTATGTTTGGAAGTCGGAGCATAATTGATTTATGGATTGTCATCCTTTGTGTAGAGGTCGGGATCGTGCGATTGTTAACTCCTACCAACCCTTCCCCTAGGAGTATGCGTTTAGCACTTTGTTTCGATTACTAATAACACTTTTGCAATAAGTATGTGAGTTCTTCATGACTAATGTGAGTCCATGGTATAGATGCACTTTCACATTCCACCATTGCTACCCTCTCTAGTGCCGCGCAACTTTCGCCGGTACACAAATCCACCATATGCCTTCCTCAAAACAGCCACCATACCTACCTATTATGGCATTTTCATAGCCATTCCGAGATATATTGCCATGCAACTTTCACCGTTACGTTTATTATGACACGCACCATCATGGTCATATTGCTTTGCATAATCGTAAGATAGCTAGCATGATGTTTTCATGGCTTGTCCATTTTTGTATATCATTGCTACGCTAGATCATTGCACATCCCGGTACACCGCCGGAGTCATTCATATAGAGTCATATATCGTTCCAAGTATTGAGTTGTAAGTAAATAAAAGTGTGATGATCATCATTATTAGAGCATTGTCCCATGTGACGAAATAAAAGGGGCCAAATATGCCCCTAAAAAAATATAAAAAAGAGGCCAAAGAGCCCAAACAAAAAAAATGAGAGAAAAGAGAGAAGGGACAATGCTACTTTCTTTTACCACACTTGTGCTTCAAATAGCACCATGTTCTTCATGATAGAGAGTCTCTTGTTTTGTCACTTTCATATGCCAGTGGAAATTTTCATTATATAACTTGGCTTGTATATTCCAATCATGGGCTTCCTCAAATTGCCCTAGGTCTTTGTGACCAAGCTAGTTGGGTGCACACCCACTAGTTTTCATTTGTGAGCTTTCATACACTTATAGATCTAGTGCATCACTTACATGGCAATCCCTACTCATTAACATTGATATCTATTGATGGGCATCTTCATAGCCTATTGATACGCCGAGTCAATGTGACCATCTCCTCCTTTTGCCTCACAACCTCCACAACACTCTATTCCACCTATAGTGCTATATCCCTGGCTCACGCTCATGTATTGCATGAGAGTTGAAAAAGTTTGAAAAAATAAGAGTGCAAAAACAATTACTTGGCCAATACCGGGGTTGTTCATGATTTAAATTCGTTGTGTGGGGATGATGGAGCATAGCCAGACTATATGATTTTGTAGGGATAACTTTCCTTGGCCTTGTTATTTCTAAAGTTCATGATTACTTTGCTATTATGCTTGAAGTATTATTGTTTCCATGTCAATATTAAACTATTGTTTTGAATCTTACGGATCTGAACATTCATGCCACAATAAAGAGATTACATGAAACAAATATGTTGGGTAGCATTCCACATCAAAAATTCGTTCTTTATCACTTCCCTACTCAAGGATGAGCAGGAGTTAAGCTTGGGGATGCTTGATACGTCTCCAACATATCTATAATTTTTTATCATTCCATGCTATTATATTATCAACTTTGGATGTTTGCTGTGCATGAATATGTTGTTGTATATGATTTTTGGGACTAACTTATTAATCCAGTGCCTAGTGCCAGTTCCTGTTTTTCCGTGTTTTTGACCTTTTCCAGATAGGAATATCAAACGGAGTCCAAATGGAATAAAAATTTCTCCATGATTTTTGCTGGAAAATATGAAAAATACCTGAAGAAAAAAATACCGGAGAGGCGGCCCAAGGGAGTTACGAGCCTGGTAGGCGCGGGCCCCCGTGGCCTCGGCTAGGGGGCTCGTGACCTCCTCGGTCCACCTCTTGACTTGTTCCCGACTCCAGACGTCCTTATAAATATGGAAACCCTCGAAAATAAACCTAGATCGCAAGTTCCACTGCCGCAGACCTCCAGAGCCCCCATAAACCAATCGGGAGACCGTTCCGGCATCCTGTCGGAGGGGAACTCATCACTGGTGGCCATCTTCATCAACACCATTGCCTCTCCGATGATGCATGAGTAGTTCACCTCAGACCTACGAGTCCATGGCTAGTAGCTAGATGGCTTCTTCTCTCTCTTTGATCTTCAATACAAAGTTCTCCATGATCTTCATGGTGATCTATCTGATGAATTGTGGATTTATGATCAGATTATCTATGAATATTATTTGAGTCAATTCTGAATTCTTATATGCTTGATTTCGTATCCTTGTAATTCTCTTCGAGTTATGGGTTTCGTTTGGCCAACTTGATCTATAGTTCTTGCAATAGGAGAAGTGCTTGGTTTTGGGTTCATACCGTGCGGTGTCCTCACCTTGTGACAGAAGGGGTAGCGAGGCACGCATTCTGTTGTTGCCATCGAGGGTAAAAAGATGGGGTTTATATCATATTGCATGAATCTATCCCTCTACATCATGTCATCTTGCTTAAAGTGTTACTCCGTTTATGATGAACTTAATACACTAGATGCATGCTGGATAGCGGTCGATGTGTGGAGTAATAGTAGTAGATGCAGACAGTATCGGTCTACTTGTCTCGGACGTGATGCCTATATGTATTATCACTGCCTTAGATATCGTCATGACTTTGTGCTATTCTATCAATTGATCAACAGTAATTAGTTCACCCACCATAACACTTGCTATCATGAGAGAAGCCTCTAGTGAACACTATGGCCCCCGGGTCTATTTTACATATTTTATATTCAGATCTAAACATCAAAAACACTAAAAATACCTTGCTGCAATTTTATTTACTAATTTATATTCATCTACTATCACTATCAGATCACACGTTGCAAACAATCGTGAAGAGATTGACAACCTCTTTATCGCGTTGGGTGCAAGTTTGTTGGTGTTTGTGCAGGTTCCTTGTTACCTCATCTTGTTACTCCTACTGGATTGATACCTTGGTTCTCAAACTAAGGGAAATACTTATCGCTACCTTGCTGCATCACCCTTTCCTCGTACAGGGAAATAACCAACGCAAGACAAGAATTCTTCCATCAACTAGCCAACATTTGGTGATGTTGTGAAGCGGAAGTGTTACAAGTACGCGGTTGGTGGAGTCGTACTCGCAGCAATTCACATTGCGGTGGACTCCGATCACAACGCTGAACAACGGTGCCTCCGCGTTCAACACACGTGCAGCCCGGTGACGTCTCCTATGCCTTGATCCAGCAAGGAGGAAGGAGAGGTTGAGGGAAGAGCTCCGGTAGCATGACAGCGTGGTGACGGTGGAGCTGCATGGACTTCGGCTGGGCTTCGCCAAGCGCTACGGAGAACGAGGAGAGGAAGTGGTAGGGCTGCGCCTGAGAGGGAGAAAGAACCGTGTCTCAAACAGCCCCAACGGCACCTCTAAATATAGGAGGAGGAGGAGGTAGGCTGCACCCTAGGGTGGTGCGGCAGCAACCAGATGCCAATCTGGCAGAGGGGAGGGGTGGCGCCCTAGATGGGCCTAGGGCCCATCTGCCCTAGGGTTTGCCCGCTCCACCTCTTTCTGTGCCTTGGGTCCCTTGTGGGGGGAGCACCAGCCCACCTAGGGCCTGGTTCCCTCCCACTTGTGGCCCATGGAGCCCTCCGGGGCTGGTGGCCCCACTTGGTGGACCCCCGGAACCCTTCCGGTGGTCCCGGTACACTACCGGTGACGCCCGAAACACTTCCGGTAACCAAATCCTGACTTCCCATATATCAATCTTTGTCTCCGGACCATTCCGGAACTCCTTGTGACGTCCGGGGTCTCATCCGGGACTCCAAACTACCTTCAGTAACCACGTACACTATTTCTCTATAACCCTAGCGTCATCGAACCTTAAGTGTGTAGACCCTACGGGTTCGGGAGACACGTAGACATGACCGAGACATCTCTCCGGCCAATAACCAACAGTGGGATCTAGATCCCATGTTGGCTCCTACATGCTCCACGATGATCTCATCGGATGAACCACGATGTCGGGGATTCAATCAATCCCGTATACAATTCTCTTTGTCTATCGGTATGATACTTGCCCGAGAGTCGATCGTTGGTATCCCTATACCTTGTTCAATCTCATTACCGGCCAGTCTCTTTAATCGTTCCATAATACATCATCCCGTGGGTAACTCGTTAGTCACATTGAGCTCATTATGATGATGTCTTACTGAGTGGGCCCAGAGATACCTCTCTGTCACACGGAGTGACAAATCCCAGTCTCGATTCATACCAACCCAACAAACACTTTCGGAGATACCCGTAGTACACCTTTATAGCCACCCAGTTAAGTTGTGACATTTGGTACACCCAAAGCCTTCCTACGGTATCCGGGAGTTGCACAATCTCATGGTCTAAGGAAACGATACTTGACATTGAAAAGCTTTAGCAGATGAACTACACGATCTTGTGCTATGCTTACGATTGGGTCTTGTCCATCACATCATTCTCCTAATGATGTGATCTTGTTATCAATGACATCCAATGTCCATGGTCATGAAACCGTGACCATCTATGGCTCAACGATCTAGCCAACTAGAGGCTCACTAGGGACATGTTGTGGTCTATGTATTCACACATGCATTACGGTTTCCGGTTAACACAATTATATCATGAATAATAGACAATTATCATGAACTAGGAAATACAATAATAACCATTTTATTATTGCCTCTAGGGCATATTTCCAACAGTCTCCCACTTGCACTAGAGTCAATAATCTAGTTACATTGTGATGAATCGAACACCCATAGCATTCTGGTGTTGATCATGTTTTGCTCGTGAGAGAGGTTTAGTCGACGGATTTGCGACATTCAGATCCGTATGCACTTTACAAATATCTATATCTCCCTCCTGAATGTAATCACGAATGGATTTGAAGCGGCGCTTGATGTGTCTTGTCTTCTTGTGAAACCTGGGCTCCTTCGCAAGGGTAATAGCTCCAGTGTTGTCACAGAATAGAGTCATCGGGGCCGACGCACTTGGAATTACTCCTAGGTCGATGATGAACTCCTAAATCCAGACTCCTTCCTTTGCTGCTTTCGAAGCAGCTATGTACTCCGCTTCACATGTAGATGCCGCCACGATGCTTTGCTTGCTGCTGCACTAGCTGACTGCCCCTCCGTTCAAAATATACAAGTATCCGGTTTGCGACTTGGAGTCGTCCGGATCTATATCGAAGCTAGCATCAACGTAACCCTTTATAACGAGCTCTTCGGCACCTCCGTATACGAGAAACATGTCCTTTGTCCTTTTCAGGTACTTCAGGATATTCTTGACCGTTGTCCATGTTCCGTTCCGGGATCACTTTGGTACCTCCCTACCAAACTTATGGCAAGGTTCACATCAGGTCTGGTACACAACATGGCATACATAATAGAGCCTATGGCTGAAGCATAGGGGATGGCACTCATCTCTTCTCTATCCTTTGTCGTGGTCGGACATTGAGTCGTACTCAATCTCACACACTATAACACAGGCAAGAACCCCTTCTTGGACTGATCCATATTGAACTTCTTCAATATCTTTTCAAGGTATGTGCTTTGTGAAAGACCTATGAGGCGTCTTGATCTATCTCTATAGATCTTGATGCCTAATATGTAAGCAGCTTCTCCAATGTCCTTCATTGAAAAACATTTATTCAAGTAGGCCTTTACACTTTCCAAAAGTTCTATATCATTTCCCATTATCAGTATGTCATCCACATATAATATGAGAAATGCTACAGAGCTCCCACTCACGTTCTTATAAATACATGGTTCTCCATAAACCTGCACAAACCCAAACGCTTTAATCACCTCATTAAAGCGAATGTTCCAACTCCGAGATGCTTGCACTAGCCCATAGATGGAGCGCTGGAGCTTGCATACTTTTTTAGCATCTTTAGGATCGACAAAACCTTCCGGCTACATCATATATAGTTCTTCCTTAAGGAAGCCATTAAGGAATGCCGTTTTGACGTCCATTTGCCAGGTCTCATAATCATAAAATGCGTCAATTGCTAACATGATTCGGACAGACTTCAACATCGCTACGGGTGAGAAAGTCTCATCGTAGTCAACTCCTTGAACTTGTCGATAACCCTTAGCGACAAGCCGAGCCTTATAGACGGTCACATTACCATCCGCGTCAGTCTTCTTCTTAAAGATCCATTTATTTTCAATGGCTCGCTTATCATCAGGCAAGTCCACCAAAGTCCACACTTTGTTCTCATACATGGGTCCTATCTCAGATTTCATGGGTTCAAGCCATTTGTTGGAATCCGGGCCCGCCATCGCTTCTTCATAGTTCGAAGGTTCACCGTTGTCTAACAACATGATGTTCAGGATAGGGTTGCCGTACCATTCTGGTGCGGAACGTGTCCTAGTGGACCTTCGACATTCAATAGTAACTTGATCTGAAGTTTCATGATCATCATCATTAACTTCCTGTCTAGCCGGTGTAGGCTCCATAGAAACAACTTCCTGTGTTGCGCTACTCTCCGGTTCGAGTGGAGGTACAATTACCTCATCAAGTTCTATTTTCCTCCGACTTACTTCTTTTGAGAGAAACTCTTTCTCGAGAAAGGATCCATTCTTGGCAACAAAGGCTTTGCCTTCGGATCTGAGGTAGAAGGTATACCCGTCTCTTTGGGATATCCTATGAAGACGCATTTTTCCGCTTTGGGTTCGAGTTTCTTAGGTTGAAGTTTCTTGACATAAGCATCGCATCCCCAAACTTTTAGAAACGACAGCTTAGGTTTATTTCCAAACCATAATTCATACGGTGTCATCTCAACGGACTTTGGCGGTGCCCTATTTAAAGTGAATGCAGCAGTCTCTAATGTATATCCCCAAAATGATAGCGGTAAGTCGGTAAGAGACATCATAGATCGCACCATATCCAATAGAGTGCGATTACGATGTTCAGACACACCATTTCGCTGAGGTGTGCCAGGCGGCGTGAGTTGTGAAGCGATTCCACATTTCCTTAGGTGTGTGCCAAACTCGTGACTTAAATATTCTTCGCCACGATCAGATCATAGGCACTTTATTTTCCTATCACGTTGATTCTCTACCTCACTCTGAAATTCCTTGAACCTTTCAAAGGTTTCAGACTTATGTTCCATTAAGTAGACATACCCATATCTTCTCAAGGCATCAGTGAGGGTGAGAACATAACGGTAGCCACCACAAGCCTCGACGCTCATCAGACCGCATACATCGGTATGTATTATTTCCAACAAGTCATTTGCTCGCTCCATCGTTCCGGAGAACGGAGTCTTGGTTATCTTGCCCATGAGGCATGGTTCGCACGTGTCAAATATTCGAAATCAAGAGACTCCAAAAGTCCATCAACATGGAGCTTCTTCATGCTTTTGACACCAATATGACCAAGGCGGCAGTGCCACATGTAACTGGGACTATCGTTAGCAACCTTACACTTTTTGGTACTCACACTATGGATATGTGTAACATCACGTTCGAGATTCATCAAAAATAAACCATTAACCAGCGGGGCATGACCATGAAACATTTCTCTCATATAAATAGAACAACCATTATTCTTAGATTTAAATGAGTAGCCAGCTCGCATCAAGCGAGATCCAGATACAATGTTCATGCTCAAAGGTGGTACTAAATAACAATTATTAAGGTTTAAAAATAATCCCGGTGGTAGATGCAGAGGTAGCATGCCGACGGCAATCACATCGACCTTGGAACCATTCCGGACGCGCATCATCACCTCGTGCTTTGCTAGTCTTCGCTTATTCCGCAGCTCCTGCTTGGAGTTACAAATGTGAGCAACTACACCGGTATCAAATACCCAGGAGCTACTACGAGCGCTGGTTAGGTACACATCAATAACAAGTATATCACATATACCTTTAACATTGCCGGCCTTCTTATCCGCTAAGTACTTGGGGGCAATTCCGCTTCCAGTGACCGGTACCCTTGCAATAAAAGCACTCAGTCTCAGGCTTGGGTCCATTCTTGTTCTTCTTCCCGGCAACTTGCTTACCGTGCATGGCAACAGCTTTGCCATCCTTCTTGAAGTTCTTCTTACCCTTGCCTTTCTTGAAACTAGTGGTCTTATTCACCATCAACACTTGATGCTCCTTTTTGATCTCGACCTCTGCTGATTTCAGCATCGAGTACAACTCAGGAATGGACTTCTCCATACCCTGTATGTTGTAGTTCATCACAAAGATCTTGTAGCTAGCTGGAAGCGACTGAGGATTCTGTCAATGACCGAGTCATCCGGGAGATTAACCCCCAGCTGAGTCAAGTGGTTGTGCAACCCAGACATCATGAGTATGTGCTCACTGACAGAACTGTTTTCTGTTGGGGAACATCGCATGGGAAACAAAAAGTTTCCTACGCACACGCAAACCTATCCATGGTGATGAGCATCTACGAGAGGGAGAGTGGATCTACGTACCCTTGTAGATCGCTAAGCGGGAAGCGTTAAGAAATGCGGTTGGTGTAGTCGAACATCTTTGCGATCCAAATCGCCGAGCGTCCCGCGATCTCATCACGATCCGTCCCGCGATCCAATCACGATCTGTCCCGCGAACTCATCATGATCCGTCTCACGATCTTGATCACGATCTATCCCGCGAACTCATCACGATCCGTCCCGCGATATCATCACGAACCGTCTCGCGATCTCGATCACGGTCCTTCCGATCTAGCGCCGAACGGACGGCACCTTCGCGTTCAGCACACGTGCAGCTTGATGACGATCTCCAATGTCTTGATACAGCAAGAGGAGGTGGAGGGGAGAGAGAGTTCACCAGCAGCGTGACGGCGCTCCAGTGATGGTGGTGTAGCAATTCCGGCAGGGCTTCGCCTAAGCACTGCAGAAAAACCGATCTAGAGGAGCACCGGTGAAACGGGTAGCACGTGGCCGTAAAACTAGTGCAAAACCATAGCTATCCACCAGTATATATAGGAGAGAGGGAGAGGCATCCTAGGAGAAAGGGCAAAACTCCTCTAGGAGTCGGCTGAGCCAAGGAGGAGAAGTCCCACTTCTCCTCCACTCCTAGTAGGAGTAGGACTCTTCCTTTTTGTCTTTTTTCCACCTTTTTCTTTAGCCTTTTTTGTCTCCTGCCCCATGGGAATTTTTGTGGATGTTCCTCCAGCCCACTAAGGGCTGGTTATTAATTTCCACAGCCCATGGACCCTCTGGGGTCGAAATACCCCTCCCGGAGGTCTCCCGGTACACTACCGGCACTCCCGGTACACTACCGATAAGCCCGAAACTTTTCCGGCGACCAAACTGGAACTTCCTATATATGAATCTTTACCTCTGGACCATTCCGGAGCTCCTCGTGACGTCCGGGATCTCATCCGATACTCTAAACAACCTTCGGTCACCACCATACATAACTCTACACTACCGAAACGTCACCAAACCTTAAGTGTGCAGACCCTGCGGGTTCGAGAACTATGTAGACATGACCGAGACACCTATACGGTCAAAAACAAATGGCGGGACCTGGACGTCCACATTGCTTCCTATATATTCTACGAAGATCTTTATCGGGCGAACCTCTATGTCAAGGATTCAGTTAATCCCGTATAACGTTCCCTTTGTTCTTCGGTATGTTACTTGCCCGAGATTCGATCATCGGTATCTCCATACCTAGTTCAACCTCGTTACCGGCAAGTCTCTTTACTCGTTCCGTAATACAAGATCCCGCAACTAACAATTAGTCACATTGCTTGCAAGGCTCATTGTGATATTGTATTACCGAGTGGGCCCTGAGATACCTCTCCGTCACACGGAGTAACAAATCCCAGTCTCGATCCATGCCAACTCAACAGACACCATCGGAGATAACTGTAGAGCACCTTTATAGTCAGCCAGTTACGTTGAGACGTTTGATACACACAAGGCACTCCTCCTATATCCGTGAGTTGCATGATCTCATGGTCATAGGAACATATACTTGACATGCAGAAAATAGTAGCAATAAACTGACACGATCATATGCTACGTTTGTAGTTTGGGTCTTGTCCATCATATCATTCTCCTAATGATGTGATCCCATTATCAAATGACATCTCATGTCCATGGATAGGAAACCTTAACCATCTTTTGATCAATGAGCTAGTCTACTAGAGGCATACTAGGGACATGGTGTTGTCTATGTATCCACACATGTATCTGAGTTTCCGATCAATACAATTATAGAATGGATAATAAACGATTATCGCGAACAAGGAAATATGATAATAACTTAATTTATTATTGCCTCTAGGGCATATTTTCAACAGTGTCCCACTTGCACTAGAGTCAATAATCTAGTTCACATCATTATGTGATTCGCATTGTTATGAATCTAACACCCAATGAGTTCTAGGGCTCGATCATGCTTTGCATGTGAGAGAGGTCTTTTATAGTCAACGGGTCTGCGATATTCAGATCCGTGTGTACTTTTCAAATCTCTATGTCAAACAGTAAACACTGCTACCACACTCCACTTGGTACTACTTCCAAATGGCTGCTCCACTATATGTATCCAGATTGCTACTACTAGTCATCCGGATTGGTGCTAAAGCCTGCATCGACGTAACTCTTTACGACGAACTGTTTATCACCTCCATAATCGAGAAACATCTCCTCAGTATTTTAGTTACTAAGGATAATCTTGACCGCTGTCCAGTGATCCACTCATGGTTCACTCTTGTACCCCCTGACGAACTCATGCCAAGGCACACACATGTGCGGTACACAGCATGGCACACTGTACAGAGCCTATGGCTAAGGCATAGGGGACGACGTTTGTCCTTTCACTTTCTTCTACCGTTGTCGAGCTTTGAGTCTCACTCAACTTCACGCCTTACAAATCAGACGAGAACTCTTTCTCTGACTGATCCATTTTGAACTCCTTCAAAATCTTGTCAAGGTATGTACTCATTGAAAGTCTAATCAAGCATCTTGATCTATCTCTATAGATCTTGATGCTCAACAATTAGGTAGTTTTATCTAGGTCTTCCTTTGAAAATCACTTTTCAAACAACCATTTATGCTTTCCATAAATTCTACATTATTTCCGATCAACAATATGTCATCCACATATACTTATCAGAAATTCTATAGTGCTCCCACTCACTTTATTGTAAATACAAGTTTCTCATAAACTTTGTATAAACTTCAAAAACTTTGATCACCTCATCAAAGTGTATATTCCAACTCCGAGATGCTTGCTTCAGTCCATGGAAGGATCACCGAAGCTTGCACACCTTTTAGCATCCTTAGGACTGACAAAACCTTCTGGTTGTATCACATACAACCTTTCCTCAAGTAAACCGTTAAGGAAACGATGTTTTGACATCCATGTGCCAGGTTTCATAATTGAAAACGCAGCAACTACTAACATAATTCCAACAGACTTTAGCATCACTACGAGTGAGAAAGTCTCATCGCAGTCAACTCCTTGAACTTGTCACAAACAACTTTGCAACAAGTCAAGCTTTACAAATGGTGATAATTACCATCAGCATCTGTCTTCATTTTAAAGATCCATTTGTACTCAACGACTTGCCGTCCAACGAGCAAGTCTACCAAAGTCTATACTTGGTTTTCATACATGGATCCTATCTCGGATTTCATGGCCTCCAACCATTTGTCGGAATCTGGGCCCATCATCACTTCTCCACAACTCGTAGGTTCATCGTTGTCCAACAACACGACCTCGAAGACAGGGTTGTCATACCGCTTAGGAGCAGTACACATCCTTGTCGACCTACGAAGTTCGATAGTAACTTGATCCTGAAGCTTCATGATCATCATCATTAACTTCATCTTCAACTAATGTAGGCTTCACAGAAACATCTTTCTGCACTGCGCTACTCTCTGGTTGAACAAAGGTTTTAACAACCTCATCAAGTTCTATCTTTCTCCCACTCAATTCTTTCGAGGGAAACATTTCTTCGAGAAAGGATCCATTTAAGCAACAAACACTTTGCACTAGGATCTGAGATAGAAGGTTCACCCAACTGTTCTTTAGGGTATTCTATGAAGATGCATTTGTCCTCCTTGGGTTCGACCTCATTAGGTGAAAACATTTTCCACACAAGTGTCGCAGCCCCAAATATTAAGAAATGACAGCTTAGGTTTCTATCAAACCATAATTCACACGGTGTCATCTCAACGGATTCAGATGGTGCCCTATTAAAGTGAATGTAGTTGTCTCTAATGCATAACCCCAAAATTATAGTAGTAAAATGATAAGAAACATCATAGCACGCACCGTATCAATAGAACATCACTATGATGTTCGGACACACCATCATACTATGGTGTTCCAGGTGGCGTTTAGTTGTGAAACAAATTTCACATTGTCTTAAGTTGTATGCCAAACTCGTAACTCAGATATTCACCTCCACGATCATATCGCATTCATTTTATCTTCTTGTCACGATGATCTTAAACGTCACTCTGAATTTGCTTGAACCTTTCAAACAATTCAGACTTGTGTTTCATTAAGTAAATATACACTATATCTACTCAAATCATCAGTGAAGGTAAGAAAATAACGATATCCACTGCACGCTACAAAACTCACTGGATTGCATAAATCAACATGTATTATTTCCAATGAATCACTTGCCCGCTCCATCCAATGGGGTCCTTTAGTCATCTTGCCCAAGAGGCATGGTTCGCATGTCTCAACCGATTCGAAATTGAATGAGTCCAAAGATCCATTAGCATGGAGTTTCTTCATGCTCTTTATACCAATATGACATTTAGCGGCAGTGCCACAAGTATGTGGTACTATCATTATTTAACTTTATATCTTTTGACATCAATGTTATAAACATGTGTATTACTACGATCAAGATTTCAACAAACCATTCTCACTGGGTGCATGACCATTGAAGGTATTATTCATGTAAACAGAATAACTATTATTCTTTAACTTAAATGAATGACCGTATTTGCAATAAACATGATCTAATCATGTCCATGCTCAACGCAAAACACCAAATAACATTTATTTAGGTTTGTCACTAATCCTGAAGGTAGAGAGAGCCTGCGATGTTGATCACATCAACCTTCGAAACATTTCCAACACTCATCGTCACCTCACCCTTAGCTAGTTCTCCGTTTATTCCGTAGCTTTTACTTTGAGTTACTAACATTTAGCAATTGAACCAGTATCCAATACTCAGGTGCTACTAGGAGCACTAGCAAGGTACACATCAATAACACGTATATCAAATATACTTCTGTCGACGTTGCCAGCCTTCCTATCTACTAAGTATCTAGGGTTGTTCCGCTTCAGCGACCGCTCACCTCAAAACAGAAGCACCCAGTCTCGGGTTTGAGTTCAACTTTGGGTTGCTTCACTGGAGCAGCAACTGACTTGCTATCCATGAAGTTTCCCTCCTTGCTCTTGCCCTTCTCGAAACTAGTGGTTTTACTAACCATCAACACTTGATGATCCTTCTTGATTTCTACCTTCGCGGTGTCAAACATCGCGAATAGCTCAGGGATCAATATTTCTATCCTTGGCATTTTATAGTTCATCACCAAGTTCTAGTAGCTTAGTGATAGTGATTTGGAGAACTATATCAATCACTATCTTATCTGGAAGATCAACTCCCACTCGATTCAAGCGATTGTAGCACCCAGACAATCTGAGCACATGCTCAACGATTGAGCTATTCTCTTTCATCTTGGAGGCAAAGAAAATTGTTGAAGATCTCATATCTCGCAACACGGGCACGAGCCTGAGATCACAATCTCAGCTCTTAGAACATCTCATATGTTCCATGATGTTCAAAACGTTTCGGAGCGTCAATTCTAAGCCGTAATGCATGACGCACTAAACTATCAAGTAGTCATCGGAACGTGCCTGTCACATGTTCACAACATCTACAGACGACGATAGAGGGGGTGACGCACTGTGTGGTGCATTAAGGACATAAGACGAGGACAACCCTCAAATCACGGACCCAGTCCGCAATATTGCTACCATCATCTTTCAATTCTATTTCTCTAGGAACATATAAAAAATACAAGGGAGCCCACTTTGACTATTTGCAAAGACATGGGCGTGAGCTAGTAATCTACAACATAATTTGCAAAGACACTTTGACTATGTTCATGATAATGAGTTCAATTAATCATATTACTTAAGAACGCCCACTCAAATTGACATCCCTCCGATCATTCGAGTGATACATGATCCAAATTCACCAACTCAAGTCCGATCATCACGTGAGTTGAGGTGGCTGCAATGGTGAACATCATAATGTTGATCATATCTACTATATGACTCATGTTCGACCTTTTGGTCTCTTGTGTTCCCAGGCCATGTCTGTACATGCCAGGCTCGTCAAGTTTAACCCGAGTGTTCTGCACGTGCAAATCTGGCTTGCACCCGTTTTATGTGAACGTAGAGTTTATCACACCCGATCATCATGTGGTGTGTCAACACGACGAACTTTCGCAACGGTGCACACTCGGGGAGAACACAATTTATCTTGAAATTAAGTGAGGGATCACCTTATAATGCTACCGTCGTCCTAAGCAAAACAAGGTGCATAAAAAGGATTAACATCACATGTAAATCATAAGTGACATGATAGGGCCATGAACTTGCGCTTTTGATCTCCATCTAGAAAGCATCGGCATGATCTCCATCGTCACCGGCACGACACCATGATCTCCATCATCTTGATCTACATCAATGTGTCGCCATCGGGGTTGTCACGCCGTGCATGCTTCTACTACTATTGCTACCGTTTAGCGATAAAGTAAAGCATTACATAGCGCTTAATGATTGACACGCAGGTCATACAATAATTAGAGAGAACCCTATGGCTCCTGCGGGTTGCTGTATTCATTGACATGCAAGTCGTGATAATCTATACATCACATGATCATCTCATACATCACATATATCACATCATGCAATTGGCCATATCATATCACAACACACCCTGCAAAAACAAGTTAGACGTCCTCTAATTGTTGTTGCATGTTTTACGTGGCTGCTACGGGTATCTAGCAAGAACAATTCTCACCTATGCAAAAACCACAACGGTGATACACTAGTTGCTTTTCAACCTTCTCAAGGACCGCCTTTGTCGAATCCAATCCAACTAAAGTGAGAGAAACTGTCACCCGCAAGCCATCTAGGCAACAAGTTGCGTCGAGGGAACTGGTCTCTCATAAGCGTACAAGTAATGTTGGTCCGGGCTGCTTCATCTCACAATCCTGCTGAACCAAAATACGACCAAGGGAGGAAGCGATCTAAGCATCAACGCCCACAAACCTTTTGTGTTCTACTCGAGATCTCGTCGAACCATCAACCTAGCTCATGATGCCACTGTTGGGGAACGTCGCATGGGAAACAAAAATTTTCCTACGCACACGCAAACCTATCCAAGGTGATGAGCATCTACGAGAGGGAGAGTGGATCTACATACCCTTGTAGAATGCTAAGCGGGAAGCGTTAAGAAACGCGGTTGGTGTAGTCGAACATCTTCGTGATCCAAATCGCCGAGCGTCCCGCGATCTCATCACGATCCGTCCCGCGATCCAATCACGATCCGTCCTGCGAACTCATCACGATCTTGATCACGATCTGTCCCGCGAACTCATCACGACCCATTCTGCGATCTCATCACGAACCGTCTCACGATGTCGATCATGGTCCTTCCGATCTAGCGCCGAACGGACGGCACCTCCGCGTTCAGCACACGTGCAGCTTGATGACGATCTCCACCGTCTTGATCCAGCAAGAGGAGGTGGAGGGGAGAGAGAGTTCATCGGCAGCGTGACGGCGCTCCGGTGATGGTTGTGTAGCAATTCCGGCAGGGCTTCGCCTAAGCACTGCAAAAAAGCCGATCTAGAGGAGCACCGGTGAAACGGGTAGCACGTGGCCGTCAAACTAGTGCAAAACCCTAGCTATCCACCAGTATATGTAGGAGGGAGGGACAGGCAACCTTGGATCAAGGGCAAAACTCCTCTAGGAGTTGGCCAAGCCAAGGAGGAGAAGTCCCACTTCTCCTTCACACCTAGTAGGAGTAGGACTATTCCTTCTTGTCTTTTTTCCACCTTTTTCTTTAGACTTTTTTGTCTCCTGCGCCATGGGCCTTTTTGTGGCTGTTCCCCCAGCCCACTAAGGGCTGGTTATTACTCTCCACAGCCCATGGACCCTCTGGGGTCGAAATACCCCTCCCGGAGGTCTCCCGGTACACTACCGGCACTCCCGGTACACTACCGATGAGCCCGAAACTTTTCCGGCGACCAAACTGGGACTTCCTATATATGAATCTTTACCTCCGGACCATTCTGGAGATCCCTGTGACGTCCGGGATCTCATCCGGGACTCCGAACAAACTTCGGTCACCACCATACATAACTCTACACTACCGAAACGTCATCGAACCTTAAATGTGCAGACCCTGCGGGTTCGAGAACTATGTAGACATGATCGAGACACCTCTACGGTCAATAACCAATGGCGGGACCTGGACGTCCACATTGATTCCTACATATTCTACGAAGATCTTTATCGGTCGAACCTCTATGTCAAGGATTCAGTTAATCCCGTATAACGTTCCCTTTGTTCTTCGGTATGTTACTTGCCCGAGATTTGATCATCGGTATCTCCATACCTAGTTCAACGTTGTTACCGACAAGTCCCTTTACTCGTTCTGTAATACAAGATCCGTCAACTAACAATTAGTCACATTGCTTGCAAGGCTCATTGTGATGTTTTATTATCGAGTGGGCCCTGAGATACCTCTCCGTCACACGGAGTAACAAATCCCAGTCTCGATCCATGCCAACTCAACAGACACCATCGGAGATACCTGTAGAGCACCTTTATAGTCACCCAGTTACGTTGCGACGTTTGATACACACAAGGAACTCCTACGATATCCGTGAGTTGCATGATCTCATGGTCATAGGAACATATACTTGACATGCAGAAAACAGTAGCAATAAACTGACACGATCATATGCTACGTTTGTAGTTTGGGTCTTGTCCGTCACATCATTCTCCTAATGATGTGATCCCATTATCAAATGACATCTCATGTCCATGGCTAGGAAACCTTAACCATCTTTTGATCAACGAGCTAGTCTACTAGAGGCATACTCTGGACATGGTGTTGTCTATGTATCCACATAGGTATCTGAGTTTCCGATCAATACAATTATAGCATGGATAATAAACGATTATCATGAACAAGGAAATATGATAATAACTTAATTTATTATTGCCTCTAGGGCATATTTCCAACATTTTCCTCCATCTTACAGCTGAAGAACTTGTCGGAGACATCATATCTCTCGACCCGGGCATGAGCTTGGAAAACCAGTTTCAGCTCTTGGAACATCTCATATGCTCCGTGTTGCTCAAAACGATTTTGGAGCCCCGTTTCTAAACTATAAACATGCCGCACTGAATAAGGGAGTAATCATCACAGCGTGAATGCCAAGCGTTCGCAACGTCTTGCTCTGCTAGGAGAACGGGTGCGTCACCTAGTGGTGTATCAAGGACATACAATCTTTTGGAAGCTATGAGGATGATCCTCAAGCTACGGACCCAGTCCGAATAGTTGCTTCCATCATCTTTCAGCTTGGTTTTCTCTAGGAACGCATTGAAGTTGAGGTTGGCATTAGCGTTGGCCACTCAATCTACAATATAGATTGTAAAGACAATTTTAAACTAAGTTCATGATAATTAAGTTCACATAATAAAATTATTTAATGAACTCCCACTCAGATAGACATCTCTCTAGTCATTCAAGTGACACATGATCCATGTCAACTAGCCCGTGTTCGATCATCATGTGAGACGGACTAGTCATCCATGGTGAACATCTCCATGTTGATCGTATCTTCTATACGACTCATGTTCGACCTTTCGGTCTTCCGTGTTCGGAGGCCATGTCTGTACATGCTAGGCTCGTCAATTCAACCTAAGTGTTTTGCGTGTGTAAATCTAGCTTACACCCGTTGTATGCGAACGTTAGAACCTATCACACCCGATCATCACGTGGTGCTTCGGAACAACGATCCTTAGCAACGGTGCACAGTTAGGGTGAACACATCTCTTGAAATTTTATTGAGAGATCATCTTATTTACTACCGTCGTTCTAAGAAAATAAGATGCAAACATGATAAACATCACATGCAGTCAATATAGTGACATGATATGGCCAATATCATCTTGCTCCTTTGATCTCCATCTTCGGGGCACCATGATCATCACTGTCACCGGCATGACACCATGATCTCCATCATCATGATCTCCATCATAGTGTCTTCATGAAGTTGTCTCACCAACTATTACTTCAACTACTATGGCTAACATTTTGCAATAAAGTAAAGTAATTACATGGCGTTCATGATTGACATGCAGGTCATACAATAAAATAAGACAACTCCTATGGCTCCTGCCGGTTGTCATACTCATCGACATGCAAGTCATGAATCCTATTACAAGAACATGATGAATCTCATACATCACAATGCATCACATCACATCCTTTGGACATATCACATCACAAGGCATATGCTGAAAAAACAAGTTAGACGTCCTCTAATTTGTAGTTGCAAGTTTTTACGTGGCTGCTATAGGTTTCTAGCAAGAACGTTTCTTACCTACGCCAAAACCACAACGTGATATGCCAATTGCTATTTACCCTTCATAAAGACCCTTTTCATCGAATCCAATCCGACTAAGGTAGGAGAGATAGACACCCGCTAGCCACCTTATGCAACAAGTGCATGTCAGGCGGTGGAACCGGTCTCACGTAAGCGTACGTGTAAAGTTAGTCCGGGCCGCTTCATCCCACAATACCGCCGAATCAAGATAAGACTAGTAACGGCGGTGGAACCGGTCTCACGTAGTAGTGGTAAGCAAATTAACAAGATCGACGCCCACAACTGCTTTGTGTTCTACTCATGCATAGATTCTACGCATAGACCTAGCTCATGATGCCACTGTTGGGAGACGTAATAGTAATCAAAATTTTCTACGCGTTCACCAAGATCTATCTATGGAGTAACCAGCAACGAGTGGGGAGAGATTGCATATTTATACCTTTGAAGCTCGCTAAGTGGAAGCGTTACAAGAACGCGGTTGGTGGAGTCGTACTCGCAGCGATTCAGATCGCGGTGGACTCCGATCACAACACCGAACAACGGCGCCTCCGCGTTCAACACACGTGCAGCCCGGTGACGTCTCCTATGCCTTGATCCAGCAAGGACGAAGGAGAGGTTGAGGGAAGAGCTCCAGAAGCACGACAGCATGGTGACAGTGGAGATGCATGGACTCCGGCAGGGCTTCGCCAAGCGCTATGGAGAACGAGGAGAGGAAGAGGTAGGGCTGCGCCTGAGAGGGAGAAAGAACCGTGTCTCAAACAGCCCCAAGGGCACCTCTATACATAGGAGGAGGAGGAGGTAGGGATGCACCCTAGGGTTTCCACCCTAGGGTGGTGCGGCATCCACCAGATGCCAATGTGGCCAGCGGCCAGAGGGGGAGAGGGGAGGGGTGGCGCCCTAGATGGGCCTAGGGCCCATCTGCCCTAGAGTTTGCCCCCTCCACCTCTTGCTGCGCCTTGGGACCCTTGTGGGGGGCGCACCAGCACATCTAGGGGCTGGTTCCCTCCCACTTGTGGCCCATGCAGCCCTCCGGGGCCAGTGGCCCCACTTGGTGGACCCCCGGAACCCTTCCGGTGGTCCCGGTACACTACCGGTGACGCCCGAAACACGCCCGGTAACCAAATCTTTACTTCCTATATATCAATCTTTGTCTACGGACCATTTCGGAACTCCTCATGAAGTTCGGGATATCATTCGGGACTCCGA
Source organism: Hordeum marinum (assembly GCA_022496015.1). NCBI lineage: Eukaryota > Viridiplantae > Streptophyta > Magnoliopsida > Poales > Poaceae > Hordeum > Hordeum marinum. The sequence goes on from CM039676.1 coordinate 26,578,371, forward strand.
ACTACCTTCGGTAACCATGTACACTATTTCCCTATAACCCTAGCGTCATCGAACCTTAAGTGTGTAGCCCCTACGGGTTCGGGAGACACGTAGACATGACCGAGACACATCTCCAGGCAATAACAAATAGCGGGCCATGTTGGATGCTACATGCTCCACGATGATCTCATCGGATGAACCACGATGTCGGGGATTCAATCAATCCCGTATACAATTCCCTTTGTCTTCGGTATGATACTTGCCCGAGATTCGATCGTCGGTATCCCTATACCTTGTTCAATCTCGTTACCGGACAGTCTCTTTACTCGTTCCGTAATACATCATCCCATTGCTAACTCCTTAGTCACATTGAGCTCATTATGATGCTGTCTTATCGAGTGGGCCCAGAGATACCTCTACGTCACACCGAGTGACAAATCCCAGTCTCGATTCATGCCAACCCAACAGACACTTTCGGAGATACCCGTAGTGCACCTTTATAGCCACCCAGTTACATTGTGACGTTTGGTACAGCCAAAGCATTCCTACGGTATCCGGGAGTTGCACAATCTCATGGTCTAAGGAAACGATACTTGACATTGAAAAGCTTTAGCAGACGAACTATACGATCTTGTGCTATGCTTACGATTGGGTCTTGTCCATCACATCATTCTCCTAATGATGTGATCCCATTATCAATGACATCCAATGTCCATGGTCATGAAACCGTGACCATCTATTGATCAACGAGCTAGCCAACTAGAGGCTCACTAGGGACATGTTGTGGTCTACGTATTCACACATGCATTACGGTTTCCAGTTAACACAATTATATCATGAATCATAGACAATTATCATGAACTAGGAAATACAATAATAACCATTTTATTATTGCCTCCTAGGCATATTTCCAACACCTGCATGATTTGTTTCAATGATCCGGTCAATGGTTCACTCCGGCTGGTTGTCAAAGTGAAGCAAACTGTAATGGCGGCGACTTGTGCGCTTTGTCCGTTGGGTGGCTCGTATCGACGAACATGACACCGATATGTTGATGTAGACGTAGAAATCATCCGCGACATTCTAAACTGGTGCTTTTGTGAAAAACACCACGGTGTTATAAGCCTGACGCGGATGGCGAGAGACGGCCACGACGTTGTAAGCCGGCGCGGTGGGGAGAGATGGCCACGGCATTGTAAGCCGGCCCGGTGGCGAGAGAGGGCCACGGCGTTGTAAGCCGGCGCGGATAGATGACTCAACCGCGGATGTTGCGATCCGGCACGGCCGTGAGAGACGGTTGTGGCATTGTAATCCGGTACGGACGCCGGTGCCAAACGATGCTGGTGCGCCTCCATCTCCGCGATATGATGCCACTTTGGCAATGAATAATTTGTCATGTTTCGTCTCGACGACCAGCTGAGGCACTCTCGTAATTTCAACAGCGATTGAGCCACTCTCTCTAAACCACAACGGAGGTGGCGACTCGGCCTTGACAGCTCGGCGATGATGCTAGACTGGTCGGCTCAGCGGTGACAACATTCCGTCAAAGAAGTCCAGTAGCACGACTTAAGGAGGTGAAGGACCACAGCGTCTTGACAAGGCGGTTCCCCTTTTTTTTTCAAGAAATCCCCACTTATCTTCTAACCAACCGACTCCCACTTCCCCCTCATCCCCGCATGGGCGGAACTGCCATTGCTGCCCACGGCAGAGGGCTCGCGCGAAGGCCTAGGTAAAGCCGGGTGGAGAGAGGCAAGGGGCGGAGCTGACGACACGGGGGAGCCAGTCGGCACGGCGAGGTAGATCCGCGTGAGTGCGATTGAGGCGGACTGATCGCAGGTCAATCACGACGGGCCGGTTCGACAAGATGGCGGCAGGGGACAGCGGCATGGAGGCCAGCTCGCTAGGCAGCTCGAATGCAGGGGCGGGCACGACGCGGCAGGGCCAACCAAGGCGATGAAAGTGTAGCATGGCGGAGGCGGTTGAGCTCTGCGATAGTGTGAGGCCGACTCTGTCTCTGGGTCAGGCGGTGACGAGTATGTGTACCTGGGGTAGGGTCCTAAGCAGGACCCACATACCCTTCCCAAGGTCACTACCTTAGAAGAGTTGAAGATCAAGCACGAACCTCCGAGTGCGTACATGGAAGCACCTAAAGGTCACTCGACAGTACGACACTCGGAACACTTCTTCTCACTCGGCGGTCGCGTGACCCTCGACATGCTTCGTTGCACTCGATGCCAGGAGACTGGGAGCCGTTACTAAGAGCCCAACGGGCAGACGACGGTTTAATGTTCATTATGAGCCTTTATAGCAGGCGTTACCTGTAACTGCCATCTTTATACCCCACGACCAGCCCTTAACTACAGGACAATTATGAGGGGTAGCGGACTCTATATAAGCCGCCCCTCCCCCTCCTGTACAAGGGTTAACAACACCGTTGTAATCTCCAGACTTCACACGACATAAGCTTCCGACCACCGAGACGTAGGGCTTTTACCTCCAAGAGAGGGGCCTGAACTCATACATCCGTGTGTACACCCTCGCCGTAGCTAGGACTCTGCCCTCTCCTTTCGTACCCATACCTTCTACTATCAGACTCGTTCCCACGACAGTTGGCGCCCACCGTGGGACAAGCGTCTAAGCGACTTCTGGCGAGGTTGCAATTTTCTTCTTCGAGCATGTCTTCCGTTGATGTTTTCGCTCTAGGCCACGAGATCCATTTCGGTACGCTCACCTTCATCGCCGACGATTCGGCATGGCTCCAAGAGGCGCCTCTTGATATCGAGGCGCTCCCAATCTGCGAGGCCGCGCACCTTCGTGCGGGTCCCTACGGCGTGCTGCTGCGCCAGCCCTCGACCCTCTGTCGGTCGGCTCCTCTCGTTGTTCACGGTCGAAAGCGGTCCGGCCGCCCGCGACTCCAGCGTTGGATTGAGCACGCAGCGGCATGCCGATCTTCTCCACAGGTGGCGGCGCTCGAGCCTACCGAGTCACTTCACGGCATACTCGAGTTGGATTCCGATCCGTCCGACGTGCCGTCCGAGTGTGAGAGCTGTGACCCGGCTGCGGAGGTCCTGATGGCGGGCTCTCATCAGAGTTCGCCGCCTGGTTTCGGCCATGGTGAGCACGAGGCCGGAGGCCCATCGGCCGCGCAACCGCGTCGCGATGAGGAGTTCCTCCATACTCCCATCGTCGGCACAACCGCCGAAGCCCAGGCCCTGGGGGCCGCGCGCGTTCGACTGGAAGAACTCCAAGCGGAGATCGAGGAGCGGGCTCGTCAGCGTTAGTCTCGTCCCAGTCGACAGCAGCGAAAGTCTCACGACCATGTTGAGGTATACCGAACTCCCGTCCTAAACATTGCTGTGGCTGCGAAGATAGCAGATTCCATTTAGCCGTCCCGGTCAGAGGTCCGAAGGGAGTTGATTCAGATCAGAGCGTTGCTAGATGCAGCGCAGCGTCAGAATTCGGCAATTTCTCAGTCCCGTCACAGGATTCACAGCAATTCGCCCAGGGCGGAAACCGTTCATTCGGCATACAGCCTTGGTTCACCCTTGCGGCGTTGAAGTGACGACCGCCACGACGATCACCGTCGAGTGCCTTCTCCTCCGTGGAGTGGTCCACACGTGCCCCGGCACCAGGATGAAAGGCGCTCTCTCGGTGGCGAGCGAGATGCGGGTTTTGACGCCCGCCCGTACCTTATCCAGAAGAGGATCGACAAGAGCAGAGCACACAGGGATGGACTCGACCGAGATATTCCGAGTGGAAGAACAGCCATGGTGTCAGGTCCCGAGTGTTTCAACAGGGCTATACGTTCTGCAGAGATTCCCCCCAATTTCAGGATGGCGGCAGGGATCGGAAAGTTCTCCGGCGAAACAAAACCGGAGACCTGGCTAGATGACTACCGAGTGGCGGTGCAGATCGGGAGCGGGAATGACAAAGTCTGGATGAAGAACCTTCCCTTGATGCTGGACGGTCCGGCCCATGCGTGGCTGAATCGTTTGGCTCCTTCCAGCATACATTGTTGGGGAGATCTCACTCAAGTGTTTGTCCGGACCTTCGAGGGCACGTGCAAGCATCATGCAGGCCTGATCGACCTATAGCACTGCGTTCAGAAGCCCAGTAAAACCCTCAGGGACTACATACAGCGATGGTCCACTCTGCATCACACTGTGGAGAATGTGTCGGAACACCAAGCCGTTTGTGCTTTCAAGGCCGGTGTGAGATACAGGGAGTTGTACCTGAAGTTCGGGCGGACGGGTGATATTTCACTCAGCAAAATGATGGAAATCGCCACTCGGTACGCCAATGGCAAGGAAGAAGACCGCCTCCGAAGCGGCAAAGCAAAAGCTGTTGCTAATGAGGGCAACGGCAACAATCGCAGGCAGAAGCGAAAGGCCGAAGACCCAACACCGGCAGAGGCAGTCGTGTTGTCGAATCAGATGAAGAACAAGGGCAAGGCCAAGGCGCATTACACCTCTAAGAAGGGGAAAGGTCAGCCAGGAGCTGACATTATGGATCAGCCGTGTGTGATTCACACGAAGCAAGATGCCGAAGGCAATCTGATTTTGCCTAAACATACCACTCGGCAGTGTCGGACCCTAATCCAGCAATTCAAGGGCGAGGAGTCGAGTGAGAAGTCTCATGAAAAGGACGATGAAGAAGAGGAAAAGGAAACTTTCCCGAATGTCACCGCAACGCTAGTGAATTTCGCTGACGTCGAGAGCAAGAGCAAGTTGCAGGTCATAAATCGTGAGATCAATATGGCCTTGCCTGACACTCCAACTTACCTCAAGTGGTCTCAGTATGCTATCACATTCGACCAGAAAGACCATCCTGCGCGTGTGGCCACTCCTGGTTGCCAGGCTCTGGTGATCGACCCAGTGGTGCACGGGACTCGACTCAGAAAAGTCTTGATGGACAGCGGCAGTGGCCTGAATATCCTGTACGCAGACACTCTGAAAGGGATGGGCATTCTGATGTCTCATCTAAGCGAGAGCAGCATGCAGTTCTACGGGGTCATCCCGGGAAAGAAGGCCAGGTCACTCGGCCAAATAGCCTTGGACTTGACATTCGGAGATAGCAAGAATTTCCAAAAAGAAAAATTAACTTTTGAAGTCGTCGATTTCAAGAGCGCTTACCACGCCATTCTGGGGCGACCCGCTTATGCACGTTTCATGGCACGCCCATGTTACATGTATCTTAAGCTGAAGATGCCAGGCCCTAAGGGCGTGATCACAGTCACCGGCAATCAGCAGCGGGCGGAGGAGTGCCACCAGCAGGGCTCCAGAATCGCCAACCACCAGATGGCCATGGTGGAGCTTGAGGAGTATAAGAAGACCATTGACCCCGCTGATTTGCTCCGTGCAAAGAAGCCGGCTTCCGAGTCGGCATTTCAGTCAGCGGGGGAAGTGAAGAAGGTGCACATTCACCCGACGGATCCCGATGCGGCCCCAACGAACATTTCCACGACACTCGACAGCAAATAGGAAGGCGAGCTCATCCAGTTCCTCCGTGAAAACTGGGATATCTTCGCATGGAAGCCTGCTGACATGTCGGGGATTCCCAGGGAGCTGGCTAAGCATCGTTTGCGAGTGGATCCAAAGGCCAAACAAGTTCGGGAGCGCTTGCGTCGATCCACAGCAGAGAAGCGCAAAGCGATCGGAGAAGAAGTGACCCGTCTCTTGGAAGCCAAGTTCATTTGGGAGATTCACCACTCCGAGTGGCTCTCGAATGTAGTGATGGTGCCGAAGAAAGATAAGTCATTGCGCATGTGCATTGACTTCAAGAACCTCAACAAGGTGTGCCCTAAAGACCATTTCCCGCTCCATCACATAGATCAAATTGTTGACTCGACAGCGGGGTGCGAGCGGTTGTCGTTTTTAGATGCATACTCCGGGTACCATCAGATCCGTCTGTTTGGGCCCGACGAAATAAAAACAGCTTTCATCACCCCATTCGGGTGCTTTTGTTACATCACCATGCCTTTTGGTCTCAAAAACGCAGGGGCTACTTTCATGCGCATGATTCAGAAATGCCTGCTCGACCAAATTCCTCGGAATGTCGAGGCATATGGATGACATAGTGGTCAAGTCACGCAAAGGTTCCGACCTGCTGACTGACTTGGCCGAGACATTCGCCAATCTGAGGCAATTCGACATTAAGCTGAATCCAGCCAAGTGCACCTTTGGCATCCCCGGTGGCAAGTTGCTCGGATTTCTTGTTTCAGAGAAGGGAATTGATGTTAATCCAGAGAAGATCAACGCTATCACTCGGATGAAGACCCTCGTGCGAGTGCACGACGTGCAAAGGCTCACTGGTTTGCTGGCAGCACTGAGTTGATTCATTTCCCGTCTCAGAGAGAAGGCTCTGCCCTTGTATCAGCTGATGAAGAAGTCTGACACTTTTGACTGGACCGATGAAGCCGAAGCAGCATTTGCGGAGCTCAAAGCACTGCTTTCCACCCAGCCGGTATTGGCCGCTCCTGCCAGCAAAGAGCCCTTGCTCTTGTACATCGCGGCCACAAATCGGGTCGTCAGTACTGTGCTGACTGTTGAGCGAGAGGAGGAAGGAAAGCCACTCAAAGTTCAGCGGCCTGTATATTATGTCTCGGAAGTATTGTCCCCTTCAAAACAAAGATATCCAGATTATCAGAAGCTGGTGTACGGTATTTACCTATTAGCAAAGAAGGTGGCTCATTACTTCCAAGATCACCAGATTACAGTCGTCAGCGATGCTCCCTTGTCAGAAATATTCAACAACCGTGACGCTGGAGGTCGAGTGGCCAAATGGGCTATAGAACTCGCTCATTTGGATATCAGATTCGAAGCCAAGAAAGCTATCAAGTCCCAAGCATTAGCAGATTTCATTGCCGAGTGGGTCGAGCAGCAGCAGCCTGCCCCAGTTCATTCGGCACAGTGGACTATGTTCTTTGACAGGTCAAAAATGCTGAATGGATCCGGCGCTGGAGTCGTGCTGATCTCCCCTAAAGGCGACAAACTCAGCTATGTCTTGCAGATTCACTTTGACTCCTCCAACAACGAGGCGGAATACGAAGCGCTTCTGTACGGTTTATGCATGGCCATATCACTCGGCGTAAAGCGCTTGATGGTTTCTGGAGACTCCGATTTGGTAGTTAACCAGGTTATGAAGGAGTGGGATGTCAGGAACCCCTCAATGACTGGGTATTGCAACGCGGTCCGGAAGCTTGAGAAGAAATTCGAAGGCCTAGAACTCCACCATGTTCCCCGACTGAAAAACCAAGCAGCTGACGAGTTGTCCAAGATTGGTTCCACTCGGCAGGCTGTCCCCAGAGGCGTGTTCCTAGAGCATCTGCACACTCCTTCCGTTCAGGAAGACCCCTTCACTGAAGAACCCTGCCAGACTCTTAGCCCCACTGACTCGACGGAAGTTGATGTTCCTGCCGTGATCGATCTCGCCATGGAGATTCTGGTTATCATCCCCGACTAGACTGTGCCGTATATCGCGTACATTGTGAGACAGGAGCTTCCAGATGATGAGGCTGAGGCTCGACAAATCGTGCGCGGGTCCAAAGCTTATACTGTCATGGGAGATCAGTTATTCCGGGAGAGTGTGACCGGCGTCACCCAACGCTGCATTTCACCCGAAGAAGGTCGAATGATCTCGGAGGACATTCACTCGGGCACTTGTGGTCATCATGCTTCTTCAAGGGCAATAGTCGCCAAGGCGTACCGAGCTGGGTTTTATTGGCCTCGAGCTAACGAGATGGCCAAAGACATCGTGGATCACTGCGATGGGTGCCAATTCTATGCAAACCTCTCGCACAAGCCAGCATCTGCCCTGAAGACTATCCCCCTCGCTTGGCCGTTCGCAGTTTGGGGACTCAACATGGTCGGGCCATTCCGAACCGGAAAAGGAGGATTCACTCACCTGTTGGTTGCAGTCGACAAGTTCACCAAGTGGATTGAGGCCAAACCCATCAAGAAGCTGAATGCTCCAAGTGCGGTTACCTTTATGAGGGAGATCATCATCCGGTACGGCATCCCGCACAGCATCATCACGGACAATGGCACAAACTTCGACTCAGATGAATTCAGGAGCTTTTGCAACTCCAAGGGCACCCGAGTGGACTACGCCTCCGTTGCTCATCCTCAGACCAACGGGCAAGTCAAGCGGGCCAATGGACTTATCCTGCAAGGGTTGAAGCCCCGTCTGATGCATGATCTAGGCCATGCCGCGGGTGCTTGGGTGACGGAATTACCATCTGTCTTGTGGGGGCTGAGGACAACGCCAAACCGGTCGACTAGACGAACTCCTTTCTTCCTTGTGTATGGAGCAGAGTCCATACTGTCGAGCGACCTGGCGCACAATGCTCCCCGAGTGGAACTTTACAATGACGTTGAAGCTGAGCAAGCAAGGCAAGATGGAGTAGATCTTCTGGAGGAGGAGAGCGAGATGGCCCTAATCAGAACTACTACTTATCAGCAGGACCTGCGACGCTTCCACGCAAGAAATGTCAAGAGTAAAGCGTTCCACAAAGGGGACCTGGTACTCCGAGTGAGTCAGCATCATCCACACAAGCTCGCTCCTACATGGGAAGGCCCCTTCATAGTCACTAGGGTGCTGAACAACGGGGCTTATCACTTGTACAACCTCGTGAAGCAGATGGACGAGCCACGAGCCTGGAATGCTGATTTACTTAAACGTTTTTACACCTGAAACAAGAGTTTGCCGATGTAATGATATTATCTTTGTCAACCCGATGCATATTCTCGCAACAAGTTGGTCGACTCAAGTCATACAGTCATGTCTTGGGAATACTCCGAACGATGAGCAATCCTCACGCTCGGGGACTTAGCTGCGAAGATGTTTCGCCTAAGTTAAATTCCCCTCGGGTGGATAGCAGTCCATCAACTTGACGAGTTAGCTGCGAATCAACATTCGCCTAAGTTCTAAAAACACTCCAAATGATGAGCAAACCTCACCCTCAGGGGCTTAGGTGCGAACCTACTTCGCCTAAGTTCAAACACGTCGAACGGACAACAGTCCGCACACTCGACAACTTAGCTGCGAATCGACATTCGCCTAAGTTCTAAAAACACTACAAATGATGAGCAAACCTCACACTCGGGGGCTTAGCTGCGAACCTGCTTCGCCTAAGTTCAAACACGTCGAACGGACAACAGTCTGCACACTCGACAACTTAGCTATGAATCGACATTCGCCTAAGTTCTAAAAACACTCCGAATGATGAGCAAACCTCACACTCGGGGGCTTAGCCGCGAACCTGCTTCGCCTAAGTTCAAACACGTCCAACGGACAATAGTCCGCACACTCGACAACTTAGCTGCGAATCGACATTCGCCTAAGTTCTAAAAACACTCTGAATGATGAGCAAACCTCACACTCGGGGGCTTACCTGCGAACCTGCTTCGCCTAAGTTCAAACACGTCGAACGGACAACAGTCCGCACACTCGACAACTTAGCTGCGAATCGACATTCGCCTAAGTTCTAAAAACACTCCGAATGATGAGCAAACCTCACACTCGGGGGCTTACCTGCGAACCTGCTTCGCCTAAGTTCAAACAGGTCAAACGGACAACAGTCCGCACACTCGACAACTTAGCTGCAAATGGACATTCGCCTAAGTTCTAAAAACACTCCGAATGATGAGCAAACCTCACACTCGGGGGCTTAGCTGCGAACCTGCTTCGCCTAAGTTCAAACACGTTGAGCGGACAATAGTCCGCACACTCGACAACTTAGCTGCAAATCGACATTCGCCTAAGTTATAAAAACACTCCGAATGATGAGCAAACCTCACACTCGGGGACTTAGCTGCGAACCTGCTTCGCCTAAGTTCAAACACGTCGAACGGACAACAGTCCGCACACTCGACAACTTAGTTGCGAATCGACATTCGCCTAAGTTCTAAAAACACTCCGAATGATGACCAAACCTCACACTCGGGAGCTTAGCTGCGAACCTGCTTCGCCTAAGTTCAAACACGTCGAGCGGACAATAGTCCGCACACTCGACAACTTAGCTGTGAATCGACGTTTGCCTACGTCTAAAAACACTCCGAATGATGAGGAAGCCTCACACTCGAGGGCTTAGCTGCGAGCATGCTTTGCCTAAGTTCAAACGCGTCGAGCGAACGAAAATCCAAACACTCGACAAAATCAAGCATCAGTCGAAAAACGAATTAAGATCGAATTTAAACCACGACAGATGTTCGAGCAAAAGTGCTCAGGCCTAAGGCCTGAACGAAGTTTTAAGGGATACAAACTCACCCGGCATACCGAGGCAAATTTAACTGTTTTTCTTCTCTCTGTCAGAAATTAAGTTTTCAAGCGGGCAAAGGGATGGAGGGCTCGACAAAAGTTTCCAGGTCGATACCGTCGGCGATCCGAGTGGCTTCTTCGATGAAGATCTCCATGAAGTCCTCGAACTATAGCTTCGTCGTATTCACCACCTGGAGCCCCTTCAGTTTCTCCTCCCGCACCTCCCGGCAATGCACTCTGACAAGGGACATAGCCACGTCCACTCCGCAACGGACCGCTGACTTCTTTCACGCTCCGACTCGACCAGGAAGTTCGTTTAGTCGAGCCATGATAGCGTCAAGATCCAACTGCAGAGTGTCTTCGGGCCAGAGCTCCTTGTCGATTCTCCCCATGACGGCTTTAAGCCGACTGATATGAGCTTGGATGAGCCTGAAGTTGAGCCGCAACATGTTCATCGCCACGGCGTCAGCCATGAGCGACTTGGTAGAGTCAAGGTTGGGCTCAACCTCTTTCGTCTCTTTCTCAAAGTCACGGCAGAAGTCTGGAAGAAGAAATGAGAGAAAAATTCAGTCGACAGCGAGAAGTTTACACAAGTCAGTCGGCAGAAAAACACACCGTCAAGCATGAGATACATCTTCCTGGAGAACTCGCCTAGGTGCCTTTCCAGGCCGGCGCTCTTGGCGAGATTAGCGTTCTCCTGCTTCAGCTTCACGCACAAGTCCTCAAGCTTCTTCGCAGCTTCCATCTTCTTGTCAGCAGCCTCGGCCTTCTCCTTGGCCGCCCGCTGAGCATCAACAAGCGCCTTGTCCTTCTCCTCCAGCGCTTTCTTCATAGCATCTAAAGAAACAACATTGTTGAGTCGCGCTTGGAGTCGACGGTTCTCATCGCGCACGTCTGCTCGAGCGAAGGTCCTCGGTTCAAGACGAGTCAAGTACGGAAGGAGGTTCGCAATAATAACTATCATTACCTCCCAGGGTCATCACCTCCTCACGAGCTCGTCCCAGAGCGTTATTGGCGACCGCCAGGTCGACCTTCAGCCCGTTCCGCTCGTTCTCCACTTCCTTGTACTTCTCCCCCAGTTCGCAAGCACGCTGCGGTCGACACAAGATGGAGTTATAGAATTGATAAGGCAGTCGATCGACTGAACATGGCAAAGAAAGTCCATAAAATAAAAGTCCACTCGACATGTCGAGTCGCAATGCTTCAATGTCTTCATCATTAAGACCACTGCCAGTGCAAGCACTCGACAGCGGCCTCGAGGACTACACCCAGTGGGTGCACCAAGAGCGCCCCCACTGAGACGGCTGGCACTCGATCCGTCGAGCAACTCGTCAGAAAAAACAAAAATAAAAGTCCACTCGACATGTTGAGTGGCAATGCTTCAACGTCTTCATCACTAAGACCACTATCGGCGCAAGCGCTCGACAGTGGCCTCGGGGACTACACCCAGTGGGTGCGCTAAGAGCGCCCCCACTGAGACAGCTGACTCTCGATCCGTCGAGCAGCTCGTCAAAGAAAAACAAAAATAAAAGTCCACTCGACATGTCGAGTGGTGCCCTCCCTACCCTACGAAGTGTAATATATCCTTATGCAGCGTCATATCATGGTTTGTAAATTATGTCCATGAAACCTGCAAGACAACCATGGAGTGGGGTGGTTCGGAACAAAAATGTATCCTGTAAGCAATAAACTCTAAGACCACTGCCAGTGCAAGCACTTGACAGCGGCCTCGGGGACTACACCCAGTGGGTGTGCTAAGACAGCCCCCACTGAGATGGTTGACTCTCGATCCGTCGAGCGACTTGTCAAGAAAAATCCACGACAATAAGATCTATTCGAGGAAAAGCACTCTCTGCTACAGTCACCCAGTGGGTGTAAAGCGACAAAGGGAGTATGGGAATTTACTCGACAGCGGACTTACGATAGAACTTACTCGGACGTTGGTGCGGAGCGCCGAGCTGACATCGAACGCCTGCTTGCTCACTTCGAACGCCTCCTTCAACCTCAACATCAGCTGCTCCGCTTGAATCAGAGCTTCCTTTGCAGCCCCAGTTTGATCCTCTGGGGTGTGATGCAGAGGGAAATTCATTGGAGAAGGGGTCGACACGGTCGTTGGAGCGGTCGGGGCAGCCTCGACGGGTCCCGTGCGGGTTGCCGTCACTACCGTCGAGGTAGTAGGAGGAGCTTGTGTCAGGAGCGCAGCAGGCTCGACCTGAGGTTGGGTCGATCCACCCGCCCCTAGGGAAGACTCCCTCGCCGGGAGCCAAAGAGCCTGCGCTGAAGAAGCTCCACGCGCGCAAACACGCGGAGCGGCCTGCTGCACCTCGTCGTCCTCCAACTGGATAACCTCTGCAGCCGCAATCGACAAACGTCAACAACCACATATAGCAAGTCACGCATAGACAAGCCAACCGTTCACTCACCGCAGTGGGAGGTGGCCGCGTCCGCAGTGTCAACATCCATGGCGTCCCTGCCGTCCCTCCAAGGAGAGGTCACGGACGTCGCAGCTCTAAAAAACCATACAACATTCAACAAGCAGTACGAGATTTCAGTCGACAGAAATCTCCAGGAACAAGCACTTATGTGGAGACGACAGGAAAAAGCATCCTCATCCGAGGCAAGGCCTTGCGGGGCTTGGCGACAGTCAGCTTGGGCTGCTTGGCCGGCTTCTCGCTCGGCTCAGCCGTCGAGGGGCGGCTCCGCTTGGGATTCTTGTCGCTGGGGCCTGGGGCCTGCTCCTCCGAGGTCGTAGGGTCGTGGCGGGCCTTGAATCGAGCTTCACGCTGAGGGCGTTTCTCGACTTCCTTCTCTCCGCCAGACTCCCCACGCTCGCTCTCAGAGTCAGAAGAGCTGTCGCCGTCCACGCTCCCGCCGTCACTCACCACGCCTTCCTCTATGTGGTCCCCATTGGGAATGGGCGAGTGCATGTCCGTCCACTCCTGCAAGGTCAAAATGGGCGTCAACCTACAAGACAGAGTTACACTCGAGAGTACTACCAAATGAGTTGGCATAATATCACTTACCAGGTTCCTAGGGGGGTTGCTGGCAGAGTACAGCTCCTAGGAGACTTCCTCGGGGTGCGCCCTGGTCATGTCATCCGCGCCGGTGTAGTGCCACATGGTGTGGTCCCTGGCTTGGAGGGGCTGGATGCGTCGACTCAGAAACTCTCCAGCTGATACAACCCTGTGACGCCGCCCCGAATCAACTGCACCACCACCGCCTCGACCAATATTCCCACTTGGACGGCTTCTGCGGCTGCCTCCCTCAGGGTCTTCGGGGCGGCAGGGCGATCCATCATGAAAGGGGGGAGACCAGTCGACATGTTCGGCGAGGCCACGTCCTGGCAGTAGAACCAGGTCGACTGCCACCCCCGAACTGACTCGGGCAAAGTGATGGGGGGAAAGGAGCTCCACACTCTTTTTTGCACGCCGAGACCCCCGCACGTCTGGATGACCTGAATCTTCCCGTCGTCCGAGTTGGCCTTCTTCACAGTCTGACATCTGACCATGAAGAGGTGCTTGAATAATCCCCAATGGGGCGTGACGCTAAGAAAGCACTCGCATAGAGTGACAAACATCGACAGGTACGTGATGGTGTTCGGTGGCACATGATGGAATTGTGCCCCGAAGAAATTCAAAAACTCGTGGAAGAACGGGTGGGGAGGCAGGGAGAAACACCTTTGTACATGAGAGAGGAGGAGTACCCGCTCTCCATCGCGCAGCGCGGTGTCGATCTCCCCTCTGGGTAGCCTCCACGTTCCTTCAGCTATGAGCCCGTCGGCGACGAGGCCCTCGAGGTGTTGGAAATATGCCCTAGAGGCAATAATAAATTAGTTATTATCATATTTCCTTGTTCATGATAATCGTTTATTATCCATGCTATAATTGTATTGATCGGACACTTAAATGCATGTGTGGATACATAGACAAAACCATGTCCCTAGTATGCCTCTAATGGACTAGCTCGTTGATCACAGGATGGTTAAGGTTTCCTAGCCATGGACATGAGATGTCATTTGATAACGGGATCACATCATTAGGAGAATGATGTGATGGATAAGACCCAAACTACAAACATAGCATATGATCATGTCAGTTTATTGCTACTGTTTTCTGCATGTCAAGTATATGTTCCTATGACCATGGATCATGCAACTCACGGATATCGGAGGAGTGCCTTGTGTGTATCAAATGTCGCAACGTAACTGGGTGACTATAAAGGTGCTCTACAGGTATCTCCGAGGGTGTCTGTTGAGTTGGCATGGATCGAGACTAGGATTTGTTACTCCGTGTGACGGAGAGGTATCTCAGGGCCCACTCGGTAATACAACATCACAATGAGCCTTGCAAGCAATATGACTAATTGTTAGTTACGGGATCTTGTATTACAGAACGAGTAAAGAGACTTGCCAGTAACGAGGTTGAACTAGGTATGGAGATACCGACGATCGAATCTCAGGCAAGTAACATACCGAAGAACAAAGGGAACGTTATACGGGATTAACTGAATCCTTGACATAGAGGTTCGACCGATCAAGATCTTAGTCGAATATGTAGGAACCAATGTGGACGTCCAGGTCCCGCCATTGGTTATTGACCGTAGAGGTGTCTCGGTCATGTCTACATAGTTCTCGAACCCGCAGGGTCTGCACACTTAAGGTTCGGTGACGTTTCGGTAGTGTAGAGTTATGTATGGTGGTGCCCGAAGGTTGTTCGGAGTCCCGGATGAGATCCCGGATGTCACGAGGAGCTCCGGAATGGTCCGGAGGTAAAGATTCATATATAGGATGTCCCAGTTTGGTCGCCGGAAAAGTTTCGGGCTCATCGGTAGTGTACCGGGAGTATCGGTAGTGTACCGGGAGTGCCGGTAGTGTACCGGGGGACCTCCGGGAGGGGTATTTCGACCCCAAGAGGTCCATGGGCTGTGGGAGAATAATAACCAGCCCTTAGTGGGCTGGGAAAACAGCCACAAAGGCCCATGGTGCAGGATAGAAAGTCCTAAAGCAAAAAGTGGAAAATCAGCCAATAGGAGGCAATCCTACTCCAACTAGGATTGGAGGTGAAGTAGGATTGCTCCCACCTCCTATTTCGGCCGACCCAAAGGCCTTGTCTGCCTCTCCTCTCCTCTCCTCCTATATATACTAGTGGATTGGGTGGTATTTAGACAGAATTTCCGGCCACGTGCTACCCGCTTCACCGGTGCACAGTTTCTCCTCTAGATCGGTTTTCCGCAGCGCTTAGGCGAAGCCCTGCCGGAATCACTCCACCACCATCACCGGAGCGCCGTCATGCTGCCGGTGAAATCTCTCTCCTCTCCACCTCCTCTTGCTGGATCAAGACGGTGGAGATCGTCATCAAGCTGCACGTGTGCTGAACGCGGAAGTGCCGCCCGTTCGGCGCAAGATCGGAAGGACCGTGATCGAGATCACGAGGCGGTTCGTGATGAGATCGCGGAACAGATCGTGATGAGTTCGCGGGACAGATCGTGATCAAGATCGTGAGATGGATCGTGATGAGATCGCGGGACGGATCGTGATGGGATCGCGGGACGGATCGTGATGAGATCCCGGGACGCTCGGCGATTTGGATCGCGAAGACGTTCGACTACACCAACCACGTTTCTTAACGCTTCCCGCTTAGCGATCTACAAGGGTATGTAGATCCACTCTCCCTCTCGTAGATGCTCATCACCATGGATAGGTTTGCGTGTGTGTAGGAATTTTTTTGTTTCCCATGCGACGTTCCCCAACAGTGGCATCATGAGCTAGGTTGATGGTTCGATGAGATCTCGAGTAGAACACAAAAGGTTTGTGGGCGTTGATGCTTAGATTGCTTCCTCCCTTGGTCGCATTTTGGTTCAGCGGGATTATGAGATGAAGCGGCCCGGACCAACATTACTCGTACGCTTACGAGAGACCGGTTCCCTCGACGCAACTTGTTGCTTAGATGGCTTGCGGGTGACAGTTTCTCTCACTTTAGTTGGATCGGATCCAACAAAGGCGGTCCTTGAGAAGGTTGAAAAGCAATCTATATATCACCGTTGTGGTTTATGCGTAGGTGAGAATCGTTCTTTCTAGATACCCGTAGCAGCCACGTAAAACATGCAACAACAATTAGAGGACGTCTAACTTGTTTTTGCAGGGTATTTTGTGATGTGTGAGATGATCATGTGATGTATAGAATTTCACGACTTGCATGTCGTTGAGTACGGCAACCGGCAGGAGCCATAGGGTTGTCTTTAATTATTGTACGACCTGCGTGTCAATCATTAAGCGCTATGTAATGCTTTACTTTATCGCTAAGCAGTAGCAATAGAAGTAGAAGCAGGGCTGGCGCCACAACCCCAATGGCAACACATTGATGGAGATCAAGATGATGAAGATCATGGTGTTGTGCCGGTGACGATGGAGATCATGCCGGTGTTTCGAATATGGAGATCTTAAACACAAGTTCATGGCCTTACCATGTCACTTATGAATTGCATGAGATGTTAATCCTTTTATGCACTTTGTTTTGCTTAGTACGACGCTAGCATTATAAGGTGATCCCTCACTTGAATTTCAAGATGAACTGTGTTCTCCCCGAGTGTGCACTGTTGCGAAAGTTCGTCGTGTTGAGACACCACGTGATGATCGGGTGTGATAGACTCTATGTTCACATACAACGGGTGCAAGCCAGATTTGCACGCGCAGAACACTCGGGTTAAACTTGACGAGCCTAGCATGTACAGACATGGCCTCGGAACACGAGAGACCGAAAGGTCGAACATGAGTCATATAGTAGATATGATCAACATAATGATGTTCACCATTGCAGCCACCTCAACTCACGTGATGATCGGACTTGAGTTGGTGAATTCGGATCATGTATCACTCGAATGATCGGAGGGATGTCAATTTGAGTGAGAGTTCTTAAGTAATATGATTAATTGAACTCATTATCATGAACATAGTGAAAGTGTCTTTGCAAATTATGTTGTAGATTACTAGCTCGCGCTGTAGCTCCCTTCAATTTGTATATGTTCCTAGAGAAATAGAGTTGAAAGATGTTGGTAGCAATATTGCGAACTGGGTCCGTGATCTGAGGATTGTCCTCATTGCTGCACAGAAGGCTTATGTCCTTAATGCACTGCTCGGTGCGCCACCCCCTCTAGCGTCGTCTATAGATGTTGTGAACATCTGACAGGCACGTTTTGATGACTACTTGATAGTTTAGTGCGTCATGCATTACGGCTTAGAATTGAGGCTCCGAAACGTTTTGAACGTCACGGAACATATGAGATGTTCTAGGGGCAGAGATTGTGATCTCAGGCGCGTGCCTGTGTTGCGAGATATGAGATCTCCAACAAGATTCTTTGCCTGTAAGATGAAGGAGAATAGCTCAATCGTTGAGCATGTACTCAGATTGTCTAGGTACTACAATCGCTTGAATCAAGTGGGAGTTGATCTTCCAGATAAGATAGTGATTGATATAGTTCTCCAAGTCACTGTCACTAAAGCTACTAGAACTTAGTGATGAACTATAATACACCAGGGATAGAAGTATTGATCCCTGAGCTGTTCGCGATGCTTGACACCGCGAAGGTAGAAATCAAGAAGGAGCGTCAAGTGTTGATGGTTAATCAAACCACTAGTTTCGAAAAGGGCAAGAGCAAGGAGGGAAACTTCATGGATAGCAAGTCAGTTGCTGCTCCAGTGAAGCAACGCAAAGTTGAACTCAAACCCGAGACTAAGTGCTTCTATTATGAGGTGAGAGGTCGCTGAAGCGGAACAACCCTAGATGCTTGGTAGATAAGAAGGCTGGCAAAATTGATAGAAGTATATTTGATATACGAGTTACTAATGTGTACCTTGCTAGTACTCTTGGTAGCACCTAGGTATTGGATATCGGTTCGGTTGCTAAATGTTAGTAACTCGAAATAAAAGCTACGGAATAAACGGAGAACTAGCTAAGGGTGAGGTGACGATATGCGTTGGAAGTGTTTCCAAGGTTGATGTGATCAACATCGCACGCTCTCTCTACCTTCAGGATTAGTGACGAACCTAAATAAATGTTATTTGGTGTTTTGCGTTGAGCATGAACATGATTAGATCATGTTTATTGCAATACGGTTATTCATTTAAGTTAGAGAATAATGGTTATTCTTTTTACATGAATAATACGTTCAATGGTCATGCACCCAGTGAGAATGGTTTGTTGAAATCTTGATCGTAGTATTACACATCTTCATAACATTGATGTCAAAAGATACAAAGTTAATAATGATAGTACCACATACTTGTGGCACTGCCGCTAAATGTCATATTGGTATAAAGTGCATGTAGAAACTCCATGCTGATGGATATTTGGACTCATTCGATTTCGAATCGGTTGAGACATGCGAACCATGCCTCTTGGGCAAGATGACTAAAGGACCCCGTTGGATGGAGCGGGCAAGTGATTCATTGGAAATGATACATGTTGATGTATGCAATCTAGTGAGTCTTGTAGCGTGCAGTGGATATCGTTATTTTCTTACCTTCACTGATGATTTGAGTAGATATAGTGTATATTTACTTAATGAAACACAAGTCTGAATCGTTTGAAAGGTTCAACAAATTCAGAGTGAAGTTTAAAGATCATCGTGACAAGAAGATAAAAATGACTGCGATATGATCGTAGAGGTGAATATCTGAGTCACGAGTTTGGCATACAACTTAAGACAATGTGAAAGTTGTTTCACAACTAAACGCCACCTGGAACACCATATTGTGATGGTGTGTCCGAACATCATAGTTATGCTCTATTGGACATGGTGCGTGCTATGATGTCTCTTGTCGTTTTACTAGTATAATTTTGGGGTTATGCATTAGAGACAACTACATTCACTTTAAATAGGGCACCATCTAAATCCGTTGAGATGACACCATGTGAATTATGGTTTGATACAAACCTAAGTTGTCATTTCTTAATACTTGGGGCTGCGGCACTTGTGTGAAAAATGTTTTCACCTAATGAGGTCGAACCCAAGGCGGACAAATGCATCTTCATAGAATACCCTAAGATCAGTTGGGTGAACCTTCTATCTCAGATCCAAGTGCAAAGTGTTTGTTACTAAAACGGATCCTTTCTCGAGGAAAGGTTTCTCTCGAAAGAATTGAGTGGGAGGAAGATAGAACTTGATGAGGTTGTTAAACCTTTGTTCAACCAGAGAGTAGCGCAGCGCAGAAAGACGTTTCTCTGAAGCCTACGTTAGTTGAAGAGGAAGTTAATGATGATGATCATGAAGCTTCAGGATCAAGTTACTATCGTACTTTGTGGGTCGACAAGGATGGGTACTGCTCCTAAGCGGTACGACAACCCTGTCTTCGAGGTCATGTTGTTGGACAGCGATGAACCTAGGAGCTATGGAGAAGCGATGATGGGCCAGGATTCCAACAAATGGTTGGAGGCCATGAAATCTGAGATAGGATCCATGTATGAAAAACCAAGTATAGACTTTGGTAGACTTGCTCGTTGGACGACAGGTCGTTGAGTACAAATGGATCTTTAAAATGAAGACAGACACTGATGGTAATTGTCACCATTTGTAAAGCTCGACTTTTTGCAAAGATGCTTGTGACAAGTTCAAGGAGTTGACTGCGATGAGACTTTCTCACTCGTAGCGAAGCTAAAAGTCTGTTGGAATTATGTTAGCAGTTGCTGCATTTTTCAATTATGAAATCTCGCAGATGGATGTCAAAACATCGTTTCCTTAATGGTTTACTTCAGGAAAGGTTGTATGTGATACAACCAGAAGGTTTTGTCAGTCCTAAGGATGCTAAAAGGTGTGCAAGCTTCGGTGATCCTTCCATGGAGTGAAGCAAGCATCTCGGAGTTGGAATATACGCTTTGATGAGTTGATCAAAGTTTTTGAGTTTATACAAAGTTTACGAGAAACTTGTATTTGCAACAAAGTGAGTGGGAGCACTATAGAATTTCTGATAAGTATATGTGGATGACATAGTGTTGATCGGAAATAATGTAGAATTTCTGGAAAGCATAAATAGTTATTTTGAAAGTGATTTTCAAAGTAAAACCTGGATAAAACTACCTAATTGTTGAGCATCAAGATCTATAGAGATAGATCAAAGATGACTCAATGAGACTTTCAATGAGTGCATACCTTGACAAGATTTTGAAAGATTTCAAAATGGATCAGTCAGAGAAAGAGTTCTCGCCTGATTTGTAAAGTGTGAAAGTTGAGTGAGACTCAAAGCTCGACAACGGCAGAAGAAAGAGAAAGGACGAACGTCGTCCCCTATGCCTTAGCCATAGGCTCTATATTCTGCCATGCTGTGTACCGCACCTGTGTGTGCCTTGCCATCAGTCTGTCAAGGGGTACAAAAGAGATCCAGGAGTGGATCACTGGACAGCGGTCAAGATTATCCTTAGTAACTGAAAGACTAAGGATATGTTTCTCGATTATGGAGGTGATAAAGGGTTCGTCGTAAAGAGTTACGTTGATGCAAGCTTTAACACCTATCCAGATGACTAGTAGTAGCAATCTGGATACGTATAGTGGAGCAGCCATTTGGAAATAGTACCAAGTGGAGTGTGGTAGCAATGTTTACGGTTTGACATAGAGATTTGCAAAGTACACACGAATCTGAATATCGCAGACCCGTTGATTATAAGACCTCTCTCACATGCAAAGCATGATCGAGCCCCAGAACTCATTGGGTGTTAGATTCATAACAATGCGAATCA
Organism: Hordeum marinum; assembly: GCA_022496015.1. NCBI lineage: Eukaryota > Viridiplantae > Streptophyta > Magnoliopsida > Poales > Poaceae > Hordeum > Hordeum marinum. The sequence continues at coordinate 26,599,334 of CM039676.1, forward strand.
CATGGTGATGTGAACTAGATTATTGACTCTAGTGCAAGTGGGAGACTGTTGGAAATATGCCCTAGAGGCAATAATAAATTAGTTATTATCATATTTCCTTGTTCATGATAATCGTTTATTATCCATGCTATAATTGTAATTATCGGACACTTAAATGCATGTGTGGATACATAGACAAAACCATGTCCCTAGTATGCCTCTAATGGACTAGCTCGTTGATCAAAGGATGGTTAAGGTTTCCTAGCCATGGACATGAGATGTCATTTGATAACGGGTTCACATCATTAGGAGAATGATGTGATGGATAAGACCCAAACTACAAACATAGCATATGATCGTGTCAGTTTATTGCTACTGTTTTCTGCATGTCAAGTATATGTTCCTATGACCATGAGATCATGCAACTCACGGATATCGGAGGAGTGCCTTGTGTGTATCAAACGTCGCAACGTAACTGGGTGACTATAAAGGTGCTCTAAAGGTATCTCCGAGGGTGTCTGTTGAGTTGCCATGGATCGAGACTGGGATTTGTTACTCCGTGTGACGGAGAGGTATCTCAGGGCCCACTCGGTAATACAACATCACAATGAGCCTTGCAAGCAATATGACTAATTGTTAGTTACAGGATCTTGTATTACAGAACGAGTAAGAGACTTGCCAGTAACGAGGTTGAACTAGGTATGGAGATACCGACGATCGAATCTCGGGCAAGAAACATACCGAGGAACAAAGGGAACGTTATACGGGATTAACTGAATCCTTGACATAGAGGTTCGATCGATAAAGATCATCGTAGAATATGTAGGAACCAATGTGGATGTCTAGGTCCCGGCATTGGTTATTGACCGTAGAGGTGTCTCGGTCATGTCTACATAGTTCTCGAACCCGCAGGGTCTGCACACTTAAGGTTCGGTGACGTTTCGGTAGTGTAGAGTTATGTATGGTGGTGCCCGAAGGTTGTTCAGAGTCCCGGATGAGATCCCGGACGTCACGAGGAGATCCGGAATGGTCCGGAGGTAAAGATTCATATATAGGATGTCCCAGTTTGGTCGCCGGAAAAGTTTCGGGCTCATCGGTAGTGTACCGCGAGTATCGGTAGTGTACCGGGAGTGCCGGTAGTGTACCGGGGGACCTCCGGCAGGCGTATTTCGACCCCAAGAGGTCCATGGGCTGTGGGAGAATAATAACCAGCCCTTAGTGGGCTGGTAAAACAGCCACAAAGGCCCATGGCGCAGGAGAGAAAGTCCTAAAGCAAAAAGTGGAAAATCAGCCTATAGGAGGCAATCCTACTCCAATTAGGATTGGAGGTGAAGTAGGATTGCTCCCACCTCCTATTTCGGCCGACCCAAAGGCCTTGGCTGCCTCTCCTCTCCTCTCCTCCTATATATACTAGTGGATTGGGTGGTTTTTAGACAGAATTTCTGGCCACGTGCTACCCGTTTCACCCATGCACAGTTTCTCCTCTAGATCGGTTTTCCACAGCGCTTAGGCGAAGCCCTGCCGGAATCACTCCACCACCATCACCGGAGCGCCGTCACACTGCCGGTGAACTCTCTCTCCTCTCCACCTCCTCTTGCTGGATCAAGACGGTGGAGATCGTCATCAAGCTGCACGTGTGCTGAACGCGGAGGTGCCGTCCGTTCGGCGCTAGATCGGAAGGACCGTGATCGAGATCGCGAGGCGGTTCGTGATGAGATCGCGGAACGGATCGTGATGAGTTCGCGGGACAGATCATGATCAAGATCGTGAGACGGATCGTGATGAGATCGCGGGATGGATCGTGATGGGATCGCGGGACGGATCGTGATGAGATCGTGGGACGCTCGGCGATTTGGATCGCGAAGATGTTCGACTACACCAACCGTGTTTCTTAACGCTTCCCGCTTAGAGATCTAAAAGGGTATGTAGATTCACTCTCCCTCTCATAGATGCTCATCACCATGGATAGGTTTGCATGTGCGTAGGAAAATTTTAATTTCCCATGCGACGTTCCCCAACACGAGGTCCTCGGCGGTGACGACGGAGGGGAGAAAGTCCCCCTGCATCCAGCCCACCGGCGCCGTGGTCCGAGCCGACGAGGGCTTCCACCCCTTGCGCACGGGAGCACCCCTCTTCGCCCGCTCCAACTGAGCGGTGGCGTTCTTCGTCATCCTCGGGCGACAGCTGGTCATCGGCGCAGAGCAGGAAGCGACGGCGGATGTGCGAGACGGAGGAAGGAAAGGACGAAAGGACTGCAGTGGATGTCAAGCGAATCGGGCCGGAGAAGGCTATTATTCACGGTCGAGCGATTCACTGACCGGTGGGCCCGCGAGATAGTCGCGCACGCCAACCGCAAACAGCGCCCGATACGTGGCGAAATGTCGTGCGCCCGCTCGCCCAAATTGTGCAGCCATCTTCGCGCGCTCGCGCACACCGCTCGGATTTTTGTATCACGAAGATTCCGGACCTGACAGGCCAGCCGGTCCTTCCTCAAGATGCCTTCGTTTCACTCGGTACAAGACAAATCCCCAATAGTCACTCAGACACTTTTAGAGTTGAATGGATTCGGGCGAACGAAGAAGAATCCAGTCAGCGCAAATTTCTCCGACACTTCGAATGTCCCTCGGAGTGATCTTCAGGGCATGTTCAATCAAATGACAGAGGTCAAGATGCAGTCGACATAAAAGTTCACGAAAGCTCAAGGTGCTCCTCCGAGGATTAGACGCTCCAGCTCGAGGTCGACGTCGGAACCTTCTTTTCCCACTCACACCCCGATCTATGCGGGGGCTAATGACGAGTATGCGTACCTGGGGTAGGGTCCTAAGCAGGACCCACGTACCCTTCCCAAGGTCACTACCTTAGAAGAGTTGAAGATCAAGCACGAACCTCCGAGTGCGTACATGGAAGGACCTAAAGGTCACTTGACAGTACGACACTCGGAACACTTCTTCTCACTTGGCGGTCGCGTGACACTCGACAGGCTTTGTTGCAATCGACGCTAGGAGACCGGGAGCCGTTACTAAGAGCCCAATGGGCAGACGACGGTTTAATGGTCATTATGAGCCTTTATAGCAGGCTTTACCTGTAACTGCCATCTTTATACCCCCACGACCAGCCCTTAACTACAGGACAGTTATGAGGGGTAGTGGACTCTATATAAGCCGCCCCTCCCCCTCCTGTACAAGGGTTAACAACACCGTTGTAATCTCCAGACTTCACACGACATAAGCTTCCGAGCACTGAGACGTAGGGCTTTTACCTCCACGAGAGGGGCCTGAACTCATACATCCGTGTGTACACCCTCGTCGTAGCTAGGACTCTACCCTCTCCTTTCGTACCCATACCTTCTACTGTCAGACTCGTTCCCACGACAGGCAGCTCGGCGAGCGTGGAACTCGGGGCCGTGTCTCGACAAGGGCGGACACGGAGCACGCGGCCAGCGGCAGAAGCTGACCTTGCGGCGACGGCTTCATGTGGCCTGGTGCCCGCGCACGGGAGCCTATGGGCAGACATCTTAGGTGCTTTGGAGGTGCACCGAGTGGTTCGGTAGTGGAGGTGGCAACAGTAGGCGCGAAGCAACGAGTCGGATCAATGCAAGACCGCGGCGATGGAGACCGAGTTGGAGTCCCTTCTGCATCCGAGTCGTGCGCGCCTGCCTCTTGCTTCCGTATCCGAGTCACGCGGCGTGGGTGGAGCAGTCTTTGCGGGATGCCAGGTCGCAGGCGGATGCAGGCGGAGGTGAAACCGGCGGGTGGAACCGGCAGCCGCGGGCGGACAAAGGTTGGAGCGGAAACGCGGCTGAGCGAGGGCAGAACTGACGCGCAGGTCTAGCGGAGCCAGAGCTGTCAGGGCGCAGCGAACGCGGTGGAAACCCGCCCTGGCGTGAGGCGAAGGTGCGGCAGCAGAGACAAACTCGGCGGGCCCGGCGTGGGCGGACGGAGCTGAGCGGCGGCGCGATGGTGAGAAAGGTAGGTGCGGCGGCGGATGCAAGTCGGCCAGGCCGCAGTGCCGCAGTCGCAGAGATCAAATCCGGGGTGTCCGAGTCAAAGGCCGGCTCAGTGGTGTCCTATTACCGTATCCTGCTTCTTCTTTCCTTTTCTTTAATTTCTTGATTGCGGTTCAGACCATAACAGTCGGATACACAATAGTCAATTGAAGCCTTATTCGATTCAGACTCAGCGCTTTGCGGCAGGCTCCTGCTCCTTGGTGCTTTGGTACAACCACGAAATCCTCGTGCGGTAGATTGCAACGCGGATTATACGAGGATCGCACCGAACACAGGAGTCGCAACGAAGTTATCGACAAATTTGACGACGATTGGACACATTGAAATCCGAATACACACGCAGGTGAATCAGTATGAGTCGGGTTTTTTTCATCCGGCCAACAGCGAGCTTTTCGCTCCCTGTGGGGATCCCTTCAAGACATTACATCACCATGCGCGAAGCCCCACAGTGGGCGCCATCTGTTGTGGATTTGACACGGAATATGTTCGGATGAACGGACTTAGGTTCGGGGCGAAAACGCAACTACGTGGCGGCTTGAAGGGATTGATTGGAATCGAGAGACACGGAGTTTACCCAGGTTCGGTCCGTCCGATGGAGGTAAAAGCCTACGTCTTGCTTGTCTGGTATTGATGATCAAGGAGATATCTTGGTTACAAGGGTGCTATTTGCTACCTCTAATCTTGAGAGCCTCTAATCTGTCTATTCTAATCTCTTGTCTTGTCTAAACTTGTGGACTTGTGAATCTGTCTTTCTAGGGGTGCTCTACCCCTCCTTATATAACTGCAGAGGGGAGGTTTACAAATAGAGTCCTAGTAGGAGTAGGACTAGGACTAGTGTTTTCATGAATCCAAATCTGGGTCTTGTTTCTCTCGTAAGGGAATCCTCTCTCCTTTGGGCCTTCTCTCGTGAGCCGCCTAGCGCCGGCTTACGCGTCGAGTTTTGGGCCTGGTCATCCTGCGACCCGCCTGCCGGGTCATTAATAAAATGTCATGTCTTTATCGGGTCTCCTGTGAGTCGTCAGGCCGGGTCATATCGCGGGGTATATCCCCAACACTCTGGTATACAAGGAATATTTTTAAATTTATAGGCCGAGAAATAGGATTAGGAGAGCTGTCGTGGGCACACAAGTCTGGGGGGCGTGCCCCTGTGGCTTGTGGCCACATGGTGGCTCTCCCGACATCATCTCCAAGTCTCCTGGTTTGCTTCTGGTCCAAGAAACATTATTCCGAAGATTTTATTTCGTTTGGACTCCGTTCAATATTCCTTATCTGCAATATTCAAAAACAAGGAAAAAACAGAAACATGCACTAGGCTCTAGATTAATAGGTTAGTCCCAAAAATAATATAAAATAACATATTAATGCATATAAAACATCCAAAGCAGATAATATAATAGCATGGAACAATAAAAAATTATAGATACGTTGGAGACGTATCACTAATCACGTCGCATGCCGCCACCTCCACGATCTCCTCCTGCCGGCACCTCCACGATCTCCTCGGGCCGCCTCCTCTGCGATCTCCTCCTGTCGCCTCCTCTTCGATCTTGCCCCGCCGCCTCCTTTGCGATCTCGCCCCGCACGCGCTTCCCGTGACCAAGATTTAGGCCGTCTACCCCGACCAACAGTGTGCACAAAGAGGTCGTCCCCACCTCCCGCGTCGTTGTGGCCGACATCTCCGCGCATGTCACTGCGTTCGCCATCTCACCCATGCGCCGTCGGTCGCCCGCGTGCCGTTGGTTGCGGGGTAGGCCATCGACGTCGTGGTCGTTGGCTCGTGGACGAAGGCTGCCGGTGCAGCACGTGTGACCGTCTAGGTATATTCATGAAGGCGTTTTTTTATTATTATTGGTATTATTCAATCTGACACCTAGTATTATATTTATTTCGAATGGAAGAGTATGGAGATGTTTACTGTTCGGTGGAGAAGTGGTGCGATTTCGTCAGCAAGTTTACCCCTAGACAACGCAGTCGGTTTCAAGGAACTAAATTGGACTGTATGTTGAAAATTCCTTCGGTTCAAATGAGAAACAATTTATTGCAATTCATGTTAACAGCATATGATGCTATTAGTAGGAGATTTATTTTTCAACTGAACAGTGGAGGTATTACCGTGAGTAACGACGATGTGTATCACATATTTGGGCTCGAAAACGAGGGTGACAATGTGATTCGCACGATAGCTACCGTGGAATTAGACGCCAAAAAAATGGTCCCTAATCGTTTTGTTGATAAAAAATCAGGCTTAATACTGTTAGATGACTTGGTCAAAAACATTGTTGATAGTCAAGCATATGATGATGATTTTGTGAGAAGATTCGTACTAGTTCTTCTTGGTACGATGGTTGCACCACTGTCCACCCAGTTTGTTCCTTATCGTTATTACAAATTGGTCGAGGAAGTTTACCATATCAAGTGGTTTGATTGGAACGGTTTCACGTTGGAAGTGTGCATGGAATCTATGAAAAATACGGTGCAAGATCTTGAAAAGTTCAAATGGCCGATTGGAAACTTGGCGCTAGTTCAGGTAAATCTTGATCATAATATGTAAATGTATTTTTAATGCGTCTTATGTGTAAATCTAATTTAATTTACTAATATTTTGCAGTATATCTACTGGGAGAAAGTGCAACCAATTGATGTGGACACATTTGATCCATTGACGCGGGAGTACCCGCTAATGCTAAACCGGCCTGAAAATGAAGGAAAAAAAGAGATGACTATGACAACATACACAGACGTGGTACCGGCAATATAAGTAATTATTAATGCATGTACCATTATAATATTAAGTATTTTTTTGATTTTATTATTTATCTTATAGATTGATAACAACATTAGTGAGGAGTACAAACGTGCTAAGGTTGCACGCGAAGGAACTGTCCCCTGAGGCAGAAGATAAGTCTGCAAAAAAGGTGTTGGTAAGAATAGAAACACAAGTCGTCAGGGGCTACATCCAGCTCGAAACAGAGTATGGATCGTATGATGACATACATAAAAGATTTGCAGAAAGAAATTTTACTTATTACTGAGAGATGTGCTGAGGTAATACTTAATTTCTTTACTAGAGGTGTTTTATTTACTCATATACTGAATTTGTATAATTTCCTCTTGTGGAGGGTAATTGAAAAGTTGAATACACAAGGTGTAATGTATAAGCCTTATAAGGAGAATTTTGACGATGAAGCTGTTAACGAGGACAATGCGAAGTACAATTCTAAGTACTTTCACGAAAAGACTCAGTAGAGGAGAACAATGATGCATCCTTCACTGGTATGAATGGCACCTCCGTCCCCGTTGATGACCCAGGAGTTGCAACTAATACAGCGGGGAAAGGTAAAGGTTATGATCATATCATTCTTAAGAATAATTTGACTTCTCCGTCTTCGTCATGTTCGATAGCGACAAGAGACTTTTCATCTATATCCCGAACACCGAAAAATGGAGATCCGTGTGGCGTGCGTAGCGGTGGTTTGTCCCCATCAAAGTCCGAAGAAACATATGACAGTTTGAACACAATGATCAAAAAAGCTAAGTCTAGACATATTGAGTAAAATGTGGGGAAGCGCAAGAGAATCGCATCGAAATACTACCAATCACCCTACAAATGGAGTACTATAGAAAAAAGGGTGAAAAAAGGTAAGTCTCCTAGAACTATTTGTTATTTTGCTTGAATTTTTGTTGGCTCCCGAGCTCAGCTGCACATGCATTGACAAAAAAATCGAAATAAATGCTAAAAAATGCAAACTGCATTTTTTTTGTGTGGTAGAAAATTTGTTGCGTGAGGTCTGCCCCAAATTTTAACTCAATTGGACATCTGATCTTCTCTCGGCAAAAAAGACAAATCAGGGTCTGAAAAAAGGTTTACTGTTCACACACTGTCTTGACACCGATTTGTATTTTTTGCCAAGAGCTGGCTAGATGTCAAAATAGGTTGAAATTTGGAGCGGACCTCACACAACAAAATATCTACCACACAAAAAATTGAATTGTTTGAATTTTTGTAGTATTTGTTTTGATTTTTTTTCTGAACTGGAGCAGCTGGGCCTGGAAGCAGACATGGATTTTTGTCTGTTAGTATACTATTTATTAAATAATAGACTTATATAAGTCAAATTCATTTCTTTGTTCTATGTCTATTTACTTCACCAAATGATATTACATCTAGTATTGTTAATTTGACTCCGGAGCACATAGATGCAGCCAAAGTTTTTATTGAGACGTTGGCATCGTCAAAGAAACATATTGTCCGAAACGTGACTAGGATGCCGACACTGTTGGAAATATGCCCTAGAGGCAATAATAAATTTATTACTATCATATTTCCTTGTTCATGATAATTGTTTATTATCCATACTATAATTTTATTGATCGGAAACTCAGATACATGTGTGGATACATAGACAACACCATGTCTCTAGTATGCCTCTAATAGACTGGCTCGTTGATCAAAAGATGGTTAAGGTTTCCTAGCCATGGACATGAGATGTCATTTCATAACGGTATCACATCATTAGGAGAATGATGTGATGGACAAGACCCAAACTATAAACGTAGCAAATGATCGTGTCAGTATATTGCTATAGTTTTCTGGATGTTAAGTATCTGTTCCTATGACCATGAGATCAAGCAACTCACTAACACCGGAGGAGTACCTTGTGTGTATCAAACGTTACAACGTAACTGAGTGACTATAAAGGTGTTCTACAAGTATCTCCGACGGTGTCTGTTGAGTTGACATGGATTAATACTGTGATTTGTTACTCCGTGTGATGGAGAGGTATCTCAGGGCCCACTCCGTAATACAACATCATAACAAGCCTTGCAAACAATGTGACTAAGTTTTAGCCACGGAATCTTGTATTATTAAATGAGTAAAGAGACTTTCCAGTAATGAGGTTGAACTATGTATACAGATACGAACGATCGAATCGCGGGCAAGTAACATACCGAAAAACAAAGGGAACAACATATAGGATTAACTGAATGCTTGACATAGAGGTTCGATCGATAAAGATCTTCGTAGAATATGCAGGAACCAATATGGGCATCTAGGTCCTGCTATTGGTTATTGACCATAGAGGTGTCTCGGTCATGTCTACATAGTTCTCGAACCCACAGGGTCTGCACACTTAAGGTTCGGTGTCGTTTCGGTAGTATAGAGTTATGTATGGTGGTGACCTAAGGTTGATCAGAGTCCCGGATGAGATCCCGGACGTCACTAGGAGCTCCGAAATGGTCTGGAGGTAAAGATTGATATATAGGCAAGTGGTGTTTGAACATCGGAAAAGTTTCGGGCATTTCCGGTAGTGTACCTGTTGGGGAACATCGCATGGGAAACAAAAAATTTCCTACGCACACACAGATCTATCCATGGTGATGAGAATCTACGAGAGGGAGAGTGGATCTACATACCCTTGTAGATCGCTAAGCGGGAAGCGTTAAGAAATGTGGTTGGTGTAGTCTAACGTCTTCGCGATCCAAATCGCCGAGCGTCCCGCGATCTCATCACGATCCGTCCCGCGATCCAATCACCATCCGTCCTGTGAACACATCACGATCCGTCCCGCGATCTCATCACGATCCTTCTCATGATCTTGATCATGATCTATCCCGCGAACTCATCATGATCCATTCCGCGATCTCATCACGAACCATCTTATCACGGTCCTTCTGATCTAGCGCCGAACGGACGGCACCTCCGCGTTCAGCACACGTACAGCTTGATGTCGATCTCCGCCTTCTCGATCCAGTAAGAGAGAGCGGAGAGGTAGAAGACTTCTCCGGCATCGTGACGGCGCTCCGGCGATGGTGGTGGAGCAATTCCGGCAGGGCTTCGCCTAAGCACTGCAGAAATCCGATGTAGAGGAGCACCGGTGGAACGGGTAGCACGTGGCTGTAAAATCAAGTACAAAACACCCAATACCTCCAGTATATATAAGAGGGAGGGAGGAGGAGGGCTGGCGCACAAGACAGCCCTGCCTTGCCTCTTGCGCAAGGAGGATTGGAGGAATGCTCCTCCAATCCTAGTAGGACTAGGATTGCTCCTTTCCTACTTGGAGTCTATTTCCACCTTTTGCGTTTTTTTCTTTCTTTCTCAAGTCCAGCCGCATGGGCCTCTTAGAGAACTTCCACAAGCACACTAAGGGCTGGTTTCCACCCTCCCACAGCCCATGTAGCCTCTTGGGTCGAAATACCTCTCCCGATGGTCCCCCGGTACACTACCGGCACTCTCGGTACACTACCGATGAGCCCGAAACTTTTCTGGCGACCAAAATAGGATTTCCTATATATGAATATTTACCTCCGAAACATTCCGGAGCTCCTCGTGATGTCCGGGATCTCATCCGGGACTCCGAACAACCTTCGGTCACCACCATACATAACTCTATAGTACTGAAACGTCACCAAACCTTAAGCGTACAGACCCTACGGTGTTCGAGAACTATGTAGACATGACCGAGACACCTCTACAGACGATAACCAATAGTGGGCCCTAGACGACCATATTGGTTCCTACATATTCTACGAAGATCTTTATCGGTTTAACCTCTATGTCAAGGATTTAGTTAATCCCGTATAACGTTCCCTTTGTTCTTCGGTATGTTACTTGCCCGAGATTCGATCGTCGGTTTCTCCATACCTAGTTCAACCTCGCTACCAGCAAGTCTCTTTACTCGTTCCGTAATACAAGATCCCGTGGCTAACACTTAGTCACATTGCTTGCAAGGCTTTGTTGTGATGTTGCATTACCGAGTGGGCCCCGAGATACCTCTCCGTCACACGGAGTAACAAATCCCAGTCTTGATCCATGCCAACACCATAGACACCCTTGGAGATACCTGTAGAGCACCTTTATAGTCACCCAGTTACGTTGCGATGTTTGATACACACAAGGCACTCCTCCGATGTCCGTGAGTTGCATGATCTCATGGTCATAGGAACACATACTTGACATGTAGAAAATAGTAACAATAAACTAACACGATCATATGTTGCGTTTGTAGTTTGGGTCTTGTCCATCACATCATTCTCCTAATGATATGATCCCGTTATCAAATGACATCTCATGTCCATGGCTAGGAAACCTTAACCATCTTTTGATCAACGAGCTAGTCCATTAGAGGCATACTAGGGACATGATTTTGTCTATGTATCCACACATGCATCTAAGTCTCCAATCAATATAATTATAGCATGGATAATAAACGATTATCACAAACAAGGAAATATGATAATAAATAATTTATTATTGCCTCTATGGCATATTTCCAACAGTCTCTCACTTGCACTAGAGTCAATAATCTAGATCACATCACTATGTGATTCGCATTGTTATGAATCTAACACCCAATGAGTCAACGGGTCTGCGACATTCAGATCCGTGTGTACTTTGCAAATCTCTATGTCAAACTGTAAACACTGCTACCACACTCCACTTGGCACTATTCCAAAAGGCTGCTCCAATATACGTATCCAGATTGCTACCGTGAGTCATCCGGATTGGTGTTAAAGCTTGCATCGATGTAACTCATTATGATGAACTCTTTATCACCTCCATAATCGAGAAACATCTCCTTAGTCCTTTAGTTACTAAGGATAATCTTGACCGCTGTCCAGTGATCCACTCCTGGATCACTCTTGTACCCCTTGATGGACTCATGGCAAGGCTCACACAGGTGCGGTACACAACATGGCATACTATACAGAGCCTATGGCTAAGGCATACGGGACGACGTTCACCCTTTCTCTTTCTTATGCCGTGGTCGAGCTTTGAGTCTCACTCAACTTCACACCTTACAAATCAGGTGAAAACTCTTTCTCTGACTGATCCATTTTGAACTCTTTCAAAATCTTGTAAAGGTATGTACTCATTGAAAGTCTTATCAAACATATTGATCTATCTCTATAGATGTCGATGCTCAACAATTAGGTAGCTTTATCCAGGTCTTCCTTTGAAAATCACTTTCCAAACAACCGTTTATGCTTTCCAGACATTCTACATTATTTCCGATCAACAATATGTCATCCACATATACTTATCAGAAATTCTATAGTGCTCCCACTCACTTTATTGTAAATACAAGTTTCTCGTAAACTTTGTACAAACTACAAAACTTTGATCACCTCATCAAAGTGTATATTCCAACTCCGCGATGCTTGCTTCAGTCTATAGAAGGATCACTGAAGCTTCCACACCTTTTAGCATCCTTAGGACTGACGAAACCTCCTGGTTAATTCACATACAACCTTTCCTCAAGTAAACCGTTAAGGAAATGATGTTTTGACATCCATTTGCCGGATTTCATAATTGAAAAATGCAGCAACTGCTAACATAATTCCAACAGACTTTAGCACCGCTACGAGTGAGAAAGTCTCATCGTAGTCAACTCCTTGAACTTGTCACGAACATCTTTGCAACAAGTCGAGCTTTACAAATGGTGACATTTACCATCAGCGTCTGTCTTCATTTTAAAGATCCATTTGTACTCAACGACCTGCCGTCCAACGAGCAAGTCTACCAAAGTCTATACTTGGTTTTCGTACATGGATCCTATCTCGGATTTCATGGCCTCCAACCATTTGTCGGAATCCGGGCCCATCATCGCTTCTCCATAGCTCGTAGGTTCATCGTTGTCCAACAACATGACCTCCAAGACAGGGTTGTTATACCGCTCAGGAGCAGTACACATCCTTGTCGACCTACGAAGTTCGATAGTGACTTGATCCTGAAGCTTCATGATCATCATCATTAACTTCCTCCTCAACTAACGTAGGCTTCACAGAAACATCTTCCTGCGCTGCGCTACTCTCAGGTTGAACAAAGGTGTAACAACCTCATCAAGTTCTATCTTCCTCCCACTCATTTATCTCGAGAGAAACTTTTCCTCGAGAAAGGATCTGTTTTAGCGACAAACACTTTGCACTTGGATCTGAGATAGAAGGTTCACACAACTTTTCTTAGGGTATTCTATGAAGATGCATTTGTCCGCTTTGGGTTCGACCTCATTAGGTGAAAACATTTTCCACACAAGCGTCGCAGCCCCAAACATTAAGAAATGACAGCTTAGGTTTCTATCAAACCATAATTCACATGGTGTCATCTCAACGGATTTAGATGGTGCCCTATTTAAAGTGAATGTAGTTGTCTCTAATGCATAACCCCAAAATTATAGTAGCAAAACGATAAGAGACATCATAGCATGCACCATATCCAATAGAGTTTGACTATGACGTTCGGACACACCATCACACTATGGTGTTCCAGGTGGCGTGAGTTGTGAAACAACTTTCACATTGTCTAAAGTTGTATGCCAAAGTCGTAACTCAGATATTCACCTCCACGATCACATCGCAGACAACTTTATCTTCTTGTCATGATGATCTTTAAACTTCACTCTGAATTTGCTTGAACCTTTCAAACGATTCAGACTTGTGTTTCGTTAAGTAAATATCCACTATATCTACTCAAATCATCAGTGTAGGTAAGAAAATAACGATATCCATCGCACGCTACAAGACTCATTGGATTGCATACATCAACATGTATCATTTCCAATAAACCACTTGCCTGCTCCATCAATCCAGAAAACGTGGTCCTTAGTCATCTTGCCCAAGAGACATGGTTCGCATGTCTCAACCGATTCGAAATTGAATGAGTCTAAAGATCCATCTGCATGGAGTTTCTTCATGCACTTTATACCAATGTGACATTTAGCGGTAGTGCCACAAGTATGTGGTACTATCATTATTAACTTTGTATCTTTTGGCATCAATATTATGAACATGTGTATTACCACAATCAAATTTCAAGAAACCATTCTCACTGGGTGCATGACCATTGAAGGTATTATTCATGTAAACACAATAACCATTATTCTCTAGCTTAAATGAATAATTGTGTTGCAATAAACACGATCTAATCATGTTCATGCTTAACGCAAACACCAACAACATTTAGGTTTGTCACTAATCCTGAAAGTAGAGAGAGCGTGCGATGCTGATCACATTAACCTTGGAAACATTTCCAACACACATTGTCACCTCACACTTAGCTAGTCTCCGTTTATTCCGTAGCTTTTACTTCGAGTTACTAACATTTAGCAACCGAACCGGTATCCAATACCCAGGTGCTACTAGGAGTACTAGCAAGGCACACATCAATAACATGTATATCAAATATACTTCTATCGATGTTGCCAGCCTTCTTATCCACCAAGTATCTAGGGTTGTTCCGTTTGAACGACCGCTCACCTCATAATAGGAGCACTTAGTCTCGGGTTTGAGTTCAACTTTGGGTTGCTTCACCGGAGCAGCAACTGTCTTGCCATCCATGAACTTTCCCTCCTTGCCCTTGCCCTTCTCGAAACTAGAGGTTTTAATAACCATCAACACTTGATGCTCCTTCTTCATTTCTACCTTCGTGGTGTCAAACATCGCGAACAGCTCAGGGATCATTATTTCTATCCCTGGCATTTTATAGTTCATCAGCAAGTTCTAGTAGCTTAGTGACAGTGACTTGGAGAACTATATCAGTCACTACCTTATGTGGAAGATCAGCACCCAGACAATCTGAGCACATGCTCAACGATTGAGCTATTCTCTTTCATCTTGCAGGCAAAGAATCTTGTTGGAGATCTCATATCTCGCAACACGGGCACGAGACTGAGATCCTAATTTCAGCTCTTAGAAACATCTCATATGTTCCGTGACGTTCAAAAAGTTTTGGGGCCTCAATTCTAAGCTGTAATGCAAGACGCACTAAACTATCAAGTAGTCATCAGAACGTGCCTGTCAGATGTTCACAACATCTACAGACGACGCTAGAGGGGTTGGCACACCGAGCGGTGCATTAAGGACATAAGCCTTCTGTGCAGCAATGAGGACAATCCTCAGATCACAGACCCAGTCCAGAACATTGCTACCATCATCTTTCAACTCTATTTCTCTAGGAACATATAAAAATTCAAGGGAGCTACAACGCGAGCAAGTAATCTACAACATAATTTGCAAAGACACTATTGACTATGTTCATGATAATGAGTTCAATTAATCATATTATTGAAGAACTCCCACTCAAATTGACATCCTTCCGGTCATTCGAGTGATACATGATCCAAATTCACCAATCAAGTCCGATCATCACGTGAGTTGAGGTGGCTGGAATGGTGAACATCATCATGCTGATCATATCTACTATATGACTCATGTTCGACCTTTCGGTCTCTTGTGTTCCGAGTCCATGTCTGTACATGCTAGGCTCATCAAGTTTAACCCGAGTGTTCTGCATGTGCAACACTGGCTTGCACCCGTTGTATGTGAACGTAGAGTCTATCACACCCGATCATCACGTGGTGTGTTAACACGACGAACTTTCGCAACGGTGCACACTCGGGGAGAACACAATTTATCTTGAAATTAAGTAAGGGATCACCTTATAATGGTACCATCGTCCTAAGAAAACAAGGTGCATAAAAGGATTAACATCACATGCAAATCATAAGTGACATGATATGGCCATGAACTTGTGCTTTTGATCTCCATCTAGAAAGCACCGGCATGATTTCCATCGTCACCGGCATGACACCATGATCTCCATCATCTTGATCTCCATCAACGTGTCGCCATCGGGGTTGTCATGCCCAACATGCTTCTACTACTATTGCTACCGTAGCGATAAAGTAAAGCATTACATAGCGCTTAATGATTGACACGCAGGTCATACAATAATTAAAAAAACAACCCTATG
Organism: Hordeum marinum; assembly: GCA_022496015.1. Taxonomy (NCBI): domain Eukaryota; kingdom Viridiplantae; phylum Streptophyta; class Magnoliopsida; order Poales; family Poaceae; genus Hordeum; species Hordeum marinum. The sequence goes on from CM039676.1 coordinate 26,615,068, forward strand.
GCTCCTGCCGGTTGCCGTACTCTTCGACATGCAAGTCGTGATAATCTATACATCACATGATCATCTCATACATCACATATATCACATTATGTAATTGGCCATATCATATCACAACATACCCTGCAAAAACAAGTTAGACGTCCTCTAATTGTTGTTGCATGTTTTACGTGGCTGCTACGGGTATCTAGCAAGAACAATTCTCATCTACGCAAAAACCACAACGGTGATACACTAGTTTGCTTTTCAACCTTCTAAAGGACCGCCTTTGTCCAATCCGATCCAACTAAAGTGAGAGAAACTGTCACCCGCAAGCCATCTATGCGACAAGTTGCGGTTGAGGGAACCGGTCTCTCGTAAGCGTACGAGTAATGTTGGTCCGGGCCGCTTCATCTCACTATACCGCTGAACCAAAATCCAACCAAGGGAGGAAGCAATCTAAGCATCAACACCCACAAACTCTTTGTGTTCTACTCGAGATCTCATCTACACATAGACCAAGCTCATGATACCACTGCTGGGGAACGTCGCATGGGAAACAAAAAAATTCCTACGCACACGCAGATCTATCCATGGTGATGAGCATCTACGAGAGGGAGAGTGGATCTACATACCCATGTAGATTTCTAAGAGGGAAGCGTTAAGAAACGCGGTTGGTGTAGTCGAACGTCTTCGCGATCCAAATCGTCGAGCATCCCGCGATCTCATCACGGTCCGTCCCGCGATCCAATCACGATCCGTCCCATGAACTCATCATGATCCGTTCCGCGATCTTATCACGATCTGTCTCACGATCTTGATCACGATCTATCCCGCGAACTCATCACGATCCGTTCCGCGATATCATCACGAACCGTCTCGTGATCTTGATCACGGTCCTTCCGATCTAGCACCAAACGGACGGCACCTCCGCGTTCAGCACACGTACAGCTTGATGACAAACTCCGCCTTCTCAATCCAGCAAGAGGGAGCGGAGAGGTAGAAGAGTTCTCCGGCATCGTGATGGCCCTCCGGCGATGGTGGTGGAGCAATTCCGGCAGGGCTTCGCCTAAGCACCGCAGAAATCCGATCTAGAGGAGCACCGGTGGAACGGGTAGCACGTGGCCGTAATATCAAGTGCATAACACCCAATACCTCCAGTATATATAAGAGGGAGGGAGGGAGGAGGGCTGGTGCACAAGGCATCCCTGCCTTGCCTCTTGCGCAAGGAGGATTGGAGGAATCCTCCTCCAATCCTAGTAGGACTAGGATTGCTCCTTTCCTACTTGGAGTCTATTTCCACCTTTTGCGTTTTTTTCTTTCTTTCTCAAGTCCAGCCGCATGGGACTCTTAGAGGACTTCCACCAGCCCACTAAGGGCTGGTTTCCACTCTCCCACAGCCCATGTAGCCTCTTGGGTCTTAATACCTCTCCCGATGGTCCCCCGGTACACTACCGGCACTCCCGGTACACTACCGATGAGCCCGAAACTTTTCCGGCAACCAAAATAGGACTTCCTATATATGAATATTTACCTCCGGACCATTCTGGAGCTCCTCGTGACGTCCGGGATCTCATCCGGGACTCCGAACAACTTACGGTCACCACCATACATAACTCTATACTACCGAAACGTCACCAAACCTTAAGCGTCCAGACCCTGCGGGTTCGAGAACTATGTAGACATGAACGAGACACCTCTACGGCCAATAACCAATAGCGGGCATTGGATGACCATATTGGTTCCTACATATTCTACAAAGATCTTTATCGGTTGAACCTCTATGTCAAGGATTTAGTTAATCCCGTATAACGTTCCCTTTGTTCTTCGGTATGTTACTTGCACGAGATTCGATCGTCGGTATCTCCATACCTAGTTCAACCTCTCTACCGGCAAATCTCTTTACTCGTTCCGTAATACAAGATCCCGTGGCTAACACTTAGTCACATTGCTTGCAAGGCTTTGTTGTGATGTTGCATTACCGATTAGGCCCCGAGATACCTCTCCGTCACATGGAGTAACCAATCCCAGTCTTGATCCGTGCCAACTCAACAGACACACTCGGAGATACCTGTAGAGCACCTTTATAGTCACCCAGTTATGTTGCGACGTTTGATACACACCAGGCACTCCTCCGATGTCCGTGAGTTGCATGATCTCATGGTCATAGGAACACATACTTGACATGCAGAAAACAGTAGCAATAAACTGACACGATCATATGCTACGTTTGTAGTTTGGGTCTTGTCCATCACATCATTCTCCTAATGATGTGATCCCGTTATCAAATGACATATCATGTCCATGGCTAGGAAACCTTAACCATCTTTTAATCAACGAGCTAGTCCATTAGAGGCATACTAGGGACATGGCTTTGTCTATTTATCCACACATGCATCTAAGTCTCCGATCAATACAATTATAGCAGGGATAATAAACGAATATCACGAACAAGGAAATATGATAATAACTAATTTATTGTTGCCTCTAGGTCATATTTCCAACAGTACCGGGAGTGACGAATGGGTTCCAGGGGACCACCAACTGGGTCCCACACACCCCAAGGGTCCACATGGGCCTTAGTGGTGGCGCACCAGCCCCTGGTGGTCTGGGCAGCCAACCCAAGAAGGCCTATGCGCAAGGGGGAGGAGTAAGGGCCAAGTTAGGGAGGAGAGCTACTAGGAATCCACCTCCCATTGGCTTCGGCCGAAGCTCTCCTTGGAGGAGAGGATAAGGCTGCGTCCTCTCCCCTCCCTCCTATATATATTAGAGGTTTTGAGGGTTTTTTGACATAGGAAAATAGCCATGTGCTGCCCTCTTCTTCCTCTAGATCTGTTTCTCCTCTAGATTAGTTATGTGGTGCTTAGGCGAAGCTCTGCGGGATTAGTTTACCACCACCGCCACCACGCTGTTGTGCTGCCGAAGAACTCATCAACCTCTCCACCCTCGCTTGCTGGATTAAGGAGGTGGAGATCGTCATCGAGCTGTACGTGTCTTGAATGCGGAGGTGCCATCTGTTCGGCACTAGATCGGAAGGACCACGATGGGATCACGGGACGTCTCATGATGAGATCGCGGGACGGATCATGATTGGACCGTGAAGACGTTCGACTAGAGCAACCGCATTTCTTAACGCTTCCTGCTTAGCGATCTACAAGGGTATGTAGATACACTCTCCCTCTCGTAGATGCTCATCAACATGGATAGATCTTGCATGTGCGTAGGAAAATTTTGTTTCCCATGCAACGTTCTCCAATAGTGGCATCATGATCTAGGTCTATTGCTAATTCTCGAGCATGCGTTGGTTTTGCCATGAAGAGGAACGGTTTGATGTAGAAAAGTAGATAAGTATTTCGCTCAGTTTTTTAGAACCAAGGTATCAATCCAGTAGGATATACAAGCGAGTCACCAATAGATGTACCTTCACAAAGAATCAAAATCTTGCACCCAACGCTATAAAGGGGTTGTCAATCCCATTACAGTTACTTGCAAGGATGAGATATAATAGAGATAGATATAATAGGCTACTTGAAAGGAAAGTCAAACTAAAAGTAAAAATAATGCAGCAAGTATTTTTGGTATTTTTGGTTTTAGATCAGAAAGTATAATATGGAAAAAAGACCCCGGGGCCATAGGTTTCACTAGAGGCTTCTCTCATGATGGCAAGTATTACGGTGGGTAAACAAATTACTATCGAGCAATTGATAGAAAAGTGAATAATTATGAAGATATCCAAGGCAATGATTATGCATATAGGCATCACGTCCATGTCAAGTAGACCGAAACGATTCTGCATCTACTACTATCACTACACACATCGACCGCACTCCTGCCTGCATCTAGAGTATTAAGTTCATAAAGAACAGAGTAACACATTAGGTAAGATGACATGACGAAAATCCCATCTTGTTATACTTGATGGCAAAAATACAATACGTGCCTCTCTGCCCCTACTTTCTCACTGGGTGAGGACACCGCAAGATTGAACCCAAAACTAAGCACTTATCCCATTGCAAGAATTGTCAATCTACTTGGACAAACCAAACCAATAACTCGAAGAGACTTGCAAAGATATGAAATCATGCATATAAGAATTCAGAAAAGACTCAAATAATATTCATGGATAATCTGAACATAAACCTACAATTCATCAGATCTCGACAAACACACCGCAAAAGAGTATTACATCACATAGATCTCCATGAAGATCATGAAGAACATGGTATTGAAGACCAAAGAGAGAGAAGAAGCCATCTAGCTACTAGATATGGACCCAAAGGTCTGTGGTGAACTACTCACGCATCATCGAAGGGGCAATGGAGTTGATGTAGATGCCCTCCGTGATCGAAGCCCCCTCTGGCAGATTACCAGAAAAGGCTCCAAGATTGGATCTCTCGGGAACGGAGGCTTCTGGCGGCAGAAAAGTGTTTTCATGGCTTGTTCTGATAATGATGGAATATTGGGAATTTATAGGCCGAAGATTAGGGTTAGGGGAGCTTCCATGGGCCCACAAGCCTGTCCGACGCGCCCTACCCCCTGGGTGCGGCCCTAGGGCTTGTCGCCCCACGGTGGCTCCTCTGCCTTGGTTCTCAAGTCTCATAGTTTCCTTTCGTTCCAGAAAAAATCATTCCGAAGGTTTTATTCGGTTTGGACTCTGTTTAATATTCCTTACCTGCAATTGTCAAAAACAAGGAAAAAACAAAAACTGGCACTAGGCTCTAGATTAATAGGTCCCAAAAATAATATAAAATAGCATATTAAGGCATATAAAACATCCAAAACAAATAATATAATAGCATAGAACAATCAAAAATTATAGATATGTTGGAGACGTATCAGCATCCCCAAGCTTAATTCCTGCTCGTCCTCGAGTAGGTAAATGGTAAAAACAGAATTTTTGAGGTGGAATGCTACCTAACATATTTATGCATGTAATATTCTTTATTGCGGCATGAATATTCATTTCCGTAAGATTCAAAACAATAGTCTAATATTGACATAAAAACAATAATATTTTGAGCACACCAACAAGGTAGTCATGTCCTTTCGAAATAACATGGCCTTAGAAAGTTATCCCTACAAAATCAAATGGTCTGGCTATGCTCCATCTTCCCCACACAAAGTATCTAAATCATGCACAACCCTGATGAACAAGTCAAGCAATTGCTTCACACTTTTGGTATTCTCAAACCTTTTCAACTCTCACGCAATACATGAGCATGAGCCATGGATATAGCACTATAGGTGGAATCAGTGGCGATTCTAGTAGGGAGGCTTCAATGGGCTGAAGCCTACCCTCTAAATTCCTATTTCAGTTAAATATACCATATGGCAATTACATTAAAGTGCTTTACATGTAACAATTTCAGTGTATTTACTAATTAGGCTTAGTAAATTTATGTAATGATCCTACCCTCTACTACCATGCTAGATTCGCCACTGGGTGGAATAGAATATGGAGGAGGTGCAAGGAAAAACCGAGAAAATAGTTTCACATCAACTAGGCGTACCAACGGGCTATGGAGATGCCCATCAATAGATATCAATGTGAGTGAGTAGGGATTGCCATGCAACAAATGCACTTAGAGCTATAAGTGTATGAAAGCTCAAAAAGAAAACTAAATGGTCGTGCAAGATGAATATCCACTAGTTATATGAAAGTGACAAAATAGGAGACTCTCTATCATGAAGATCATGGTGCTACTTTGAAGCACAAGTGTGGAAAAAGATAGTAGAAATTGTCCCTTCTCTCTTTCTCTCATTTTTTTATTTTTTATTATTCTATTATTTTTATTTTGGTGGGCATCTTTGGCCTCTTTTAATTTTTTGTTTGGGCTTCGCTGGCCTCTTTTATTTGTTTGTAAAGTCCGGATACTCATCCCAACTTGTGAGGGAGTCATGAATTCCATCATCATTTTCTCACACGGGACAATGCTCTATTAATGAAAGTCATCACACTTTTATTTACTTATAACTCAAAAATAAAATTACAACTCGATACCTAGAACAAAGTATGACTCTATATGCAAGATGAAAGTGATGGTGTATGTGATGAAAAACTACATGGTGGAAGTTGCATGGAAATACATCTTGGAATGGCTATGGAAATGCCACAATAGGTAGGTATGGTGGATTTTTTGAGGAAGATATATGGTGGATGTTTTTAGGAAGGAGGGTTTGATGTACCGGCGAAAGTTGCGCGGTACTAGAGAGGCTAGCAAAGGTGGAAGGGTGAGAGTGCGTATAATCCATGGACTCAACATTAGCCATAAAGAACTCAAATACTTATTGCAAAAGTTTATTAGTTATCCAACAAAGCATTATATGCATGCTCCTAGGGGAGAGGTTGGTAGGAGTTAACCATCGCGCGCTCCCGACCCTCACACAAAGGTTGACAATCATTAGACAAATCATGCTCCGACTTCATTACATAACAGTTCACCATATGTGCATGCTACAGCAATCAAAAACTTTAACACAAGTATCTCACTAGCATGACTCTCATATTACCATCTCTATTATCTCAAAACTATATGCAAGGAATCAAACTTCTCATTGTATCCAATGCACTTAATATGAATTTTTTTACTATATCCCTCTTGGATGCCCATTATATTAGGACTAAATTAATAACCTAAACAAATTACCATGTTGTTTTAATAAACTCTCAAAATAATATAAGTGAGGTATGAGAGGTCCATAATTTCTATAAAATATAACCATTCTCTAAAAAGATATAAGTGAATCACTAGAGCAACATTGCATAGCTCAAAATATATAGGTGAAGCACATATAGTATTCTAATAAATTCACGATTCAGTGTGTCTCTCTAAAAAAATGTGTGCAGAAAGGATGAGTGTGGAAATCTAGAAGGCAAAGACTCATATCATACAATACGCTCCAAGCAAAACACATATCATGTGGTGAATAAAAATATAGCCTCAAGTAAATTTACCGATGGATTGAAGACGAAAGAGGGGATACCTTTCGGGGCATACCCAAGCTTAGGATTTTTGGTATCCTTGAATATTACATGGGTTGCCTTGGGAACCCCCAAGCTTAGGCTCTTTCCACTCTTTATTCCATAGTCCATAAAATCTTCACCCAAAACTTGAAACTTCACAACACAAAACTCAACAGAAAACTCATGAGATCCGTTAGTATAAAAAGATAAATCACCACTTTAGGTATTGTTGTGAACTCCTTATTTAGTTATATTTGTGTAATACCTACTGTATTATATATTTTCCATGACTCATACCCCCCGATACGACCCATAGATACATCAAAATAAGCAAACAACACAAAGAAAACAGAATCTGTCAAAAACAGAACAGACTATAGCAATATGTAAACTTAGAATACTTATGGAACTATTAAAATTCTGAAAAATTAGGACAATAAGGTAAATTTGTATATAAATATTTTGTAAAACTTTCATATCAATTGGAAGCTCTGAAAATTTAGAAAATTCCTAGACTGAGCGCAAAAGTTTCTGTTTTTCAGCAAGATCAAATCAACAACTAATTAAAACACCAAAAAACAATTACTACGGAAGTAATAATGTGCAAAAAACACCAAAACAGAAAAAAAAACAGAAAGAAAAATAAAATTGGGTTGCCTCCCAACAAGCGATATTGTTTAACGCCCCTAGCTAGGCAAAACACAATAGATCTAGGTATTGTCATCTTTGGTATGCAATCCATAAGTAGATCTCATGATAGATTCATAAGGTAATTTTATTTTATTTCTAGGAAAGTGTTCCATGCCTTTCCTTAATGTAAATTGGAATCTAATATTCCCTTCCTTCATATCAATAATTGCACCAATCGTTCTAAGGAAAGGTCTACCAAGAATAATAGGACATGTAGGATTGCAATCTATATACAGAATAATGAAATCTATGGGAACATAATTCCTACTTGAAACAATAATAACACCATTAATCCTTCCCATAGATTTCTTTATAGTGGAATCCGCAAGATGCAAATTTAAGGAACAATCATCAAATTCACGAAAACCTAACACATCATATAAAGTTTTTGGAATCGTGGAAACGCTAGCACCCAAATCACACAAAGCATGGCACTCATAATCTTTAATCTTAATCTTAATAGTAGGTTCCCACTCATTATATAGCTTTCTAGGTATAGAAACTTCCAACTCAAGTTTTTCTTCAAAAGCTTTCATCATAGCATCAACAATATGTTTAGTAAAAGCTTTGTTTTGATTAAAAGCATGAGGAGAGTCAAACATGGATTGCAACAAGGAAATAAAATAAATTAAGGATCAGATATCATGATTAAAGTACTTGAAATCCAAAACAGTGGGTTCATTGCTATTTAAAGTTTTGACCTCTTCAATCCCACTTTTATCAATCTTAGCATCAAGACCTATAAACTCCGAATCTTTGGGACGCCTTTTAACTAAAGTTGGCTCATCTCCAGTCCCATCCTTATCAAGATTAACATTGGAAACCAAAGATTCAATTTGAGTTACATCAATCACTTTAAGATCTTCATCAATATTATCACGAGAACACACTTTTTCAAGCCATTCATGCTTAGCACGTATTCTAGTGGTTCTTTCCCTACACTCATCAATAGGAATTCTCATAGATTTTAAAGACTCATTAATATCATGCTTTGGTGGAATAGATCTAATTTTTAAAGAATCAATCTCAAGAGAAATTATATCAACGTTCCTAGCCAAATCGTCAATCTTGAGCAATTTTTCTTCAATCATAGCACTGAAACCTTTTTGCATACTAATGAATTCTTTAATATTAATCTCAATATCAGAGGGAATTTTATTATAATTTCCATAAGAATTGTTGTAGGAAACGGCCTAGCATTGAAATTGCCTCTATAAGCATTATTACCAAAATTGTTCCTACCAACAAAATTCACATCCATAGATTCATTATTATTTCCAATGAAATAAGACAAAGGCATATCATTAGGATAAATAGGAACACTCTTACTAGCAAACAATTTCGTCAATTCATCCATCTTTTCACCCAAAGTATTAATTTCTTCAATAGCATGCACTTTCTTACTAGTAGGAGATCTTTCGGTGTGCCATTGAGAGTAATTTGCCATAATATTATCTAGGAGTTTAGTAGCTTCTCCTAATGTGATTTTCATAAAAGTACCACCCGCGGCAGAATCTAAGAGATTTCTAGAAGGAAAATTCAATCCAACATAGAAAATTTGTATAATCATCCATAAACTCAAACCATGCACGGGGCAATTCCTAATCATAAGTTTCATCCTTTCCTAAGATTGTGCAACATGCTCATGATCAAGTTGCTTAAATTTCATTATACCGTTCCTAAGTGAGATGATTTTAGTGGGAGGAAAGTACTTGGAAATAAAACCATCTTTACACTTATTCCTTGAATCAATACTATTTTTAGGCAAACATGAAAACCAAGTTTTAGCATGATCTCGTAGTGAGAACGGAAATTGCTTCAGTTTAACAATATCATTATCCATATCTTTCTTCTTTTGCATATCACACAACTCAACGAAAGTATTTAGATGGGATGCGGCATCTTCATTAGGAAGGCCGGAAAATTGTTCTTTCGTAACAAGATTGAGCAAAGCAGCATTAATTTCATAAGATTCTGCACTAGTGGCGGGAGCAATTGGAGTACTAATAAAACCATTATTAGTAGTATTGGAAAATTCACACAACTTGGTATTCTCTTGAGTCATCCTGACAAAGCAAGCAATCAAGCACACAAGCAAAAGAAGGGCAAACAAAAGAAGGGCGAATAAAAAGGGAAAATATTTTTGGTATTTTTTGAAAATTGTTTTAGAAGTGGGGGAGAGGAAAACAAGAGGCAAATGGCAAATAAATTAAATGAAAGAGATGAGTTTGTGATGGGTACTTGGTAGGCCTGACTTTCTATGTATCTTCCCGGCAACGACGCCAGAAATCCTTCTTGGTACTTCTCGAGCATGCGGTTGTTTCCCGTGAAGAGGAACGGTTTGATGCAACAAAGTAGATAAGTATTTCCCTCAGTTTTTGAGAACCAAGGTATCAATCCAGTAGGAGATGCAAGCAAGTCACCAATAGATGTACCTGCACAAAGAATCAAACTCTTGCACCCAACGCTAAAAAGGGGTTGTCAATCCTTGCACGGTTACTTGCAAGGATGAGATATAATAGGATGCTTGATCGGAAAGTAAAACTAAAAGTAAAAATAATGCAGAAAGTATTTTTTTTGGTATTGTTGGTTTTAGATCACGAAGTATTATATGGAAAATAGACCCAGGGGCCATAGGTTTCACTAGAGGCTTCTCTCATGATAGCAAGTATTACGGTGGGTAAACAAATTACTGTCGAGCAATTGATAGAAAAGAGAATAATTATGAAGATATCCAAGGCAATGATTATGCATATAGGTATCACGTCTGTGTCATGTATACCGAAACGATTCTGCATCTACTACTATTACTCCACACATCGACCGACTCCTGCCTGCATCTAGAGTATTAAGTTCATAAAGAACAGAGTAACGCATTAGGTAAAATGACATGATGTAGAGGGATAAACTCAAGCAATATGATGAAAACCCCATCTTGTTATCCTTGATGGCAACATACAATAAGTGCCTCGTTATCCCTACTTTGTGACTGGGTGAGGACATCGCAAGATTGAACCCAAAACTAAGAACTTATCCCATTGCAAGAATTACCAATCTAGTTGGCCAAACCAAACCAATAACTCAAAGAGACTTGTAAAAATATTAAATCATGCATATAAGAATTCACAAAAGACTCAAGTAATATTCATGGATAATCTGAACATAAACCCACAATTCATCGGATCTTGACAAACACACCGCAAAAGAGTATTACATCGGATAGATCTCCATGAAGATCATGAAGAACATGGTATTGAAGAGCAAAGAGAGAGAGAAGAAGCCATCTAGCTACTAGCTATGGACCAGAAGTTCTGTGGTGAACTACTCACGCATCATCGAAGGGGCAATGGAGTTTATGTAGATGCCCTCCGTGATCGAATCCCCCCCCCCCAGGAGATTACCGGAAAAGGCTCCAAGATTGGATCTCTCGGGAACGGAGGCTTCTGGCGGCGGAAAAGTGTTTTCATGGCTTGTTCTGATAATGATGGAATATTTGGGAATTTATAGGCCGAATATTAGGGTTAGGGGAGCTGTCGTGGGCCCACAAGCCTGCCCGGCGTGCCCTACACCCCTAGGCGCGACCCTAGGGCTTGTGGCCCCACGGTGGCTCCTCTGCCTTGGTTCTCAAGTCTCGTAGTTTCCTTTCGTTCCTGAAAAATTATTCCGAAGGTTTTATTCCGTTTGGACTCCGTTTAATATTCCTTATCTGCAATTCTCAAAAACAAGGAAAAAACAGAAACTGGCACTTGGCTCTAGATTAATAGGTTAGTCCCAAAAATGATATAAAATAGCATATTAATGCATATAAAAAATCCAAAATAGATAATATAATAAGATGGAACAATCAAAAATTATAGATACATTGGAGACGTATCATCTATGTGTAGATGAGATCTCGAGTAGAACACAAAGGAGTTTGTGGGCGTTGATGCTTAGATTGCTTCCTCCGTTGGTCGTGTTTTGGTTCAGAGGTATTGTGGGATGAAGCGGCCTGGACCAAACTTACTCGTACGCTTACGAGAGGCCGGTTCCATTGACTGTCGTGTAACTTTGTTGCACAAAGATGGTAGGCAGGTGTCTGTTTCTCCTACTGTAGTTGGATCGGATTCGACAAAGGCGGTCCTTGAGAAGGTTGAAAAGCAACTTATGTATCACCATTGTGGTTTTTACATAGGTGAGAATTGTTCTTACTAGATACCCTTAGCAGCCACGTAAAACTTCCAACAATAGTTAGATGACGTCTAACTTGTTTTTGCAGGGTATGTTGTGATGTGATATGGCCAATTACATGATGTGATATATGTGATGTATGAGGTGATCATGTATTGTATAGAATATCACGAGTTGCACGTCGATGAGTACGGCAACCGACATGATCCATAGGGTTGTCTTTGATTATTGTATGACCCGCGTGTCAATCATTAAGCGCTATGTAATGCTTTACTTTATCGCTAAGCGGTAGAAATAGTAGTAGAAGCATGGTGGGCGCGACAACCCCGATGGTGACACGTTGATGGAGATCATGGTGTCATGCCGGTGACGATGGAGATCATGCCGGTGCTTTAAGGATGGAGATCAAAAGCACAAGTTCATGGCCATATCATATCACTTATGATTTGCATGTGATGTTAATCCTTTTATGCACATTGTTTTTCTTAGGAAGTAGCATTATAAGGTGATCCCTCACTAAAATTTAAAGATCAATTGTGTTCTCCCCGAGTGTGCGCCGTTGTGAAAGTTTGTCGTGTCGAGACACCACGTGATGATCGAGTGTGATAGACTCTACGTTCACATACAACGGGTGCAAGCCAGTGTTGCACGTGCAGAACACTCGGGTTAAAACTTGATGAGCCTAGCATGTACAGACATGGCCTCGGAACACAAGAGACCGAAAGGTCGAACATGAGTCATATAGCAGATATGATCAACATGATGATGTTCACCATTGAAACCACCTCAACTCATGTGATGATCGGACTTGGGTTGGTGAATTTGGATCATGTATCACTCGAATGACCGGAGGGACGTCAATTTGAGTGGGAGTAGTGTCTTAGGTAATCTGATTAATTGAACTCATTATCATGAACATAGTGAGTAGTGTCTTTGCAAATTATGTTGTAGATTACTAGCTCACGTTGTAGCTCCCTTGAATTTTTATATGTTCCTAGAGAAATACAGTTGAAATATGATGGTAGCAATATTGCAGAATGGGTCCATGATCTGAGGATTGTCCTCATTGCTGCATAGAAGGCTTATGTCCTTAATGCACCACTCGAAGCGCCACCACTCTAGCGTCGTCTATAGATGTTGTGAACATCTGACAGGCACGTTCCGATGACTACTTGATAGTTCATTGTGTCATGCATTACAACTTAGAATTGAGGCTTCAAAATGTTTTGAACGTCACGGAACATGTGAGATGTTCTAAGAGCTGAATATGGGATCTTAGGCTCGTGCCCATGTTGTGAGATATGAGATCTCCAACAAGATTCTTTGCCTGCAAGATGAAGGAGAATAGCTCACTCGTTGAGCATGTGCTCAGATTGTCTGGGTACTACAATTGCTTGAATCGAGTGGTAGTTGATCTTCCAGATAAGATAGTGCTTGATATAGTTCTCCAAGTCACTGTCACTAAGCTACTAGAGCTTCGTGATGAACTATAAAATGCCATGGATGGAAATAATGATCGTTGAGCTATTCGCGATGTTTGACACCACGAAGATAGAAATCAAGAAGGAGCATCAAGTGTTGATGGTTAGTTAAACGACTAGTTTCGAGAAGGGCAAGGGCTAGGAGGGAAACGTCATGGATGGCAAGTCAGTTGTTGCTCTAGTGAAGAAACCCATAGTTGAACCCAAACCCAAGACTAAGTGATTCTATTATTAGGGGAACGGTCGCTGAAGTGGAACAACCTTAGATACTTGGTAGATAAGAAAGCTGGCAACATCGACAGAAATATATTTGCTATATGTGTTATTGATGTGTACCTTGCTAGTACTCCCAGTAGCACCTAGGTATTGGATACCGGTTCGATTGCTAAATGTTAGTAACTTGAAATAAAATCTACGGAATAAACGGAGACTAGCTAAGGGTGAGGTGATGATGTGTGTTGGAAATGTCTCCAAGGTTGATGTGATCAAAATCGCACGCTCTCTTTACCTTCGGGATTAGTGACGAACCTACATAAATGTTATTTGGTGTTTGCGTTAAGCATGAACATGATTAGATCGTGTTTATTGCAACACGGTTATTCATTTAAGTTAGAAAATGATTGTTATTCTGTTTACATGAATAATACCTTCAATGGTCATGCACCCAATGAGAATGGTTTGTTGAATCTTGATTGTAGTAATACACATATATATAATAATGATACCAAAAGATGCAAGTTAGTAATGATAAGTACCACATTCTTGTGGCATAGACGCGAAGGTCATATTGGTGTAAAGCGCATGAAGAAACTCCATGTTGATGGATCTTTTGACTCGCTCGATTTCGAATCAGTTGAGACATGCGAACCATGCCTCTTGGGCAAGATGACTAAGACCCCGTTTTCTAGTATGATGGAGTGGGCTAGTGGCTTATTGGAATTGATACATGTTGATGTATGTAGTGATGTAGTCCAATGAGTGTTGAAACACACAGTGTATATCGTTATTTTCTTACCTTCCCTGATGATTTGACTAAATATGGGGATATTTACTTTATGAAACACAAGTATGAAACGTTTGAAAGGTTCAAGCAATTTCAAAGTGAAGTTGAAGATCCTCGTGATAAGAAGATGAAAGGTCTACGATATGATTGTGGAGGTGAATATCTGAGTTACGAGTTTGGTAGGCAACTTAAGACAATGTGGAAATTGTTTCACAGCTCACGCCACCTGGAACACCATAGTGTGATAATGTGTCCGAACATCATAGTCATACTCTATCGGATATGGTGCAAACTATGATGTCTCTTGTCGATTTGCCACTATCATTTTGGGGTTATGCATTAGAGACAACTATATTCACTTTAAAAGGGGCACCATCTAAATCCGTTGAGATGACACTGTATGAATTATGGTTTGATAGAAACCTAAACTGTCACTTCTTAATGTTTGGGGCTGTGACACTTATGTGAAAAAGGTTTTCACCTAATGAGCTCGAACCCAAAGCGGACAAATGCATCTTCATGGAATACCCTAACATAACAGTTGGGTAAACCTTCTATCTCAGATCCAAGCATAAATTTTTGTTGCTAAAACGGGTCCTTTCTCGAGAAAGACTTTCTCTTGAAAGAATTGAGTGGGAGGAAGATAGAACTTGATGAGGTTGTTGAACCTTTGTGTTAACCAGAGAGTAGCGCAGCGTAGAAAGATGTTTATGTGGAGCCTACATTAGTTGAAGAGGAAGTTAATGATGATGATCATGAAACTTTGGATCAAGTTACTATCAAACCTCGTAGATCGACAAGGACGCGTACCGCTCCTAAGTAGTATGACAACCATGTCTTAGAGGTCATGTTATTGGACAACGATGAACCTACGAGCTATGGAGAAGCGATGATGGGCCCGGATTCTGACAAATGGTTAGAGGCCATGAAATCCGTGAAAGGATCCATGTATGAAAACCAAGTATAAACTTTGGTAGACTTGCCTATTGGACGGCAGGTCGTTGAGTACAAATGGACCTTTAAGCTGAAGACAAACGCTGAAGGTAAATTTCACCATTTATAAAGCTCGACTTGTCGCAAAGAAGTTTCTAACAAGTTCAAGGAGTTGACTACGATGAGACTTTTCACTCGTAGCGATGTTGAAGTCTATTGGAATTATGTTAGTAGTTGCTGCATTTTTCAATTATGAAATATGGCCGATGGATGTCAAAACATCATTTCCTTAACGGTTTACTTGAGGAAAGGTTGTATGTGATGCAACCAGAAGTTTTTGTTAGTCCTAAGGATGCTAAAGGGTGTGCAAGCTCTAGCAATCCTTCTATGGGCTGGAGCAAGCATCTCGGAGTTGGAATATACGCTTTGATGAGGTGATCAAAGTTTTTGGGTTTATAGAAAGTTTACGAGAAACTTGTATTTACAAGAAAGTGAGTGGGAGCACTATAGAATTTCTGATAAGTATATGTGGTTGACATATTATTGATCAGAAATTATGTAGAATTTCTAGAAAGCAAAAAATGATTGTTTGAAAGGAGTTTTTCATAGGAAGACCTGGATAAAGCTACCTAATTATTGGGCATAAATATCTATAGAGATAGATCAAGATGCTTGATGAGACTTTCAATGAGTACATACACACGCAAGATTTTGAAAGAGTTCAAAATGTACTAGTCGAAGAAGGAGTTCTTGCCTGGTCTGTAAGATGTGGAGTTGAGTGAGACTCAAAGCTCGAACACGTCAGAAGAAAGAGAAAAGACCAAGGTCGTCCCCTATGCTTTATCCGTAGGCTCTATATAGCATGCCATGTTGTGTACCGCACCTGTGTGTGCCTTGCCATGAGTCTGTCAAGGGGTACAAGAGTGATCCGGCAGTGGATCACCAGACAATGGTTAAGATTATCCTTAGTAACTAGAGGACTAAGGAAATATTTCTCTATTATGGAGGTGATAAAGAGTTCATCGTAAAGGGTTACGTCAATGCAAGCTTTAACACCGATCTGGGTGACTCTTAGTAGCAATCCGGATACATATAGTGGAGTAGCCATTTGGAATAGCTCCAAGTGGAGCGTGGTAGCAGTGTCTATAGTATGACATAGAGATTTGCAAAGTACACACGGATCTAAATGTTGGGGAACGTCGCATGGGAAACAAAAAAATTCCTACGCTCACGCAAACCTATCCATGGTGATGAGCATCTACGAGAGGGAGAGTGGATCTACGTACCCTTGTAGATCACTAAGAGGGAAGCGTTAAGAAACGCGGTTGGTGTAGTCGAACTTCTTTGCGATCCAAATCGCCGAGCGTCCCGCGATCCAATCACGAACCGTCCCGCGAACACATCATGATCCGTCCTGCGAACTCATCACGATCCGTCTCACGATCTTGATCACGATCTGTCCCGCGAACTCATCACGATCCGTTCCGTGATCACATCACGAACCGTCTCGTGATCTCGATCACGATCCTTCCGATCTAGCGCCGAACGGACGGCACCTCCACGTTCAGCACACGTGCAGCTTGATGACGATCTCCACCGTCTCGATCCAGCAAGAGGAGGTGGAGAGGAGAGAGAGTTCACCGGCAGCGTGACGGTGCTCCGGTGATGGTGGTGGAGCAATTCCGGCAGGGCTTCGCCTAAGCGCTGCAGAAAACTGATCTAGAGGAGAAACTATGCACCGGTGGAACGGGTAGCACGTGGCCAGAAATTCTGTCCAAAAACCACCCAATCCACTAGTATATATAGGAGGAGAGGAGAGGAGAGGCAGCCAATGCCTTTGGGTCGGCCGAAATAGGAGGTGGGAAGCAATCCTACTTCACCTCCAATCCTAGTTGGAGTAGGATTGCCTCCTATTGGCTGATTTTCCACTTTTTGCTTTAGGACTTTCTCTCCTGCGCCATGGGCCTTTGTGGCTATTTTCCCAGCCCACTAAGGGCTGGTTATTATTCTCCCACAGCCCATGGACCTCTTGGGGTCGAAATACCCCTCCCGGAGGCCTCCCGGTACATTACCGGCACTCCCGGTACACTACCGATGAGCCCGAAACTTTTCCGGAAACCAAACTGGGACTTCCTATATATGAATCTTTACCTCCGGACCATTCTGGAGATCCCTGTGACGTCCGGGATCTCATCCGGGACTCCGAACAAACTTCGGTCACCACCATACATAACTCTACACTACCGAAACGTCATCGAACCTTAAATGTGCAGACCCTGCGGGTTCGAGAACTATGTAGACATGACCGAGACACCTCTACGGTCAATAACCAATGGCAGGACCTGGACGTCCACATTGGTTCCTACATATTCTATGAAGATCTTTATCGGTCGAACCTCTATGTCAAGGATTCAGTTAATCCCGTATAACGTTCCCTTTGTTCTTCGGTATGTTACTTGCCCGAGATTCGATCGTCGGTATCTCCATACCTAGTTCAACCTCGTTACCGGCAAGTCTCTTTACTCGTTCTGTAATACAAGATCCCGCAACTAACAATTAGTCACATTGCTTGCAAGGCTTATTGTGATGTTGTATTACCGAGTGGGCCCTGAGATACCTCTCCGTCACACGGAGTAAAAAATCCCAGTCTCGATCCATGCCAACTCAACAGACACCATCGGAGATACCTGTAGAGCACCTTTATAGTCACCCAGTTACGTTGCGACGTTTGATACACACAAGGCACTCCTCCGATATCCGTGAGTTGCATGATCTCATGGTCATAGGAACATATACTTGACATGCAGAAAACAGTAGCAATAAACTGACACGGTCATATGCTATGTTTGTAGTTTGGGTCTTGTCCATCACATCATTCTCCTAATGATGTGATCCCGTTATCAAATGACATCTCATGTCCATGGCTAGGAAACCTTAACCATCTTTTGATCAACGAGGTAGTCTACTAGAGGCATACTAGGGACATGGTGTTGTCTATGTATCCACACATGTATCTGAGTTTCCGATCAATACAATTATAGCATGGATAATAAAAATTATCACGAACAAGGAAATATGATAATAACTTAATTTATTATTGCCTCTAGGGCATATTTCCAACACTAAATGTCGCAGACCCGTTCACTAAAACCTCTTTCACATGCAAAACATGATCGAACCACAGAACTCATTGGGTGTGAGATTCATAACAAATCACATAGCGAAGTGAGCTAGATTATTGACTCTAGTGCAAGTGGGAGACTGTTGGAAATATGCACTAGAGGCAATAATAAATTAGTTATTATCATATTTCCTTGTTCATGATAATCGTTTATTATCCATGCTATAATTGTATTGATCGGAAACTCAGGTACATGTGTGGATACATAGACAACACCATGTCCCTAGTATGCCTCTAGTAGACTAGCTCGTTGATCAAAGATGGCCAAGGTTTCCTAGCCATGGACATGAGATGTCATTTGATAACGGGATCACATCTTAGGTGAATGATGTGATGGACAAGACGCAAACTATAAACGTAGCATATGATCGTGTCACTTTATTGCTACAGTTTTCTACATGTTAAGTATCTATTCCTATGACCATGAGATCATGCAACTCACTGCCACCGGAGGAGTACCTTGTGTGTATCAAACACCACAACTTAACTAGGTGACTATAAAGGTGATCTACAGGTATCTCTGAGGGTGTCTGTTAAGTTGGCATGGATCAATACTGAGACTTGTTACTTCATGTGACGGAGAGGTATCTCAGGGCCCACTCGGTAATACAACATCACAACAAGCCTTGCAAGCAATGTGACTAAGTGTTAGCCACGGGATGTTGTATTACGGAACGAGTAAAGAGACTTGCCGGTAACGAGGTTGAACTAGGTATACAGATACCGACGATCGAATCACGGGCAAGTAACATACCGAAGAACAAAGGAAACATCATATGGGATTAACTTAATCCTTGACACCGAGGTTCCACCGATAAAGATCTTCGTAGAATATGTAGGAACCAATATGGGCATCCAGGTCCCGCTATTGGTTATTGACCGTAGAGGTGTCTCAGTCATGTCTACATAGTTCTCGAACCCGCAGGGTCTGCACACTTAAGGTTCGATGACGTTTCGGTAGTATAGAGTTATGTATGGTGGTGACCGAAGGTTGTTTGGAGTCCCGGGTAAGATCCCGGACGTCACGAGGAGCTCCGGAATATTCCAGAGATAAAGATTGATATATAGGAAGGTGGTGTTTGAACTCCAGAAATGTTTTGGGCATTTTCGGTAGTGTATCGGGAGTGACGAATGGGTTCCGGGGGACCACCAAGTGGGGTCCACACAGCCTATGGGGCCACATGGGACTTAGTGGTGGGCTGGGAAGCCATCCCAAGAAGGCATATGCGCAAGGAGGATGAGTAAGCGCCAAGTTAGGGAGGAGTCCTACTAGGAATGCACCTCCCTTGTGGGAGATGGACTCCTCCCCTTGGCTTCGGCTGAAGCTCTCCTTGGAGGAGAGGCGAAGGCTGCCTCCTCGCCCCTCCCTCCTATATATACTAGAGGTTTTGAGGTTTTTTGACATAGAAAAACAGCCACGTGCATCCATCTTCTTCCTCTAGATCTATTCCTCCTCTAGATTAGTGTTGCGGTGCTTAGGCGAAGCCCTGCAGGATTAGTTCACCACCACCGCCACCACGTCGTTGTGCTGTCGGAGAACTCATCTACCTCTCCATCCTCGCTTGCTGGATCAAGGAGGTGGAGTTCATCATCGAGTTGTACGTGTGCTGAACGCGGAGGTGTCGTCCGTTCGGCACAAGATCGGAAGGACCACAATGGGATCGCGGGATGGCTCGTGATGAGATCGCGGGACGGATCGTGATTGGATCGTGAAGACGTTCGACTAGATCAACCGCGTTTCTTAACGCTTCCCACTTAGCGATCTACAAGGTATGTAGATTCACTCTCCCTCTCGTAGATGCTCATCATCATGGATACATTTTGCGTGTGCGTAGGAAAATTTTGTTTCCCATGCAGCGTTCTCCAACAGACACCAAATGTGAACATCTGCACGGTAAAAATGCTTCATGACATGCTCACATATCGGTGGGTTAATGGCATTGTAAGTATGACATTTTTATAGTACAATTAACATCTCTAGTGCGGAACGATAGAGAATAATTAAATAATGATAATATTTGCCGGTCATCAATTCTTATTGTAAACACCTAGCTCATCGTGGTTTACATGATCGTCAAATAATGTCAACATGGCAACATCTCTTTTGGATCAGGCTGATGGTAAGAAAAAGTTACTAAGGAATAAAAAATCGCGAAATTTTGCAAAGAAAGTCGTCGATAGAGTAAAGGATGTGTATTTTGCACAGGACAAGGTATTATTATCATGTTTATTTTGTTTGAGTAGCAACAATTTGTATGGAGTCTAAATAGAATTTATGTTTTTGTAGGCTTATTTCCCTATGCATGTTAACAAAAATCATTGGATAACAATTGTAATGCACACCGTGAAGGAGATGTTTCAAGTTCTTAACTCTAACAGTGACATTAGTCCCAGAGTTCGGAAAATGATTGAGACACTGCTAAGTTCGCATTTATGCATACATATGTACAACATTGTTACGACGTGCATGTCTGTTAGTTTTGTTTATTCGTTTCAGCAAGGAGAAATTGCTAAAGATATTAACGAGGAAAACATTCATATTGAAGCAAATAAATTTCCAGACGTTTGGTCATGGCCAATAGAGCAATACAACATGCCATTACAAACGGATTCGTTAGTTCAAACTTGAAATCAATATTGCTAAACTTTATATATTTGATTCTTATCTCATGTAGCATGTTTATTCCAGTGTCGTGTGGACTTTTTGTAATGAGATGCATCCAACACTGGGACGGAAACGGCTGGACTTTTTCATTTGACCAACAAGAGATTAATGCATCGAGGCCATGTATTGTCACAGAAATTTTGTTTTCACAGACCAACGAGCTGGACAAGGTCAAGATGAAAATACTGAAATTAGTGGAGAAAGAATAAGTACTAGAATGTGGTAGGGTTTTAGCCCCGTAGAAGGTTTCCCTACTATTTGTTTGATACGTGTTGAATTATTTGTTGTGATGCAACTCTATTTTATATGTTAAAATTAATATTATGCGTGAGATGAAAAATATATGTGTTTCATATTATTATTATGATAATATGTAAGTCTTTTTGTATCTGCGAGACAACGTCTGTTTTATATTATTATTGTGATAATATGCCGCGGGATATGAAATTAAGAATATTATATAAAAACCGGACTGCCACTTTTGGGCCAAAGCAGCGATCGAAACGGCCTTCTAGCTGCTCAACGACCAATCATCTTTTTTTAGCCATGTGTAAAAAATGCATTAGTCAACATTGCTTTTCTAGTTGAAGAATATGCAGGACGAATGTATACATTCGCCAGTTAATACAGGTGAAGATTCATATTTGTCCTGCATATCCTCCAAGTAGAGTTCAATGAATACCAATCTTCGTAAGATTTCAAAATTGAAAGATGTATAAGCTGGTCAAAGGCGCACTCGCGGGCCGAGGTGGGACTAAACATATTACGCGATCTGGCCCAACCGGCGCATAAGCCCAAGGGCGATCTGAGGAGCGGGACCAACGTGGTTACCGACGTGGATAACCAGGTGTATTGAAGGGTGTCGGTAATCATGTCGCGTCACGACCGCCCCAATCACAGCACGCACGATTTCCTCAACCCGCCGCCTCCAACCCTGTCGCCTTCTCGATCGCCTCAACCCGCCGCCTCCAATCCAGCCGACACAACCTCGCCCCCGCACGGTCGTTGTGCACGTCGGAACTTGCACACGCGCACGTCGACGGTACTTGCACGCGCGCACGACAGTGCCCTTCTGACTTCATGCCCGCCCGCCCCCGCGATCTTGGTCCCATCCATACCGTAGGACGAAGCGCCGGGCCGCGCCCCACGGTTGAGCCATCTACGATGCCAGAAGGTACAATCGCAATAACTTTTAATTTTTTTCCTTCCGTATTATAATATTTAACACATTAGTGTTTATACATTTGTTTAGTATGGAGGAATACGGAGATGTGTACTGTTCGGTGGAGAAGTGGTGCGAATTGGTTCGAAGGTTCACCCCTAGACAAGGTACTCGGTTTGCTGGCGCCAATTTGAACAATATGTTGCATATTCCACTGGTGAAAACAAGAAAGATTTTATTGCAATTTGTGATACCAGCATATGATATTCATAAAAAACGATTTATTTTTTGGCCGAATGGTGGCGATATCACTGTGTGTCACGAAGATGTTTATGACATATTCGGGCTACGAAACGAGGGTGCTGATGTGACAAGCATAGTTGCATAGGTAGGTTTAGACGCCAAAAAAATTGTGCCAAATCATTTTCTTGATAAAAAAGCTGGCCTACTGCTGATAGATGCCTTGATAAAGAACATTGTTGATAGTCAAGCATATGATGATGATTTTGTGAGAAGGGCCATATTGCTTCTTCTTGGTACGGTGATAGCACCAGTGTCCACAAATTTTGTTCCTTGCCGTTATTACAAATTGGTGGAGAATGTTGATGCTATCAAGTCATACAATTGGAACACATTCACATTGGAAGTGTGCATGGATGCCATTACGAAAACAGTGGAAGATGTTGACAAATTCAAATGGCCCATTTGGAACTTGGCACTTATTCAGGTAAAGGTCATTACATAATTCTACATATTTAGAACATATTGTTTTAGTAAGTGGACTAGGTAAAACTAATTTAATTCTCTTATATACAGTACATCTATTGGGAAAAAGTGCAACCAAGTGACGACTCATTTGATCCGTTGACGTGGGAGTACCCGCTAATGCTAAACTGGTTTGAAGTTTTAGGAAAAAAGCGAGACGAGTATGACAACATACACAGACCTGGTACCGGCATTGTAAGTAATTAAGTATAGTCGTTATTTATTATCTATATATATTTAATGTAGTCTTCATTTAAATTATTGTTTTTGTTTATTTTACAGATTGATAACTGCATAAGTGAAGATTATAGATGCGCTTAGATTGCACGTGAAGGGACTACCCCAGAGGGAGAAGCGAAACCACCTAAACGGAAATGCAGTGGCATGACTAGAAAGCCAAGTACATGAGTGCTCTCATCTAGCAATATGGACCATGTGATGACATACATAAAATTGCTTCAGCAGAAGATTTCTGCTTATTCCCTATAGATGTGCAAACGATAAATATCAGTTTGTTCTCAATGTGGTGCAAATAGTCATGTACTGAATGTGTTTCATTTGTTTTTTGTAGATGGTCATTGAAAGGTTCAACATCATAGGTGTAATGTACAAGGCAAAAGACTTCGAGGAATTTCAGTCACCTGACACTTTTCATGCATGTAAGGAGGAGAAAAAGGAAGCATCCGTTTCATGTGAAATATACAGCAGCTCCGTGCCCTTTGGAGACACGGGTGCTCCACCTACTACACCAGGTACAGGTGAAGTTAATGATCCTTTCATTATTGTGGACAATGGAAAACCTTTGTCTCCGGAATATTCTGTACCAACAGAAGACTTTCCACCTATTGCTCGAACCCCGCAAAATGATGTTATATCCGGCGAGTATAGTGGTTGTTTGTCTCCATTACGAAAGGGGGATGAAGGTAAACACAAGAGAAGTCGTTCCAAATATTTTCAAGCCTCGTACAAGCAGGAAACTCGCAAGAAACGTGTCTAAAAATGTAAATCACAAACGATCTTGCTTTTGAATTTAAGTGTTATATAATTATTGCAGCTATTTAACTCATTTTAATAACATTGTTGCAGGTCCATTTTCTTCACCACATTCTATTTTAGCAAGTTTGGATAATATGACACAGGATCACATAGAGGCAGCTAAACTTTACATTGAGACACTTGCATCATCCAAGGATCATCTGAAAGATACATTGGTTAGGGTGCCCGAACCAGATGGGCACATGTGCATGGTAGAAATGCTTCATCAAGTCCTCAACTATGAGTGGGTGAATGACGCTGTAAGTATGAGTTTTGAAAACAGACTTGTCAACTATAGTGCTTGATTACTAAGAATATTACATTTATGGTGATATTCGCAGGTCCTAAATTCTTATTGTAAATACCTCCAGTATCGTGCTTTTGCTGATCCTCACATAACATCTACGTGCTTGCCAAAATGGCTTCTTAACCGGATTGAAGGAAAGAATGAGTTTACGATGGATACAAATTGCGAGAAGTACACGAGAAAAACACAACTCGTTACGAGAGTGGTGGATGAGTATTTCGGACGGAACAAGGTATTGCTTTCATATTCTTTCCAGTGCATCGTTTTGTTTCGCAGTGCAATGTATCTGTGCATGAATAGTAAACTTTTTTAGAGACCCCAAATTTGTTCTTTTTGCCGAAAGCTTCACAAATGCTCAAATGATACAAAAATTGGAGCCCATCACACACATGAAATTTTCTCCCGCCCAAAAATGTTTTGGAATTTTTTGAATTATTATAGTATTTGTTTTGATTTGTTTACTCAGTGGGGTGCAGATGAGTCCAGGCTCAGAAATGGATTTTTGTTCCGTATTTGTTTATTTGAATATGCAATGAACCTTATTTACATTCAGATAAATTCATTGTTGTGCAGGCTTATTTTCCTTTGCAGGTGAATGAGAATCATTACATAACCATAGTGATGCACAAAGCGAAGCAAGAATTTCAAGTTCTTAACTCTACTGGTAAAATCTCTCCGACAGTTCATAAAACTATTGAGACACTGGTAAGTGTACAGTTCCTAATACACATGGTTAAAATTATTGGGACACACCTTGACTAGTCAAAATTATATATTGCTTTATTAATCTTTTTCAAAGAGCGGAAATTGGTAAAGATATCCAGGAGGCAAACTTATCCGTACACGTGAAATATCCGGATGTAACTTCATGGCCAATAAAGCAGTACAAAATGATGTCACAGAAGGATGGGTAAGTTTATACAGTTCTAAACAATATCATAACTACTCATATGTTAGATCCTCAGCTGACCACGCGTTTTGATTTCAGAGTGTCATGTGGACTCTTTGTAATGAGGTACATTGAACACTGGGACAGGGATGGCTGGACATTTAAATTTAACCAGAAAGAGATTAATGCATCGAGGCCACGCATTGTCGCGGAAATTCTTTTTTTGGACGCTAACATACTAGACAAGATCAAGATGAAAGGTGTGAAAATCATGGAAAGAGAATAAGTACTAGCATTGGGTAGGGTTTTGGTCCCGTAGAAGATTTCCCTACTATTTTTTTTGGTATTTGTTACTTTAATTCATGTAATGCGACATGGCACTTTTTGATAAATTGATTCATTTCTTGATGCAATGATAATTGACACTTTTAAATTAATACTATGTGCAAAACAAAACAAAAAAATGTGTTAGATTAATTTTTACATCTATGTTTACTGATTTATTCCTGTTATGTTTATTTTTTTTTGTGTTTGTGAGAAAAGGTTCGGTTTTACGACCGCCACTTTCGGGCGAGAGCCAGCGTACTAGTTCAACGGCCCGTTGGGGTACCACAACGGGGCAGCGTCACGCGGCCATTTAAGCCGGTCAAGGCCTTGACGTGTGCCGTGAATGGGCCTTGAAGCGTGCAGCCCAACGTTTTCTATCACCACACGCGTGCCGTTCTGTGTCGATCCACGCGCGCCACCCAGCTCGCGCGAAGCCTTGTGCGCTACCTCGATGGAAAGTTTAGTCCCACCCCGCCCGCGGAATGACGGCAAGAGCAATTTAAATATCCGCGCACCCGTTGTTGTAAGGTCGCAATATTACTTACTAGTCGCCTCTTATTCATGTTGTTGGGTCGTGCCACGGCTGCTTACTACGCCAGCTTCAGGCCCTGATACAGGTGGGCTATTTGTTTTTTTAAATTTTGCCGCTCAATAGAACACTAATAACATATTATCTCAAACAAAGTGATAAATATAACAACAGTAATTATATATTCTCTCACACAAAATGATAAATGTATCAACAGTTACAGTAAACAAATTTCAGAGATCATTATAACATTTTACAGAAAATAGTCTCACACGATTATATTTCATAATCAAATGACAATACATTGTCTCAACAACGTTGAAAAAAGCAATCTCATACAAAGATATTATAGAGCATTTAAATATTAAAATGTAACACAATTTCTTCCGGATGACGCATGTAGTTCTTTGTCTTATTTCACCGAATAAAAGTGTATCTTTACGCCTGATACCTACATAACAAAATACAATAAACATGTGAAAACCAAATAGGATAGAAATATAAGAGCATTTACGAAGGCAGTAAATTATAGAACTTACTTTTCATTGAGCTTGCACGTTTACCGTCTATGACCTTCTGTGCGACATAGGCCGCATAAAGGACCAGAGTTTTTTTCTCGAAAAACGCTTTTGGTCTGCCATTTTTGTAACATCTGCATCATTTTTGAACCCCTCCCTGTCTTGCTTTGCTTCGGTGCACCCTTGGTCGAAACTTTCACAGGATCACGTATAACATCCGCAGCGCGTTCCGGCTCACGAGCCTCGTCATGAGCATGCCTTCTACGACCAATGGATTCGTCATCGGGGACCTTTTTCTTCGCTATTATATTCTTCAGACATTGCATCAACTCATCGAACATGAAAGAATCATCTGACGCAATATGAAAAGCTTCTACACCTGTTATACTGAGTTGACTAAACCGAGCACGTTTCTCTGTCCCGGACCAACACCATCCAAACATATCACTCTTGCGCTGTGCTGGCAGCCCACCTCTTGCAACTTTGGACATTCTCTTAAGGATGCAACACTTCGGTATTTCGGGTAGTTTTAGATGAACAGAGACATATAAAATGTGTTTGCAAGGCAACCCTTTGCGAACAATTCATCGGCAACTGCAGTCTATCATTTCCTCTAGGTTTTCAGGTCCATACCTAACTCTGAGCTAAAATTTGCGGTTATTTTTCCATGTGACGATGAATGTCTGACAATCAACTCCC
This sequence comes from Hordeum marinum, assembly GCA_022496015.1. Lineage (NCBI taxonomy): Eukaryota > Viridiplantae > Streptophyta > Magnoliopsida > Poales > Poaceae > Hordeum > Hordeum marinum. Next base: position 26,642,362 of record CM039676.1, read on the forward strand.
ACTAACGTCTCAAAAATCTCCAGCTCTCCAATCTTCTTCAAGTCTTCTTGAAGAATATAAAAATTGCAACAGCCAAACGTACGTACCCTCTGTCTCGTCAGACAAACACAGTGGTGCAATGGTGATTGTTTACACCAACAAAAGGAACGAAGGGCATACCATATTTGTTCAGCTTGTATGTGCTATCAAACACAGTCGCATCTCCATACAACTAGTAGTGTCGTCTTGACTGTGCATCGCACCAGAACATGCTCTTTAACCGCCCTTCCTTATCGAGCACGTACTCAAAGAATAAATCTGGATCATTACCCTTTTTGCTACTCATGATACCGATTGTTGTGTCCGCATCACCCTTTGCAATCAATTTCATTTTCTCCCGACAACAAATGTTGTAGACGTCTCGCCTCACAAGGCCGCACTTATCGTACGAACCGTACCTGCTTATGAAGTTATCGATGATGATATGCTTTCTAATTCCATCTCCTTCCATTGCCAAGATCTCAGCTGTTTGGTGCTCTTGTGTCACTCTGTGTGACCATAGGAATGGCACCTCGTCCGGTCTAGCCAACAGATGGTTGTGCTCATCCACGAAAGCCGCCATGAACCAAACTCCACGTGCTTTATCCAACTTCACAACCAAATAGGCGTCACACTCACACTGAGTCTCGGGTCTTAGCCTGTGCCTGCGGCCCTCTGGATTTAAGAATTTACTTTGCCGTTTTCCTGCCCTGGAGCAAACGTACCGTCTGTACCGTATTGTTGTTGAAAGACCTTTCCCTCGTTTCACCTTCTCTTTTCTGATACTGAACCCACGCTCTCTTGCGTGGTTATTATAGAACGAGTGAGCCTCCCATTGTGATCCAAAGGTCATAGCCATAACCTTCCAATGTGTCTGCAGTGCCTATTGTTGTATTTTAGCCTGCTCAATGTCTATACCAGCTGCATCATCATGCCCATGGCCATCATCACCACTAGAACCATCCAGATTATCCTACAAAATTACACAGAAGCACATATAAGTTGTAATGATTTATTGGGCTATTAAGTATGATTTTGTGACGTACAAAAAATTTCAACGAACCTCACTTAAGTTATCAGTAAAAGATGCCTCAAAAATATTGTCCACATTATGGACATCAATATCTTCCTGTAGATAAAAGATAACATGCATGTATAAGTACCCATATGCACATCAAAATCTTTGTACTCGTCACTTACATTTTCACTCCAAGCACCATCCTCTTTTTTCTGAAAATTCTCCTCAGGTAAATTATCGTATGACGACCTTCATTCATTGTCACTGCTACTATCATCCTCATCACTGCTATCCGTATAGGTACGACCGACAGTATCGTTACCATAGCACTCACTCGTTGCATCCGTAAATTCTGTTTCATTTTCCATTAAATAAACTCACTACAAACACTGCATAATATATAGGAAAAAATTCAGTTTAAAATAAATCTAGAAATGCAGGGGCTCACAATGGTCATGACAAACCTAGGGTTTGGTGGGTCTTGATGTCACGGGGGTAGGCCGTCAGGTACGTCCCTCGTGCGTGATCGAGGAGAGTGACGACCTTGACGGAGGCCAGATGGTGGCGTGATGCAAACGGCCACAACCTCTCCTATGGGCGGCGATCGTGAGGGGAAGGTGGGGTGGGATGCGGACCGTGGTCTCGTTTGGACGATGGCGGCGGACGTGTGATGGGGGCGGCAACCATTGGTTGTAACCCAGGCGGGCAATGGAGGCGATCGGTCGAGGTGGCGCTGGATCGGGGCGCGTGATCGCGGGCGGTTTGTGTGATCGCAGGTGGTTCGTGATCGCGTGATCGCGGGGGAGGTGTTTTTTTGCATGCGCCGTCGGTGGGTTGGTCCGGCAGTGGGTTATCGGCTAGACCAGCAGCTCGGCTGGCAGCGATGCGGAGCGACGCGGGTATACTGCACGGGCATATGCTAAGCACCGTATGCCCATAATGCCCTTATACGCTAAGGGGGGTGTACTGAAGCAAGGCCCTAAATTTTATTGTAGTGTTTTGGGCAACAACTGCCTTTTTCCATTGAAGATATTGTAATAGGCAGCATCACAAGGAAATCTAGTGAAGCTTCTTTATTTGAAAACGTGAATCTCTGTTCGGCAGTGTGCGTCAAGAAAACAAAATTAAAGAATGTTGTTCGCAGAGAGAGAAATAGGGGCTAGATAGCAACAATGAAGATGGAATCTTCAGTGGCTTGTGGCCGCAGTAAAGTAGGAAATTCTATCCGTCCAAGTTATCCGACTCCGACCTGACCACACATGCACGCCGAGGAAGAAAAATGAGAAACCGGTGGATGAAATCAGTCTGTACGCCATCACTAGGTTTGGACGTGCATCGTCGGAGCACGGCTTATATAGTCACGGCCAGGCCAGGCCAAGGGGCTGTCAGCCCGCTTCAATGCATCGCAGCCGCTGGAGTTGGTTTTTGTGCATGCGGCATCCGCATTGAAGCGCCGACGCTTGAGAGGTCACGTTTGTCAATGTCTCCCGAGAGGTCACATTCGTCAGTGCGGCCCTATCATCCTGTCAAACCGCGGGCATCAATGTCGGTCACCGCATGCACTGGGCACGTAAATGCGGTGAGACAAATGTCACATGGGTTTGATGGAAGGTGACAGAGAGGCGGATGGTTTTTCTAGGCAGGACAGTGCGATTAGAAGTGGACGTGGCATCGGTTCGGTGGCCCGCAACCCCCCCCCCCACCACCCCCACCCCCTTTTCTCCGGTTTGCCGGAAAAAAGTGCTTCTGGACCAACGAGCGGACCGATGCAAACTTGTGTTGGATGGCGTTAGGGGTCCGGACCGCATGGCCTGAACATATATGAATAGTTTGAGGGTCCGTGCTGGCGATGCCCTGAGTCCTTAAATTTTATTGTAGTGTTTTGGGCAACGGCTGCCTTTTTCCATTGGAGATATTGTAATAGGCAGCATCACAAGGAAATCGAGTGAAGCTTGTTTATTTGAAAGCGTGAATCTCTGTTCGGTAGTGTGCGTCAAGAAAACAAAATTAAAGAATGTTGTTGGTGGAGAGAGAAATAGGGGCTAGATAGCAACAATGAATATGGAATCTTCAGTGGCTTATGGCTGCAGTAAAGTGGGAAATTCTACCCGTCCAAGTCGTCCGACTCCGACCTGATCACACATGCACGCCGAGGAAGAAAAATGAGAAACCAATGGATCAAATCAGTCCGTATGTCGTTAGTAGGTTTGGACGTGCATCGTCGGAGCACGGCTTATATAGTCGCGGCCAGGCCAGGCTAAGGGGTTGTCAGCCCGCTTCAATGCATTGCACCAGCTGGAGTTGGTTTCTCTGGATGCGGCATCCACATTGAAGCGTCGACGCTTGAGATGTCACGTCTGTCAGTTTCAGTCGAGAGGTCACATTCGTTAGTGCGGCCCTATCGTCCTGTCAAATCGCAGGCATGAATGTCATTCACCACATGCTCTGGGCACGTAAATGCGGTGAGGCAAACTTCATATGGGTCCGATGGAAGGCGTCGGAGAGGCGGATGATGTTTCTGGGCGGGGCAGTGAGGTTAGAAGCGGACGTGGCATCAGTTCGGTGGCCCGCAACCCCCCCCCCAACCCCCTTTTCTCCGGTTTGCGGGAAAAAAGTGCTTTTGGACCAACGGGCAAACCGATCCAGACTTGCATTGGCTAGCGTTAGTGGTCCGGACCGCATGGCTCGAACATATATGAGTGGTTTGAGGGTCCATGCTGCCGATGCCCTGCGTTCCTTAAATTTTATTGTAGTGTTTTGGGGAACGGCTGCCTTTTTCCATTGGAGATACTGTAATAGGCAGTATCACAAGGAAATCGAGTGAAGCTTGTTTATTTGAAAACGTGAATCGTTGTTCGGCAGTGTGCGTCAAGAAAACAAAATTAAAGAATGTTGTTGGTGGAGAGAGAAATAGGGGCTAGATAGCAACAATGAATATGGAATCTTCAGTGGCTTGTGGCCGCAGTAAAGTGGAAAATTGTATCCGTCCAAGCTGTCCGACTCTGTCCTGACCACACATGCACGCCGAGGAAGAAAAATGAGAAACCGATGGATCAAATCGGTTTGTACGCCGTTAGTAGGTTTGGACGTGCATCGTCGGAGCACGGCTTATATAGTCGCGGCCAGGCCAGGCGAAGGGGCTGTCAGCCCGCTTCAATGCATCGCACCAGCTGGAGTTGGTTTCTCTAGATGCGGCATCCGCATTGAAGCGCCGACGCTTGAGAGGTCACGTTTGTCAGTGTCGCCCGAGAGGTCACATTCGTCAGTGCGGCGCTATCGTCCTATCAAATCGCGGGCATCAATGTCGGTCACCACATGCTCTGGGTACGTAAATGCGATGAGGCAAATGTCACATGGGTCCGATGGAAGGCGCCGGAGAGGTGGATGGTTTTTTGGGCGGGGCAGTGCGGTTAGAAGCGGACGTGGCATCGGTTTGATGGCCCATACCCCCCCCCCCCCACCCCCACCCCCTTTTCTCCGGTTTGCGGGGAAAAAGTGCTTCTGGACCAACAAGCGGACCGATGCAGACTTGCATTGGATGGCGTTAGGGGTCCAAACCGCATGGACCGAACATATGTGAGTGGTTTGAGGGCCGTGCTGGCGATGCCCTGAGTTTCTTAAATTTTATTGTAGTGTTTTAGGCAACGGCTGCCTTTTTTTATTGGAGATACTGTATAGGTAGCATCACAAGGAAATCGAGTGAAGCTTGTTTATTTGAAAACGTGAATCTTTGTTTCGCAGAGTGTGCGTCAAGAAAACAAAATTAAAGAATGTTGTTATTGGAAAGAGAAACAGAGGCTAGATAGCAATAATGAAGATGAAATCTTGAGTGGTTTGTGACCGCAGTAAACAGGGGCTAGATAGCAACAATGAAAACAGACTCTCGACTGTGAGCACAGTGCATGGGTCGTTCCATGCAGGGTCGAAGCTGTCGGCGATGGTGCACGTGCGTGGCACGACGTACGCTTCCGTATACATCCCTTGGCGTCGGCGGTGCGCGTCGGCAGGATGACCTTGAAGCCGACGATGCCAAGCTCCAGCAAGCCGATGGGCGGTCGCCACAGCTGCCGCGCCGAAGGCTGTGGGTCTCTGCTCACATACGGCATACACGGGCATGCGGCTGGATCTGGCGAGGCAACAAGCTGGAGCTTCGTCGTGTGCATCGGAGAGAAGTGTGCCGCGGCCACACGCGTGGCCCGCTTCGTGACCTCCATTTCCGGGAGGGCCTGCTGACTGCTGAGGGACGCCGCGTGAATCGACACGTTCTTCGCCGAGAAGGAGGTGCTCTTCACGCGGTGCACTGGCAAGGTGCTCGGGAGGTGGCCAAGCTGGGGAGGCTCAGCCGGCGGGCGCGCGGGAGCGCGGGCTGAAGCAGGCTACCGTCACGAACGCGGCCCGGGCCAACGCCGAGCTCGTGCCTCCGCGCATCGAGGAGGAGAGCGTGCTGTGGGCGCCTCTCAATAGGTTCGCCCGTCGGCAGTGGAGGTGGAATTCCGGCAGGCTGCTCTGGGGTGGTTCGTGCTCGGGTCGCCCAGAACCTGCTCGATGTAATGCCAAGGGAAAAGATGGAAGAAGATAAAGGTAAGTCATTGACAAGTGGGAGCCCTGTCCACCTCAATAAAATTATCCACGTACAGATGTCATGTCAGCCGTCGTGCTGGTCCTATTGGCCCGTGAGAACATGCTTAGACGTCAATCAATGCTATGTGCATGCCCCCAAAAATGTTTTTTAATGTAATTTGTACTAAAAAAACAAAATAATGTTAGTTAGAGACACTTGAAACATGTGTTGTTCATATATTACAGTGCACTAACTCAAAACGAAGGAGAAGTTTCACCACTAGAGTGAGAATAACTTTGTTGAGATGCATGACAAACAACATAAGTATTTGTATTCTTACTTTTAAGTAGGAATGAACCGCGAACTATTTTTTTTTGGTGAGAGAATCAAACAACGCAGGATGGATGGAGAAACAATTATTCAAAAGAAAAGGGGTAAAGAGATATTGCTCAAACTAGTGGCTCAAACTATCCCAGTTTTTGCAATGTCGCTTTTTTTATTTTAGCATGAAGGAATTTATAAAGAAATCACGGATATTATAGCTCAATTCTGGTGGGAGTGATGATGAAGAGAATAGGAAGATGCACTGATTCTCTTGGTGGAAACTATGCTTTTGCTGGACCTCCTGCTGGGAAATGGGATATTCCAAGGGAAATCGCGTCTATTCCCTTGGCGTGCTCCTGCTGGAGCTCCTTACCGGCAAGTCCCCGACGCATGCGTCCTTGAAGGAAGGCGACGACGGCACGCTCGACCTACCACGGTGGGTGCGGTCGGTGGTTTGCGAAGAGTGGACCACCAGGGTGTTTGACGACGAGCTCGTGCGCCTGGGTGCCAGCACCGAGGAGATGGTGGCGCTGTTGCAGGTGGCCATGGCATGCGTGTCCACTGTGCCCAACGCGCGCCCGGACACGTCGGACGTCGTCGGGATGATCGAGGAGATCGGAGCCAACCACGACGGAGGAGAGCGCGCGGGCGACCACTTCTGAGGAGGGGCGGTCCCCTGCCGCCCCGACGCCATAGCCCCGACCATCTCTTTATTGTTTTGTTGGATGAATTGAATTTCCTTTTCTCTCCCTCTATCAAGTCTTGCCTCATGCAAGTTTCATTCTTTTTCTTCCAAGTGAAGTAAATGTTTTTCTTTTCTATTTTTTTCTTCTTTTTTGCTGCACGTCTATGTACAATCCCTTTTACCTTTGTGATAGATTGACGCTCTCTCATGCGTCATTGCACTTGTTCTTCGATTCGATTTGCATGTTGTTTTCGGGATAAAAAAATTGTAAAGAAAATATTGTGCTCGGACCCCTGTCCCAAAATAACTGTTGTGCTTGACACATATTGTGGTTCAAAGGAAGTATGTGATATTTGAGTGGAAATCCCGATATGATGCTCAATGCGTCAAATTGTCATTCAAAAAAAAAATCCTGCAGTTTCTTTTATGGTTTTCTTCAGTTTTTATTACTTTTAGTCTTTTTATTATCTATATTCCATTTCTATATAATTTTTCTGTTTTTTTCGTGTGTTTTCTATTTCTCCTTTTTTCTATATTCGGAAATTAAAAATTTCAAAAAAATTCCAACTCTTAAAAATATGTTCAGACCTTCAATTTTTGTCCATTGTATTCAAAAACCAATTCATGAAATCCCGGTTTGGCAGCTACTCCACGTCTGAGTTTTTCCGTTTTCCTTTTTTTCTCTGCTTCTTTTATGATTTTCTTCAGTTTTTCATTACTTTTCTTATTTTTTATTTTTTATTCCGTTTTCTATTTGTTATCTGTTCTCTTTTTTTCTTTCTTTTTTTAATATTCGGAACTTAAAATTTTCATAAATTGTCCAAACCTTAAAAATGTGTTCATACCTTCAATTTTTGTTCCATTCTATTCAAAAAACGTTAATAAAAATCAAATTCTGTTCCTGTTTCTAAAAAAAAAATAGAAATAATTTAAATGTATCATTTAAATTTTATTCGTTATTTTGGAATTTGGAATATTATTGACTTCTTTAAAAATTTGTTTGGTATTTCCAAAAAGGTTCACACTTTTAAAATTTGTTCACAGATCTGAAAAATGTTCATGTTTTAAAAAAAATTACAAATTCAAATAATTCTAGTCAATTGGGAAAAGTTTCCAATTTGAAAATTTGTTCACAATTTCGAAAAAATTCATGTTTTCAAAATTGTTTCGAAAACTAAATATTCTTAATGGATTTTCTATAAATGTTCACTCTTCTGAATTTTGTACACAAATTTTAAAAGTGTGCATGTGTTCAAAATTTAGAACATTTTCGTAGAATTTTTGAAAAGTTTGGAATTTTTAAATTTTTGTTCACAAATTGAAAAATTGTTCGGTAATTTCAAAAAAATATCCTGCTTTCTAATTTTGTGAAGAAATTTAATAAATATTCATATTTGCAAAAACAAATCTCTTATTGAAATAATGTTCACTTTTTGAAAGTATCATTCCAAATTTCAAAAAAAATGTACTGTTTTCATAAAAAATCCTGTTTTTCAAAATATTGTTTTTAATTTCGGAAAATATTTTTTAGAATTGCTCCTTTTTTGAAAAGAAAAAAATGTTTGAGATTTCAAAAAAATGTTGTGTTTTCTCAGAATGTTGAGTTTTAAAAATTAGTTCCGAAATCTAAAAAAGATCACGTTCGAAATTTCAAAACTAACATATAAACCAGCTGTCATGTTGGACACCAAATGTTTAGGAATTTTGGTGGCTAGCGACATTGACCACTTGTAGTATGTCGTCGGTTCGAGTCCTCTGAGGAACTTCAGTGTTTAAAAATTTAAGGGAAGGTTTTAGTTTTTGTCGTTGTCATTTGCCGGGGCGACATTGCCGAGGCTAGGGCAGAGCTGGAGCTGGAGCTGAAGCTTGATTTGAATGAGGAATAAGTGAGAAGAAGGGATCTGATGGAGGGTGAGGAAAGAGGAAGAAGAGCAGCATGGACATGGACATGGTGGCTCTAGACAAGCGCAAATTTGGTGGGGAAGAGATTGGGGATGGTTGGACCTCCTTTTTTCCACTTGTTTGGGCCCATGCCAGCCAATGACAACATGATGAGGTCTTCTTCCGATTGGAAGGAGATGGGAACTGAAGGAAAAAAATGATGAGGCCATGGGAATTGAAGGGAAAAAATGCTACCATCGTCAAGGACATAAAGCAAGGAGCTCTTGCTTTTAATTCTTGCTCATTTGCTCACGTAGGAAGATGCTCCAACCATGGAGCCCATCCATAGGTCAAGGAAATAGGGTGAAGGCATCGGGCTTAAGGGTGGAGGCGCATACACACATACTAAATTTGTATATTAACCATCATCGTATTTGTAAAATATTGTTACATTCAAGAATTTTGTTTCATATAAAAATAGTTCAAGATCTAGAAAAAATACAAGACATTGTTTGCAATAGCACGTTCACACTATAAAAGCAAGTTTAGTTATACAGGTATATAACGAAATAACAAGTTGTACTAAAGGTTATCTGAGCTAAAGTGATGTTACTTTAGTACCAAAGATTATCATCAACATATTACTAAACCAACCATAATATAGACACATTTGACCTGAAAAATGAATAAAGCATTGTGCTATTGATTTGGTACCAAGCTCCAAAAATCTTATGTGCTCTAGAAATTTCTATTTGGATTTATTTAACCCTAATTACCACTACCAATATTTTATTTAAACCACACACTTTAGAAGCCTCTACAAAGATTGTTAATGATACACACATACATATGCGCTATATTGATGCAAGATTCACAAATTAATCGAAGAAAAGATGTCATTTCTTGTTTTTACATTTAAATGGAATTTGATTAAATATGTTTTAATATGCATTGTATTAAAAATATCTTTATTACAAAATATAGTTACGCTTGACATAATAATTAACTATGATTGTAGTTAAATGATTTAAAAAAAGTAATAAAGTTTAGTATTAAAGGTCTCAATCAACTCTTCTTCCTAGACATGAGCCATAAGGTAGGCACAATAAGGTCCAAAACATCTTTGTAGAGGCCTCTACAAAGATGGTTAATGATACACACATACATACGTTATCATGATTGTTACCATGGTGATGTGTTTCAAAAATGTTACTCAAACTTTTGAAAAATTGTTAAACAAGTATTTGAAAAATGTTAATCAAGCATTTGAAACACTACACAATATATGGAAAAAAATCAGTTTAAAATAAATTTAGAAATGCAGGGGCTCATAATGGTCATGACAAACCTAGGGTTTGGCGGGTCTCGATGTCACGGGGGTAGGCCGTCAGGTACGTCGCTCGGGCGTGATCGAGGAGAGTGACGACCTTGACGGAGGCCAGATGGCGGCGTGATGCTAAGGGCCACAACCTCTCCTACGGGCGGCGATCGTGAGGGGAAGGTGGGGTGGGATGCGGACCGTGGTATTGTACGGATGGCGGCGGCGGACGTGTGATGGGGGCGGCATCCGTTGGTTGTAACCCAGGCAGGCAATGGTGGCGATCGGTCGAGGTGATGCTGGATCGAGGCGCGTGATCGCAGGCGGTTTGTGTGATCGTGGGTGGTTCGTGATCGCGTGATCGCGGGGGAGGTGTTTTTTTTTTGCAGACGTCGTCGGTGGGTTGGTCCGGCAGTGGGTTATCAGCTAGACCAGCGGCTCGGCTGGCAGCGATGCGGAGCGATGCGTGTATACTGTGCGGGCATATGCTAAGGACTCTATGCCCATAATACACTTATACGCTAAGGGGGGTGTACCGAAGCAAGGCCCTAAGTTTTATTGTAGTGTTTTGGGCAACGACTGCCTTTATATTAGTTCGATCCTTTTAGTAATATCTTTATCTAGTAGAATAAAGTTTTTAGTACGATCCAGGTTTGAATTTTGCTTTGTGTTATCCCCAATGTAATTGAGGTCGTGAGCTATATAATAAAGAGTGTTTTAGTTAAGGGCTTTGCTTCTTGCCATGATCTAAAGAAAATAATAATAAGAGAACAAAAGCATGAAAGATCATGTGATGATCTTATGAGAAGTGATGACTTCACATATAAAAAGAATGTTGACTAAAACTTGTTGTGGGTAGACAAACGTAGACCTTGGTCATTGTTGCAATTAATAGGAGGTAATAAAGAAAGAGAGGTTCACATATAAATATATCATCTTTGACACCATCTATGATTGTGAACACTCATTAAACTATTACATGCTAAGAAGTAGATGTTGGACAAGGAAGTCAACATAATGAATTATGTTTGCCTGGTTCCAAACAATGTTATATGATTATGGATTCTTTAGCATGTGACGCTTGCTTCCACCTCATATTAGCCAAAACTTCCGCACTAAGTAGAGATACTACTTGTGCATCAATAAAACCCTCAACCCAGTTTTGCCATGAGAGTCCACCATACCTGCCTATGGATTGAATAAGATCCTTCAAGTAAGTTGTCATCGGTGCAAGCAATAAAAGTTGCTCCCTAAATATGTATGATCTGTTAGTGTGTGGAAAATAAGCTTTATATGAACCTGTGATGAGGAAGAAATAAAAGCGACAGACTGCATAATAAAGTTCTTTATCACAGGAGGCAATATAAAGTGACGTTCCTTCACATTAAGAGATCACACATCCAAACCTTAAAAGCGCATGACAACATCTGCTTCCCTCTGCGAAGGGCCTATCTTGTACCTTTACTTTTTATCTTTAAAAGAGTCATGGTGATCTTCACCAATTCCTTATTTTGCCATCATCTTGGCAAGCATCATGTGCTAGGGAAAGATCTATATTCATATATCAACTTGGAAGTAAGTAATCATGAATTATTATTGTTGACATTACCCTTGAGATAAAGAGTTGGGAGGCGAAACTATAAGCCCCTATCTTTCTCTGTGTCCAACTGAAACTTTGATCTCGTGAGTACCGCGTGAGTTTTAGCAATTGTAGAAGACTAAAAGATGATTGAGTATGTGGATTTGCTTTACAAGCTCTTATTTGACTCTTTCCGATGATATGATAAATTACAATTGCTTCAATGACTCAAGACTATTGGTTGTTAATTCTCAATAAGGTTCTTGATGCATGCTTTACATTGTGAATGAATTGTCACTTTAGCATAAGCGATTACGTGACAATATTGTTGTTCTAAATATGATCATGATGCCTGCATGTCCATATTTTATTTTATCGACACCTCTATCTCTAAACATGTGGGCATATTTATCGACCTCGGTTTCCGCTTGAGAACAAGCGAGGTCTAAGCTTGGGGGAGTTGATACGTCCATTTTGCATCATGCTTTTATATTGATATTTATCGCAACATGAGTTGTTATAACACGTTATAGTACAATATTCATGCCTTTTCTCTCTTATTTTACAAGGTTTACATAAAGAGGGAGAATGCCGACAGCTGGAATTCTGGGCTGGAAAAGGAGCAGGTTTGATATGGCTATTCTGCACAACTCCAAAAGTCGTGAAAATCAACGAGGAATTATTTTGGAATATATAAAAAATACTGGGCTGGTGAAGTACCAGAGGGGATCTACCAGGAGGTCACGAGCCTGCCAGGCGTGAGCCACCCCCCTGGCCATGCCTGGCGGGCTCGTGGGCCCCCTGATGCCCCTCTGGCCCCCATCTTCTCCTATATGGAGGGTTTCGTCCGAGAAAAAATCATAACAGAGGTTTCAGGAGGAGACGCCGCCGCCACGAGGCGGAACTTGAGCAGAACCAATCTAGAGCTCCGGCAGCGCTGTTCTGCCGGGGAAACTTCTCTCCCGGAGAGGGAAATCATCGCCATCGTCATCACCAACACTCCTCTCATCGGAGGGGACTCAGCTCCATCAACATCTTCATCAGCACCATCTCATATCCAAATCCTAGTTCATCTCTTGTACTCAATCTCCGTCTCGCAACTCCGATTGGTACTTGTGAGGTTGCTAGTAGTGTTAATTGCTTATCATAGTTGATGCTAGTTAGTTTATTTGGTCGAAGATCATATATTCAGATCCTTAATGATATTCAATACCTCTCTGATCATGAACATAACCATGCTTTGTGAGTAGTTACTTTTGTTCCTGAGGACATGGGATAAGTCTTGCTAATAGTAGTCATGTGAATTTGGTATTCGTTCGATATTTTGATGTGTTGTATGTTGTCTCTCCTCTAGTGGTGTTATGTGAACGTTGACTACATGACACTTCACCATTATTTGGGCCTAGAGGAGGGCATTGGGATTTAATAAGTAGATGATGGGTTGCTAGAGTGACAGAAGCTTAAACCCTAGTTTATGCGTTGCGTCTTAAGGGCTGATTTGGATCCACTAGTTTAATGCTATGGTTAGACTTTGTCTTAATTCTTATTTCGTAGTTGCGGATGCTTGCGAGAGGGGTTAATCATAATTGGGATGTTTGTCCAAGTAAGGGCAGCACCCAAGCACCGGTCCACCCACATATCAAACTATCAAAGTAGCGAACGCGAATCATATGAACATGATGAAAACTAGCTTGACAGTAATTCCCATGTGTCCTCGAGAGCGCTTTACTTTATATAAGAGTTCGTTCAGGCTTCTCCCTTCCTACAAAAGGGATTGGGTCATATTGCTGCACCTTTGTTACTATTGTTACTTGCTACCCATTACAAATTATCTTATCATACAACTATCTGTTACCGACTATTTTAGTGCTTGCAGAGAATACCTTACTGAAAACCGCTTATCATTCCCTTCTGCTCCTCGTTGGGTTCGACACTCTTACTTATCGAAAGGACTACGATAGATCCCCTATACTTGTGGGTCATCAAGACTCTTTTCTAACGCCGTTGCCGGGGAGTGAAGCGCCTTTGCTAAGTGGAATTTGGTAAGGAAACATTTATATCGTGTGCTGAAATTTATTGTCACTTGTCACTATGGAAACTAATCATTTGAAGAGCTTGTTCGGGGTATCTTCACCTCGACCGGAAACACAAAGAGTTGCTCCTCAACCTACTGCACCTACTGAAAATATTTATTATGAGATTCCTTCAGGTATGCTAGAGAAACTGTTGGCTAATCCTTTTACAGGAGATGGAACATCACATCCCGACTTGCATCTAATCTATTTAGATGAAGTTTGTGGTCTATTTAAGCTTGCAGGTTTCCCCAAGGATGAGGTCAAGAAGAAGGTCTTTCCCTTATCTTTGAGGGATAAAGCATTGACATGGTGTAGGCTATGTGATGATACTGGATCGTGGAACTACAAACGATTGAAATTGGAATTTCATCAAAAGTTTTATCCTATGCATTTGGTACATTGTGATCGGAATTATATCTATAATTTTTGGCCTCGTGATAGAGAAAGTATCGCTCAAGCTTGGGGGAGGCTTAAGTCAATGTTATATTCATGCCCCAACCATGAGCTCCATAGAGAGATTATTATTATGAACTTTTATGCTCGGCTTTCTCATGACAATCGCACCATGCTGGACAGTTCTTGTACCGGTTCTTTCATGAAGAGAGATATTGACTTCAAATGGGATTTATTGGAAAGAATTAAACGCAATTCTGAAGATTGGGAGTTTGATGAAGGTAATGAGTCAAGTATGAATCTTAAGTTTGATTGCGTTAAATATTTCGCAGAAACAAATACCTTTCGTGATTTTAGCGCTAAACATGGACTTGACTCGGAGATAGTATCTTCTTTATGTGAATCATTTGCTGCTCATGTTAATCTCCCTAAGGGGAAGTGGTTTAAATATCCTCCTCCTATGGAAGTTAATGTAGCTAAACACATTCCAGTTGAAGAGAAAGTAATTGCTTATAATTATTCTTTTGTTCCTACTGCTTACATTGAGAAACCACCTTTCCCTGTTAGAATGAAGGATCATGCTAAAGCTTCAACTGTGATACGTAAGGGTTACATTAGAACACCTACACCCCCTGAGCAAATTAAAGTTGAACCTAGTATTGCTATTATTAAAGATCTCTTGACCGACAATGTTGAAGGGCATGTTATCCAATTCTGTGAAGCTTCTGCTAGAATTGCTAAACCTCATACTAGTGATAAGCATAAACCTGTGGTTGGCATGCCTATTGTTTCCGTTAAGATAGGAGATCATTGTTATCATGGTTTATGTGACCTGGGTGCTAGTGTTAGTGCAACACCTCAATCTTTATATAATGAAATTAAAGATGAAATTGCACCTGTCGAGATGGAATTTATTGATGTTACTATTAAACTTGCTAATAGAGATACTATCTGCCATGTGGGAATTGTTAGAGATGTTGAAGTCTTGTGTGGAAAAACTAAGTATCCTACTGATTTTCTCGTTCTTGCTACCACACAAGATATCTTTTGTCCCATCATATTTGGTAGACCTTTTCTCAATACTGTTAATGCTCAAATTGATTGTGAGAAACAAACTGTCACTGTTGGCTTTGAAGGAGTGTCGCATTAATTTAATTTTTCCAAATTTAGTAGACAACCTCATGAAAAAGAATTGTCTAGTAAGGATGAAATTATTGCTCTTACTTCTATTGTTGTGCCTCCTACTGATCCTTTAGAGAAATACTTGCTTGAACATGAAAATGATATGCATATGGATGAGAGGAATGAGATAGATAGAGTTATCTTTGAACAAAGTCCTATCCTTAAGAATAATTTGCCTATTGAATTACTTGGAGATCCACCTCCACCAAAGGGTGATCATGTGTTTGAGCTTAAACAATTACCTGATACTCTTAAATGTGCTTATATTGATGAAAAAGGGATATATCTTGTTATTATTAGTGCTAACCTTTCAGAGCATGAAGAAAAGAAATTATTGAAAACTCTAAGGAAGCACCGTGCTGCTATTGGATATACTCTTGATGATCTTAAAGGCATTAGTCCCACTCTCTGCCAGCATAAAATTAAAAATAATCCTGATTCCAAACCAGTTGCCGACCCTCAACGAAGACTGAATCCTAAGATGAAAGAGGTGGTAAGAAAACAAATACTAAAGCTCCTGGAAGCGGGTATTATTTACCCTATGGCTTATAGTGATTGGGTAAGTCCAGTGAATTGTGTCCCTAAGAAGGGAGGTATTACCGTTGTTCCTAATGATAAAGATGAATTGATCCCACAAAGAATTGTTACTGGCTATAGGATGGTAATTGATTTTAGGAAATTAAATAAAGCTACTAATAAAGATCATTACCCTCTACCTTTCATTGATCAAATGCTAGAAAGATTGTCTAAACATACACACTTTTGCTTTCTAGATGGTTATTCTGGTTTCTCCCAAATACCTTCACAATCTGATCAGGAGAAAACCACTTTTACTTGCCCTTTCGGTACCTTTGCTTATAGACGTATGCCTTTTGTTTTATGTAATGCACCTGCTACCTTTCAAAGATGTATGATGGCTATATTCTCTGACTTTTGTGAAAAGATTGTTGAGGTTTTCATGGATGATTTCTCCATTTACAGATCTTCTTTTGATGATTGCTTGAGCAACCTTGATCAAGTTTTGCAGAGATGTGAAGATACTAACCTTGTCTTGAATTGGGAGAAGTGCCACTTTATGGTTAATGAAGGCATTGTCTTGTGACATAAAATTTCTGAAAGAGGTATTGAAGTTGATAAGGCTAAAGTTGATGCCATTGAGAAAATGCCATGCCCTACAAACGTTAAAGGTATAAGAAGTTTCCTTGGTCATGCTAGTTTATATAGAAGGTTTATTAAAGACTTCTATAAGATTTCTAGGCCTCTCGCTAATCTCTTATAAAAATATATTCCATTTGTTTTTTATGATGATTGTGAAGAAGCATTTGAAATACTCAAGAAAGCCTTGATAACTGCACCTATTGTTCAACCGCCTGATTGGAACCTACCTTTTGAAATTATGTGTTATGCTAGCGATTATGCTGTTGGTGCTGTCCTAGGACAAAGAGTTGATAAGAAACTAAACGTTATTCATTATGCTAGTAAAACTCTAGACAGTGCCCAAGGAAATTATGCTACTACTGAAAAAGAATTTTTAGCAGTTGTGTTTGCATGTGATAAGTTCAGACCTTATATTGTTGATCTAAAGTTACTATTCACATTGATCATGCTGCTATTAAATATCTCATGGAAAAGAGAGATGCTAAACCTAGACTTATTAGATGGGTTCTCATGCTACAAGAATTTGATTTGCATATCGTTGATAGGAAGGGTGCTGAGAACCCCGTAGCAGATAACTTGTCTAGGTTAGAGAATGTTCTTGATGACCCACAACCTATTGACGATAGCTTTCCTGATGAACAATTGAATGTTATCAATGCTTCACGCAGTACACCATGGTATGTTGATTATGCTAATTATATTGTTGCTAAATATACACCACTTAGTTTCACGTACCAACAAAAGAAAAAGTTCTTTTATGATTTGAGACATTACTTTTGGGATGATCCTCATCTGTATAAAGAAGGAGTAGATGGTGTCATTAGACGTTGTGTACCTGAGCATGAACAGGGACAGATCCTACAGAAGTGTCACTTTGAGGCTTACAGAGGACACCATGCTGGAGATAGAACTGCACACAAGGTATTGCAATCCGGTTTTTATTGGCCCACTCTCTTTAAGGATGCTCGTAAGTTTGTCTTGTCTTGCAATGAATGTCAAAGAATAGGTAATATTAGTAAACGTCAGTAAATGCCTATGAATTATTCACTTGTTATTGAACCATTTGATGTTTGGGGTTTAGATTATATGGGACCTTTTCCAAAGTCCAATGGGTATACTCATATTTTAGTTGTTGTTGATTACGTTACTAAGTGGGTAGAAGCTATTCCAACTAGTAGTCCTGATCATAACACCTCTATTAAGATGCTTAAAGAAGTTATTTTCCCTAGATTTGGAGTCCCTAGATATTTAATGACTGATGGTGGTTCACATTTTATTCATGGTGATTTCCGTAAAATGCTTGCTAAGTATGATGTCAACCATAGAATTGCATCTCCTTATCATCCTCAGTCTAGTGGTCAAGTAGAGTTAAGTAATAGAGAAATTAAACTAATTTTGCAAAAGACTGTTAATAGGTCTAGAAAGATTTGGTCTAAGAAACTTGATGATGCACTATGGGCTTATAGAACTGCTTATAAGAATCCCATGGGCATGTCTCCTTATAAAATGGTTTACGGTAAAGCATGTCATTTACCTCTTGAGCTAGAGCATAAGGCTTATTCGGCAATCAAAGTGCTCAACTTTGATTTCAAACTTGCTGGTGAGAAGAGGTTATTTGATATTAGCTCACTCGATGAATGGAGAACTCAGGCATATGAAAATGCCAAGTTGTTTAAAGAGAAAGTTAAGAGGTGGCATGATAAAATAATACAAAAACGTGAGTTCAATGTAGGTGATTATGTCTTGCTATACAATTCTTGTTTAAGATCTTTTGCAGGCAAACTTCTCTCTAAATGGGAAGGTCCTTACATTGTCGAGGAAGTATATCGTTCCGGTGCCATCAAAATCAACAACGCAGAAGGCACTTTTCCGAGAGTTGTGAATGGGCAAAGAATCAAGCATTATATCTCAGGTACTCCTATAAATGTAGAAAGCAATATAATTAATACCATAACCCCGGAGGAGTACATAAGGGATGTTTACCAGCCTGTTTCAGACTCCGAAAACGAAGAGGTATGTGATACGGTAAGCAAACTGACTCCAAAACTTTTCCCATAGAAATTTTTCTCAGTTTTGGAATATTTAAAAAATTATAAAAATTTAAGGTAGTCCGGAAAGCGCACCAGGAGGCCACGAGCCTGCCAGGCGCGGGCCACCCTGCTGGCCGCGCCTGGGGGGCTCGTGAGCTCCTCGTGCGCCTCCCGGACTCTGTTTTCTTGTGGAACACTCCTTTTGGTCGGTAAAAATTCATTATATAACTTCCCGAAAGGTCTGACCCTCGTATCACGCAAATATCCTCTGTTTTCGTTTTGAGCTGTTTTCTGTCAGGATTCCGAAGGTCAATCATCATGTCGTCTTCCGCCTCCAATCAAGTGCACGATGATGCTTGGTTGATGCAGGTGGAGTCTCAAGGATCAGAAGTTGGTGAGATAAGCATGGAGGAAGATGTTGGGGATTCCTCTGAGGTGCACTCTCCGTCTTCGAGGCGGGGCACTTTGGCTGGCATCTCCACTATTCCAAATCCTCATCAGGCCATGGCCACTATCAACAATCGCGGAGGACAGCAGGCACGAGAAGGGCTCCTTCCTAGGAGACCTCTACACAGGTTACATCGGAAAAACTTTCACAATTTGATTCATAACTATGGAGTTGAAAATACACTCCATACACACATACCCTCCAATTGGGATATATCCCGTCCAAGTGAAAGTAATGCAGGAGAAAGCTCATGGGGGCCGACCAACAAACACCTTCTGGAAGAAATCCAGAAGAACACCATTATGATTCAGCGCGTGCTCAGTGAGTTACTGGATTTGAAGGCTAGCTTGAACAAGCCGACCGGTATTCCAACTCCACCACCATCACCTCCGAAGGAAGACAATTAAACACATGGGTATGGGCACTCCTCTTGGCTTGCGCCAAGCTTGGGGGAGTTGCCCCGGTATCGTATCACCATCACATCTTTTGCCTTTACCTTTATATTAGTTCGATCCTTTTAGTAATATCTTTATCTAGTAGAATAAAGTTTTTAGTACGATCCAGGTTTGAATTTTGCTTTGTGTTATCCCCAATGTAATTGAGGTCGTGAGCTATATAATAAAGAGTGTTTTAGTTAAGGGCTTTGCTTCTTGCCATGATCTAAAGAAAATAATAATAAGAGAACAAAAGCATGAAAGATCATGTGATGATCTTATGAGAAGTGATGACTTCACATATAAAAAGAATGTTGACTAAAACTTGTTGTGGGTAGACAAACGTAGACCTTGGTCATTGTTGCAATTAATAGGAGGTAATAAAGAAAGAGAGGTTCACATATAAATATATCATCTTTGACACCATCTATGATTGTGAACACTCATTAAACTATTACATGCTAAGAAGTAGATGTTGGACAAGGAAGTCAACATAATGAATTATGTTTGCCTGGTTCCAAACAATGTTATATGATTATGGATTCTTTAGCATGTGACGCTTGCTTCCACCTCATATTAGCCAAAACTTCCGCACTAAGTAGAGATACTACTTGTGCATCAATAAAACCCTCAACCCAGTTTTGCCATGAGAGTCCACCATACCTGCCTATGGATTGAATAAGATCCTTCAAGTAAGTTGTCATCGGTGCAAGCAATAAAAGTTGCTCCCTAAATATGTATGATCTATTAGTGTGTGGAAAATAAGCTTTATATGAACCTGTGATGAGGAAGAAATAAAAGCGACAGACTGCATAATAAAGTTCTTTATCACAGGAGGCAATATAAAGTGACGTTCCTTCACATTAAGAGATCACACATCCAAACCTTAAAAGCGCATGACAACATCTGCTTCCCTCTGCGAAGGGCCTATCTTGTACCTTTACTTTTTATCTTTAAAAGAGTCATGGTGATCTTCACCAATTCCTTATTTTGCCATCATCTTGGCAAGCATCATGTGCTAGGGAAAGATCTATATTCATATATCAACTTGGAAGTAAGTAATCATGAATTATTATTGTTGACATTACCCTTGAGATAAAGAGTTGGGAGGCGAAACTATAAGCCCCTATCTTTCTCTGTGTCCAACTGAAACTTTGATCTCGTGAGTACCGCGTGAGTTTTAGCAATTGTAGAAGACTAAAAGATGATTGAGTATGTGGATTTGCTTTACAAGCTCTTATTTGACTCTTTCCGATGATATGATAAATTACAATTGCTTCAATGACTCAAGACTATTGGTTGTTAATTCTCAATAAGGTTCTTGATGCATGCTTTACATTGTGAATGAATTGTCACTTTAGCATAAGCGATTACGTGACAATATTGTTGTTCTAAATATGATCATGATGCCTGCATGTCCATATTTTATTTTATCGACACCTCTATCTCTAAACATGTGGGCATATTTATCGACCTCGGTTTCCGCTTGAGAACAAGCGAGGTCTAAGCTTGGGGGAGTTGATACGTCCATTTTGCATCATGCTTTTATATTGATATTTATCGCAACATGAGTTGTTATAACACGTTATAGTACAATATTCATGCCTTTTCTCTCTTATTTTACAAGGTTTACACAAAAAGGGAGAATGCCGACAGCTGGAATTCTGGGCTGGAAAAGGAGCAGGTTTGATATGGCTATTCTGCACAACTCCAAAAGTCGTGAAAATCAACGAGGAATTATTTTGGAATATATAAAAAATACTGGGCTGGTGAAGTACCAGAGGGGATCTACCAGGAGGTCACGAGCCTGCCAGGCGTGAGCCACCCCCCTGGCCATGCCTGGCGGGCTCGTGGGCCCCCTGATGCCCCTCTGGCCCCCATCTTCTCCTATATGGAGGGTTTCGTCCGAGAAAAAATCATAATAGAGGTTTCAGGAGGAGACGCCGCCGCCACGAGGCGGAACTTGAGCAGAACCAATCTAGAGCTCCGGCAGCGCTGTTCTGCCGGGGAAACTTCTCTCCCGGAGAGGGAAATCATCGCCATCGTCATCACCAACACTCCTCTCATCGGAGGGGACTCAGCTCCATCAACATCTTCATCAGCACCATCTCATATCCAAATCCTAGTTCATCTCTTGTACTCAATCTCCGTCTCGCAACTCCGATTGGTACTTGTGAGGTTGCTAGTAGTGTTAATTGCTTATCGTAGTTGATGCTAGTTAGTTTATTTGGTCGAAGATCATATATTCAGATCCTTAATGATATTCAATACCTCTCTGATCATGAACATAACCATGCTTTGTGAGTAGTTACTTTTGTTCCTGAGGACATGGGATAAGTCTTGCTAATAGTAGTCATGTGAATTTGGTATTCGTTCGATATTTTGACGTGTTGTATGTTGTCTCTCCTCTAGTGGTGTTATGTGAACGTTGACTACATGACACTTCACCATTATTTGGGCCTAGAGGAGGGCATTGGGATTTAATAAGTAGATGATGGGTTGCTAGAGTGACAGAAGCTTAAACCCTAGTTTATGCGTTGCGTCTTAAGGGCTGATTTGGATCCACTAGTTTAATGCTATGGTTAGACTTTGTCTTAATTCTTATTTCGTAGTTGCGGATGCTTGCGAGAGGGGTTAATCATAAGTGGGATGTTTGTCCAAGTAAGGGCAGCACCCAAGCACCGGTCCACCCACATATCAAACTATCAAAGTAGCGAACGCGAATCATATGAACATGATGAAAACTAGCTTGACAGTAATTCTCATGTGTCCTCGAGAGCGCTTTACTTTATATAAGAGTTCGTTCAGGCTTCTCCCTTGCTACAAAAGGGATTGGGCCATATTGCTGCACCTTTGTTACTATTGTTACTTGCTACCCGTTACAAATTATCTTATCATACAACTATCTGTTACCGACTATTTCAGTGCTTGCACAGAATACCTTACTGAAAACCGCTTATCATTCCCTTCTACTCCTCGTTGGGTTCGACACTCTTACTTATCGAAAGGACTAGATAGATCCCCTATACTTGTGGGTCATCATCAGCCCGCTTCAATGCATCGCACCAGCTGGAGTTGGTTTCTCTAGATGCGACATCTGCATTGAAGCGTCGACGCTTGAGAGGTCACGTCTGTCAGTGTCACCTGAGAGGTCACATTCGTCAGTGCGGCCCTATCGTCCTGTCAAATCGCGGGCATGAATGTCGGTCACCACATGCTCTAGGCATGTAAATGCGGTGAGGCAAACGTCATATGGGTACGATGGAAGGCGCTGGAGAGGCAGATGGTTTTCCTGGGCGAGGCAGTGCAGTTAGAAGCGGACGTGGCATTAGTTCGGTGGCTCGCAACCCCCCCCCACCCCCTTTTCTCCGGTTTGCAGGAAAAAAGTGCTTCTGGACCAACAAGCGGACCGATCCAGACTTGCATTGGATGTCGTTAGTGTTGGGGAACGTCGCATGGGAAACAAAAAATTTCCTACGCACACGCAAACCTATCCATGGTGATGAGCATCTACGAGAGGGAGAGTGGATCTACGTACCCTTGTAGATCGCTAAGCGGGAAGCGTTAAGAAACGCGGTTGGTGTAGTCGAACTTCTTCGCGATCCAAATCCCCGAGCGTCCCGCGATCCAATCACGAACCGTCCCGCGAACACATCATGATCCGTCCCGTGAACTCATCACGATCCATCTCACGATCTTGATCACGATCTGTCCCGCGAACTCATCACGATCCGTTCCGTGATCACATCACGAACCGTCTCGCGATCTCGATCACGGTCCTTCCGATCTAGCGCCGAACGGACGGCACCTCCAAGTTCAGCACACGTGCAGCTTGATGACGATCTCCACCATCTCGATCCAGCGAGAGGAGGTGGAGAGGAGAGAGAGTTTACCGGCAGCGTGACGGCGCTTCGGTGATGGTGGTGGAGCAATTCCGACAGGGCTTCGCCTAAGCGCTATAGAAAACCGATCTAGAGGAGAAACTATGCACCGGTGTAACGGGTAGCACGTGGCCGGAAATTCTGTCCAAAAACCACCCAATCCACTAGTATATATAGGAGGAGAGGATAGGAGATGCAGCCAAGCCCTTTGGGTCGGCCGAAATAGGAGGTGGGAAGCAATCCTACTTCACCTCCAATCCTAGTTGGAGTAGGATTGCCTCCTATTGGCTGATTTTCCACTTTTTGCTTTAGGACTTTCTCTCCTATGCCATGGGCCTTTGTGGCTGTTTTCCCAGCCCACTAAGGGCTGGTTATTATTCTCCCACAGCCCATGGACCTCTTGGGGTCGAAATACCCCTCCCGGAGGCCTCCCGGTACACTACCAGCACTCCCGGTACACTACCGGCATTCCCGGTACACTACCGATGAGCCCGAAACTTTTCCGGAAACCAAAATGGGACTTCCTATATATGAATCTTTACCTCCGGACCATTATGGAGCTCCTCGTGACGTCCGGGATCTCATCCAGGACTCCGAACAAACTTCGGTCACCACCATACATAACTCTACACTACCGAAACGTCACCGAACCTTAAGTGTGCAGACCCTGCGGGTTCGAGAACTATGTAGACATGACCGAGACACCTCTACGGTCAATAACCAATGGCGGGACCTAGACGTCCACATTGGTTCCTACATATTCTACGAAGATCTTTATCGGTTGAACCTCTATGTCAAGGATTCAGTTAATCCCGTATAATGTTCCCTTTGTTCTTCGGTATGTTACTTGCCCGAGATTCGATCGTCGGTATCTCCATACCTAGTTCAACCTCGTTACCGGCAAGTCTCTTTACTCGTTCCGTAATACAAGATCCCGCAACTAACAATTAGTCACATTGCTTGCAAGGCTTATTGTGATGTCGCATTACCGAGTGGGCCCCGAGATACCTCTCCGTCACACGGAGTAACAAATCCCAGTCTCGATCCATGCCAACTCAACAGACACCTTTGGAGATACCTGTAGAGCTCCTTTATAGTCACCCAGTTACGTTGCGACGTTTGATACACACAAGGCACTCCTCCGATATCCGTGAGTTGCATGATCTCATGGTCATAGGAACATATACTTGACATGCAGAAAACAGTAGCAATAAACTGACACGATCATATGCTACGTTTGTAGTTTGGGTCTTGTCCATCACATCATTCTCCTAATGATGTGATCCCGTTATCAAATGACATCTCATGTCCATGGCTAGGAAACCTTAACCATCTTTTGATCAATGAGCTAGTCTACTAGAGGCATACTAGGGACATGGTGTTGTCTATGTATCCACACATGTATCTGAGTTTCCGATCAATACAATTATAGCATGGATAATAAATGATTATCATGAACAAGGAAATATGATAATAACTTAATTTATTATTGCCTCTAGGGCATATTTCCAACAGTCTCCCACTTGCACTAGAGTCAATAATCTAGTTCACATCACTTGTGATTCGCAGTGTTATGAATCTAACACCCAATGAGTTCTGGGGCTCGATCATGCTTTGCATGTGAGAGAGGTCTTTTATAGTCAACGGGTCTACGATATTCAGATCCGTGTGTACTTTGCAAATCTCTATGTCGAACCGTAAACACTCCTACCACAGTCCACTTGGTACTGCTTCCAAATGGCTGCTCCACTATATGTATCCAGATTGCTACTACTAGTCATCCGGATTAGTGTTAAAGCTTGTATCGACGTAACTCCTTACGACGAACTCTTTATCACCTCCATAATCAAGAAACATCTCCTCAGTCTCTTAGTTACTGAGGATAATCTTGACCGCTGTCCAGTGATCCACTCCTAGTTCACTCTTGTACCCCCTGACGGACTCATGGCAAGGCACACATAGGTGCGGTACACAGCATGGCATAATATAGAGCGTATGGCTAAGGCATAGGGGACGACGTTCGTCCTTTCTCTTTCTTCTGCCGTTGTCGAGCTTTGAGTCTCACTCAACTTTCACACCTTAAAAATTAGGCGAGAACTCTTTCTCTGACTGATCCATTTTGAACTCTTTCAAAATCTTGTCAAGGTATGCACTCATTGAAAGTCTCATCGAGCATCTTGATCTATCTCCATAGATTTTGATGCTCAACAATTAGGTAGCTTCATCCAGGTCTTCCTTTGAAAAACACTTTCCAAATGACCGTTTTGTGCTTTCCAGAAACTCTACATTATTTCTAATCAACAATATGTCATCCACTATACTTATCAGAAATTCTATAGTGCTCCCACTCACTTTATTGCAAATACAAGTTTCTCGTAAACTTTGTATAAACATCAAAACTTTGATCACCTCATCAAAGCATATATTCCAACTCCGAGATGCTTGCTTCAGTCCATGGAAGGATCACCGAAGCTTGCACACCTTTTAGCATCCTTAGGCCTGACAAAACCTTCTGGTTGTATCACATACAACCTTTCCTCAAGTAAACCGTTAAGGAAACGATGTTTTGACATCCATCTGCCAGATTTCATAATTGAAAACACAGCAACTGCTAATCTAATTCCAACAGACTTTAGCACCACTATGAGTGAGAAAGTCTCATCGTAGTCAACTCCTTGAACTTGTCACAAACATCTTTGCAACAAGTCGAGCTTTACAAATAGTGACATTCACCATCGGTGTCTGTCTTCATTTTAAAGATCCATTTGTACTCAACGACCTGCCGTCCAATGAGCAAGTCTACCAAAGTCTACACTTGGTTTTCATACATGGATCCTATCTCGGATTTCATGGACTCTAACCATTTGTCGGAATCAGGGCCCATCATCGCTTCTCCACAGCTCGTAGGTTCATCGTTGTCCAACAATATGATCTCCAAGACAGAGTTGTCGTACCACTTAGGAGCAGTACACATCCTTGTCGACCTACGAAGTTCGATAGTAACTTGATCCTGAACCTTCATGATCATCATCATTAACTTCCTCTTCAACTAACGTAGGCTTCACAGAAACATCTTTCTACGCTGCGCTACTCTGTGGTTGAACAAAGGTATAACAACCTCATCAAGTTCTATCTTCCTCCCACTCAATTTTTTGGAGAGAAACCTTTCCTCGAGAAAGGATCCGTTTTAGTAACAAACACTTTGCACTTGGATCTGAGATAGAAGGTTCACCCAACTGATCTTAGGGTATTCTATGAAGATGCATTTGTCCGCCTTGGGTTCGACCTCATTAGGTGAAAACATTTTTCACACAAGTGCCGCAGCCCCAAGTATTAAGAAATGACAGCTTAGGTTTCTATCAAACCATAATTCACATGGTGTCATCTCAACGGATTTAGATGGTGCCCTATTTAAAGTGAATGTAGTTGTCTCTAATGCATAACCCCAAAATTATAGTAGTAAAACGACAAGAGACATCATAGCACGCACCATGTCCAATAGAGCATAACTATGATGTTCGGACACACCATCACACTATGGTGTTCCAGGTGGCGTTTAGTTGTGAAACAACTTTCACATTGTCTTAAGTTGTATGCCAAACTCGTGACTCAGATATTCACCTCCACGATCATATCACAGTCATTTTTATCTTCTTGTCACGATGATCTTTAAACTTCACTCTGAATTTGCTTGAACCTTTCAAACGATTCAGACTTGTGTTTCATTAAGTAAATATACACTATATCTACTCAAATCATCAGTGAAGGTAAGAAAATAACGATATCCACTGCACGCTACAAGACTCACTAGATTGCATACATCAACATGTATCATTTCCAATGAATCACTTGCCTGCTCCATCCAACGGGGTCCTTTAGTCATCTTGCCCAAGAGGCATGGTTCGCATGTCTCAACCGATTCGAAATCGAATGAGTCCAAATATCCATCACCATGGAGTTTCTTCATGCGCTTTATACCAATATGACATTTTGCGGCAGTGCCACAAGTATGTGGTACTATCATTATTTAACTTTGTATCTTTTGACATCAATGTTATGAACATGTGTATTACTACGATCAAGATTTCAACAAACCATTCTCACTGGGTGCATGACCATTGAAGGTATTATTCATGTAAACAGAATAACTATTATTCTCTGACTTAAATGAATAACCTTATTGCAACAAACATGATCTAATCATGTTCATGCTCAACGCAAAACACCAAATAACATTTATTTAGGTTCGTCACTAATCCTGAAGGTAGAGAGAACGTGTGATGTTGATCACATCAACCTTGGAAACATTTCCAACACACATCGTTACCTCACCCTTAGCTAGTTCTCCGTTTATTCCGTAGCTTTTATTTCGAGTTACTAACATTTAGCAACCGAACCAGTATCCAATACCCAGGTGCTACTAGGAGTACAAGCAAGGTACACATCAATAACTCGTATATCAAATATACTTCTGTCGATGTTGCCAGCCTTCTTATCTACCAAGTATCTAGGGTTGTTCCGCTTCAGCGACCTCTCACCTCATAATAGAAGCACTTAGTCTCGGGTTTGAGTTCAACTTTGGGTTGCTTCACTGGAGCAGCAACTGACTTGCTATCCATGAAGTTTCCCTCCTTGCCCTTGCCCTTTTCGAAACTAGTGGTTTGATTAACCATCAACACTTGACGCTCCTTCTTGATTTCTACCTTCGCGGTGTCAAACATCGCGAACAGCTCAGGGATCAATACTTCTATCCCTGGTGTATTATAGTTCATCACTAAGTTCTAGTAGCTTTAGTGACAGTGACTTGGAGAACTATACCAATCACTATCTTATCTGGAAGATCAACTCCCACTTGATTCAAGCGATTGTAGTACCCAGACAATCTGAGTACATGCTCAACGATTGAGCTATTCTCCTTCATCTTACAGGCAAAGAATCTTGTTGGAGATCTCATATCTCGCAACACAGGCACGAGCTTGAGATCACAATCTCTGCTCCTAGAACATCTCATATGTTCCGTGACGTTCAAAACGTTTCGGAGCCTCAATTCTAAGCCGTAATGCATGACGCACTAAACTATCAAGTAGTCATTGAAACGTGCCAGTCAGATGTTCACAACATCTATAGACGACGCTAGAGGGGGTGGCGCACCGAGCGGTGCATTAAGGACATAAGCCTTCTATGCAACAATGAGGACAATCCTCAGATCACGGACCCAGTCCGCAATATTGCTATCAACATCTTTCAACTCTATTTCTCTAGGAACATATACAAATTTAAGGGAGCTACAGCGCGAGCTAGTAATCTACAACATAATTTGCAAAGACACTTTGACTATGTTCATGATAATGAGTTCAATTAATCATATTACTTAAGAACTCCCACTCAAATTGACATCCCTCTGATCATTCGAGTGATACATGATCCAAATTCACCAACTCAAGTCCGATCATCACGTGAGTTGAGGTGGCTGCAATGGTGAACATCATTATGTTGATCATATCTACTATATGACTCATGTTCGACCTTTCGGTCTCTCGTGTTCCGAGGCCATGTCTGTACATGCTAGGCTCGTCAAGTTTAACCCGAGTGTTCTGCGCGTGCAAATCTGGCTTGCACCCATTGTATGTGAACGTAGAGTCTATCACACCCGATCATCACGTGGTGTCTCAACACGACGAACTTTCGCAACGGTGCACACTCAGGGACAACACGGTTCATCTTGAAATTCAAGTGAGGGATCACCTTATAATGCTACCGCCGTACTAAGCAAAACAAGGTGCATAAAAGGATTAACATCTCATGCAATTCATAAGTGACATGATATGGCCATGAACTTGTGTTTAAGATCTCCATCTTCGAAACACCGGCATGACCTCCATCGTCACCGGAACAACACCATGATCTCTATCTTCTTGATCTCCATCAATGTGTTGCCATTGGGGTTGTGGCGCCAGCCCTGCTTCTACTTCTATTGCTACCGCTTAGCGATAAAGTAAAGCATTACATAGCGCTTAATGATTGACACGCAGGTCATACAATAATTAAAGACAACCCTATGGCTCCTGCCGGTTGCCGTACTCAACGACATGCAAGTCGTGAAATTTTATACATCACATGATCATATCATACATCACATATATATCATCATGTAATTGGCCATATCACATCACAACATACCCTGCAAAAACAAGTTAGACGTCCTCTAATTGTTGTTGCATGTTTTACGTGGCTGCTACGGGTATCTAGCAAGAACGATTCTCACCTACGCATAAACCACAACGGTGATACATAGATTGCTTTTCAACCTTCTCAAGGACCGTCTTTGTCGGATCCGATCCAACTAAAGTGAGAGAAACTGTCACCCGCAAGCCATCTAAGCAACAAGTTGTGTCGAGGGAACCGGTCTCTCGTAAGCGTACGAGTAATGTTGGTCCGGGCCGCTTCATCTCACAATCCCGCTGAACCAAAATCTGACCAAGGGAGGAAGCAATCTAAGCATCAACGCCCACAAACCTTTTGTGTTCTACTCGAGATCTCATCGAACCATCAACCTAGCTCATGATGCCACTGTTGGGGAACGTCGCATGGGAAACAAAAAATTTCCTACGCACACGCAAACCTATCCATGGTGATGAGCATCTACGAGAGGGACAGTGGATCTATGTACCCTTGTAGATCGCTAAGCGGGAAGCGTTAAGAAACGCGGTTGGTGTAGTCGAACTTCTTCGCGATCCAAATCCCCGAGCGTCCCGCGATCCAATCACGAACCGTCCCGCGAACACATCATGACCCGTCCCACGAACTCATCATGATCCGTCTCACGATCTTGATCACGATCTGTCCCGCGAACTCATCACGATCCGTTCCGGGATCACATCACGATACGTCTCGCGATCTCGATCACGGTCCTTCCGATCTAGCGCCGAACGGACGGCACCTCCAAGTTCAGCACACGTGCAGCTTGATGACGATCTCCACCGTCTCGATCCAGCAAGAGGAGGTGGAGAGGATAGAGAGTTCACCGGCAACATGACGGTGCTCCGGTGATGGTGGTGGAGCAATTCCGACAGGGCTTCGCCTAAGCGCTGCAGAAAACCGATCTAGAGGAGAAACTATGCACCGGTGTAACGGGTAGCACGTGGCCGGAAATTCTGTCCAAAAACCACCCAATCCACTAGTATATATAGGAGGAGAGGAGAGGAGAGGCAGCCAAGGCCTTTGGGTCGGCCGAAATAGGAGGTGGGAAGCAATCCTACTTCACCTCCAATCCTAGTTGGAGTAGGATTGCCTCCTATTGGCTGATTTTCCACTTTTTGCTTTAGGACTTTCTCTCCTGCGCCATGGGCCTTTGTGGATGTTTTCCCAGCCCACTAAGGGCTGGTTATTATTCTCCCACAGCCCATGGACCTCTTGGGGTCGAAATACCCCTCCCGGAGGCCTCCCGGTACACTACCGGCACTCCCGGTACACTACCGATGAGCCCGAAACTTTTCCGGAAACCAAAATTGGACTTCCTATATATGAATCTTTACCTCCGGACCATTCCGGAGCTCCTCGTGACGTCCAGGATCTCATCCAGGACTCCGAACAAACTTCGGTCACCACCATACATAACTCTACACTACCGAAACGTCACCGAACCTTAAGTGTGCAGACCCTGCGGGTTCGAGAACTATGTAGACATGACCGAGACACCTCTACGGTCAATAACCAATGGCGGGACCTGGACGTCCACATTGGTTCCTACATATTCTACGAAGATCTTTATCGGTTGAACCTCTATGTCAAGGATTCAGTTAATCCCGTATAACGTTCCCTTTGTTCTTCGGTATGTTACTTGCCCGAGATTCGATCGTCGGTATCTCCATACCTAGTTCAACCTCGTTACCGGCAAGTCTCTTTACTCATTCCGTAATACAAGATCCCGCAACTAACAATTAGTCACATTGCTTGCAAGGCTTATTGTGATGTTGCATTACCGAGTGGGCCCCGAGATACCTCTCCGTCACACGGAGTAACAAATCCCAGTCTCGATCCATGCCAACTCAACAGACACCATCGGAGATACCTGTAGAGCACCTTTATAGTCACCCAGTTACGTTGCGACGTTTGATACACACAAGGCACTCCTCTGATATCC
Source organism: Hordeum marinum (assembly GCA_022496015.1). Classification (NCBI taxonomy): domain Eukaryota; kingdom Viridiplantae; phylum Streptophyta; class Magnoliopsida; order Poales; family Poaceae; genus Hordeum; species Hordeum marinum. The sequence continues at coordinate 26,673,490 of CM039676.1, forward strand.
GTGAGTTGCATGATCTAATGGTCATAGGAACATATACTTGACATGCAGAAAACAGTAGCAATAAACTGACACGATCATATGCTACGTTTATAGTTTGGGTCTTGTCCATCACATCATTCTCCTAATGATGTGATCCCGTTAACAAATGACATCTCATGTCCATGGCTAGGAAACCTTAACCATCTTTTGATCAACGAGCTAGTCTACTAGAGGCATACTAGGGACATGGTGTTGTCTATGTATCCACACATGTATCTGAGTTTCCGATCAATACAATTATAGCATGGATAATAAACGATTATCACGAACAAGGAAATATGATAATAACTTAATTTATTATTGCCTCTAGGGCATATTTCCAACAGTTAGGGGTTCGGACCGCATGGCCTGAACATATATGAGTGGTTTGAGGGTCCATGCTGGCGATGCCCTGCGTTCCTTAAATTTTATTGGAGTGTTTTGGGCAACGGCTGCCTTTTTCCATTGGAGATACTGTGATAGGCAGTATCACAAGGAAATCTAGTGAAGCTTGTTTATTTGAAACGTGAATCTTTGTTCGACAATGTGCGTCAAGAAAACAAAATTAAAGACTGTTGTTGGTGGAGAGAGAAACAGGGGCTAGATAGCAACAATGAATATGGAATCTTTAGTGGCTTGAGGCCGCAGTAAAGTGGAAAATTCTATCTGTCCAAGCTGTCCGACTCCGACCTGACCACACATGAAGGCCGAGGAAGAAAAATGAGAAACCGATGGATCAAATCAGTTCGTACGCCATCAGTAGGTTTGGACGTGCATCGTCGGAGCACGGCTTATATAGTCGCGGCCAGGCCAGGCAAAAGGGATGTCATCCCGCTTCAATGCATCGCACTAGCTGGAGTTGGTTTCTCTGGATGCAGCATCCACATTGAAGCGCCGATGCTTGAGAGGCCACGTTTGTCAGTGTCGCCCGAGAGGTCACATTCGTTAGTGTGGCGCTATCATCCTGTCAAATTGCGGGCATCAATGTCAGTCACCACATGCTCTGGGTGCGTAAATGCGGTGAGGCAAACGTCGCATGGGTCCAATGGAAGGCGCTGGTGAGGTGGATGGTTTTTTGGGCGGGGCAATGCGGTTAGAAGCGGACGTGGCATCGGTTCAGTGGCCCGCAACCCCCCCCCCCCCCCCCCGCACTCCCTTTTCTCCGGTTTGCGGTAAAAAAGTGCTTCTGGACCAACAAGCGGACCGATGCAGACTTGCATTAGATGGCGTTAGGAGCCTGGACCGCATGGCCCGAACATATATGAGTGGTTTGAGGGTCCGTGCTGGTGATGCCCTGAGTTCCTTCAATTTTATTGTAGTTTTTTGGGCAACAACTGCCTTTTTTCATTGGAGATACTGTATAGGCAACATCACAAGGAAATAGAGTGAAGCTTGTTTATTTGAAAACGTGAATCTTTGTTCGACAGAGTGTGCATCAAGAAAACAAAATTAAAAAATGTTGTTGTTGGAAAGAGAAACAGGGGCTAGATAGCAATAATGAGATGAAATCTTCAGTGGCTTGTGGCCGTAGTAAACAAGGGCTAGATAGAAAAATGAAAACGGACTCTCAACTGTGAGCACAGTGCACGGGTCGTTCCATGCCGGGTCGAAGTTGTCGGCGATGGTGCACGTGCGTGCCATGACGTACGCTTCCGTATACATCCCTTGGCGTCGGCGGTGCGCGTCGGCAGGATGACCTTGAAGCCGACGGTGCCAAGCTCCAGCAAGCCGATGGGCGGTCGCCACAGCCGCCGCGCCGAAGGCTGTGGGTCTCTACTCACGTACGGCACACACGGGCATGCGGCTGGGTCTGGTGAGGCAACAAGCTGGAGCTTCGTCGTGTGCTTCAGAGAGAAGTGTGCCGCGGCCACATGCGTGGCTCGCTTCGTGACCTCCATTTCTGGAGGGCCTGCTGGCTGCTGAGGTGCGCTGTGTGAATTGGCAAATTCTTTGCCAAGAAGGAGGTTCTCTTCACGCGGTGCACTGGCAAGGTGCTCGGGAGGTGGCCGAGCTGGGGAGGCTCAGCCGGCGGGCGTGCGGGAGCGCGGGCTGAAGCAGGCCACCGTCACGAACGCGGCCCGGGCCAATGCCGAGCTCATGACTCCACGCATCAAGGAGGAGAGCATGATGTGGGCGCCTCTCAATAGGCTCGCCCGTCGGCAGTGGAGGTGGAATTCCGGCAGGATGCTCTGGGGTGGTTCGTGCTCGGGTCGCCCAGAACCTGCTCGATGTAATTCCAAGGGAAAAGATGGAAGAAGATAAATGTAAGTCATTGACAAGTGGGAGCCTTTTTTCAATGAAAGGGGTTGCCCCCGGCTCCATTTTATTAGATGAAGCAGCAAATGTTCACAGAGTTTAAATCTCTACCATACGTCATACAGACCAGCCTATGAGTCTTAAGGACTTACAACCCACAAGTTCAATACAGGAATCAAACAGATACTATGCAAAGCTAAGAACAGCTTAATCCCTCTGCAACTCCAGCGATCATCTCCAAGTTCTCCCCTATGTTTGTCCAGAAGAAGGACACAACGTCGAAGGAGCACCGACTGTGTGTCATCGCAGAGCACACCGCATTGCAGAAGGAAATTTCTTAGCCGAGCAAACACGCAACCCAAACCCCTCCAAGTTCTTCCCTGAAAACAGAAGTCATTTCGTAGCGTCCAAATACTCCACAAGGAGGCAACCACAGCTAAATTTAAAACTTTTTTGGATTTATTCATTTGTCAAATAGCAATCACATCTTCTATATGTTGGAAATATGCCCTAGAGGCAATAATAAAATGGTTATTATTGTATTTCCTAGTTCATGATAATTGTCTATTATTCATGCTACAATTGTGTTAACCGGAAACCGTAATACATGTGTGAATACATAGACCACAACATGTCCCTAGTGAGCCTCTAGTTGGCTAGCTCGTTGATCAATAGATGGTCACGGTTTCATGACCATGGACATTGGATGTCATTGATAACGGGATCACATCATTAGGAGAATGATGTGATGGACAAGACCCAATCCTAAGCATAGCACAAGATCGTGTACTTCGTTTGCTAAAGCTTTTCAATGTCAAGTATCGTTTCCTTAGACCATGAGATTGTGTAACTCCCGGGTACCGTAGGAATGCTTTGGGTGTGCCAAACGTCACAACGTAACTGGGTGGCTATAAAGGTACGCTACGGGTATCTCCGAAAGTGTCTGTTGGGTTGACACGAATCGAGACTGGGATTTGTCACTCCGTGTGACGGAGAGGTATCTCTGGGCCCACTCGGTAAGACATCATCATAATGAGCTCAATGTGACTAAGGAGTTAGCCACGGGATGATGTGTTACGGAACGAGTAAAGAGACTTGCCGGTAACGAGATTGAACAAGGTATAGGGATACCGACGATCGAATCTCGGGCAAGTACCATACCGATAGACAAAGGGAATTGTATACGGGATTGATTGAATCCCTGACATCGTGGTTCATCCGATGAGATCATCGTGGAGTACGTGGGAGCCAACATGGGTATCCAGATCCCGCTGTTGGTTATTGGCCGGAGAGGTGTCTCGGTCATGTCTACGTGTCTCCCGAACCCGTAGGGTCTACACACTTAAGGTTCGATGACGCTAGGGTTATAGGGAAATGGTATACGTGATTACCGAAGGTTGTTCGGAGTCCCGGATGAGATCCCGGACGTCACGAGGAGCTCCGGAATGGTCCGGAGGTAAAGATTGATATATAGGAAGTCCAGTTTTGGTCACCGGAAAGTTTTCGGGCTCATCGGTATTGTACCGGGAGTGCCGGGAGGGTGCCGGAGGACCCCCGGGAGGGGTGTGACGACCAGAGGACTTCATGGGCTGTTAGATAAAGTGTTTCAGCCCTTATTGGGCTGGGAAATACTTTTGCTAAAGGCCCATGTGGCTGGAGATAAGAGATAGGGCTGAAAAAGATTTAAAAGGAGGAGATCCACCTCCCTTGTGGGAGGTGGACTCTCCCCCTAGCTCGGCCGAACCTCTCCTCCTTGGAGGAGGGGTCAAGACAGCCCTCCCTCTCCCTCCTCCTATATATACTTGAGGTTTTGGCCCTTTGAGAACAGATCTGAACTCTCTCTCTCTCGGCAAAGCTCTACCTCTCTTCTTCCTCTTCCGTAGCGCTTGGCGAAGCCCTGCCGGAATACTTTGCTACTCCACCACCACCACGCCGTCGTGCTGCTGCTAGAGCTCTTCCCCAACCTCTCCTTCCTCCTTGCTGGATCAAGGCGTAGGAGACGTCACCGGGCTGCACGTGTGTTGAACGCGGAGGTGCCGTCCGTTCGGCACTTGATCGGATCTACCGCGATCTGAATCGCTGCGAGTACGACTCCATCGACCGCGTTCTTGTAATGCTTCCGCTTAGCGATCTTCAAAGGTATGAAGATGCAATCTCTCCCGTCTCGTTGCTGGTTTCTCCATAGATAGATCTTGGTGACACGTAGGAAAATTTTGATTTACTACTACGTCTCCCAACAGTGGCATCATGAGCTAGGTCTATGCGTAGAATCTATGCACGAGTAGAACACAAAGCAGTTGTGGGCGTCGATTTTGTTAATATGCTTGCCGTTACTAGTCTTATCTTGATTCGACGGTATTGTGGGATGAAGCGGCCCGGACCAACCTTACACGTACGCTTACGTGAGACCGGTTCCACCGCTTGACATGCACTAGTTGCATAAGGTGGCTAGCGGGTGTCTGTCTCTCCCACCTTAGTCGGATTGGATTCGATGAAAAGGGTCCTTATGAAGGGTAAATAGCAATTGGCATATCATGTTGTGGTTTTGGCGTAGGTAAGAAATGTTCTTGCAAGAAACCTATATCAACCACGTAAAAACTTGCAACTACAAATTAGAGGACGTCTAACTTGTTTTTGCAGCATATGCCTTGTGATGTGATATGGCCAGAAGGATGTGATGTGATGCATTGTGATGTATGAGATTGATCATGTTCTTGTAATAGGGTTCACGACTTGCATGTCGATGACTATGACAACTGGCAGGAGCCATAGGAGTTGTCTTACTTTATTGTATGACATGTGTGTCAATCATAAACGCCATGTAATTACTTTACTTTATTGCTAAGCGTTAGCCATAGTAGTAGAAGTAATAGTTGGCGAGACAACTTCATGAAGACACAATGATGGATATCATGATGATGGAGATCATGGTGTCGTGCCGGTGACAATGATGATCATGGTGCCCCGAAGATGGAGATCATAGGAGCAAGATGATATTGGCCATATCATGTCACTATATTGATTGCATGTGATGTTTATCATGTTTACATCTTATTTGCTTAGAACGACGGTAGTAAATAAGATGATCTCTCAATAAAATTTCAAGAGAAGTGTTCACCCTAACTGTGCACCGTTGCTAAGGATCGTTGTTCCGAAGCACCACGTGATGATCGGGTGTGATAGGTTCTAACGTTCGCATACAACGGGTGTATGCCAGATTTACACACGCTAAAAACTTAGGTTGACTTGACGAGCCTAGCATGTACAGACATGGCCTCAGAACACGAAAGACCGAAAGGTCGAACATGAGTCGTATAGAAGATACGATCAACATGAGGATGTTCACCATGGATGACTAGTCCGTCTCACGTGATGATCGGACACGGGCTAGTTGACATGGATCATGTATCACTTGGATGACTAGAGAGATGTCTATCTAAGTGGGAGTTCATTGAATAATATGATTATGTGAACTCAATTATCATGAACTTAGTCTAAAATTGCCTTTAATATCTATATTGTAGATCCAATGGCCAACGCAAATGTCAACCTCAATTTCAACGCGTTCCTAGAGAAAACCAAGCTGAAAGATGATGGAAGCAACTATGCGGACTGGGTCCGTGGCTTGAGGATCATCATCATAGCTTCCAAGAAACTGTATGTCCTTGATGCACCGCTAGGTGACCCACCCCTTCTCCCAGCAGAACAAGACGTTGCGAACGCTTGGCATTCTCGCTGCGATGATTACTCCCTTGTTCAGTGCGGCATGCTTTACAGTTTAGAACCGGGGCTCCAAAAACGTTTTGAGCAACACGGAGCATACGAGATGTTCCAAGAGCTGAAACTGGTCTTTCAAGCTCATGCCCGGGTCGAGAGATATGAAGTCTCCGACAAGTTCTTTAGTTGTAAGATGGAGGAGAACAGTTCTATCGGTGAGCACATCCTCAAGATGTCTGGCCTTCACAACCGCTTGACTCAGTTGGGAGTTAACATCTCGGATGACTCGGTCATTGACAGAATCCTCCAGTCACTTCCGCCTAGCTACAAGAGCTTTGTGATGAACTACAACATGCAAGGGATGGAGAAGTCCATTCCTGAGTTGTACTCGATGCTGAAATCAGCGGAGGTCGAGATCAGAAAAGAGCATCAAGTGTTGATGGTAAATAAGACCACTAGTTTCAAGAAAGGCAAGGGTAAGAAGAACTTCAAGAAGGACGGCAAAGCTGTTGCCGCGCCCGGTAAGCAAGTTGCCGGGAAGAAGAAGAAAAATGGACCCAAGCCTGAGACTAAGTGCTTTTATTGCAAGGGTACCGGTCACTGGAAGCGGAACTGCCCCAAGTATTTAGCGGATAAGAAGGACGGCAATGTTAAAGGTATATGTGATATACTTGTTATTGATGTGTACCTAACCAGCGCTCGTAGTAGCTCCTGGGTATTTGATACCGGTGCAGTTGCTCACATTTGTAACTCCAAGCAGGAGCTGCGGAATAAGTGGAGGCTGGCCAAGGACGAGGTGACGATGCGCGTCGGGAATGGTTCCAAGGTCGATGTGATCTCCGTCGGCACGCTACCTCTACATCTACCTTCGGGATTAGTTTTAAACCTTAATAATTGTTATTTAGTACCAGCTTTGAGCATGAACATTGTATCTGGATCTTGCTTGATGCGAGATGGCTACTCATTTAAATCCGAGAATAATGGTTGTTCTATTTATATGAGAGAAATGTTTTATGCTCATGCCCCGCTGGTCAATGGTTTATTTTTGATGAATCTCGAACGCGATGTTACACATGTCCATAGTGTGAGTACCAAAAAGTGTAAAGTTGATAACGATAGTCCCACTTACATGTGGCACTGCCGTCTTGGCCATATTGGTGTCAAACGCATGAAGAAGCTTCATGCTGATGGACTTTTGGAGTCACTTGATTTCGAATCATTTGACACATGCGAACCATGCCTCATGGGCAAGATGACCAAGACTCTGTTCTCCGGAACAATGGAGCGAGCAACTGACTTGTTGGAGATAATACATACCGATGTATGCGGTCCAATGAGTGTCGAGGCTCGCGGTGGCTACCGTTATGTTCTCACCCTCACTGATGACTTGAGCAGATATGGGTATGTCTACTTAATGAAACACAAGTCTGAAACCTTTGAAAGGTTCAAGGAATTTCAGAGTGAGGTCAAGAATCAACGTGACAGGAAAATAAAATGCCTACGATCTGATCGTGGCGGAGAATATTTAAGTCACGAGTTTGGCACGCACCTTAGGAAATGTGGAATTGTTTCACAACTCACGCCGCCCAGCACACCTCAGCGAAATGGTGTGTCTGAACGTCGTAATCGCACTCTATTGGATATGGTGCGATCTATGATGTCTCTTACTGACTTACCGCTATCATTTTGGGGATATGCATTAGAGACTGCCGCATTCACTTTAAATAGGGCACCGTCTAAATCCGTTGGGACGACACCGTATGAATTATGGTTTGGAAAGAAACCTAAGCTGTCGTTTCTAAAAGTTTGGGGATGCGATGCTTATGTGAAGAAACTTCAACCTGAGAAGCTCGAACCCAAAGCGGAAAAGTGCGTCTTCATAGGATATCCCAAAGAGACTATTGGGTATACCTTCTACCTACGATCCGAGGGCAAAGTCTTTGTTGCCAAGAATGGATCCTTTCTTGAGAAAGAGTTTCTCTCGAAAGAAGTAAGTGGGAGGAAAATAGAACTTGATGAGGTAATTGTACCTCCACTCGAACCGGAGAGTAGCGCAGCACAGGAAGTTGTTTCTGTGGAGCCTACACCGGCTGGAGAGGAAGTTAATGATGATGATCATGAAACTTCAGATCAAGTTGCTATTCGAAGGTCCACTAGGACACATTCCGCACCAGAGTGGTACGGCAATCCTGTCCTGGAGATCATGTTGTTGGACAACGGTGAACCTTCGAACTATGAAGAAGCGATGGCGGGCCCGGATTCCAACAAATGGCTTGAGGCCATGAAATCCGAGATAGGATCCATGTATGAGAACAAAGTATGGACTTTGGTGGACTTGCCTAATGATAAGCGAGCCATTGAAAACAAATGGATCTTTAAGAAGAAGACTGACGCAGACGGTAATGTGACCGCCTATAAAGCTCGGCTTGTCGCTAAGGGTTATCGACAAGTTCAAGGAGTTGACTACGATGAGACTTTCTCACCCGTAGCGATGCTAAAGTCTGTCCGAATCATGTTAGCAGTTGCCGCATTTTATGATTATGAGATCTGGCAAATGGACGTCAAAACGGCATTCCTTAATGGCTTCCTCAAGGAAGAACTGTATATGATGCAGCCAGAAGGTTTTGTCGATCCCAAAGATGCTAACAAGGTATGCAAGCTCCAACGCTCCATCTATGGGCTGGTGCAAGCATCTCGGAGTTGGAACATTCGCTTTAATGAGGTGATTAAAGCGTTTGGGTTTGTACAGGTTTATGGAGAACCCTGTATTTACAAGAAAGTGAGTGGGAGCTCTATAGCATTTCTTATACTGTATGTGGATGACATGCTGATAATGGGAAATAATATAGAACTCTTGGAAAGTATAAAGGCCTACTTGAATAAGTGTTTTTCAATGAAGGACCTTGGAGAAGCTGCTTACATATTAGGTATTAAGATCTATAGAGATAGATCGAAACGCCTCATTGGTCTTTCACAAAGCACATACCTTGAAAAGATATTGAAGAAGTTCAATATGGATCAGTCCAAGAAAGGGTTCTTGCCTGTATTGCAAGGTGTGAGATTGAGTACGACTCAATGCCCGACCACGGCAAAGGATAGAGAAGAGATGAGTGTCATCCCCTATGCTTCAGCCATAGGCTCTATCATGTATGTCATGCTGTGTACCAGACCTGATGTGAACCTTGCCATAAGTTTGGTAGGAAGGTACCAAAGTGATCCCGGAGCGGAACACTGGACAGCGGTCAAAAATATCCTGAAGTACCTGAAAAGGACAAAGGACATGTTTCTCGTTTATGGAGGTGCCGAAGAGCTTGTCGTAAAGGGTTACGTCGATGCTAGCTTCGACACAGATCCGGACGACTCCAAGTCGCAAACCGGATACCTGTATATTTTGAATGGAGGGGCAGTAAGCTGGAGCAGCAGCAAGCAAAGCGTCGTGGCGGCATCTACATGTGAAGCGGAGTATATAGCTGCTTCGGAAGCAGCAAAGGAGGGAGTCTGCATGAAGGAGTTCATCACCGACCTAGGAGTGATTCCAAATGCGTCGGGCCCGATGACTCTACTCTGTGACAACACTGGAGCTATTGCCCTTGCGAAGGAGCCCAGGTTTCACAAGAAGACAAGACACATCAAGCGCCGCTTCAACTCCATCCGTGATTACATTCAGGAAGGAGACATAGATATTTGTAAAGTGCATACGGATCTGAATGTCGCAGATCCGTTGACTAAACCTCTCTCACGAGCAAAACATGATCAACACCAGAATGCTATGGGTGTTCGATTCATCACAATGTAACTAGATTATTGACTCTAGTGCAAGTGGGAGACTGTTGGAAATATGCCCTAGAGGCAATAATAAAATGGTTATTATTGTATTTCCTAGTTCATGATAATTGTCTATTATTCATGCTACAATTGTGTTAACCGGAAACCGTAATACATGTGTGAATACATAGACCACAACATGTCCCTAGTGAGCCTCTAGTTGGCTAGCTCGTTGATCAATAGATGGTCACGGTTTCATGACCATGGACATTGGATGTCATTGATAACGGGATCACATCATTAGGAGAATGATGTGATGGACAAGACCCAATCCTAAGCATAGCACAAGATCGTGTAGTTCGTTTGCTAAAGCTTTTCAATGTCAAGTATTGTTTCCTTAGACCATGAGATTGTGTAACTCCCGGGTACCGTAGGAATGCTTTGGGTGTGCCAAACGTCACAACGTAACTGGGTGGCTATAAAGGTACGCCACGGGTATCTCCGAAAGTGTCTGTTGGGTTGACACGAATCGAGACTGGGATTTGTCACTCCGTGTGACGGAGAGGTATCTCTGGGCCCACTCGGTAAGACATCATCATAATGAGCTCAATGTGACTAAGGAGTTAGCCACGGGATGATGTGTTACGGAACGAGTAAAGAGACTTGCCGGTAACGAGATTGAACAAGGTATAGGGATACCGACGATCGAATCTCGGGCAAGTACCATACCGATAGACAAAGGGAATTGTATACGGGATTGATTGAATCCCTGACATCGTGGTTCATCCGATGAGATCATCGTGGAGTACGTGGGAGCCAACATGGGTATCCAGATCCCGCTGTTGGTTATTGGCCGGAGAGGTGTCTCGGTCATGTCTACGTGTCTCCCGAACCCGTAGGGTCTACACACTTAAGGTTCGATGGCGCTAGGGTTATAGGGAAATGGTATACGTGATTACCGAAGGTTGTTCGGAGTCCCGGATGAGATCCCGGACGTCACGAGGAGCTCCGGAATGGTCCGGAGGTAAAGATTGATATATATGAAGTCCAGTTTTGGTCACCGGAAAGTTTTCGGGCTCATCGGTATTCTACCGGGAGTGCCAGGAGGGTGCCGGAGGACCCCCGGGAGGGGTGTGACGACCAGAGGACTTCATGGGCTGTTAGATAAAGTGTGTCATCCCTTATTGGGCTGGGAAATACTTTTGCTAAAGGCCCATGTGGCTGGAGATAAGAGATAGGGCTGAAAAAGATTTAAAAGGAGGAGATCCACCTCCCTTGTGGGAGGTGGACTCTCCCCCTAGCTCGGCCGAACCTCTCCTCCTTGGAGGAGGGGTCAAGCCAGCCCTCCCTCTCCCTCCTCCTATATATACTTGAGGTTTTGGCCCTTTGAGAACAGATCTGAACTCTCTCTCTCTCGGCAAAGCTCTACCTCTCTTCTTCCTCTTCCGCAGCGCTTGGCGAAGCCCTGCCGGAATACCTTGCTACTCCACCACCACCACGCCGTCGTGCTGCTGCTGGAGCTCTTCCCCAACCTCTCCTTCCTCCTTGCTGGATCAAGGCGTAGGAGACGTCATCGGGCTGCACGTGTGTTGAACGCGGAGGTGCCGTCCGTTCGGCACTTGATCGGATCTACCGCGATCTGAATCGCTGCGAGTACGACTCCATCGACCGCGTTCTTGTAATGCTTCCGCTTAGCGATCTTCAAAGGTATGAAGATGCAATCTCTCCCGTCTCGTTGCTGGTTTCTCCATAGATAGATCTTGGTGACACGTAGGAAAATTTTGATTTACTACTACGTCTCCCAACACTATATGGTTAGGAACAACTATATCAAAACAGTCAACAATGAATTTCCAAACACTTTGGGCCACAATGCAATCTATAAACAAGTGTTGCACAGATTCATTGTCTGAACAAAAAAGACAAGATAAATTGTCCACTTTCCTTCTTTTATTCAAGTTATCTCAAGTAAGAATCTTATTATAGGCCAAAAGCCACAGAAAGATATGAATTCTTTGAGGGCAAAGGATTTTCCAAAACCTATCACCCACCCTGCTAACAATACCACCAAAACTAATAGCTTTATAAAAGGATTTAACAGAGTATTTCCCATTAGCTTCCAATGTCCAAAGAGGACAATCAGGCTCATCAGATAATTGGCATTGTTTGAGACAGAAAATCAGGTTCCTCCACATCTCCAGGCCAACCTGATCTACACTTCTCCAAAAGGAGAGTTTTAACTCCTCACCATCCCAAACCTGGGCCATTGTGCAGTCTTGCTGGTAGCAAATGGAAAAAAGCTTCCAAAATTGCACTTTGAGGGAACAATCCCCTATCCAGATGTCATGCCAAAAGCTAATCCTGCTACCATTTCCAAGCCTCCATTTATAGAACACTCTAGCAGTCGACAGGGCCCAAGTGACCCCTTTCCAGAAAGGGGAACCCACATTATTTCTAGACCACAACACATTCGGATTGCTGGTATTATACTTGAAATCCAGCAATATTTTCCGGTCTCTATTTTCTGCTTCAAAATATCTTTTCCCCCAAGAAGCAAGCAGAGCCATGTTAAAGTCCCTTAAATTGGGAACCCCAAGTCCTCCATAGATTTTGGGCCTAGCAACCAACCCCCAGTTAGCCAAATGATACTTATGATCCTCCCCTATATTACCCCAGAAGAAGTGAGCCATCTGGGAGTTAATAGCATCAATAGCCCACTTAGGGAATTTAATAATAGCCATCAAGTAGGCCGGGATACTGACAATACAAGCACAGAGAAGTATAAGCTTCCCTTTGTAGGACAAGTTTCTACCCAGCGAACCAACAATACTTTTAATAATCCTATCTATAATAGGCTGTAGATCTTCTCTTCTAATATTGTCATAGTGCAAAGGCACCGCCAAGTACTTAATAGGAAAAGACCCTACTTGGCAACAGAAGATTTGAGCAAACACCCTAGTAATCTCATCCCCCATGTTGATGGTCATGAGGTCACTCTTGTGGAAGTTAATTCTCATCCCAGATAGATTTTCAAAGTAGGATAAAATCCATTTAAAATTCCTGGCCTTATCAATAGAGTTTTCTAGGAAGAGAAGTGTGTCATCTGCATACTGCAGGCTGACCACACCACCTTGAATCACATTAGGCAAAAGCCAAGAAATTAGATTGGATCTCTCTGCCTTGATTAACATTTTGGTAGAAACATCTGCAACTAAATTGAAAAGCAGAGGAGAGGAAGGGTCCCCTTGTTTCAGACCTTTCTTGCTAATGAAATAAGGCCCATTAGTATCATTGATCCTAACACAAGAAGATCCCAGGATCAAGGTTTTTTTAATCCAACTGATCCATTTAGAACCAAACCCTCTAGAAGCCAGCATTTCAAAAAGAAATTCCCAACTGACTCTGTCATAAGCTTTCTCATAGTCAAGCTTTAGAATCACACCCTCCACACCAGACTTTTTCACCTCATGGATAACGTCATGAGCCATAACAGCACTTTCTAGAATAAACCTACCTTTATAAAAGCAGTCTGATTAGGAGAGATTAATCTGTCCCCAATAGGAGAGCATCTATTGTTCATAGCTTTGAACAGAATCTTAACCCCACAGTTACTCAAGCTGATAGGTCTAAATTTTTTCATCTCCCTGGCATCAGGTTCTTTAGGAATAAGCACAATAAGAGCAAAATTGAGCCTATATAGGTCTAGCTCCCCTTTCTTAAAGTCTCTCACTAGGGCCATAAAATCCTTCTTAATCACATCCCAGAAGGTCTGATAAAAAAGAAAGGACAAGCCATCAGGACCAGGGGCTCCATGAGCATAGGAAACAAAAATAGCCTTCTTGATTTCCTCCTCAGTAAAATCTATGCAACATCTCATTTTCTACTGGAGTAACTAGTTCATCTGTTGGAAATATGCCCTAGAGGCAATAATAAATTAGTTATTATCATATTTCCTTGTTCATGATAATCGTTTATTATCCATGCTATAATTGTATTGATCGGAAACTCAGATACATGTGTGGATACATAGACAAAACCATGTCCCTAATATGCCTCTAATGGACTAGCTCGTTGATCAAAGGATGGTTAAGGTTTCCTCGCCATGGACATGAGATGTCATTTGATAACGGGATCACATCATTAGGAGAATGATGTGATGGACAAGACCCAAACTACAAATGTAGCATATGATCGTGTCAGTTTATTGCTATTGTTTTCTGCATGTCAATGTATATGTTCCTATGACCATGAGATCATGCAACTCATGGATATCGGAGGAGTGCCTTGTGTGCATCAAACGTCGCAACGTAACTGGGTGACTATAAAGGTGCTCTACAGGTATCTCCGATGGTGTCTGTTGAGTTGGCATGGATCGAGACTGGGATTTGTTACTCCGTGTGACGGAGAGGTATCTCGGGGCCCACTCAGTAATGCAACATCACAATAAGCCTTGCAAGCAATGTGACTAATTGTTAGTTGCGGGATCTTGTATTACGGAACGAGTAAAGAGACTTGCTGGTAACGAGATTGAACTAGGTATAGAGATACCGACGATCGAATCTCGGGCAAGTAACATACCGAAGGACAAAGGGAACGTTATACGGGATTAACTGAATCCTTGACATAGAGGTTCGACCGATAAAGATCTTCGTAGAATATGTGGGAACCGATGTGGACGTCCAGGTCCCGCCATTGGTTATTGACCGTAGAGGTGTCTTGGTCATGTCTACATAGTTCTCGAACCCGCAGGGTCTGCACACTTAAGGTTCGGTGACGTTTCGGTAGTGTAGAGTTATGTATGGTGGTGACCGAGAGTTGTTCGGAGTCCCGGATGAGATCCCGGACGTCACGAGGAGCTCCGGAATGGTCGAGAGGTAAAGATTCATATATAGGAAGTCCCAGTTTGGTCGCCGGAAAAGTTTCGGGCTCATCGGTAGTGTACCGGGAGTGCCGGTAGTGTACCGGAGGACCTCCGGGAGGGGTATTTCGACCCCAAGAGGACCATGGGCTGTGAGAGGTTAATTACCAGCCCTTAGTGGGCTGGGAAAACAGCCACAAAGTCCCATGGCGCAGGGAGAAAAAGTCCTAAAGGAAAAAGTGAAAAAATCAGCCAATAGGAGGCAATCCTACTCCAACTAGGATTGGAGGTGAAGTAGGATTGCACTCCACCTCCTATTTCGGCTGAACCAAAGGACTTGGCTGCCTCTCCTCTCCTCTCCTCCTATATATACTAGTGGAATAGCTAGGGTTTGGCTAACAATTACGGCCACGTGCTACCCGTTCCACCGGTGCTCCTCTAGATCGGATTTCTGCAGCGCTTAGGCGAAGCCCTGCCGGAATTGCTCCACCACCACCATCACCGGAGCGCCGTCATGCTGCCGGTGAACTCTCTCTCCTCTCCACCGCCTCTTGCTGGATCAAGATGGTGGAGATCGTCATCAAGCTGCACGTGTGCTGAATGCGGAGGTGCCGTCCGTTCGGCGCTAGATCGGAAGGACCGTGATCGAGATCGCGAGACGATTCGCGATGAGATTGCGGAACAGATCGTGATGAGTTCGCAGGACAGATCGTGATCAAGTTCGTGAGACGGATCGTGATGAGTTCGCGGGACGGATCGTGATTGGATCGCGGGACGGATTGTGATGAGATCGCGGGACGCTCGGCGATTTGGATCGCGAAGATGTTCGACTACACCAACCGCGTTTCTTAACGCTTCCCGCTTAGCGATCTACAAGGGTACGTAGATCCACTCTCCCTCTCGTAGATGCTCATCACCATGGATAGGTTTGCGTGTGCGTAGGAAAATTTTTGTTTCCCATGCGACGTTCCCCAACATCATCATCATTCCAAAAGGAATCTCCCAAACGAATATTATGCCTCTCTTCAACCCCAAAGAGGTTTTTGTAAAACGCCGTGGCTACATCCAACATATCTGAGGTATTAGTAACAGGCCCATCAGGATCATCCAACACCATAAGGTGATTTTTCCTATGTCTATGATTAGCAAGGGAATGGAAATAAGCATTATTCTTATCTCCATCCAGGATCTTGCGATATCTGGACCTCTGCCACACTACAGTTTCTTCTTTCTTCCAAATGTCATCTAACTCTTTCCTAATTACCTTCATTCTAGCTTTATCTTCATCATTAAGAATGTTCTTCTCAGAAAAGACATCTAATATGTCAAATTCTAGCAATAGATCTCTCTTCCTTTTTTTCATCTCAACTTCAAGATTGATGCTCCACCCTTTCACTTTCTTGCGAAAGAGTCTGGTTTTAAACTGCCATACCTCAATAGCCGAGGAAACTGGGGCAAGGGTATTCCAAATTTCTTGAACCAAGGTTTTCAATTCAGGGTGATCAAGCCACCACTTCTCAAATCTAAACATCTTTGAGGAGGTAACCCTCCTAGCACCAGTATCAATAAGTAGAGGAGTATGATCACTACCCACTCTAGGTAGAGCACGAATAGCAGAAAGGGGGAAGTGGGCATCCCAACTGATGGAAGCAAAGATCCTATCAATGGTAGCAAAGATAGGGTGATTTTGATTATTGCTCCAAGTATAACTCCGGTTGGCAATAACCAGTTCCATCAAGGCCCATTTGTTGATCCAATCATTAAACAGGGACACAAACTGGTTATTAACAATCCCATTGTTCTTATCTAGACTAGATCTTACCAGATTAAAGTCACCACCAAGAAGAACTGGAAACGACAACGATTCCAACACCTCATGTAATTCATTCATGAACTCAACCTTGAATTCAGGATATGTTGTGCCATAAACTACCACCAGGTGCCACACAAAACTGTCACACTTGTTCCTAATGGTAGAAATGACACAAAAGGACTTGTCTACAAATCCAATCACTTCAAAAAGGTCAGCATTAAGACCCACAAGGATCCCTCCAGTTGTGTTAATAGCAGGTAAGGAGTGCCAATAGAAATTGGCCTTCCCTGCTAGAACTTTAAGGGTACTCTCAGAAACATTCTCTCTCTTGGTTTCTAAAAACCCCACAAAATCAAGGTGATTACTAACAATGAAATCTGCCAGGCACTGAATCTTACCAAGTTTACCTAGACCTCTAATATTCCAAAAAGCACCTATCATTGGATTTTAAAAGGGTGGGATAAACCACAAGGTTTGGCTTTAGTACATAAGGTTGGACAGATATTCTCACATCCAGCAGTGCCATCTGGGTGAGAACAAGTGCCAAACTCAATTGGGGAAGCAAAGCTAGAATCAGAAACTTCTAGGATATCTAAATTATCAGGCAGGACCTCTTTTGGATGTTTATGAGCAAAATCTAAGCAATTAATTTTTTCACAATCAATCAAGTTTTCCACAATATCAATACTCTCCACAATGGAGTCACCCATGCATAAACCAATTTGAGTAACTTGATCAAGCAGAACACAAGGATCCAGGACAGCAAAAGAATTACCTTTGAAAGTCTTGGGAATTTCCAAAATTTTCTTCTGCTTATAAGCAGCAACTTTCTCCATGATTTTCACATCCCCATGCTTCCTAGTGTTATGTTTGTGAGCCAGGACTGGGCTCCATTTGGGGGAACTCCCTCCATTGTTAGAATCTTTCCTTTTTTTCTTAGCCTTAGCCTGCTCAAAGGAGTTCATCAGAGATCTCTTGACTGTACTCATTTTGTCAACCATATCATCAGACAGAAGATGCATCTCTTGTGGCTCTTCATCATAAACCTCCTCTGGATCAGCAACTTCAAATCTGCATAGTTGAGCAGAGAAAATCTCCACTTGTTCAACTATAGATGCCTCCATGGTGATATTACCATCCATCTCCAGCCTACCATCATATGAATCATCCACAAGGATGGGTTTTGGTTTAGCTTTGGTTTCTTCAAGGAATTGAGTGTGCACAGCATTCTGGAACTTGTCTGGGTGGAACTCAATAGCAGTGGTAGCCAAAGATTTGAAACTTTTAGATCCAGAAGCAGCAGAACTTTTCTGTGGGAAGTTGGCCTTGTCCAATTCATCAATAGGTTCTTCTTCCTCAACCATGTCATCATCATCCTTGGGGTTATCCTGGTCATTGTTCTCATTTCCATCAGAAGGCTTATCCAGATCAGGATCATCATCATCATTATTGTTATCTTGACCCCCCCCCCCCCCGATCAAATCCTTCCATAATGAAGTAAAGCAAATAAAGCTTCTTTTTCATCTCCACCAGCCTCTCAAAAGGAACTCTGGATGGATCCCTACAAGCAACTTTGATCCTGATTTGATCATAAAAGGTCTTGAAGATACCATTCCAGTCAACATCAGTAAGAATACCAAACATTGAGGCAACTTGGGCAAACACTTTCCAGGTGCACCACTTTGGGGGAATACCATCTACTTGGATCCATACCTCTATCAGTTCTCCAAAGGGATCCACAACACCAGTCCATTCAATGATGTTGACTGTGACACCCTTAGTAGGTAAACTAAAAGTTGGAAACTCTATCAGGTCATCAATTTTCTTCCAAGGTGGGAATCTCAAAAGAAAGGCCTTAGCAGACAACTCTCTAATCTGCCATGACCATTGCTTGTTCTTACAAAACATGCCATTCAACTGAACTAACAGATCCTCAGCACTAATGTCTCTTGTGACCACATTCAGAACAGCACAGTTATCGAAGTTGAGCCAGCTAGTTTCAACAGCCATGGGAATATCAACATGGTAAAATCCCAGACCAACAGCAGCACTACCAAAGTACGTAGCAGTTGGTTGCAAACGAGCCCAAGCAGCACAGTTGTTAACATTGTGATTTCCAGAGCAAATGAAGCATCTCTTCGGTTTCACATAGCTACCTACATAGTGTCCTGGCCCCCCACAATTGAAACACACCATGTCTTTATACCTGGGATCCATCGGTTGTTCAACGGGAGGAACTGGAGGAACTGGCACAGCAGGAGCTGGTGGAGCCGGTGGAACTAGGGGATAGCTGCCCCTCCTGCCTGGATCTTGGTAGCAGGGACAGCAGGGGCCTTCTACTTAGGCCCACCACCACCATCCCCTCCTCCCGCGCCCTTCTTGGGAGGAGGTTGGCGACGCACTGTCCATGGCCCCGGCATGCCTTTTCCATGGAGATTTGCCATCGGCTTCTTAATAACTTCGGCAAAGGAGAGGGAGCCTGGGCTGATTCCCTCTGTGGATGGTTGGAATTTCGTAGGCACCGGATCAGAACTACACAGATGATGAACTGGGTAGCAGTCTTCCATGGTAAATTTACCACTACGGAACAGATCCTTCCTAACCTAGAAAAGGAGGCTAGGAAGAGCAAAGCTAGGGTTAGGAGGGGGGCTTGGGCTTATGAAGGGGGCGGCGGCTGCTGGGGAAGGAATCACCCACAATTGCACGTAGAAATCCGCGATCTCCTCCTCTTCAGAACAAACCCGCCCAGCAAATGTACTCTTCCGCTCCGCTTTCTGGGGGAGGACACGCCCACGGATCGGTGGGGCAGGAGTTGGTCGGGGAGAAGTGGACTTATCTTTTTTGTCCATGGCCAACGTCTCGGGGCCAGTTTCAAACTCCACACAATCACCATCATGGAGATCAAGAACCAGATTCGGAAGGGAATGGCTAGACTGGATCTCCATGACTCCACTACGAACAGATCTATCCAGAGGGACACCCCTCTCCCGTAACGCAGGGTCCCCAAGGCACAAGCCCCTCCTCTCACGCAAAAACATGGAACTGGAATTGATAGATTGAGGACATACCTCACCACGATCACCCGGCCATGGCGGCGGCTCCAGTTCACGGCAGCGCACCTTGACCGCCTCTGGGCGTGCTCCCACTTGCTGGGCACAAACCCTATGCAGAGCACGCCCATCGGATTTTTGGCGGATTAGGAGGCGTGGGGAGGCCTGACCCCTCGCGGTAGCACCCCAGGAGGAATATTGGCCAGCTGCACCATCGATAGAGGACGGATGTTGAGACGCGTCGGGCTTGCTGTCTTGAATCTCCGCCACTTCTCCGCTTGAACTGGATCCACCGACTCCGCCTCTTGGATGGCCCAGAAGAGCATCTGGTAGTCCATCCCTCCGGCGTCGCCGGCGAATCGCGCTCGCTCCACAAACGTAGACATGCGAATGATCTCCACGCAGATCTCCGGCCACCTGGATCGCTCGGGAAGCGACCCCGCACCACACGCAGCATCTCCTCCCGCGCCTATGGCGAGCTCCCGTCGATCTCCGGCAGCAGGTGCACCGGAGTCGGTAGCACAGGTTCTGGGACCGACAGAGGCGGTGCCACCGCCGCTGCAGGAACTGCTCTCCGCGGACGAGATCTGCGGCGCCACGTCGTGCCCTCCATTGGAACCGAGCGGGAGAGGATGAGGAGCAGGGTAGGTGGGGGGTGAATCAGTATGCGGAGGGATTAGAGCCGAGCCGCGTGCGGGGGAAGGGAGGGAGCGGCCATTAATGGTGTGGTTGGTGGCCTCGGAGTCGCCCGCGCGGGGATAGCGAGGGAGCGGCCATCGTTTTTTGGTGGGAGCCCTGTCCACCTCAACAAAATTATCCACTTACAGATGTCGTGTCAGCCCATCGTGCTGGTCCTATTGGCCAAATTTGCGGTGAGAACATGCTTAGACGTCAATCAATGCTATGTGCATGCCCCCAAAAATGTTTTTTTAATGTAATTTGTACTAAACAAAATAATGTTATTTAGAGACGCTTGAAACATGTGTTGTTCATATATCACAATGCACTAACTCAAAACGAAGGAGAAGTTTCACCACTAGAGTGAGAATAACTTTGTTGACATGCAAGACAAACAACATAAGTATTTGTATTCTTACTTTTAACTAGGAATGAACCGTGAACTATTTTTTTTTTGGTGAGAGATCAAACAACGGCTTACAGGATGGATGGAGAAACAATTATCCAAAAGAAAAGGGTAAAGAGATATTGCTCAAACTAGTGGCCCAAACTATCCCAGTTTTTGCAATGTCGCTTTTTTTTATTTTTGCATGAAGGAATTTATAAAGAAAGCACGGATATTATAGCTCAATTCTGGTGGAAGTGATGATGAAGAGAATAGGAAGATGCACTGATTCTCTTGGTGGAAACTATGCTTTTGCTGGACCTCCTGCTGCGAAATGGGATATTCCAGGGGAAATCACGTCTATTCCCTTGGCGTGCTCCTGCTGGAGCTCCTTACCAGCAAGTCCCCGACGCATGCGTCCCTGCAGGAAGGCGACGACGGCACGCTCGACCTACCACGGTGGGTGCGGTCGGTGGTTTGCGAGGAGTGGACCACCGGGGTGTTTGACGACGAGTCGCGCGCCTGGGTGCCAGCACCGAGGAGATGGTGGCGCTGTTGCAGGTGGCCATGGCATGCGTGTCCACTGTGCCCAATGCGCGCCCGGACACGTCGGACGTCGCCGGGATGATCGAGGAGATCGGAGCCAACCACGACGGAGGAGAGCGCACGGGCAACCACTTCTGAGGAGGAGCGGTCCCCTGCCGCCCCGATGCCGTAGCCCCGACCATCTCTTTATTGTTTTGTTGGATGAATTGAATTTCCTTCTCTCTCCCTCTATCAAGTCTCGCCTCATGCAAGTTTCATTCTTTTTCTTCCAAGTGAAGTAAATGTTTTTCTTTTCTATTTTTTCTTCTTTTTTGCCGCACGCCTGTGTACAATCCCTTTTACCTTTGTGATAGATTGACGCTCTCTCATAAGTCATTGCACTTGTTCTTCGATTTGATTTGCATGTTGTTTCCGGGATAAAAAAATTGTAAAGAAAATATTGTGCTGCGACCCCTGTCCCAAAATAACTGTTGTGCTTGACACATATTGTGGTTCAAAGGAAGTATGTGATATTTGAGTGGAAATCCCTATATGATGCTCAATGCGTCAAATTATCATTCAAAAAAAATCCTGAGGTTTCTTTTATGGTTTTCTTCACTTTTTATTACTTTTAGTCTTTTTAGTATCTATATTCCATTTTCTATATATTTTTCTGTTTTTTTCGTGTGTTTTCTATTTCTCCTTTTTTTTATATTCGGAAATTAAAATTTTCAAAAAAATTCCAACTCTTAAAAATATGTTCAGACCTTCAATTTTTGTCCATTGTATTCAAAAACCAATTCATGAAATCCTGGTTTCGCAGCTAGTCCACGTCTGAGTTTTTCTGTTTTCCTTTTTTCCTCTGCTTCTATTATGATTGTCTTCAGTTTTTCATTACTTTTCTTATTTTTTATTTTTTATTCCGTTTTTTATTTGTCATCTGTTCTCTTTCTTTTTCTTTCATTTTTTTAATATTCTGAAATTAAAATTTTCATAAATTGTCCAAATCTTAAAAATGTGTTCAGACCTTCAACTTTTGTTCCATTCTATTCAAAAAACGTTAATAAAAATCAAATTCTGTTCATGTTTCTAAAAAAATTAAATAATTCTTAAATAATCAATATGTATCATTTAAAATTTTATTCGTTATTTTGGAATTTGGAATACTATTGACTTCTTTAAAAATTTGTTTGGTATTTCCAAATAGGTTCACACTTTTAAAATTTGTTCACAGATTTGAAAAATGTTCATGTTTTAAAAACAATAAAAAATTCAAATAATTCTAATCAATTGGGAAAAGTTTCCAATTTGAAAATTTGTTCACAATTTCGAAAAATTTCATGTTGGGAAAATTGTTTCGAAAACTAAATTTTCTTAATGAGTTTTCAAAAAATGTTCACTCTTTTAAAACAAATTCTAAAAGTGTGCATGTGTTCAAAATTTAGAACATATTTGTAGAATTTTGGAAAAGTTTGGAATTTTTACATTTTTGTTCACAAATTGAAAAATTGTTCGGGAATTTCAAAAAAATATCCTGCTTTCTAATTTTGTTAACAAATTTAATAAATGTTCATATTTGCAAAAACAAAGCTGTTATTGAAATAATGTGCACGTTTTGAAAGTATCATTCCAAATTTTAAAACAATGTAGTGTTTTCATAAAAATCCTGTTTTTCAAAATATTGTTTTTAATTTCGGAAAATGTTTTTTTAGAATTGCTCCTTTTTGAAAAAAAATGTTTGAGATTTCAAAAAAATGTTGTGTTTTCTCAGAATGTTGAGTTTTAAAAATTCGTTCGAAATCTAAAAAAGATCACGTTCGAAATTTCAAAACTAACATATAAACCGGATGTCATTTTGGACACCAAATGTTTAGGAATTTTCGTGGCTAGCGACATTGATCACTTGTAGTACGTCGTCGGTTCGAGTCCTCTGAGGAACTTCAGTGTTTAAAAATTTAAGGGAAGGTTTTAGTTTTGTCGTTGTCATTTGATTGTTTACGAATGGCGCCGCAAGTCTGCATCGAGTGTTTGCCAGGCACATCGGCTAGGACAGCTAGCGACTAGCTACGAGCTAGGCGGCATTGCCGGGGCTAGGGCAGAGCTGGAGCTGGAGCTGAAGCTTGATTTGGATGAGGAATAAGTGAGAAGAAGGGATCTGATGGAGGGTGAGGAAAGCGGAAGAAGAGCAGCATGGATATGGACATGGTGGCTCTAGACAAGCGCGAATTTGGTGGGGAAGAGATTGGGGACGGTTGGGCCTCATTTTTTTCACTTGTTTGGGCCCATGCCAGCCAATGACAGCATGATGAGGTCTTCTTCCGATTGGAAGGAGATGGGAACTGAAGGGAAAAAATGATGAGGCCATGGGAACTGATGGGAAAAAATACTACCATCGTCAAGGAGATAAAGGAACGAGCTCTTGCTTTTAATTCTTTCTCATTTGCTCACGTAGGAAGATGCTCCAACCATGGACCCATCCATAGGTCAGGGAAATAGGGTGAAGGCATCTGGCTTAAGGGTGGAGGCGCATACACACATACTAAATTTGTATATTAACCATCATAGTATTTGTAAAATATTGTTACATTCAAGAATTTTGTTTCATATAAAAATAGTTCAAGATCTAGAAAAAATACAAGACATTGTTTGCAACAGCACGTTCACACTATAAAAGCAAGTTCAGTTATACAAGTATATAACGAAATAACAAGTTGTACTAAAGGTTATCTGAGCTAAAGTGATGTTACTTTAGTACCAAAGATTATCATCAACATATTACTAAACCAACCATAATATGTTAGACACATTTGACCTGAAAAATGAATAAAGCATTGTGCTAATGATTTGGTACCAAGCTCCAAAAATCTTATGTGCTCTAGAAATTTCTATTTGGGTTTATTTAACCCTAATTACCACTACCAATATTTTATTTAAACCACACACTTTAGAAGCCTCTACAAAAATAGTTAATGATACACACATACATATGCACTATATTGATGCAAGATTTACAAATTAATCGAAGAAAAGATGTCATTTATTCTTTTTTACATTTAAATGAAATTTGATTAAATATGTTTTAATATGCATTGTATTAAAAATATCTTTATTACAAAATATAGTTACGCTTCACATAATAATTAACTATGATTGTAGTTAAATGATTTTAAAAAATTAATAAAGTTTAGTATTAAAGGTCTCAACCAACTCTTCTTCCTAGACATGAGCCATAAGGTAGGCACAATAAGGTCCAAAACATCTTTGTAGAGGCCTCTACAAAGATAGTTAATGATACGCACATACATACGTTATCATGATTGTTACCATGGTCATGTGTTTCGAAAATGTTACTCAAACTTTTGAAAAAATTGTTAGACAAGTATTTGGAAAATGTTAATCAAGCATTTGAAAAACTGCATAATATATCGAAAAAAATATAGTTTAAAATAAATCTAGAAATGCAGGGGCTCATAATGGTCATGACGAACATAGGGTTTGACGGGTCTCGATGTCACGAGGGTAGGCCGTCAGGTACGTCGCTCGGGCGTGATCGAGGAGAGTGACGACCTTGACGGAGGCCAGATGGTGGTGTGATGCTAACGGCCACAACCTCTCCTACGGGCAGCGATCGTGAGGGGAAGGTGGGGTGGGATGCGGACCATGGTCTTGTATGGATGGCGGCGGCGGACGTGTGATGGGGACGACATCCGTTGGTTGTAACCCAGGCAGGCAATGGCGGTGATCGGTCGAGGTGACGCTGGATCGGGGCGCGTTATCGCGGGCGGTTTGTGTGATCACGGGTGGTTCGTGATCGCGTGATCGCGGGGGAGGTGTTTTTTTTGCATACGCCGTCGGTGGGTTGGTCCGGCAGTGGGTTATCAGCTAGACCAACGGCTCGGCTGGCAGCGATGCGGAGCGATGCGCGTATATTGTGCGGGCATATGCTAAGCACTGTATGCCCATACTGCCCTTATACGCTAAGGGGGTGTACCGAAGCAAGGCCCTAAATTTTATTTTAGTGTTTTGGGCAACGGCTTCCTTTTTCCATTGGAGATATTGTAACTGGCAGCATCACAAGGAAATCGAGTGAAGCTTGTTTATTTGAAAACGTGAATCTCTGTTCGGTAGTGTGCGTCAAGAAAACAAAATTAAAGAATGTTGTTGGTGGAGAGACAAATAGGGGCTAGATAGAAACAATGAATATGGAATCTTCAGTGGCTTCTGGACGCAGTAAAGTGGGAAATTCTATCGATCCAAGCCGTCCAACTCCGACCTGACCACACATGCATGCCGAGGAAGAAAAATGAGAACCGATGGATCAAATCATCTGTATGCCGTCAGTAGGTTTGGACGTGCATCGTCGGAGCACGGCTTATATAGTCACGGCCAGGCCAGGTGAAGGGGTTGTCAGCATGCTTCAATGCATCGCACCAGCTGGAGTTGGTTTCTCTGGATGCGGCATCCGTATTGAAGCGCCGACGCTTGAGAGGTCACGTCTGTCAGTGTCGCCTGAGAGGTCACATTCGTTAGTGCGGCCCTATCGTCCTGTCAAATCGCAGGCATGAATGTCGGTCACCACATGCTCTGGGCATGTAAATGCGGCGAGGCAAACGTCACATGGGTCCGATGGAAGGTGCCGGAGAGGCGGATGTTTTTTCTGGGCGGGGCAGTGTGGTTAGAAGCGGACGTGGCATCATTTCGGTGGCCCGCAACCCCCCTCCCCCACCCGCTTTTCTCCGGTTGCGGGGAAAAAGTGCTTCTGGACCAATGAGCGGACCGATCCAGACTTGCATTGGATGGCGTTAGGGGTCCGGACCGCATGGCCCCAACATATATGAGTGGTTTGAGGGTCCATGCTGGCAATGCCCTGCGTTCCTTAAACTTTATTGTAGTGTTTTGGGCAACGGCCGCCTTTTTCCATTGAAGATATTGTAATAGGCAGTATCACAAGGAAATCTAGTGAAGCCTGTTTATTTGAAACGTGAATCTTTGTTCGGCAGTGTGCGTCAAGAAAACAAAATTAAAGAATGTTGTTGGTGGAGAGAGAAATAGGAGCTAGATAGCAACAATGAATATGGAATCTTGAGTGGCTTGTGGTCGCATTAAAGTGGACAATTCTATCCATCCAAGCTGTCCGACTCCGACCTGACCACACATGAAGGCCGAGGAAGAAAAATGAGAAACTGATGGATCAAATCAGTTCGTACGCCGTCAGTAGGTTTGGACGTGCATCGTCGGAGCACGGCTTATATAGTCGCGGCTAGGCCAGGCGAAAGGGTTGTTAGCCCGCTTTAATGCATCGCACCAACTAGAGTTGGTTTCTCTGGATGCGGCATCCGCATTGAAGCGCCGACGCTTGAGAGGTCACGTTTGTCAGTGTCGCCCGAGAGGTCACATTCATCAGTGTGGCGCTATCGTCCTGTCAAATCGCGGGCATCAATGTCGGTCACCAGATGCTCTGGGTACATAAATGCGGTGAGGCAAACGTCACATGGGTCCGATGGAAGGCGCCGGAGAGGTGGATGTTTTATTGGGCGGGGCAATGCGGTTAGAAGCGGACGTGGCATCGGTTCGGTGGCCCGCAACCCTCCCCCCCCCCCCCGACCCCCTTTTCTCCGGTTTGCGGTAAAAAAGTGCTTCTGGACCAACAAGCGGACCGATGCATTGGATGGCGTTAGGGGTCTGGACCGCATAGCCCCAACATATATGAGTGGTTTGAGGGTCCGTGCTGGCGATGCCCTGAGTTCCTTAAATTTTATTGTAGTGTTTTGGGCAACCGCTGCCTTTTTTCATTGGAGATACTGTACAGACAGCATCACAAGGAAATCGAGTGAAGCTTGTTTATTTGAAAACGTGAATCTTTGTTTGACAGAGTGTGCATCGAGAAAACAAAATTAAAAAATGTTGTTGTTGGAGAAAGAAACAGGGGCTAGATAGCAATAATGAAGATGAAATCTTCAGTGGCTTGTGGCCGTAGTAAGGCTTGTGGCCGCAGTAAATAGGGGCTAGATAGCAACAATGAAAACAAACTCTCTACTGTGAGCACAGTGCACGGGTCGTTCCATGTTGGGTCGAAGCTGTCGGCGATGGTGCACGTGCGTGCCACGACGTACGCTTCCGTATACATCCCTTGGCGTCGGCGGTGCGCGTCGGCAAGATGACCTAGAAGCCGACGGTGCCAAGCTCCAGCAAGCCAATGGGCGGTCGCCACAACTGCCGCGCCGAAGGCTGTGGGTCTCTGCTCACGTACGGCACACACGGGCATGCGGCTGGGTCTGGCGAGGCAACAAGCTGGAGCTTCGTCGTGTGCTTCGGAGAGAAGTGTGCCGCGGCCACACGCGTGGCCCGCTTCGTGACCTCCATTTCCGGGAGGGCCTGCTGGCTGCAGAGGGATGCCGCGTGAATCGACACGTTCTTCGCCGAGAAGGAGGTACTCTTCACGCGGTGCACTGGCAAGGTGCTCGGGAGGTGGCCTAGCTGGGGAGGCTCAGCCGGCGGGCGCGCGGGAGCACGGGCTGAAGCATGCCATCGTCACGAACGCGGCCCGGGCCAACGCCGAGCTCATGCCTCCGCGCCTCTCAATAGGCTCGCCCGTCGGCAGTGGAGGTGCAATTCCGGCAGGATACTCTGGGGTGGTTCGTGCTCGGGTCGCCTAGAACCTGCTCGATGTAATGCCAAGGGAAAAGATGGAAGAAGATAAATGCAAGTCATCGACAAGTGGGAGCCCTGTCCACCTCAACAAAATTATCCACGTACAGATGTCATGTCAGCCCGTCGTGCTGGTCCTATTGGCCAGATTCACCGTGAGAACATGCTTAGACGTCAATCAATGCTATGTGCATGCCCCCAAAAATGTTTTTTTAATGTAATTTGTACTAAAAAAACAAAATAATGTTATTTAGAGACACTTGAAACATGTGTTGTTCATATATCAGAGTGCACTAACTAAAAACGAAGAAGTTTCATCACTAGAGTGAGAATAACTTTGTTGACATGCATGACAAACAACATAAGTATTTGTATTCTTACTTTTAAGTAGGAATGAACCGTGAACTATTTTTTTGGGGTGAGAGAATCAAACAACGGCTAACAGGATGGATGGAGAAGCAATTATCCAAAAGAAAAGGGGTAAAGAGATATTGCTCAAACTAGTGGCCCAAACTATCCTAGTTTTTGCAATGTCGCTTTTTTTGCATGAAGGAATTTATAAAGAAATCACGGATATTATAGATCAATTCTGGTGGGAGTGATGATGAAGAGAATAGGAAGATGCACTGATTCTCTTGGTGGAAACTATGCTTTTGCTGGACCTCCTGCTGCGAAATGGGATATTCCAAGGGAAATCACGTCTATTCCCTTGGCGTGCTCCCGCTGGACCTCCTTACCGGCAAGTCCCCGACGCATGCGTCCCTGCAGGAAGGCGACGACGGCACGCTCGCCCTGCCACGGTGGATGCGGTCAGTGGTTTGCGAGGAGTGGACCGCCGGGGTGTTTGACGACGAGCTTGTGCGCCTGGGTGCCAGCACCGAGGAGATGGTGGCGCTGTTGCAGGTGGCCATGGCATGCGTGGCCACTGAGCCCAACGCGCGCCCGGACGCGTCGGACGTCGTCAGGATGATCAAGGAGATCGGGGCCAACCACGACGAAGGAGAGCGCGCGGGCGACCACTTCTGAGGAGGAGCGGTCCCTTGCCGCCCCGACGTCGTAGCCCCGACCATCTCTTTATTGTTTTGTTGGATGAATTGAATTTCCATCTCTCTCCCTCTATCAAGTCTGGCCTCATGCAAGTTTCATTCTTTTTCTTCCAAGTGAAGTAAATGTTTTTCTTTTCTATTTTGTTCTTCTTTTTTGCTGCACACCTATGTTCAATCCCTTTTACCTTTGTGATAGATTGATGCTCTCTCATGCGTCATTGCACTTGTTCTTCGATTCGATTTGCATGTTGTTTCCAGGATAAAACAATTGTAAAGAAAACATTGTGTTTCGACCCCCTGTCCCAAAATAACTGTTGTGCTTGACACATATTGTGGTTCAAAGGAAGTATGTGATATTTGAGTGGAAATCCCTATATGACGCCCATTGCGTCAAATTGTCATTCAAAAAAAATCCTGCGGTTTTTTTATAGTTTTCTTCAGTTTTTATTACTTTTAGTCTTTTTATTATCTATATTCCAATTTCTACATATTTTTTCAGTTTTTTTCGTGTGTTTTCTATTTCTCCTTTTTTATATTCGGAAATTGAAAATTTCAAAAAATTCCAACTCTTAAAAATATGTTCAGACCTTCAATTTTTGTCCATTATATTCAAAAACCAATTCACGAAATCCCGGTTTTGCAGCTAGTCCACGTCTGAGTTTTTCCGTTTTCCTTTTTTCCTCTGCTTCTTTTATGATTTTCTTCAGTTTTTCATTAATTTTGTTATTTTTTATTTTTTATTCCGTTTTTTATTTGTTATCTGTTATCTTTCTTTTTATTTCGTTTTTTTAATATTCGGAAATTAAATTTTTCATAAATTGTCCAAATCTTAAAAATGTGTTCAGACCTTCAATTTTTGTTCCATTCTATTCAAAAAACATTAATAAAAATCGAATTCTGTCCATGTTTCTAAAAAATTAAATAATTCTGAAATGATCAAAATGTATCATTTAAAATTTATTCGTTATTTTGGAATTTGGAATATTATTGACTTTTTTAAAAAATTGTTTGGTATTTCCAAAAAGGTTCACACTTTTAAATTTTGTTCACAGATCTGAAAAATGTTCATGTTTTAAAAACAATTACAAATTCAAATAATTCTAGTCAATTGGGAAAAGTTTCCAATTTGAAAATTTGTTCACAATTTCGAAAAATTTCATGTTTTCAAAATTGTTTCGAAAACTAAATTTTCTTAATGGATTTTCAATAAATGTTCACTCTTTAAAATTTTGTTCACAAATTCTAAAAGTGTGCATGTGTTCAAACTTAGAACATATTTGTAGAAGTTTAGAAAAGTTTTGCATTTTTACATTTTTGTTCACAAATTGAAAAATTGTTCGGGAATATCAAAAAATAATCCTGCTTTCTAATTTTGTTAACAAATTTAATAAATGTTCATATTTGCAAAAACAAATCTCTTATTGAAATAATGTTCACGTTTTGAAAGTATCATTCCAAATTTAAAAAAATGTAGTGTTTTCATAAAAAAATCCTGTTTTTCAAAATATTGTTTTTAATTTCGGAAAATGTTTTTTTAGAGTTGCTCCTTTTTTGAAAAAAAATGTTTGAGATTTCCAAAAAATGTTGTGTTTTCTCAGAATGTTGAGGTTTAAAAATTAGTTCCGAAATCTAAAAAAGATCACGTTCGAAATTTCAAAACTAACATATAAACCGGCTGTCATTTTGGACACCAAATGTTTAGGAATTTTGGTGGCTAACGACATTGATCACTTGTAGTATGTCGTCGGTTCGAGTCCTCCGAGGAACTTCAGTGTTTAGAAATTTAAGGGAAGTAGTTTTGACGTTGTCATTTGCTTGTTTACGAATGGCGCCGCAAGTCTGCAGCGATTGTTTGCCAGGCACATCGGCTAGGACAGCTAGCGACTAGCTATGAGCTAGGCGGCATTGCTGGGGCTAGGGTAGAGCTGGAGCTGGAGCTGAAGCTTGATTTGGACGAGGAATAAGTGAGAAGAAGGGATCTGATGGAGGGTGAGGAAAGAGGAAGAAGAGCAGCATGGACATGGACATGGTGGCTCTAGACAAGCGCGAATTTGGTGGGGAAGAGATTGGGGACTGTTGGGCCTCATTTTTTCCACTTGTTTGAGCCCATGCCAGCCAATGACAACATGATGAGGTCTTCTTCCGATTGGAAGGAGATGGGAGCTGAAGGAAAAAATATGATGAGGACATGCGAATTGAAGGAAAAAAAATGCTACCATCGTCAAGGAGATAAAGCAACGAGCTCTTGTTTATAATTCTTGCTCATTTGCTCACGTAAGAAGATGCTCCAACCATGGAGCCCATCCATAGGTCGGGGAAATAGGCTGAAGGCATCGGGCTTAAGGGTGGAGGCACAGACACACATACTAAATTTGTATATTAACCATCATAGTCTTTGTAAAATATTGTTACATTCAAGAATTTTGTTTCATATAAAAATAGTTCAAGATCTAGAAAAAATACAAGACATTGTTTGCAATAGCGAGTTCACACTATAAAAGCAAGTTTAGTTATACTAGTATATAACGACTTTACAAGTTGTACTAAAGGTTATCTGAGCTAAACTGATGTTACTTTAGTACCAAGATTATCATCAACATATTACTAAACCAACCATAATATGTTAGACACAATTTGACCTAAAAAATGAATAAAGCATTGTGCTAATGATTTGGTACCAAGCTCCAAAAATCTTATGTGCTCTACAAATTTCTATTTGGATTTATTTAACCCTAATTACCACTACCAATATTTTATTAATACCACACACTTTAGAAGCCTCTACAAAGATAGTTAATGATACACACATACATATGCACTATATTGATGCAAGATTCACAAATTAATCAAAGAAAAGATGTCATTTCTTGTTTTTACATTTAAATGGAATTTGATTAAATATGTTTTAATATGTATTGCATTAAAAATATCTTTATTACAAAATATAGTTACGCTTGACATAATAATTAACTATGATTGTAGTTAAATGATTTAGAAACAAGTAATAAAGTTTAGTATTAAAGGTCTCAATCAACTCTTCTTCCTAGACATGAGCCATAAGGTAGGCACAATAAGGTCAAAAACATCTTTGTAGAGGCCTCTACAAAGATAGTTAATGATACACACATACATACGTTACCATGATTGTTACCATGGTCATGTGTTTCGAAAATGTTACTCAAACTTTTGAAAAAATTGTTAAACAAGTATTTGAAAAATGTTAATCAAGCATTTGAAACAAAAATGTGTATAAAAAATTGTTGACCATGTATTTTAAAAAATGCTAAACTTGTATTTGAAAAAAGGATAAATGTGTATATAAAAAAAGCTGACTATGTGTTCAGATAATGTTAAACTCATATCAAGTCTCAGCTCATGCATGTTTCGTTCTTTCTTACAAACAAGGCCAAACATTTTACATACGATGCCCTGAATTTTTTTATTTTCTAACAAACAAGGCCAAACATTTTGCAGCCGACACCCTGAAGTTTTCATTTCCTTACAAACAAGGCAAGTCTGATAATTTTCGTGAGAAATTTTGGCAGCATAACGCGTCGAGAGGAATCAAATGTCTTCTTGTATTTTGTACATTTCACATGGAAGCCGGAGGGAAACAAAGCATCCCACTACAACTAATTATTCATTTTAGTTGATAACTTATAACTGCAGAGAGGGACAGACCTAAACAATTGTTGTTTCGTCCTACACATATCACAATCTTTATTTGGTGGATGTTGAAGGTTCCCCCCTGCACATATACCATTACAACAATCTTTGATGAATGTTGAGTGTTCTGTTTTGCACAAAAAAAGAAAGACAGAAATGCCGATAATCTAACGAGCACAATACTATGAAACTAAAGGCTACTTGCTTGCCGGAGCTGAGACATCATCTTTCCTTCATTTACTACTATAACGCAGATCCACCAAAATAAAATCATACAACAAATAACTCCATATTAACAAATTAGTATAACAACTTGCTTAGATCATTAGCATGGCAAGACAGTCACTCGATTCAGTTGATTGAGCCATTAGGAGTATGCACATTACACGCTTAGTATGACAACTTTCTTGTAGCATTAGCATGTCTTGCTTACTTAGTAGTTTAGAGCGCAACATGCATGATGTTCCCACGATTAAATTAATTGAAGCTTAACCAGTATGCACATTAACTACTTAGTATGACAAATTTCTTGGATCAGTAGCAAGGGTTACTACAGTTACTAGTTCAGAGTGCTCCATTGTGTTATATCCTATCTTGCGGCAGTGGCTTCAAATAGTTTGAGTACAATCAGGTTTCATCGACAAGGTAGGGGTAGACTACAAAAGCAATAGTAGAATGCAAGGAATGTTGTGGTTTGCACCTTTATCAGCATCAAAGGTTGTCCTCAGCCAAGGCGCGCCTCCGCCCGCTCCACCAATCTGTGCACGCACATATTGGCTTGGTCTCTATCATCTCCCATATGCCCTTAGTGTGACCTACCATCTCATCATAACTAATCGTCACAACTATTCATGTTATTAACATATTATCTATGTTTTCAACATACTAATTTTTTGAACGATCCCCACAGTAATAGGTTATCTTCTACTATACCAGTTGTGCACACTAGAGATCATACACACAGAGAGATATTTTTCTTAGAGCATCTTCAACAGCCGCGCGCGCGGGGTAAACAACCACTTTAGCGTGCGGGGGATTTTTTCGCGCGCTCCAGCGGCGGCGAGAAAATAACTCGCGCGGGAAAAGGCGGCAGCTCGCGCGCTAGATTTGTCGCGCCGCTTCCGACGCGCCTATAAATTATGACGCTCGTCACGCGCCCTCCACACTGTCATGCGCGCTCTCCGCCGCTTGCTCACCAATTCCTCGCCGCTTCCTCGCCCCGCCACCATCGCGCCACCATGCCGCCTCGCCGTTAGGGATCGTCTGGCTACCGCGGCGTCCGCGCGTGCCCCAACGGCAACTACTACGCCGAGATCAGGTCCGGCGATGTCCGGCTCGGCCTCGGCACGTTCGGAACCGCAAACGAGGCCGCCCGTGCGTACGACGCGGCGGTGTGGCGCCTAGAGAGGCCTCGTTCGCAGATCAACTTCCACGACATCTATACGCGCCAGCAGGCGCAGGACGTCGCCCATCCACCTCATCTTATCAAGGAGCAGGACCGTGACGGGCACCTTCGGCGGCAGTGCCGCCTCCTCGTCGCCGAGGAGGACGAGCGAGCCATGGCGGAGTGGCGCCGGCGCCACCCGGAAGACGTCGCCAACGAGCGTGCCTACTGGGCGGAAAGGACGGCAAGACGTCGTGCGGAGCGGACGGATAGGCGTCGACGGAAGGCACTGGCGGTATCGCAGTGCGATGCCATGGAAGCATTTGGGACGTCGATCTTTACGTCAAACGATGATCGTTGGCATGATGTATGGCTCACTACTTCGGACGACACCGGCAAGGATGATGATGAGGACGGCTCGGAGTAGTTCTAGCTGCACCGTAGTTTATCTAGTTTGCACTATCGAACTATGTATCGTTTTTATCTATCGAACTATGTAAAATATCTATGTATCGTTTTTATTATCTATGAATGTATCGTTTTTTAGTGCTAGCGCGTGTTGTATTTTTGCGCGCTGCTGGAGCAGCGCGTGCGCTGTATTTTAGCGCGGCTATTGGAACCAACGCTGCCGGCTACGCCAAACCAGACGAAGCGCGCGCGACAAAATTGTTTTTAATGCGCGAGCGTTGGGCGATTGTTGGAGATGCTCTTACGGCTATACCAATGCCCATGTGATAACATAGCATGCTGCTTTTCAAAAATGAGTGCCTGCACATATAGCTAGCTTTCACAGGCATGTGCAGCTGATGACGAGAGAGAACGGGAGAAAAAAAACAATAATTACCAAAGGCAGAATGTTTTGGCAATCCAAGAAACGTAAGAATCACTATATATTAGGAGAACGTCCGTGCGTTGTCACGGCCCAACAAATGGATCTATTATAATACTTTTTATTTCAGCTGTTTGATCATTGTGTTATTATTCTCTTTGGTCATGTTTAGTCTTCATATAAGTTTTGTATGAAATCAAAGTATCTCTAATATGTCCAAATTTATAGGACAAAGTATTGACATACATAATACCAAATCAATATCATTAGGTTCATTAATCAAATAACCAGCACGGATCAGAGCAATTGCTACGAGCACCTTTTTGTTTGGATTAGTTATACATTAGGATCCCAGCGTTATAAGATGACAGATCAAGAAAAAAACAGACAACAATTTCAGTTTTGGTGCTGCTTGCAGGATGCACTCCTGCGCCGATTTCACTCGCTGCAGCTTGCATGTGTGCAGTACTATGCTATTGTCAAGGAAAGCATGCTGCCATTGGCGAAGCTCCTGCAGGTTAAAAGGAACCTCATTATCCTTGTAACGGTCTAACAACAGAATGCACAAGTCAAAGGGTCTGCCCCATTGTTTAAACATGTCAGCTTGTCCATTGCAAAACCTCATGATCTTCGAAAAAGGAAGGATAACCTGTGAAGGGTTTTACATCGATAAAAATAAGGGTACATAACACAAATGAAAACGACCATCAAACCTCCTCCGACTTTCTTACCGCGCCGTGTCCCTCGATGAGCTCAGACCCGAGTAGTCAACATGGAGTAGTAGTTATGCTGTCCTGGTACAGGGGCACGTCAATGCGACACGGGTGTCGTCGCGATGGCGAGGTGAGCAGTCAACGGAGTACCTACCACCGCTGCACACCTCGACCTCATCAGCGTCAGAGGACTCTGTCCATGTTGCCCGTCGACGATGCTCAACGGCACGATGCCGGCAGCAGGTGGCCACTACTGAACATCTTCGCTCCAGCATGCCGAGTCCACTCCTGAACATAGCCCGCCTGCCTCACTGCAAGCTCCACCCGAGTGACTGCATCCGCAAGAAGGCTCTCTTTGTGGAGTGTGACGAGCACGTGGTCGGGCATCACCGTTGCTTGTTCCTTAATGTTGTCGTAGATCGGGCGCATGTCGCCTTCGCGCATGGTTGAACACGAGCCATCCGCATGTAGATCTGCATCTATGGTGGCGGCTTGATTAGAAACCCTAGCCATGGGGAGGAGGAATTGGCGACGACGATGTAGGTGACCTGCTTGGATGAGTCACCGGTGCTGATGGGATGGTGCTCACACCGGCGGTAGTCCTCCACGCCTCCACGTTTGGCGTGTAGTTGATGTTGCGCCCGTCCCCTCCTCCACCTCCATGTAATTCTTTGTGCACCACCATCTCCTCCTCCCTACGGCTCACTGTCGGTGCCTCGGGCATTGCGGTGAGCACCGGATCTCAGCGTCGGGAGAGGCGATGGCGCACGGGTCGACAATGCGGGGGCGCGTGGAGAGGCTGGGAGGAGAGCGCGGCAAGTGAGGGGGAAATTGATTTAATCAAAATATGTTATTTTGTTTCCTTAAAATTCATTTTTTTATTGTTTTATTTGTTTCCTAAAGTAAATTGTACTGATGGAAAGAATCAATTAATTTGGATATGTTAGGAAAGTTGGATCCATGATCTTTTATATGTTAAGAAAAGTACGTGTTTGCAAGGAAAAAATGAAGAGAAAAATAAACCATTGAATAAGATCAACATGAAGGTGTGGTGGGAGAGGAGACCGACCATCCACATGATGTGCCCAACTAACTACTCACACCTAGAATTTTTGAGCAATCTGAGAAAATGCCACAACTTTTCTGGGACTTTACTCCTATAGCACACCTTTTCTTTTATTGGAGTAAATAGCACATATTTGATTGATAGTTGGACAAAATATCACAAATTAGTTTTTCACCCTCTTTTCCACGTCCAAACACACAACAGATTTTTGTTAGGACGGATTTACCCTGGTACCGTTTCCACGATCAACGCATGACTGGTCAAAAAAAGGAAGAAAAGATCAACACAGCAGACAAAGAACAAATCACTTTACCACCACGGTGCCCGTGCCTCCTTCTCCGTACACCACATCATCATTCCTTCCTGCCTTCCGGGCGCCTCGTTGTGATTCATCCCACCGTCGCCTTGTCCTGCTTCTTCTCCTACTCCGTTGCTCCACACGTATGTTCTACGAGCAAGCAACGAGAAGCTCCAGCTAACATGTGCAACGACCAACAGTTAGTATGTACAGAAACCAATAGTCAGTCAGCTTGTACAACTCCACCTGGATGAGGAACGCGCTGCAGGGGCACTTCAAGGGGGGGGGGGGCTGGAGCAGGATGGATGGCGCCGCTTCCTGCATAGGAATGGTGGCTCACCGGGGAGGAGGCACGATGAGGCAGCGGCAGGATACATGGCGAGGTGGCCGCGTTGGGGACGACCCGAAGGATGCACGGCGAGGCGGCGCCGCACTGCTTGTCTATCGGTCTCATGTAGATTCATCGTTTCATAAGACCAGTAAATCTTCGATCGACGGGAAACGATTAAAACGACCTGGAGGTCAAATCCGTCCTAAATAATATGAATTGTGGGCCCTGACGTGGAAAGGAAGTGAAAAACTCAATTTGTGGTATTTTATCCGACCATCAATGAAAAGTGTGGTATTTAATCCAATAAAAAGAAAGGTGTGCTATAAGAGCAAAGTCCCACGAAAAGCATCGCATTTCCTCAAATTGCCTAGAATTTTTTTGCGTTTCTAGGTATTGAATTAATGTGGTGATCAATGTTACTAATTTTGTGTTTCTTGTGCACGCATGCATACAAACGTTGTTTACCCGAACGTTGTCATCTCTTAATCGGTTGACCGGTGATGTTTTTGTAACTGACACGTACGTATACTTGCTAAGCTAACCTGTTTTGTTCATCTCTCTTTCTTCCCTTTTTCCTTTTGCATGCGACATAAACTTTGTACCCCCTCCGTTCGGAAATACTTGTTTTAGAAATGTATAAAATAGATGTATCTATAACTAAAATAAGTCTAGATACATCCATTTTTAGGATAAGTATTTACGGACGGAGAGAGTATTATACATGTGACACGCGTGCGTGCGCGTCAGGGCAAAACACGCATGCCCGGCCACATGCATGCACCATGGCCGGCCGACCGAGGTAGAGGAGCCCCTAAATTCTAAATGATCCCTTTTTGTAGAAATTGTTGCCACCTTTTGATCTTTACATCCTAGCTGAAATCAATCAACTCGGTTTTATACTTTTGTTTAGAAGCTACACATGCATATTGTCTGGTATATCCACCGTACACACAATGAAAATCAATCTTACTTAAAAGGTATATGTATGCACATATTGTATTGCACGTTCAAAGTCCAACGTGCTCAACTGGCACGGACATGTAAATCTCTACTGCTGCTCCTTTTTTCATTACAAATTTGTGTTGCCAACTGAAGGGTTTGGACCTACAAAACATAACTTTTATGGCCTTAAGTGCATATGCCATTAGGGGGAGTACTTTTAGACCACATTAGAGAGAGTACTTGTAGACCAAACATTAGTGGGGTATTTGAGACATGTTGGTTTTACTAGCACATTTATTTTGATGTGCCCAACGATTCGTGGGGATCTGTTGGATCCGCGTCAGCGGCTGCGGCGTCCGTAGGGATCCTAAAGAAAAGATCAAGGCTGGGAGGAGTGGTGGAATGTTTTTTTCCTTTTGTGGTTATTTGTAAAGAGATAAATCAGTGAAAAGGAGTGATGGAAGGTGGGTCGAAAAAAGGGGCAAAAATAAACCAGTGTACCAGGCTACAACTCGGATTTTGTTTTGGAAGGTTATCAAGAAAAATCCTATATTTATTTTCTCGGAAGGTGATCTCACATATTGACATGATTTTGGAATTCTTAATTACCTATTATTAATGTGATTAAATCAAATCATCACCTGCCAAAGCAAGTACAAAACAAAATCTTCGGCTTTAATGGTGGATTTGGTTTCTCGGAAGGTGACCTCACATATATATAGTATGATTTTGGAATTCTTAATTACCTATTATTAATGTGATTAAATCGAATCATCGCCTGCCAAAGCAAGCACAAAACAAAATCTTCCAATTTAATGGCGGATTTGGTTTTTCGGAAGGTGATCTCACATATATGGTATGCTTTTGGAATTCTTAATCACATATAATTAATGTGATTAAACCAAATCATCACCTGTCAAAGAAAGTACAAAACAAAAATTTTCTCTTTAATGGTGGATTTGGTTTTTTAATGAGAGAAAGAAAATAAACCAATGGGAGGAGACGGTGGGAGGCAGGATGAAAAAAACAGACGAAAAAACCAGACAAAAAAAACCATGTGAGCTATCAAGAAAGGAGCTATAAACTCTCCCTTTTGGAGTAGAGATTACCGAGTTGGTGGGAGGTGGGACTAAAAACCCGTACGAAAAAAAATCAATGATAAGAGGTGGGACGAATAAAGATCCGTGTATGAGGCTACCAACTTCCCCTTTAGGAGTAGAGATGCTTGCCAAAGGGGCTAACCAAAGAAAAAATGAGTAGTCTCGAATGCAACTTCTACTTGTTGAATAGTACTACCAAGTAATTTTCACATGTTATTAGAGAGCTACATTGGGTGTAGGATTTGGCAGACAACACACATTCAGAGAAGGAAAACAACTAAACAGAGACAAACCAGACTTAATAACTTGTGACGACTAATAAGTACCTCTCCGGTGAGTAGTATGTAATCGCCAGAGATTAATGGAGGAGGGAGAAGAGGCTGCCCGCCATCTGGCCAGAGAGGATCTGTTTTGACGGTTTCCCTCTGCCAAATTGGAAATCAGATTCTCCATGGATGAATAAAAGATTAGATTTTTTTCGAAAAGGAGAATGACCCCCGGCCTCTGCATCAGCACGATGCATGCAGCCATATATTATTAATAAAGCAACATTTAGCAGCCGAACACCTTCGATCCGGAAATAAAACGGAAAACAAACCCTGAGACCATATACCTCGCGACAGTAACTCCCCCAGATAACCACTAACCCTATGATACAAGACACACACAAAATGAAAAATACACATCTCCTAAGCTACATCTTCAAGAAGGAATCGCCGCGCGTGCGCCGATGATGCCGAGTCCACCACAAGGATGAACTTCAGATTCTCATCCCAAAGCAAAGCTTCAATGCACCACCTTCGGCAAGGACACGACGCAGCGCGCGATGACATAGCCCGATTAGTGATCTTGTGTTTCCACCGGAGTGCATGAGCTCGTCGTTGAAGTTGTCTGTACCATCCGCCTTTATCCATCTATCGACACCTCAATATCTGGATACCTCTGGAGGAGACAATGGAAGACAAAGACGTCCCATACCGCCTGCCTCCCGCTACTGTCGCACCACCTTCAGTCCAACAAGAACAGGCTAAACCTGACACCTCCGCCAGAGCCGCTGTGCATCACCTGCCGGTAACAGGCATGCCCCGACGTCTTCACATAAGACGCCGTGCGTAGCATCCGCCGGTAGCACATCCACCGGTGGCTTCACCTACCGACGACAAGTATTCCCCGCCAACTCCTAGAGAGGCTCATTTGTCACCTGCCGAGCCGCATCGACCCCATCTGTTGATGGAGGGGACGTCCCATACAGCCACCAGCCTCAGAAGGTCATCACCATCTCGAGATCCGGACTCCGAGTCGCCCTGATGACCCCGGAGTCCACCGCCATTGATGAAGAGGGGCCGACGCCCCAATTCCGGGCGCTACAAGGAGCACCCACCGTCGCGCCGGACGTTGTCGTCGCCCATAAAACGGCAACCGTCGTCGCGATCCCGCATCAAGCGCCATCGACGTCGGGGGAAGCTCCGGCCGCCAGGCGCATCCTATGATGAGCCCGGTCACGGGATCCCAAGATCCGCCGCCATCGAGTCCGCCACAAGGACCCACCACCTGGCTTGTCATCCCCGGCGTAAGGGACGCTGCTACTTCTCGAGCTTGCGTTGGTTTTCCCTTGAAGAGGAAAGGGTGATGCAGCAAAGTAGAGATAAGTATTTCCCTCAGTTTGAGAACCAAGGTATCAATCCAGTAGGAGTATCAAAATGAGGCACCAAGAAACCTGCACAAACACAAACAAACTTGCACCCAACGCGATAAAGAGGTTGTCAATCCCTTTACAATTACTTGCAATGTGAGATCTGATAGTAATAATAAGTAGATGTAAATAAGTAAATAAAATTGCAGCAAGGTATTTTTGGTGTTTTTGTATTTAGATCTGAATATATAATGTGTAAAATAGACCCGGGGGCCATAGTGTTCACTAGAGGCTTCTCTCATGATAGCAAGTATTACGGTGGGTGAACAAGTTACTGTTGAGCAATTGATAGAATAGCGCAAAGTCATGTTGATATCTAAGGCAATGATCATACATATAGGCATCACGTTCGAGACAAGTAGACCGATATTTTCTGCATCTACTACTATTACTCCACACATCGACCGCTATCCAGCATGCATCTAGTGTATTAAGTTTATGATAAACGGATTAACGCTTTAAGCAAGATGACATGATGTAGAGGGATAGATTCATGCAATATGATATAAACCCCATCTTTTTACCCTTGATGGCAACAACACGATGCGTGCCTCGCTACCCCTTCTGTCACTAGGTGAGGACACCGTACGGTATGAACCC
Organism: Hordeum marinum; assembly: GCA_022496015.1. Lineage (NCBI taxonomy): Eukaryota > Viridiplantae > Streptophyta > Magnoliopsida > Poales > Poaceae > Hordeum > Hordeum marinum. The sequence goes on from CM039676.1 coordinate 26,714,871, forward strand.
AAAACCAAGCACTTCTCCCATTGCAAGAACTATAGATCAAGTTGGCCAAACGAAACCCATAACTCGAAGAGAATTACAAGGATATGAAATCATGCATATAAGAAATCAGAGGAGACTCAAATAATATTCATAGATAATCTGATCATAAATCCACAATTCATCGGATCTCAACAAACACACCGCAAAAGAAGATTACATCGGATAGATCACCATGAAGATCATGGAGAACTTTGTATTGAAGATCAAAGAGAGAGAATAAGCCATCTAGCTACTAGCTATGGACACGAAGGTCTGATGTGAACTAATCACGCATCATCGGAGAGGCAATGGTGTTGATCAAGATGGCCACCGTAGATGAATTCCCCTCCGGCAGGATGCCGAAACGGTCTCCCGATTGGTTTTTGGTGGCTCTGGAGGTTTGCGGCAGCGGAACTTGCGATCTAGGTTTAATTATGAGGGTTTCCGTATTTATAAGACCGTCTAGCGTCGGGAACAAGCAAAGAGGTGCCACGAGGAGGTCACGAGCCCCCTAGCCACGGCCAGGGGGGTCGCGCCTCCCGGGCTCGTGTCTCCCTCGGGCCGCCTCTTCGGTATCTTTTCCTTCTGCTATTTTTGATATTTTCCATAAAAAAGAAAGTTTTATTCCGTTTGGACTCCGTTTGATATTCCTATCTGAAAAAGGTCAAAAACACGGAAAAAAACAGGAACTGGCACTGGGCACTGAATTAATAAGTTAGTCCCAAAAATAATATAAAATAGCATATTCATGCATATAAAACATCCAAAGTTGATAATATAATAGCATGGAACAATCAAAAATTATAGATATGTTGGAGACGTATCAAACATCCCCAAGCTTAACTCATGCTCGTCCTCGAGTAGGGAAGTGATAAAGAACGAATTTTTGATGTGGAATGCTACCTAACATATTTGTTCTATGTAACTTATTTATTGTGGCATGAATGTTCAGATCCATAAGATTCAAAACAATAGTTTAATATTGACATGAAAACAATAATACTTCAAGTATAATAGCAAAGTAATCATGAACTTTCTAAATAACAAGGCCAAAGAAAGTTATCCCTACAAAATCATATAGTCTGGCTATGCTTCATCATCCCACACAATGAATTTAAATCATGCACAACCCCGGTATTGATCAAGTAATTGTTTTCTCACTCTTATTTTTTCAAACTTTTTCAACTCTCACGCAATACATGAGCGTGAGCCATGGATATAGCACTATAGGTGGAATAGAGTGTGGTGGAGGTTGTGAGGCAAAAAAGGAGGAGATTGGTCACATCGACTCGGTGTATCAATGGGCTATGGAGATGCCCATCAATAGATATCAATGTGAATGAGTAGGGATTGCCATGAAACGGATGCACTAGAGCTATAAGTGTATGAAAGCTCACAAATGAAAACTAGTGGGTGTGCACCCAACTTGCTTGCTCACGACGACCTAGGGCAATTTGAGGAAGCCCATCATTGGAATATACAAGCCAAGTTAGTTAAGGAAAATTTTCACTAGCATATGAAAGTGACAAAACAAGAGACTCTCTGTCATGAAGAACATGGTGCTATTTGAAGCACAAGTGTGGAAAAAGATAGTAGCATTGTCCCTTCTCTCTTTTTCTCTTTTTTTTGTTTGGGCTCTTTGGCCTCTCTTTTTTTTTGTGGGCATCTTTGGCCTCTTTTATTTCCTCACATGGGACAATGCTCTAATAATGATGGTCATCACACTTTTATTTACTTACAACTCGATACTTAGAACAATAATGACTCTATATAAATGAAAGTGATGGCACATTTCATGAGACGAAACGGTGAAAGTTGCATGGCAATATATCTCGGAATGGCTATGAAAATGCCATAATAGGTAGGTATGGTGGCTGTTTTGAGGAAGTCATATGGTGGGTTTGTGCACCGGCGAAAGTTGCGCGACACTAGAGAGGGTCGCAATGGTGGAAGGTGAAAGTGCATCTATACCATGGACTCACATTAGTCATGAAGAACTCATATACTTATTGCAAAAGTTTTATTAGTAATCGAAACAAAGTGCTAAACGCATACTCCTAGGGGAAGGGTTGGTAGGAGTTAACCATCGCGCGATCCCGACCTCTACACAACGGATGACAATCAATAAATCAATCATGCTCCAACTTCCTAACATAGCGGTTCACCATACGTGCATGCTACGGGAATCACCAACTTCAACACAAGTATTTCTAGATTCATAACACCCTACTAACATAACTCTAATATTACCATATCCATATCTCAAAACTAATTGCGAGGAATCAAACTTATCTTACTAATCAATGCACTTGAATATGAAAGTTTTTATTATATCCTCTTTGGATGCCTATCATATTTAGGACTAATTTCATAACACACGCCAATTACCAAGTTACTTAGAGAGAGCACTCTCAAAATGATATAAGTGAAGATTTGAGAGTTTTTATTTCTACAAAATATGACACCGCCGTGCTCTACAAAGATTTAAGTGAAGCACTAGAGAAAAATTATCTAGCTCAAAGGATATAAGTGAAGCACATGGGAGCAAAATTATCAATCTCAAAAGATATAAGTGAAGCGCATGGGAGCAAAATTACTAAGCTCAAAAGATATAAGTGAAGCATATGTGAGAAAAATTGCCAAGCTCAAAAGATATAAGTGAAGCACATGTGCAAAATTACCAAGCTCAAAATATATAAGTGAAGCACGTGTGAGCTAAATTGCCTAACTCAAAAGATATAAGTAAAGCTCATTGAGTATTCTAACAAATTCACGATGAGTGCATGTCTCTATCAAAAGGTGTGCAGCAAGGATGATTGTGCTAAAACAAAAAGCAAAGACTCCTATAATACGCGACGCTCCAACCAAAACACATATCATGTGGTGAATAAAAATATAGCTCTAAGTAACGTCACCGATGGATTGAAGACGAAAGAGGGGATGCATTCCTGGGGCATCCCCAAGCTTAGGCTTTTTGGTGTCATTGAATTTGGCTTGGGATTCCTTGGGCATCCCCAAGCTTAGGCTCTTGCCACTCTTTATTCCATTGTCCATAAAAACATCACCCAAAACTTGAAAACTTCACAACACAAAACTTAAACAGAAACTCGTGATAGCATTAGCATAAGAAAACAAACCACCAACTTTTTCGATACTGTAGTAAACTTTAATTTCCATTTAGATTGATGTTATATTACTGTATTCTCACTTTTCCATGGCTCATACCCCCCCCCCCCCCGATACTACCCATAGTTATATCAAAATAAGCAATCAACACAACAAAAACAGAATCTGTCAAAAACAGAATAGTATGTAGCAATCTGTATATTTCGTATAACTCTGCTAACTCAAAAATTCTGAAACAATTATGAAAATTAGTGAAATTTTCATATCAATCAGCATAAAAAATAATCAACTCAAAAGCTCTTTCTGGATAGGAATGAAAAATAATTTCGTGAGCACAAAGTTTCTGTCTTTTTCCAACATGATTAGACAACTATCACCAAAACTAATCATAAAGGTTCAACTTGGCACAAACACTAATTAAAACATAAAAGACACAATCATAACAGAATCATGATGGTGTGGACTCAACAAAACAGAAAGTAAAAAAGCAAAAATAAACCTATTCATTGGGTTACCTCCCAACAAGCGCTATCGTTTAACGCCCTTAGCTAGGCGTAAGGCAATAGAATCAAGTATTTTCATCTATAGTGCTCAAACCACTCATGCCATCATCATTATTAGGGAGTTCTTTAATTTTATCAATAATTATACTCCTAGATAGGAAACAAAGATAATCTTTAGTGATGATAGGTTTTCTTAAGATATCAAGATAAGTAGGGTGAACACTCAACATTTTAAGATCTTTGTCTCTCTTACTAGACGGTTCACCATTATTATTATTAGGAACATAAGCAAGCTTAGTGGACTTATTGTGAGCAAAATTTGGAGTGTTCTGAACGGCAGCAAAAGCGGAACCCAAGTTGGTTATAACATCCTCTAGTTTGCCAATTCTAGCGGAATCATGATCTAGCTTTTTGTTAACTATGGGTTCCTTCTCCTTTAAATTTTTCAAAGTCATTCCCACCTTGGATCCATATTGAGTGATTTGATTGTAGATTTTTTTTATCCAAATTTTCAATGAGTTCTATCGTAGCGACTTTATTTTCAATAATATCAAGCCTACGCATCACATGTTCCAAAGTTAAAGTAGTTCCATTAACCATGAGTGGGGGTGAGCCTACCAAATTTAATAAAGCACCATAAGAATCAACGGTATGGCTACCCAAGAAAATTTCCGCCTACGATGGTGTCAAGAACATACCTATTCCAAGGGGAAATACCCACATAAAAATTGCGAAGTAGAACGGTAGTAGATTGCTTACGAGTGGATCTATTCTGAGCATTGCAAATTCTATACCAAGCATCTTTTAAGTTTTCTCCCTCATTTTGTTTAAAGTTAAGAACCTCACTCTCGGGAGTAACGATCATAGCGATAGGACTAGCCATAAGGATAAGTAGACTAACTCACACAAGCAAACAGAAAGCAAGAGAAAGAAAATGGAGAACGAAAAAGGAAAATAAAGAAAGGCAAATATTTTTGTAATTTTTGTTTTTTTTAGAAGTGGGGGAGAGGAAAACGAGAGGACAATAGCAAATAATGTAAATGCAAGAGATGAGTTTGTGATAGGTACTTGTAGATATGCTTCACTTGATTACTCCCCGGCAACGGCGCCAGAAATTCTTCCTGTTACTTCTCGAGCTTGCGTTGGTTTTTCCCTTGAAGAGGAAAGGGTGATGCAGCAAATTAGAGATAAGTATTTCCCTCAGTTTGAGAACCAAGGTATCAATCTAGTAGGAGTATCAAGATGAGGCACCAAGAAACCTGCACAAACACAAACAAACTTGCACCCAACGCGATAAAGAGGTTGTCAATCCCTTTACGATTACTTGCAAGGTGAGATCTGATAGTGATAATAAGTAGATGTAAATAAGTAAATAAAATTGCAGCAAGGTATTTTTGGTGTTTTTGTATTTAGATCTGAATATATAATATGTAAAATAGACCCGGGGGCCATAGTGTTCATTACAGGCTTCTCTCATGATAGCAAGTATTACGGTGGGTGAACAAATTACTGTTGAGCAATTGATAGAATAGTGCAAAGTCATGATGATATCTAAGGCAATGATCATACATATAGGCATCACGTCCGAGACAAGTAGACCGATACTTTCTGCATCTACTACTATTACTCCACACATCGACCGCTATCCAGCATGCATCTAGTGTATTAAGTTCATGATAAACGGAGTAACGCTTTAAGCAAGATGACATGATGTAGAGGGATATATTCATGCAATGTGATATAAACCCCATCTTTTTACCCTTGATGGCAACAACACGATGCGTGCCTCGCTACCCCTTCTGTCACTAGGTGAGGACACCGCACGGTATGAATCCAAAACCAAGCACTTCTCCCATTACAAGAACTATGGATCAAGTTGGCCAAACGAAACCCATAACTCGAAGAGAATTACAAGGATATGAAATCATGCATATAAGAAATCAGAGGAGACTCAAATAATATTCATAGATAATCTGATCATAAATCCACAATTCATCGGATCTCAACAAACACACCGCAAAAGAAGATTACATCGGATAGATCACCATGAAGATCATGGAGAACTTTGTATTGAAGATCAAAGAGAGAGAATAAGCCATCTATCTACTAGCTATGGACCCGAAGGTCTGATGTGAACTACTCACGCATCATCGGAGAGGCAATGGTGTTGATGAAGATGGCCACCGTAGATGAATTCCCCTCCGGCAGGATGCCGAAACGGTCTCCCGATTGGTTTTTGGTGTCTATGGAGGTTTGCGGCGGCGGAACTTGCGATCTAGGTTTAATTCTGAGGGTTTCCATATTTATAAGACCGTCTGGCATCAGGAACAAGCAAAGAGGTGCCACGAGGAGGTCACGAGCCCCCTAGCCGCGGCCGGGGGGCCCGCGCCTCCCAGGCTCGTGACTCCCTCGGGCCGCCTCTCTGGTATCTTTTCCTTCTGCTATTTTTGATATTTTCCATAAAAAAATCACGGCAAAAGTTTTATTCCGTTTGGACTCCGTTTGATATTCCTATCTGAAAAAGGTCAAAAACACAGAAAAAAACATGAACTGGCACTGGGCACTGAATTAATAAGTTAGTCCCAAACATAATATAAAATAGCATATTCATGCATATAAAACATCCAAAGTTGATAATATAATAGCATGGAACAATCAAAAATTATAGATATGTTGGAGACGTATCAGACGCCGCCACCACCATGGTTAGATCCGGCCAGCCATAGCCATCACTGCCGCGAAGACCGGATCCGGGCTGGACGCCACCGCGACCACCGCCACCGGCCAAGCCCATCCCCACCTCCATCTTCTATCCCCGTCCAGCCGACCGGCACACCACGGCCAACCAATCTACCTGCGCCACCAAGCGCAGCCGTCGGGATCCGTCGTGCCTCCGTGCCCTGGATCCACAAGACGGCGCATCGCTGAAGCCGTCGTCCCGCGCCGCCCGACATCATGCGAGGAGAAGGGTATCCCCGCCTCCGCCTACGCCGACCGGATCGACGGCACACGCCGACGGCGGCGAGGGAGGGAACTGGATGCGCTATCTCTCCATGGGTGGCGGGAAGGGGGTTCCATCTTCCCTCAAACGATTGCAATGGGGTTGGATTGAGGAGAAAGGAGGAACAAGGGGGAGTTTGGATGGAGAGCAAGGAGCCTGCGAGGAATGTGGGGAGGCGTCATGCTAAGTTACTCAATTCTTCTATCTTCTCATTAATTAGTTGTCACATCATATTATTTATTTAGGTGACATCTATGTTATTATCTAGGTTAACTTTTGCTTCGGTAAACCCCCTAAACACATTGACGGCTAAGATCTTTCTATACCCCTTCATAATAAAATAGGATGGTCCTTTCCCCCGAACCGATACGTGGCCTGCATACATATGGATTTGAACTCAAGATCTCTTGGTTTAAGAACAATCACAATAACCAATTAGGACATCCTAATGCTTGTGCATATTAACTTCTTTTATAACTTTTGCTCTACTTAAATCCACGGCTGAGCAGGCCCATTATTGAATCTGTACTTTTATCGCTATTTCTTTTTAGTTTTTTCCAAAATTCGTCTCTTATGTTTTCTTAAAATACTCACCCTTATAAATTTTGTAATATTTTCTAAGAAATGTTTGATTTTCTTAAATTTTATTCATAAAGTGCTAATACTCGTATTTTGAAAAAATTGTATAGATATAACAAAATAGTGTTCGGACATTTCAAAATTTCTCAGCATGTCATAACACGAACATACTTTAAAAATATCAAAACATATTTTGACACGAACATTTTTCCAAGAATAATATGAAATTTGAAATTTGAATAAAAAATCCAAAATAATGAACACGAAATTGAAACCAATTTATTTTAAATATCTGGGAACATTTTTAATATTTGTGTCGAAACAATTTGAATACAAGATTATTTTCTAAATTCAGAAAAATGTACCAAATTTTGAAATTTTTGTTCATAAATTTAAGAAAATTTTGTGTGTCAAAAATGTTGATAAATTTTAAAAACTATGTGGTTTGTAATTTGCGTACAACATCAATATTTGGGATTTATTAACAATTTTGGAAAAAGTGTTCATGTTCATATAATTTTCACACACAATTTTAAATCCTAAAATTGTTGATATTTTGAAAAAGTAATTCGGATATAAGAAAACGTTCATTTCGATTGACAATGGCAGAGATTACAAATAACAAAAGCCTTGCCTATGGGCCTACCCGAATCATCGTCCTTGAGCCCGATGTGCTTCTTGACGTGCGTGAAATGACATCAATTTTTTCCAGCATGTGGGCATGCTCATGGCAGACTGCCGTGCCAAATTAAAAAAAATTCGGACACTGAACGCACATTGTGTCACGCTCGGCTAGTGTTCTAGGTTTTTTTTTTCATCGGGAAAAGCCTAGAAAATGCATAAAATGTAAGAATCAATGAAATTTATCATGGATGTTTGTCATTGTGATTCTAGCGTGCAGAAAAATGGGCCCATTTACTGTTCTGAAAAAAAGTGCATACAGACATGCCCTACCGGACTATCCGAACCATCACAAAATTTTCAGAATGTGGGCATACTCACGACAGGCCTTCATGCAAAATGTAAAGGAATTCGGGCACCGAACGCACATTGGGTCACGTTCGGTTAGTGTTTTAGATTTTTTCATCGGAAAAACCATAGGAAATGCATAAAATGTGAGAACTTGATAAATTTTATCATGGATGCTTTGCATGATGATCCTAGTGTGTGTGTGGAAAAATTTACGTCCGTTCAATTGATATGAGCATTTTTTGAAAAAGAAAAGCAAGAAAAAAAGGCAAGACAAAGAATAACAAGAAAGAAAAAGGAGCAAAAAATGTTCGAAGGAGCAAAAAAGGAGCAAAGAATAACAAGAAAGAAAAAGAATAACAAGAAGGAATAAACAAGTCGCCGATTTATATATTTTTAATTTTAATTTTCTATTTAATAAATGTTTACAAAACTTAAAAATGTTCGAATGTGTTTGATTTTTTATGTGAGCATGTTTCTATTTAAACAAGCAATAAACGGTAATTTTTTTAAACGAACAATTTTTCTATTTAATAGATGTTCAGAAATTTAATTATATGATGTGAGCATTTTTCTATTAAATCGAATAATTTCAACATATCTTTACAAGTAAAAAATTGCAAATATGCATAATTTATGAAGAAAACTGTAAAAAGCGAACATTTTTTGCAATTTGAACAATTTTTTACAAGTGTGAATTTTTTTAGAAAAAAGAAAAAAAGAAATGAAAAAGAAAAAAGATTAGAAAAGACAAAAAATAATAGTGATAGAATGTCCAAATACGAAAAAGAAGAAATCTGGCATAAGCCTTAGGATGTCCTAGTTGGTTAGTATTGTTATTGTTAGATCAAGAGGTCTTGAGTTTAATTCATGATGCTTTCATTATTTTTGAAGTTTAACATAAAAAATAAATATGACGCTTATACGTGTCATATGTACACTCGTGTATATGGCTTGATGAAATGATCATACTTTTTTATACGGTTTTTTTGGGGGGGGGGGGGGTACCGAAGCAGACCTCTTGTGGGTAGTCTGAAGGAGGAGGCGTGTGCATTGGTTTGGAGTAATTAAAGATGTGCCTGGGAATGTGGAAGGCGTTTTGTTAACTTTCCTCGTAACAAGCAGCAGTGTGGGATTCACTCAAATAACGCATGCATGCAGACTTGTTGGACTGGTTATGGCGAATTCTAGTATTCTTCCCTAATTAATATAATCCATTATTAATCACATAATCAGGCCCGTTAATAACTAGTATTTCCTTTTACGAGTTGCAACTGGACCGGACAAATATCTGAAGGATTCATATATGACAGACACTTTGTCAAACAGGTCTTGAGTGGGTCTGAAACCAACTTCTTTTGCTGCTGGCTGTTGTTGGCAACACAAATCAAATAGATGATGCTCCTTTCCTTTATTCCTTTTGCTGCTGGTTGTTGTTACCAGTTCGTTCTTCTTTCCTTTTCCATTTTGTCTAGTGGTGGCTGGTTGCTCGTAGTATATTTGAACCACCAAATGGCAGTAATAACAGAGGAGAAGGGTACTACTTTAGATTTGATTAGACAATTTCTGAGTAGATTTTGAGAGGCAGATTGGCTGGCCAGATTAGGTTAGAGATATGACGTGTACAAAATCTTGAAAAAAATTCAGCTTCATCTCGGTCCCGGTCGAAATAATCAACCACGGTGATGAGCATATTTTCATGGAGTATATAAGTTGGGTCAATAGTGCCCAACTAGGAAGCTGATTTCAGGCCATCTCCATGGATATGCATCTAGTTAGACTATGTAGTAGAAACATTTGTCGAGGTATATTTACTAGCTAACTTTATTCATAGATAGAAGATGAATAGATAGCCAAGGTCAGCTAATAAGTATCAACGGCTTGGTGGGTAATTATTCATTCATTTCCCCACCGATGTTGGTCATCGTACAAACTGAGCATGAATTAGCATCTCACTTTATGACCACTTTGTACAGGTGCGTCACAACTTCCTCTAAAACCACAAAGAGGCTATGCCAAGACCTTACAAACATCCTGAACTTCTGCAGGCCCATGAAACAATGTAGGTGATCCATGATCGACAAAGAATCGTAACACATACATCTCCCGATGCAGAGGCCGGGGGTCATCCTCTTGAGAAAAAAAATCAGGTAGGTAGCAAAATCTTAGCATTGCAACAATGTGATACAGCCAAGCATCATCTACCAAACCCAACACCACCACCAACAACCGAGGATGGTTTGTAAAACAAGACTACAAGATCATTGTAGCCTATTTTTTCCAGAGGACAACTAAGCTCAAGATTCAGGTAATAAGACTCCCGCCAACTGGCAGCGTAGAAGAAACCGCAAAACGCCATGACACTGACCAAGGGCTTTCATATGTCTTGGTGATCAGGGCATCAATGAGTTGCTGCACCTTGACGCTCCATTGCTGCACGATAAATTGACATGACTTGGTATGATGCTTTATGGATTTGCAACCAGAAAGATCAATTCATTTCTACAAGTTCACAATGCGACCGGCTTACTTTGCATAGGAAAGGAAACTTCACATCATTTCTTAAGAATCATGATAGAAATTCTTACTATGAACTTGTTCAATCAACAGGAATCCTTCCATGTGTGATATTTATGAATGTTACTACAACGAGTATGGAAAAAAAAGAAATCTATTATTTATCCATTCGAGCAAACCATTTGGATGTCGGACCATTTATTACTTCTAAGGATCGAAATAACACAAGAAAATTGGCATTGCGGTATGTCACAAAAAGGTTACTTTGGTTATATGATACTTCCAAATTTTCTAGTATATATATAGCAATAAAATTAGATCTGAAGTTGTAAAGGGCTGGAGCTGGAGATCATAGTGGGAGGAGATGTGTAAATTTGATTTGTAAGTATGCTTCGAAAACGGCAGTCCTCTGGTCAACTAGGTGTCACATCATGGAACCAGCAGTCATCTGGTCGAATTGTAAAACATGGTAGCGTGTACTAAAATGTTGAATCAAGTAGGGTAAGACATATTTTTACTATCCATTATATTGAAGTGAGTTCTTGATCCTTGCATGGTCTCTAGGGTAGCACTGCTGGAGATCACAGGTCAAGGAGAGGAACATATATTACTAGATCATTGACGGCGCGCGTTGCTGCGCCCATCTTTTTTATCAATAGAACGGTAGGAATATCAATAATATATATGATTCCATAAAACATGGTATCACTTTTAGGATAAACAACGTAGGAGGATAACATGCTGAAACATATATCTGGCAGATGTAAGTTCAATCATATAATGTATTTGCACACTCATCCATTTTGATAAATGAATTATATAAAATATTCATAAAAAACTCCACAGTATATAATATATAAATATAGTTGAATGATAAAATATGTGAGCTGGACATGTACATACAGTAAAAAATACAATATAGTTAATACTTGGTCCATAATAAACTGACAATATATAAGCCATAACAATATGACCGAAGAAATACATTGTACACAAGGCAACTACTTCAGTGTTTCTCTTGAAACTCGGTATAGATTCGACACGGCGCTGACATACAACTTTATATCGCAGAAGGCATGAGTCAAATTAGAAAGCTCAAAGGAGTTGTCAATCACACCTGTATCTTTTCAAATTTGTTGCGGTATAAGAAGGTCACGAGTTAGGTTAGTGAGGGGGTGTCAAATATTATGTGTGATGGTAGCCATTTCCTAGAAGCAAACAACTATAGACATCCTAGCCAGACCCCAAATCAAAATTTCCATACCAGTTTAGTACTTACAGTGAAACACATGTCTAGAGGCGATGAAAAGATCTCTTGCAAATGGTATTATCTCATGAAATCAACCTTTGAGGAAACAAATCAAAGTTAAACGGAAACTTGAATGCAAATTCACTGGTTACATATGATCTTTCTATCCAAATGGTACTATCAATAGAAAAACAGTAGAAAAGATAAAATCATATCAAGGTCATGCAGATAGCTCCACCAAAACATATTTTTTGCAATATTTTCAATTAACATAAGGTGGGACAACACTTCATAAAAAATACATGACTATTGTACAGATCCATTTCTTTATTCCTGATAGTGGGTAAGCGTGTTTCTAATCTCATCACAAGTTAATTGGTTGATACTTGTAAACATAGCTTTACTATGGTTGAAAAGGTGCCTCGTTTCAAACAATAATTAATAATACAAATTGCAATATAAGAAAGAAATGGATCTGTAGATTAGACTTTTCAACCAATTCTTTCTCATCTTGTGTTTTTAATGGCTTTGAGTGAAAGGTTGTAGATTAGACTTTTCGAGTACATTGTTACCTGCAAGCCAAGTGCAAGAAAACACATAATATTTCAATTAAGTGTGATGTTTAAACTTATGGCAACCATACTATTTATCACCAATACCAATTCATGTAAACGTCGTGATTTCTTAAACTGGAAACGCTAAGAAGCAGCAAACCTTACTATTTATCACTAATACTAATTGTTGTAAACTTCAAGAACTATTATCCCTCTAATCCTCCATCATAAGCTAGTTAGTTGGACTATTATAATGAGCAATTGTTGAGGACCCACCCTCCGGCATTGAGGTACAAAATCAACTAACCTCACAGAAAAGGTGTAATCTCATGTTCATCAGTACACAAATATTAGTGTTGAGATTACTATTCAGGACCGAGGTCTAAAATAAACAAATATGAAATAAAAAATAACCTGTCCATCATTACATGTATTGTTTTGACTCCATTCTCATGAGATGCCCCAGTGGTAGTGGTACATATTAATTTTTAGTTTCTAGTCGTAGGTCACATGGGTGAAAAGGAAGTTAACCAGAGGGGATAGATAGATTAGAGGGAAAGAAGAGTGATAATAGAAATATCTGAGAAATAATTGGAAATTTCAAATAATCAACATAATTTGGACAGTTCAAATGACAGTGCTTCAAGTCCACAACCATAGAGAAATTGTTTGTTTTTTGCAAGAATAAAGTTTGTTTAATTGAGAAGCCACATCTCTACATGAATACTTAATATCAGCTTCTTTTGTAGCACAAATATATTACCAGTATATACATAATCCCAAAGTTGATACGACTATCCAAGAAGTTATCTTGGAAACACGGTAAATTTGGCATGATTCAAACCTTCATGGGGTCTATAGAATGTCAACAACAAGTTCCTAACAATAACTTGGTTCAGATGGTTCCGAAAAAGATATTGGTTGTATCAAATGGATACACACCACCAACCTGCAGGGACATCTATAGCAGAATTAGGTTACTTGGTCTAGCAAAGAAATAAATAAAAGCATAATAATTGTACTACGTTAAAATGACCATTTTCAAGTCAGGATTTGTACTACATAATATTTTCAAATCCTTTTACAAATTACTCAATAATGGTAGGAAAAGGAGCAGGGAAACTAACCATTACATTCTCATGTACCAAATCTTGAGCACTCATCCATGAAATAAGATATATAAGCTCTTCCTACTTACCATTTGAATTCTTTGGTACCTACAAGAGAATTGTAATCAATACTAAGAGCAGGCATCGTAGAAGCTCACACCGCAGATAAGGTCACTCCGATACCTCTATTTCAGGGCAGACGTATCGGACGGCTGCGAACGATCAGGCCACGAAATCTGATGGCCAGAAGCATGAATGTGTGAGAGAGCTCCTAGAGTGCTCAGTTTACTGCACGGAAAAAATCACATGCAAAACGATTTAGCTGCATGAAAGTCTCCCGTGATCGTTAAGGAAGGAAAGTCACGATCTTGACGCGATTGCCCGAGACTTCCTGAAGAAATCAAATAGCCGTGAGGATTTGTAGCAGCGATAGGGTCATAGGGCCATGATTGCTGCAGTTTCGCCTGCGATTTATTACCTTGGTTTACTGTCCTAAATTCCTCTAATATAAACAATGGGGAGCTTATGTTGAACACACTACATATTTTTCATTATTTGTACCTTTCATGGTTGCTTTACTCGTCCCCTTATTCTGAACCATGTGCTCACACATCAGTTCTAAGCTTTTAATGAATGGGTGGCCGGGAGGATGCCTTTGAACATGGCACACTGCAAGGAATCACAATTGCAACATTACATCAGAAAATAAGAATTAACAATCAAAGAAACAATCTTCACCCTCCGTGTTCAGCGGCCGGTAATACACGGGAACTGACCTGTCAGAATCAGTGAACAAAATGCATTCAACAATTCAAAGAAAAGTCTCTAATCTGCAACATCATCATCGTGTAGTAACCACAGAAAACATGTGTATGACGCTGGGGATAATCGAAGGAAAATGGACTTGCACAATTTGTACCTTCCTTACGTGCGTTCGTTTCCAGAAGTGAGGATGCTGGGGAGAATCGGGCCCCTCCTTCTCCACCCTCCTTTTCTCCGTGGGAAATCCTCCGTCGTCGCTAGAGAGATCGTTTCTGAAATCGGCTACAACTTAGAACTGGCCCATGGATGGAAGTGACGGGAGGGGCTAAAGGCCAGAGGGCTATAGTCTACAGCGACGGCGGTAGACAATCTCTCCTTCGCAGCCTTTTTTTCTTCTCCAACAACAAGCACCGTACCGGCATAGGAAACCCCCGCAAAATCATTAGACTGTTGCCTGCCGCTAGGACGATCACCGGCCATGAAAGATTTGTTTCTCTCTCGGCCGCCGAGGAGAAGGAGCACTGAGAGTGACCAGAGGACTATTTTTCTTCCAGTTGAGGGCCGCATCGCGAGGGGCTATGAGCTGAAGTGAACGGTGGCGGTGGCGGCGCAACCCGTGCCCAGGCATCCCGATCTGTTCCTCTCTTGACCGCCGAGGAGATGGAGCACTGCGAGGACCGTGCTCGGTTGTATGTGCTCGGTCCGGTAAATGGGCTGCGCGGCTCGATGGTGGTCGGTCTGCCGCCGTACGACCCTGACTCCATCCCCGTGGACCACTTCCGCGATTTCTTCTTCGGCAGTATTATCTTCACCGTCCTCCGCTCCGCCGGCTGGTCCGCGGCGGCCGCCGTCGCCTCTCCCGAGGCCGCCGAGGCGCGAAGGGAGCGCACCCGCGGCGCGGCTGGTGACGACGGCGAGCAGCGACATTGAGGTGGGTGGCCATGGATGGGGGCAACGGCGAGGAGGGATTTTGCAATTGCGGTGATATTGTGCCTCGGATCGATCCACAGAGACCGTGCGCATCCTCCTCTCTCTCTGTATCGGTGACGGTTGGGCTGGATGGATCCAGGAAGAGCTGGAATGGGCTGGTCGACGGCCCAGTGAATCAGAGGCCATCGTTTCGGTCCCTGGAGTGGCAGCCCACAGGACAACCGGGCCAAATTACACACAATACGAGGCAGAACGTTTTTCACACCAGATCTGACCATCATAAAAACGGACGGCCAGAAACGTGAATCGCTGAGAAGCCTCGCTTTAGGTTCGGTTTTGCTGTCCTTAATTTGGCACAAACATTGAGCTCAAAAAGGTCTTGGACGATGACACCTAGAAAGCCTTCTATATGTGCAAGGATCAAACCAAAACCATGCATAATAAACACACAAAGGAGAGAAACCCAAGACGCGAACAAAAACAAAATCTACCTTGCTTTGAGAATTCAAAATAACAAACTTACGTACATAAAATTGCCAAATTGGTACTACTAAACTAGGGATTGAACTCAGGAAGCCAAATTGCATACCGTGGAAGAGCGAGCTTGAACAAGTATTTCGGGCTTTGGGTGGGATGGGAACTAACAAGAACATGAGCTCTATATATTCTATCAGTTGTTTCTCAAAGACGAATAGCTACATATATATTCAACAAGTTTTTATCAGGTAGCCTGATGGTAGCATGATAACCGTCAAGCAGACAAACGAACAAACAAATCATGAAGCCAAAGCGAGGCCACCACCATAGCAGTGACTAAATGGCCACGGCGAGCTCAGAGCAGCAACCGAAGGCAAGGAGAGGAGCTCACCATGGTTCTTTTTGTAGCCGATGCCCGTCGCTGCCATTGATGTACGGCAGCGGAAAAGGCAAGGTGCCTGGCGCAATGAATCCCTTCTCCTATGCTATACCGGATCCTGCACAAGGACAAGAGAAATATTGAGATAATCTTGAGATCAAATTGAAGAACGAGAGAATAAGTCATGGGGATAGATAGAGAGAGAGAGAGAGAAAGGAAGAATGATGCTAATGAACAAAGCCACTGACATTGCCTAGTAGGGATTGACATTTATCTTATGAAAATAAGATTCTGCATAATCGAGCAACAGGACGAGCACTATTCCATTTCAAAAAAAAACAAAAACAGAATGAGCATGCATAAGTTGACCAATCCAAGCAAACAAATATTCAACCTTGGAAAAAAATACCATATTTATGTTATCCAAACGTAATTATAGTCAAAGAGGTCACACTGGAGGCAATCTTCATTTCTTATTAGAACTCGTAGGAATGACCATGTACAACCGCAAAATAGAAGGAATGACCGTGTTAGAGGTCTCTTAGAGCATTCTAAAATCTATTGAGATATGTCTCCATGTGATGTACTATCCTCAACTAGGAACATCAATGATGGGAAAACTAAGTTAATTTCCACAACTGAAAGCAAACAAATAGTCTCAGTTCCCTAACAATATTTTGCTTTGTAACGGTACCTTCTTGTCTGCCACAACAACATAGCTGAGTAGAAATCAAGCTCTCTACCAGAGAATCCTCTTTGGCTAGGTCTCTCTTTATATGTAAACCTACTTATCTAACAATTGTGTTGGGATCTTGGATAGTATTTATGTGCAAAGCAATTGACACTATAGAGCTAAACACAATGGTAAAGTGGGGAATGAGATGCATCATAGTGCTCTTTTCCAAGAAATGGTCGCCCCACCCTTGCCATTGAAGCATCATGTATCCAAAATATAATTATTGTGGCTCGATGACCCCGTAACCAGAGAAAGAGGAGGAATAGAGGAAGAAGAGAAGACCTTCAATGTTTAGAGCCAAGGTTGACCCCACGCCAGTCCTGTAGCTATTGGAAATATGCCCTAGAGGCAATAATAAGTTAGTTATTATCATATTTTCTTGTTCATGATAATCGTTTATTACCCATGCTATAATTGTATTGATTGGAAACTCAAATACATGTGTGGATACATAGACAACAAAGTGTCCCTAGTAAGCCTCTTCTAGACTAGCCCGTTGATCAAAGATGGTCAAGGTTTCCTGAACATAGACATGAGTTGTCATTTGATAACGGGATCACATAATTAGGAGAATGATATGATGGACAAGACACAACCATCAGCATAGAAGTTGATCGTGTCAGTTTATTGCTACTTCTTTATCAATGTCAAGTATCTGTTCCTACGACCATGAGATCATGCAACTCCCTGACACTGAAGGAATGCCTTATGTGTATCAAATGTCACAAAGTAACTCGGTGACTATAAAGGTGCTCTACAGGTATCTCCGAGGGTGTTTGTTGGGTTGGCGTGGATTGAGAATGGGATTTCTCACTCCGTATGACGGAGAGGTATCTCTGGGCCCACTCGGTAATGCAACATCACAAGAAGTTTGCAAGCAATGTGACTAAAGAGTTAGTCACGGGATCTGGTATTACGGAACGAGTAAAGAGAATTGCCGGTAACAAAATTGAACTAGGTATGGAGATACCAACGATCGAATCTCGGGCAAGTAATATACCGATGGACGAAGGGAGCCGCATACGGGATTGTCTGAATCCTTGACATCGTGGTTCGACTGATAAAGATCTTCGTAGAATATGTAGGAACCAATATGGGTATCTAGGTCCCGCTATTGGTTATTGACCGTAGATTTGTCTGGGTCATGTTTACATAGTTCTCGAACCCGCAGTGTCTGCAGACTTAACGTTCGGTGACAATTTCGTATTGTTGAGTTATGTATGTTGGTGACCCAAGGTTGTTTTGAGTTCCAGAGGAGATCCCAGACATCACGAGGAGCTCCAGAATGGTCGTAGGTAAAGATTTATATATGGGAAGTCATATTTTGGCTAACGGAAAAGTTTTGGGTTTTTCTGGTATTGTACCGAGAAGCATCTATAAGGTTCCAGAAACTTCCGAAGGAGTCCGGAAGTCCACCAAGGGTTCCACCATGTCCCAAGGGTTTTTATGGCCTGAGGGGAGACACAGTGTCCTTATTGGGCCAAGCGCACAAGTCCCTCAAGGCCCATGCAATTGGGAAAGGTGGAAAGTCCACCTTTTTATGGAAGGGAAGGAGGGGGACTAGGATTCCACCTCCTCCCCCCTTCGCTGAGCCCTAGGGCTTGGAGGGGATTATCTCCATGCCCCTCCACCTATATATAGAGGGGAGGGGCGCCCCAAGAGCACACATGAAGCCCTTGGCGCCCCTCTCTCTCCCTAGATTGTTTTCTCCTCCGTTCACGGTTTCGCTAGCGCTAGGCGTTGCCCTACCATGATAGCACCACCACCGCTGCCACCATGCTGTCGTGTTGCTGGAGAACTCATCTACTACTCTGCCCTCACTCGCTAGATCGAGGAGGTGGAGATGTCATCGAGCTGTACGTGTGCTGAACGCGGAGGTGCCGTCCGCTCGGCACTAGATTGGGAGGGATCGTGATTGGATGGCGGGACGGATCGTGAAGACGTTTGACTACATCAACCGCATTTATTTACGCTTCGGCTTAGCGATCTACAAGGGTATGTAGACACCCCCCCTCTCATAGCTATGCATATCCATGGATAGATCTTGCGTGTGCGTAGGATTTTTTTTGTTTCCCATGCAACATTCCCCAACAGTGGCATCATTAGCTAGGTCTATGCGTAGATGATATGCATGAGTAGAACACAAAGGAGCTTGTAGGCGTTGATATTCAGATTGCTTCCTCCCTTGGTGTTTTCTTGATTCAGCGGTATTGTGGGATGAAGTGTCTCAGACCAATCTTACTCATCCACGTACGAGAGACCGGTTTCATCGACTAACATGTAACTTTGTTGCATAAAGATGGTTGGCGGGTGTCTATCTCTCCCACTCTAGTTGGATCAGATTAGACTAAGGTGGTCCTTGTAGAAGGTTGAATATCAATTTGTGTATCGCCGTTGTGGTTTTGCGTAGGTAAGAATCGTTCTTGCTAGATACCCATAGCAGCCACGTAAAATATGCAACAACAATTAGAGGACGTCTAACTTGTTTTTGCAGGGTATGTTGTGATATTATATGGCCAAAGACATGATGAGATATATGTGATGTATGAGATGATCATGTTTTGTATAGATTATCACGACTTGCATGTCGTTGAGTACGACAACCGACAGGAGCCATATGGTTGTCTTTAATTATTGTATGACCTGCGTGTCAATCATTAAGCGCTATGTAATGCTTTACTTTATCGCTAAACGGTAGCAACAATAGTAGAAGCATGGTTGGAGCGACAACCCCGATGGCAACACAATGATGGAGATCATGATGATCGAGATCATGGTGTTATGCCGATGACGATGGAGATCATGCCGGTGATTTGGAGATGGAGATAAAAAGAACAAGTTCATGGTCATATCATGTCTTATGATTTGCATGTGATGTTAATCCTTTTATGCACCTTGTTTTTCTTAGGATGACGGTATCATTATAAGGTGATCCCTCACTTAAATTTCAAGATAAAATTGTGTTCTCCGAGTGTGCACTGTTGCGAAAGTTCATCGTTTCGAAGCACCACGTGATGATCGGGTGTGATAGCCTCTGTGGTCACATACAACGGGTGCCAGACAGTGTTTCACATGCGGAACACTTGGGTTAAACTTGACTAGCCTAGCATGTATGGACATGGCCTCAGAACACAGGAGAACGAAAGGCCAAACATGAGTCATATAGTAAATATGATCAACATGGAGATGTTCACCATTGAAACCACCTCATCTCATGTGATGATCGAGCTTGGGTTGGTGGATTTGGATCATGTTACACTTAGACAACATGAGGTATGTGATTTGAGTGGGAGTTCTTAAGTAATATGATTAATGGAACTCATTATCATGAACATAGTCAATGTGTCTTTGCAAATTATGTTGTAGATCAATAGCTCACGCTGTAGCTCCCATGAATTTTGATACATTGCTAGAGAAAAAGTAAGTTGAAAGATGATGGTAGCAATTATGCGTACTGGGTCCGTAAACTTAGGATTGTCCTCATTGCTGCACAGAAGGCTTATGTCCTTGATGCACCTCTCGGTGCGCCACCCCCTCTAGCATCGTCTGTGGATGTTGTGAACATCTGACAGACACGTTGTGATGACTACTTGATAGTTTAGTGCGTCATGCATTACAGCTCGGAATTGAGGCTCCAAAGATGTTTTGAACGTCATTGAGCATATCAGATGTTCCAAGAGCTGGAATTGAGATTTCAGGCTCGTGCCCGTGTTGATAGGTACGAGACCTCCAACAAGATTATTTGCCTGCAAGATGAAGGAGAATATCTCAATCAGTGAACATGTACTCAGATTGTATGGGTGTTGCAAATTGCTTGAATCGAGTGGGAGTTGATCTTCCAGATAAGATAGTGATTAACATAGTTCTCCAAGTCATTGCCACCAAGCTACTAGAGCTTCGTGATGAACTCTAACATGCCAGGGATGGATGATCCCATGAGCTAGTCGCAATGTTCGACACCACGAAGGTAGAAATCAAGATGGAGCATCAAATGTTGATGGTTAGTAAAACCAGTAGTTTCGAGAAGGGCGCGGGCAAGAAGGGAACCTTCATAAATGGCAAGCCAGTTGCTGCTCGAGTGAAGAAACCCAATGTTGAACCCAAACCCGAGACAGAGTGCTTTTATTATGAGGAGAATGATCATTGGAGCGGAACTGCCCTAGATGCTTGGTAAATAAGAAGGCTGGCAACGTCAACAGAAGTATATTTGATATACGTGTTATTGATGTGCACCTTACTAGTACTCCTAGTAGCGCTTGGGTATTAGATACAGGTTCAGTTCCTAAATGTTGGTAACTCGAAATAAAAGCTAAGGAATAAAAGGAGACTAGCTAAGGGCGAGGTGAGGATGTGTGTTGGAAGTGTTCCCAAGGTTGATGCGATCACCATCGCAAGCTCTCTTTACCTTCAGGATTAGTGAGGAACCTAAATAAATTTTATTTGGTGTTTGCATTGAGCATGAAAATGATTAGATCGTGATTATTGCAATATGATTATTCATTTAAGTTAGAGAATAATGGTTATTCTATTTACATGAATAATACCTTCAATGGTCATGCACCCAATGTGAATGGTTTATTGAATCTCGATCGCAGTGATACACATGTTCATAATATTGATTCCAAAAGATGCATAGTTAATAATGATAGTACCACAATACTTGTGGCACTGCCGCCAAGGTCATATTGGTGTAAAGCGCATGAAGAAACTCCATGCTGATGGATCTTTTGACTCACTCAATTTTGACTCGGTTGAGACATGCGGACCATGCCTCATGGGCAAGATGACTAAAACCCTGTTTTCAGATTTGATGGAACATGCAAGTAACCTATTGGAGATGATACATATTGATGTATGGGGTCCAATGAGTGTTGAAACACGTAGTGAATATCGTTATTTTCTTACCTTCACTGACGATTTGAGTAGATATGGGGATATTTACTTAATGAAACACAAGTCTGAAATTTTTGAAAAGTTCAAGCAATTTCAAAGTGAAGTTGAAGATCATCTTGACAATAAGATAAAATGTCCATGATGTGATTGTGGAGGTGAATATCTGAGTTATGAGTTTGGTATGCAAACTAAGACAATGTGGAAATTGTTTCACAACTCACTCCACACCTGGAACACCATAGTATGATGGTGTGTCCGAACGTCGTAGTCGTGCTCTATTGGATATGGTGCGTACCATGATGTCTCACCAATTTGCCACTATAGTTTTGGGGTTATGCATAAAAGGCAAATACATTCACTTTAAATAGGGCACCATCAAAGTCCGTTGAGACGACACTGTATGAATGATGGCTTGGCAAGAAACCTAAGTTGTCGTTTCTTGATGTTTGGGGCTGCGACACTTACGTGAAAAAGGTTTCAACCTGATGAGCTCGAACCCAAAGTGGAAAAATTCATCTTCATAGAATACCCTAAGGAAACAGTTGGGTATACCTTCTATCTCAGATCCAAGGGCAAAGTTTTTGTTGCTAACAATGGGTCCTTTCTCGAGGAAAAGTTTATCTCGAAAGAATTGAGTAGGAGGAAAGTACAACTTGATGAGATTATTGAACCTTCACTTCAGTTGGATGGTAGCATGACACAGAAAGATGTTCCTGCAACGTCTACACCAAATGAAGAGGAAGTTAATGATGGTGATCATGACAATTTAGATCAATTTACTATCGAGCCTCATAGGTCGACGAGGAATCGTACTGCCCCTGAGTGGTATGGCAATCCTATCTTGGAAATCATGTTGTTAGACAACAATGAGCCTACAAACTATGAATAAGCGATGGTGGGTCCGGATTCCAACAAATGGCTAGGAGCCATGAAATTCAAGATTGGATCCATGTATGAAAACCAAGTATGGACTTTTGTAGACTTGCCCGTTGAATGACAGATCGTTAAGTACAAATGTATCTTTGTGAGGAAGACATACGATGATGGTAAATGTCACCATGGATAAAGCTCGACTTGTCGCAGAGGTTTCCTGCAAGTTCAAGGAGTTGACTACGATGAGATTATAACACGCGTAGCGATGCTAAAATCTGTTGGAATTATGTTAGCAGTTGCTACATTTTCAATTATGAAATCTGGCAGATGAGTGTCAAAACATTGTTTCCTTAATGGTTTCCTTGAGGAAAGGTTGTAACCAGAAGGTTTTCTTGATTCTAAGGATGTTAAAGGCATGCGAGCTCTAGTGATCCATTTATGGACTGGAGCAAGCATCTCAGAGTTGGAATATACGCTTTGATGAGGTAAGCAAAGCTTTTGGGTTTATACAAAGTTTATAAGAAACTTGTATTTACAACAAAGTGAGTGAGAGCACTATAGAATTTCTGATAAAGTATATGTGGATAACATATTGTTGATCGGAAATAATGTAGAATTTCTAGAAAGCATAAAGGGTTGTTTGAAATGAGTTTTTCAAAGGAAGACCTGGATAAATTTGCTTACATATTGGGAATCAAGATCTATAGAGATAGATCAAGATGTTTGATAAGACTTTCACAAAGCACGTACCTTGACAATATTTTGAAGGAGTTCAAAATGGAACAACCAAAGAAGGAGTTCTTGCCTGTGTTATAACATGTGAAGTTGAGTAAAGACCCAACACTCGACCACAACAGAAGAAAGAGAAAGGACGAAGGTCGTCCCCTATGCCTTAGCCATAGGCTCTATACAGTATGCCATGTTGTGTACCACACCTATGTGTGCCTTGCCACGTGTCTGGCAAGGGGGTACACGAGTGATCCAAGAGTGGATCACTAGACAGTGGTAACAAATTATCCTTAGTAACTAGAGGAGTAAGGATATGTTTCTCGATTATGGAGGTGACAAAGAGTTCATCGTAAAGGGTTACGTCGATGCAAGCTTTGATACCAATCCGGATGACTCTGAGTAGCAGACCGGATACGTATAGGGGAGCAGCCATTTGGAACAGCTCCAAGTGGGGCATAGTAGCAAAATCTATGATATGACATAGAGATTTGCAAAGTGCGCACGGATCTGAATGTTGCAAACACGGTTATCAAAAAGCCTCTCTCACAAGCAAAACACGATCAAACCCCGGAACTCATTGGGTGTTAATAACATGGTGATGTGAGTGTTAATCATATGGTGATGTGAACTAGATTATTGACTCTAGTGCAAGTGGGAGACTGTTGGAAATATGCCCTAGAGGCAAAAATAAGTTAGTTATTATCATATTTCCTTGTTCTTGATAATCGTTTATTATCCATGCTATAATTGTATTGATTGGAAACTCAAATACATGTGTGGATACATAGACAACAAAGTGTCCCTAGTAAGCCTCTACTAGACTAGCTCGTTGATCAAAGATGGTCAAGGTTTCCTGACCATAGACATGAGTTGTCATTTGATAACGGGATCACATCATTAGGAGAATGATGTGATGGACAAGACCCAACCATAAGCATAGCGGTTGATCGTGTTAGATTATTGCTACTACTTTATCCATGTGAAGTATCTGTTCCTACGACAATGAGATCACGCAAATCCCTGACACCGGAGGAATGCCTTGTGTGTATAACATCACAACGTAACTAGGTGACTATAAATATGTTCTACAAGTATCTTCGAGGGTGTCTGTTGGGTTGGCGTGGATCGAGACTGGGATTTTTCACTCCGTATGACCGAGAGGTATCTCTGGGCCCACTCGGTAATACAACATCACAAGAAGCTTGCAAGCAATGTGACTAAGGAGTTAGTCACAAGATCTTATATTACAGAATGAGTAAAGAGACGGTAACGAGATTGAACTAGGTATGAAGATACCGATGATCGAATCTCGGGCAAGTTACATACCAATGGACAAACGGAACTGCATACGAGATTGTCTGAATCCTTGACATCGTGGTTCGACCAGTAAAGATCTTCGTACAATATGTCAGAACCAATATGGGCATCCAGGTCCTGCTATTGGTTATTGACCGTAGAGTTGTCTCAGTCATGTCTACATAGTTCTCGAACCCGTAGGGTCTGCACACTTAACATTCGGTGACAATTTGGTATTGTTGAGTTATGTATGTTGGTGACTAAAGGTTGTTCGGAGTCACGGATGAGATCCTGGACATCACGAGGAGCTCCAGAGGTAAAGATTTCTATATGGGAAGTCATATTTTGGCTAACAAAAAAGTTTTGGGTTTTTCCGGTATTGTATTGGAAGCTTCTAGAAGGTTCCAAAGACTTCCGGAAGAGTCCAGAAGTCCACCAAGGGTTCCACCATGTCCTAAGGGTTTGCATGGGATGAGGAGAGACACTGTGTCCTTATTGGGTCAAGCGCACAATTCCCTCGAGGCCCATGCAGTTGGGAAAGGTGGAAAGTTCACCTTTGTATGGAAGGGAAGGACAGGGACTAGGATTCCACCTCCCCCCTTGGATGCACCCTAGGGCTTGGAGGGGCTGCTCTCCACGCCCCTTCACCTATATATAGAGGGGAGGGACACCCCAAGAGCACACATGAAGCCATTGGTGCCCCTCTCTCTCCCTAGATCGTTTTCTCCTCCGTTCGCGATTTCGGTAGCGTTAGGCGTAGCCCTAGCGAGATGGCATCACCACCGCCGCCATCACGCCATCATGTTGCTGGAGAATTCATCTACTACTCCGCCCTCGCTCGCTGGATCAAGGAGGTGGAGATGTCATCGAGCTGTACGTGTGTTGAACACGGAGGTGACGTCTGTTCGGCACTAGATCGTGACGAATCGTGATTGGATCGCAAGGTGGATCATGATTTGATCGCGAAGCCATTCGACAACATCAACCGTATTTACTAACACTTTCGCTTAGCAATCTACAAGGGTATGTAGAGACACTCCCCTTCTCATAGCTATGCCTCTCCATGGATAGATCTTGCGTGCGCGTAGGATTTTTTTTGTTTCCCATGCAACGTTCCCCAACAGTAGCTACGCAGACGGCAATCACAAGAGTTGTGAAGTCCAGAGTCCATAACAGATGCTTAGAGATTTCACCCTTATTTTCTTCTGGCTAATCATGACACAATATGGTGTAGGAAATGCGGGAGCACATAGTTCATGTCAACTTCCCTCCCTCCCTCCCTCCATCAGCATGCCACTTCCTGTGATATTCAAACAAACCACCGAGTCAGATCTGTCGCTAATGGATACAACAAAACACATCATTAATACCTAAGAAAAGATAAATTGTATAATATATTCTCCCTCAGTCCGGGACCACTTGTCGGAGAAATGGATGTATCTAGACATATTTTAGTTCTAGGTACATCCATTTTTATCCATTTCTTCAACAAGTATTTTCACACGGAGAGAGTATCACTTATCCAATCCTATCAAACGAGACCAAGAATCATTTAGTCATGAAATATGAACTCTAAAGGCCAATCTTATCAGCAACACAAACAGTAGCATAACCATAATCATGTAGTTACTATACCATGCAAATTCAAGAAACTAAACCTAGCAATATTAAATATAAACCAGAACACCTACTTTATTTGTTTTCCTGCTGCAACTTGCTACCACAAATGTTGTCCCTTTTGGTGCTTAAAAGAAAGGCGACATATTAACGTGTCATGCCATGAGTAAATGTCATGTTAAATTTGTGATTCTAAGAGTGAAAATCAAAGTCCAACATCAACCAATATGATGGAACTCGATAGGTGGAATAGAACTAGTGTGTAAGTGGGAGTGAAGGAGAAGATGCAGACCATGAGCTCCACTCCTCAGAGACGCAGACCAGGGGCTCCGAACACCGACAAACAGAAACAAAAAATTGCCGGATCAACCCTCCACTGCTTCATGTGGTAGAAACATGACACATTACAAGGGGTCAGTCACTACTCACTAACATGCTTGATGACTTCATTTATGGCAGTCCACAATGCCCACCACAAAGCTAAATCACAAAATGCTTGCTACTCGCCGAAGGAATGTGTATTTCAGAAATGAATTACACCGGCAAATAGACAAAAAAAGTCCCTTCTCAGCAGTTTCACTTTTTCCCTACACATATACACATGATTGATAGCTAACACTCGGACATACACTTGATTGATTCCAAGAGAAGATATCAAAATGTTGCAAGATACTAGCATGCTAAATCCTACAATACACATTATCAATACACAATATACACGCATTTTGTTCTAGATATCCCATTAAAAAATCAAAAAACCGAGCATATGGATTCTATCAAACAGAACATGGACTGTTCAACTGACTGAGCAGACAAATCAAAGAGAGCTTATTGGTCGGTTAAAAAAATATTAGAAGGTTTATTTGCTACAACAAATATCAAGGACATATTACTTGTTATTTTCCCAATATGTGAGGAAATGTAGTTGTAGTTTTACTGATATATAGTACCAGCTAGCCTTTATATTGTGGCTTCTGGATAGACAAGGACACATGAAAGGAGAAAGCTTTGGACTATGTCCTTTATACTACTTCACACTGTTTGTGTCTCATGCTACCTGCATATCTCATCTCCACTTCATTTGACCAACGTACTACTAGACATGACAAGACAAAGCATTGTTTGAACCAACAGATGTACGGTCATCTTAATTTCGGATGGTAGATGTATGCACCTCCCACTCCTTGTCCCAGGGTATCAACACAATAGATTAAGATTTGGTTTGGGATCAATCAGGTGGTACCTATGCTTGAGTGATGGGTCGTGGTTGTTCTTGGTGTTGATTAAGAGAAGAGGTCCTTCTCCTCCTCTAACGAACCCATCAGCTCATAGAGATGGTCATCTTGTTTGATTCTTTGGTGTCTTCCTCTTACAGATGGATGGATGGATCAACTACTGGACTCCATCCATGTCCTTCATTTGTCTTGGGACAGTTGGTGATGAGGTCCTCGAAAAGTTGCTGAGCCTTGATGATCAGTTGCCGCACTAGAAACATCGACATTGGTCAGTAAGATGCTACAAGCAAAGTTGTCAGAATCGCGACTCAAGTCTTAGAATCTTACGACCTTATGATCCAAACCATTAGGTCATGGCTGGTTGAGGCATAAAACAATAATAGTTGATAACTTTAATTATTTGAATACTTAATCATTAAAAAGATCCAAACTTTAAGGTACTATAAAAACATATGTGTATGTCCTTTATTCATTTCATTAACCACGACTCAATTGTCGTGGGCACATAGCGCATGAGGAAAGAGCAAAGGAGAGGAACCAGCTAATGGCCCACAAGTATAGGGGATCAATCGTAGTCCTTTCGATAAGTAAGAGTGTCAAACCCAATGAGGAGCAGAAGGATATGATAAGCGGTTTTCAGCAAGGTAATTTCTGCAGGCACTGAAATTGTAGATAGCAAGTAGTTTGATAGCAAGGCAATTTGTAACGAGCAAGTGATGATAACAATAGGTAAGGTGCAGCAACGTAGCCCAATCCTTTTGTGGAAAAGGACAGGCCAAAAGTATTTCTTATGATGAGCAAAGTGTTCTCGAGGGTACACAGGAATTTCATGTAGCCACTTTCGTCATGTTGGTTTGACTTATGTTCGCTACTTTCATAATTTGATATGTGGGTGGACCGATGCTAAGCTGATGTTGTTACTTGAACTAACAACCTACTTATTGTTAACCCCCTTGCAAGCATCCACAACCATGAGAAAAGTATTAAGACAAAGTCTAACCATATCATTAAACATGTGGACCCAAATCAGCCCCTTACGGAGTAGCGCATAAACTAGGGTTTAAGTTTCTGTCACTCTCGCAACCCATCATCTAATAACTACTCCACAATGCATTCCCTTAGGCACAAGGATGGCAAAGTGTCATGTAGTCGACATTCACATGACACCACTAAGGTAATCACAACATACATATCATAAAAAATATCACACATATCGAGTTCACATGAGTACTTGCAACATGACTTCTCATGTGACCTCAAGAATAAAAGTAACTACTGACAAATAATATGCATGCTCAAGATCAGAGGTGTATTGAATAGCATAATGGATCTGAACATATAATCTTTCACCAAATAAACTATATAGTAATCAATTACACAAGGTAATCAACACTACTAGTCACCCACAGGTACCAATCTGAGATTCCGGTACAAAGATTGAACACAAGAGATGAACTAGGGTTTGAGAGGAGATGGTGTTGTTGAAGATGTTGATGAAGAATGGCCTCCCCAAGATGAGAGGTGATACGTCTCCAACGTATCTATAATTTTTTTATCACAAGAGATGTTTTATGTGCATTAATATGTTATTTATATTATTTTTGGGACTAACCTATTAACCTAGTGCCTAGTGCCAGTTTCCATTTTTTCCTTGTTTTTGAGTATTGCAAAAAAGGAATATAAAACGGAGTCCAAACGGAATAAAATTCTACGATGATTTTTCTTGGACCAGAAGGAACCCAGGAGACTTGGAGAAGAGTCCAGAAGACCTACGGGTGGGCCACAAGCCACCTGGGCGCGCTCTAGGGGGAGGGTGCCCCTGGCTTGTGCCCCCCCATAGCTCCTCCAACCCTAATTATTCGCCTATAAATTCAGGAATATTACCCCAATACCAAAAAGAGCCATAATAATACTTTACCGCCGCCGCAAGCCTCTGTTCCTGTGAGATCCCATCTTGGAGCCTTTTCCATTAATCTATCGGAGGGGGATTCGATCACAGAGTGCATCTACATCAACACCATTGCCCTTCCGATGATGCGTGAGTAGTTCACCACAGACCTTCGGGTCCATAGCTAGTATCTAGATGGCTTATCCTCTCTCTATGTTCTTCACTACCATGTTCTCCATTATCTTCATGGAGGTCTATCCGATGTAATACTCTTTTGCCGGTGTGTTTGTCAAGATCCGATGAATTGTGGGTTTATGTTCCGATTATCTATGAATATTATTTGAATCTTCTCTGAATTCTTATATGCATTATTTCATATCTTTGCAAGTATCTTTGAGTTATTGGTTTGGTTTGTCCAATAAGATTGGTAATTCTTGCAATGGGAGAAGTGCTTGGTTTTGGGTTGAATCTTGCGATGTCCTCACCCAGTGACAAAGTAGGGGTAGCGAGGCACGTATTTGTATTGTTGCCATCGAGGATAAAAAGATGGGGATTTCATCATATTGCTTGAGTTTATCCCTCTACATCATGTCATCTTACTTAACGTGTTACTCTGTTCTTCATGAACTTAATACTCTAGATGTAGGCAGGAGTCGCTCGATGTGTGGAGTAATAGTAGTAGATGCAGAATCATTTGGGTTTAGTTAATACAGATGTGATGCCTATATGCATAATCATTGCCTTGGATATCGTCATAACTATTCGTTTTTCTATCAATTGCTTGACCGTAATTTCTTCACCCACCCTATTATTTCCCTTGAAGAGAGAAGCCTCTAGCGAAACCTATGCCCCCCGGTTCTATTATCCATATTATATTTTTGGATCTATAATAGAAAAATACCTTGCTGCAATTTTATTTACTTTTATTTAGTTTTACTTCTAGCAATATTTTATATCGATCTCTATCAAATCTCATGCTTGCAAGTAACCTGAAGGGATTGACAACCCCTTTATAGCGTTGGGTGCAAGCGTTTGATTGTTTGTGTAGGTGCATAAATTGGGGACTTTCTTGTACCTCCTACCGGATCGATACCTTGGTTCTCAAAAACTGAGGCAAATATTTATCTACTTTGCTGCATCACCCTTTCCTCTTCAAGGGAAAACCAACGCAAGCTCAAGAAGTAGCAAGAAGGATTTCTGGCGCCGTTGCCGGGGAGGATACATAGCAAGTCTAAATCAAGCCTACCAAGTACCCATCACAAACTCATTTCTTGCATTTACATTATTTGCCATTTGCCTCTCGTTTTCCTCTCCCCCACTTCTAAAACAAATTTCAGAAAAATCCAAAAAGATTTGCCCTTTTATTCGCCTTTCTTCCGTTCGTCTTTTTGTTTGCATTTTGTTTGCTCGTGTGTCAGATCGCTTAAACTCATGGCTAGCCTTACTACTATCGCCAGTACTCCCATGTGTGAAGTTCTTAATTTTAAGCAAAGGGAGGGAGAAAACTTAAAAGATGCTTGGTATCGAATTTTGTGACACCCCCAATTACGACTGTACGCTAAGCATACACAAAATGCGTACGACCAAGATTAGGGACTCACTAATCAATATCACAATACAACACAACTCTAGACACAAATTAAAGTCATACAACTTCATATTATAAGCCAGGGGCTGATACGTCTCCAACGTATCTACTTTTCCAAACTCTTTTGCCCTTGTTTTGGACTCTAATTTGCATAATTTGAATGGAACTAACCCGGACTGACGTTGTTTTCAGCAGAATTGCCTTGGTGTTATTTTTGTGCAGAAACAGAAGTTCTCAGATTGACCTAAAACTTTACGGAGAATAATTTTGGAATTAATAAAAAATATTGGCGAAAGAATCAACTACAGGGGGCCCACCACCAGGCCACAAGCCTGGAGGGGCCGGCCACCCCCCTAGGGCGCGCCCTGGGGCTTGTGGCCCCCCTGATGCTCCTTCGACCTTGTTTCCACTTCTATATATTCCTATTCGGGGAGAAAAAAATCAAGAAGAATAGTTCATCACGTCTCACGATACGAAGCCGCCGCCACCTCCTATTCTTCCTCGGGAGACCAGATCCGGAGTCTGTATTGGGCTCCAGAGAGGGGAAATCGACGCCTTCATCATCATTAACCATCCTTCATCACCAATTAAATGATGCTCTCCACCGTTCGTGAGTAATCTCATCGTGGGCTTGCTGTACGGTGATGGATTGGATGAGATTTATCATGTAATCGAGCTAGTTTTGTTAGGGTTTGATCCCTAGTATCCACTATGTTCTGAGATTGATGTTGCTATGACTTTGCTATGCTTAATGCTTGTCACTAGGGCCCGAGTGCCATGATTTCAGATCTGAACCTACTATGTTTTCATGAATTTTCCTTAGTTTGCATTAGGACCCCGCTGCCACAGGAGGGTAGGACAAAAGATGTCATGCAAGTTCTTTTCCATAAGCATGTATGACTATATATGGAATACATGCCTACATTACATTGATGAATTGGAGCTAGTTCTGTGTCACCCTATGTTATAACCTTTGCATGATGAATGCCATCTGACATAATTATCCATCACTGATCCATTGCCTACGAGCTTTCCATATATTGATCTTTGCTAAGTTACTTTTCCATTGCTACCGTTACAAACACTACAAAACTGCTACTATCGCTTTTGCCACCGTCACCGTTACTTCTATACTACTTTGCTACTGACTACTTTGCTGCAGATATTAAGTCTTTCAGGTGTGGTTGAATTGACAACTCAGCTGCTAATACTCGGGAATATTCTTTGGCTCCCCTTGTGTCGAATCAATAAATTTGGGTTGAATACTCTACCCTCGAAAACTGTTGCGATCCCCTATACTTATGGGTTATCAAGACCTTTTTCTGGCGCCGTTGCCTGGGAGCATAGCTTTATTCTCTGAATCACTTGGGATATATATCTGTTGATCACTATGAGGAATATTAAAGATCCAAAAACCAAGATCTACCCCTCAACTGCGAGGACAGGTAAGGAATTGCCATCTAGCTCTGCACTTGATTCACCTTTTGTTATGAGTAAATTTGCGACACCACCACCTGCTAGTAATTCTGATATGTCGCAAGTAATTGATGATGCTACTTATGCTATGCATGATGCTTATGATGATACTTTGCTTGATGATACCGTGCCACTGGGTGAATTTCTTGATGAACAAATTACTAAAGCAAATGCTAAAACTGATAATATTTTTGAATTTGATGAAATTATTGAAACTAAACACTATGATACACCTGCTAGACCTAGCTCTCCTAGATATGAATTGCCTCATATACCTGAAGGTTATGTTATGGAAGGAGAGGTAGCTAGGGACTTTCTTGCTTGTAAGGATAGAGATGATCTTAAGAAATTGCTTCGCAAGTGGAAGGAAAAAATCTTTGAATGCTAGAATGCAATATGATCCTAAGTTTGGTACTTCACCTATCTTTGTTACTGATAAGGATTATGAATTCTTTGTCGATCCTGAGTTAATTACTTTGGTTGAATCTGATCCTTTCGATGGTTATGAATATGAAACTGTTGTGGCACATCTTACCAACTTGAATGATATATCCACCCTATTTACTCATGAGGAAAAAAATCGTTATTACTATATTCTTAAGTTGTTTCCTTTCTCATTAAAGGGTGATGCTAAGGTATTCTTTAATTCTCTTGCTCCTGGTTGTGTGCGTAGTCACCAGGATATGATTTATTACTTCTCTGAGAAATATTTTCCTGCCCATAAGAAACAAGTTGTCTTGTAGGAAATATTTAACTTTGTCCAAATTGAAGAAGAGAGTCTCCCACAAGCTTGGGGGAGGCTTCTCCAATTACTTAATGCTTTGCCTGATCATCCTCTCAAGGAAAATGAAATGCTTGATATCTTTTATAATGGTCTAACCGATGCTTCTAGGGACCACCTAGATAGTTGTGCTGGTTGTGTTTTCAGGGAACGAACTATTGAACAAGCTGAATTACTATTGAATATCATATTGAGCAATGATAATGATTGGACTATTCCCGAACCACCTCCAAATCCAACGCCGAAGAAAAGAGGTATTCTATTCCTTAGTCCTAAAGATATGCAAGAGGCAAAGAAATATATGAAAGAAAGGGGCATTAAAGCTTAAGATGTTAAGAATCTACCACCTATTGAAGAATGTGTTGGTTGTGTTTTCAGGGAACGAACTATTGAACAAGCTAAATTACTATTGAATATCATATTGAGCAATGATAATGATTGGACTATTCCTGAACCACCTCCAAAGCCAACGCCGAAGAAAAGAGGTATTCTATTCCTTAGTCCTAAATATATGCAAGAGGCAAAGAAATATATTAAAGAAAGGGGCATTAAAGCTTAAGACGTTAAGAATCTACCACCTATTGAAGAAATACATGGTCTTAATAACCCGACACAGGTAGTAGAGGTAAATTCTCTCTGTAGATTTGATGAAAGAGATATTCCTTATAATAAGTATGCTAGCCAATGCTTGGATAAATTTGATAATTTTATTGTCAAGCAAGAAATTTCAATGCTTATGTTAGTATACAATTGAAATATAATGCTTACATGCTTGATCGCTTGGGTGATTATTTGAGTAGAACCGTCAATGATCTTAAGATTATTAGTAAACATGCTTCCATGGTAACTACTCAAGTAGAACAAGTAATTAAGGCTCAAAATTATTTGCGTAATGAGATTAATAGTAAAGACAATGATCCTTCTGTTAAAGTTGTGACTAGAGGTGGTAGAATGACTCAGGAACCTTTGTATCCTGAGGGCCATCCTAAGAGAATTGAGCAAGATTCTCAGAGAGTTAATACTGATGCACCTATTCGTCCCAATAAGAGTAGGAAAAAGAATGATGATAGTACTTTGCATGCTGCTAGTGAACCTGTTGTAGATACATCTGAGAATCCAAATGATATGTCTACTTCTGATGCCGAGACACAATCTGGTGATGAACATAAGCCTAGTGATACATTAATAATGATGTTCATGTTGATGCTCAACCTAGTAATGAGAATGATGTGGAGATTGAACCTGCTGATGATCTTGATAACCCACAACCTAAGAATAAAAGATACGATAAAAGAGACTTCATTGCTAGGAAACATGGAAGAGAAAGAGAACCATGGGTTCAGAAACCCATGCCTTCCTCCTAAACCATCCGAGAAAAAGGATGATGAGGATTTTGAGCGCTTTATTGAAATGCTTAGACCTGTCTTTTGCGTATGCGCTTGACTGGTATTTTTAAAATGTCTCCTTATGCTAAGTATATGAAAGATATTGTGACAAATAAAAGAAAGATACCAGAAGCTGAGATTTCCACCATGCTTGCTAATTATACTTTTAAAGATGGGATACCTAAGAATTTTGGAGATCCCAGAGTACCTACTATACCATGCTCTATTAAAGGAAATTATGTTAAAACTGCTTTATGTGATCTTGGAGCTGGTGTTAGTGATATGCCTTTCTCTTTATACCATAGACTTGATTTGAATAAGTTGACACCTACTGAAATCTCTTTGCAAATGGCTGATAAATCAACTATTCTACCTATCGGTATTTGTGAGGATGTACCCGTCGTAGTTGAAAATGCTACTATCTTGACGGACTTTGTTATTCTTGATATTCTTCAAGCCAGAGTTCTAAGGAAGATGAAAATGAAATGAAGGAGAAACCCAAATATAATCTTCCTCGTGTCGTAGAAGTTCAACCATGTGAATGGTCGTGTGACACATTCTTGAGGGCGGCCGGAATTTAGGAAGATTTCTATTATTTGGCCGAGAATGCAGGCATCACCGACTTCCTCAACGATAAGTGTGACCAATACCTCTTGCTCACGAATACCTTTGTGCAAAATTTTCACTTTCATCCTAAGGATGACCCTCCTACAGTAGAATTTCACTTATATGATGTGCCTAAGAAAATGAACCTTTATGATTTTGCAAATTTTGCAAGATACGCTTTGAGGGCAGCTTTAGGGAACCACGTCCTCGAGACATGGAAGATTTTATTGCCGTGGTCACTGTAGGGGAAGAGAGAGGCGTGTCAAAGGCAAGAGCAGCTAGTTTACATTTTCCTGTGCTACGTTATTATTCATTATTTGCGGGAAGATGTTTAGTTGGTCGCTGGGAGAGTGGAAGCCTTAGTGCCCCTGACCTCGCTATTTTGCGCCATGCTTTATTTGCTGATAGAACCTTTAGTCTGGGCTCTGTGGTGGCCCAACGATTGAACACCAACCGTTCGAAGGGGCCCATATTCGGAGGTACCTATGCATCTCGTTTAGCTAAACATTTTGAGATACCCATTAGGCTTCACGAGAAAGATGAGAGGCCGCTACCCACGAAGTTTTTATATTATGACCGTATGGTAGCCCATGATGTTATTAAGAAAAATTATGATAGGAGGCTGCTTTCCAACTTAGTATTTAGTCGGGGTACTTGTGAGATTATTACTCTGCCTGCTTCTTCTCTGTTTGATATTCATTCAGGCAGGTACATTGTTATGCCTGATGACATCTGTAACATCCCAAACTTTGGAATGTTATAATAAATATTAGAATGATTGTTTGTTTGCTTGAGTGATTGAAACTGAGTGAAAATTTAGAACTTTTGAAAACTTTTGAATGAGAGGGAATAAAATGACTTTCCCATGTGATTTGAATTCAAATCCAACTCAAATCTGAGAGAGAAGATAATATGACTTCTTCCATTTTTATAAATGAAAAAGGATTTGAAAATGGTTTGAATTCCATTTTGAAAATATTTCAAATTCAGAAACTTTATGCAACTCCATGATTTTCATGAGAGAGGATAAAAGGACTTCTTCAAATTATATGAAATATGAGTTGGAAGTTTAAAGGAAGGATTTGAAAGTGCTTTTGAAAACCTCTAAATTATTCTTTTGGAATCCATGTCATATTTGGTTCCTATTCAAATTTTCAAAGCATTCAAACCATGGACAAATTTTTGAGAGGAGTAATGTGACACTCCAAACCAGGGGGTATTCTGTGAAGTTTTTGAATCATAAAACCCAAGGGGTTATTTGAAAAATATTTGCAAAAATAAATAAAGCCAATTAGGCATTTTCTGAAAATCATTTTTTAAAAGTATTTAATTTGGCCAGGGAAAAATGTCCATTAAATGGAATTTATTCTCCTGGTAATTTTGGTATAAAACTTTTTATTTTGGGAAAATATTTATGGACCTTTATTGCTTTTTGATTCGCTGGTAAAATAAAAAGGAAAGGTTTTAAAGCGTTTCAAATAGTCGCCGGCCTAACTTACCTTAACTAGCCTCCCGAAATCGCTCTGCTATGGTCGCTTGATGCCGCGCCCCTCCTCTCTCTCTCACTAACGCCCGACCCCATCGCCCGACCGCAAACGCCGCCGCGGTCATCCCCTTCCCCTCTCTCCTCGCCGTCGCCGGAGATTCCTCTCTCCGGATCTCCCTCTCCCTTCCTTTCGGACGACCCCGAGGGCGCCTATTTAAACCCCTCCCTCCCCTCTACCTATTCCCCCATTTTCCCCCTTTGTAGTGCTCTCCCCTTGCCGTAATAGCTCGCCGGAGACAACCACGGCCGTCGCACCATTGTCGCGCCACCGCTCCACCCTGCCCTCCCCGAGCTCATCCGAGCCCACCATCCACCTTCCCTCGCTCGCCCGCACCTCCCAGTGCCCTTGCCCGAGCCCCGCACCCACCAGAGTCATATCCCCATCAACATCCGAGCGCCGCCGCCACCACGAAGCTCGCCGTCATCGCCACCATCGCCCCCAAGCTCATCCTCGACCACCATTGGACGCGCCACTCCGCGACGCATCGTCTGGTGCCATCT
The DNA here is from genome assembly GCA_022496015.1 of Hordeum marinum. Lineage (NCBI taxonomy): Eukaryota > Viridiplantae > Streptophyta > Magnoliopsida > Poales > Poaceae > Hordeum > Hordeum marinum. The sequence continues at coordinate 26,752,194 of CM039676.1, forward strand.
CCGTCGCCGGAGGTCCACGAGAGTCGTCTCCCCGTCAACCTTGTCGTCCCTGCCGTCGACGTTGACCTCGCTGGCGACCCCTGTGAGCCCCCTCCTTCCCCCTCCGTCCGATCTTCGTTGAACGACCTAGATTAGATGTCGCATACCCCTTCGGTTCTTTTAAAAGAACCGGCCGGCTTTTTCTTTCTCTATTTTAGACCGAACGGTTTTTTGTTAATTACCGGCCATCCGCTCGGTTAACACTCATGCTCACGCCCGTAGCCAATAAGAGACAGCCACGTAGCCCTGTCCGTTAGTTAGAAAAATGTTATTTTTTCTGTTTCTGTTTTAAAAACAGATTTAGTTCTATTTTTGTTTTTAGCATATCTTTTATGTTTTAGGTGTTTTAATTTTATTATTTTTGCATTGTATCAAAAATTTCCTCTAGTTTCTGTAGATACCAAGTTTGACTATGTTTGAATATTTAAATTTGAATTTAAACAGATTTGATTTAAATCTTGTTTTCTGAATAACTTGAGTTTAATAATATATTTTTGATTGATTGTTTTTGCTACTTGTCACTAGTGAACTTAGTTATCATTAGGTAGAGTTTGAGAATTTTTAGGATAAAATTGATTAGGGTTCTTAACCAAAACAGAATCTATTTAGTTTCCTATTAGTTTAATTAGTTTAATTTGTCCCTTGTTTTATTTTTGAAATCTGAATTTGCTTTAACTTATGTTTTAGGGTTCATTAGTTTCTGTTTTTCTCAACTTTAAGGATTTACTTGCTGTTAACAAAAATAATTTTGTTTAGTTTATTACTTTAGTGTTATAGGAACCTCTACCTTTTTTTATTAGGTATAGTTTATTAAAAGCAAATTAGTTAGTAATATTTCTTTTAACAAAAGTTTTAAGTAATTAGATTATGTTTTCAAATAAAGTTTTAGTAATTCTTTTCAGTTAAGAAATGTTTTGTTAATAAAAATAGTTTAGTTTTACTCTATTATTATAGGAAACTATATTCTTCATCATTAGGTAATGTTTGATAAAACAACTTAGTTTTAGTAGAAACCCTTTTCACAAAGGTTTTGTATGATTTAATCCTAGTTTATAATAAAGTTTTTATTATTTCTTTTCTGTTAACTATTAGTTTGGTCACAAAAAAATATTTTGTTTTAGTAGTAGTTTAGCCACTAAAACTTAGAGTCCATTGCTCTGCTTTGTTTTGATTTGTTATGTTGCTCTAGTATTGCTAGTTGGTTTCTTATTTGAAAAATATTAAAATAATTGTTTTATAAGTTCTACTTTCTGTTAACTTAGTTGTTGTATCCTTTGTTTTCTCTTATTTTAATATTTTATTGTTTTGTTTGTTGTTAAGTTTATTAGGCAAAACACTTATGTGTTTAGGATGTTGTTTTCATAGTTTTACTTGTTCTTCAAAAGTAATTCTTTTTGCTAGTAAAATATTTACTAAAATAATTCGGTTATATTTTACTTTGTTTTTGTTTTGTTACTATTTGAAAATAGTTGTTTGTAGGGGAAAACTACCTTAGTTGTGTTTCTGAAAACTTTGTTGCTTTTAACTTTTGTCTTAAGTATTTCTTCATCAACCTTGTTACTTTTGGTTCTTGTGTTACCTTGTGATTGTTAGTTTTATTGCTAGAAGTGTTTGCTTATGAATGCAATGTTTAATTATATAGATTTCATCAGAGAGTGATGTATAGTTCTATCAAGTATTTCTGAGAGCGATACTTATTCTTCATCAACAGTACAGGCAAGTTCACTTTGACCATCTATTTCATACCTATGTTTTATTGCATGTAGTGACATCATTCACAGATCCCTCCCGTAGTGTTGTTGCAAATTCTTGTAGTTGAGTAGAATGCATGAGGTAGGAACCCACCACTTGTTACTAAAGCCCCGGGAACGCTAGTTAGTGAAATGCTATGCTAAAGTAGACGGGGTCTGGTATGAGTGTTCGTGAGTGGTGTGAAGAAGGACTCCACGACAAGACGACAACTTCATGAAGGCATCTTCAAGTCCTACATCTTCAAGACCTCAAGACTTCGAGACTCGAGAAAACAAGTTTTCAATACACACTACTGGGTGAAGGATGGAATTGATGGGCACCCTAGGGTAACCAGTGGATGGTCGGGATGCATGGGGAAGTGCCATGACATCTTGCGGAAAGCTTCACCCAGACTCAAAGAGAAGGATGAATACTTCATGCCTGGAAGCTTACCTGTGTAGCCACAAGTCATTATGGGCTCTAGCTTGGTTGATCTTTGTTGTGACTCTGTCTAGGCAGTGCTACGAGATGTAGTCGATGTTAGGATTGGATGGGCACTGTCGGATAGTCAGGGAAGCACTCTGAAAGACCATGTTTCGTTCATCCTGTTCTCAAACATCCGGCAGTGCGAGGACTTACCAGGAGGGAACGAATCTTGTCGGTAAAGTACACAACACTCTGCAGAGTTAAACCTAATCGATTAGCCATGTCCCCGGTTACAGACAATTTGAGCTTCTACACTTGGATCTATATCTGAACTCTCAACACTGGACTGATAATTAATTGTGGGCAACTTAATGATACTTGTGGGCATTTGGACATCAGTTGGCGGAACCATGTCATGATAGGTAACTCTATAGTGAAATCCCTGATATTCCTTTGTTGTACGAAAAATAAAATCAGCTTTTACGCAAAAACTTAGACACAGAGCCACAAAGCCTTTGCATATAGAATAGTCTTTATTCTTTTGTTCTACTATGGTGATCTTTCCAGTACATTCAATGTACTGACCTACACGGCCGCAACGTCTTATGTTGCAGATACTCTTCTACGACGGGTAAGAGTACGATTCAGGGTTACGGTCAGCACTCAACCTGCCGTTGGTGTTATTGGGACTCCACTCCCGTTGACTGTATCCGCTACTATTTTAAGGTATATATCAGTTTTACGTTAATTACATGTGATTGCACTTTGATATATACATTGATGTACTGTGTGTGCTAGCATACTGATCTAGGGATGGCACAGAACACACAGAGGCTTGACCTTTTCAGGTCGGGTCGTTACAACATCTACCGATATTGGGGTTTGTCGCAACCCCCAGCACCTGAGCCGGCACCGGCCCTTGATCCATATCAGGCCCCGGTTTTTCAGTGGGAGCCATAGGAGGTCGCTAATCAATGGAACCCTTAATGTCCTCCGGAGTATCTTAGAGATAGTTATTTCCAGCCATGGCCCTAGACCAACTTAGGCCAAAAGCCTAAGCTTGGGGGAGTACATATTTCTCACCGACATTACATTCATGTTCACACACTCATTTCAGTTGTCGATGTTCATACTTTTTCATTGTACTATCCATGGTAGTTTATTTCTTCTTGTGTGTTTGATTAATCTTTAAGAAAATCCAAAAATTAGTTCTACCTTTACCTTCTAGTTTGTAGAATTAAAAGAAAACCCCAAAAGATTTCTTGTTCTTCTTTTGCTTGTTGGGAGCTTTCCCGTGTAAATTGTATTTCTCGTTCTTGCTTTGAAACTTCTTTTCTTTGGGTCGTAAGGAGAAGACTACGATGAAATGTTAAGTGGCTCTCATATTCATTATTGTTTATCTTACACAGAGCCCATATTGCCTTGTCTTCTCCTTTGAGTTACTGCTTGCAGATTCCAGCTTAGTCCAATGCACTTACACTCTTATTATTCACATCATTCGGTCGTTTAAGTGAAAGGCAATAATGACGATATATGATGAAGTGACCGAGATGAAGTAAAGATGGTACGAACTCTAACTATCTTGTTTTTGTAAATATGATTAGCTCATCATTCGGGATTCGGCTCATTATGGGTTGAACATGTTTGCAATGAAAATTAGAGATTATAGTTATTCATGCCATGCTTAATTAGCTGAGTTAATAATGGTTTGTTTTGAGTGCCAACATGCATATAAAAATGGTTGTGATGTAGTATGATAGGATGCTATCCTCCTCTGAACGATTTGAGTGGCTCGACTTGGCACATGTTCATGAATGTAGTTGAAACAAAATCAACATAGCCTCCACGATATTTATGTTCATAGTGAATTATATCCTACTCATGCTTGTATTAAATGTTGGTTAATCTCAAAGCATGTTGATGATTGTGTTGCTCTCTAGTTGGTCGCTCCCCAGTCTTTTGCTAGCCTTCACCTGTACTAAGCGGGAATACTGCTTGTGCATCCATCTTCATAAACCAAAGTTGTTCCATATGAGTCCATCATACCTACCTATATACGGTATTTATCTGCCGTTCCAAGTAAATTTGCATGTGCCATTCTCCAAACCTTCAAATAAATATTCCGTTTTGTATGCCCAAATCGCTCATGTAGTAACTAGGGGCTATGAGTATCTTCCATGCTAGGTGGGTTATTCTCACGATATGTGTTGATTCACTATCATTCACGAGAAAGTGGTTGGTATTCGGGATTCCCAGTCCCATGCTCAAAATTTAAATCAAAGTATAATAAAACAAAACTCCCCTAGGATTGTGTTTGTATGGACGGTACCTGTGGATTCAGCCCGCCATGGAGTGATTGATTTGGTGGAGGGGGAGCAAAAACTTTACTATTCTATTTGGAAACCGCCTATAATGTATCTAGCATGGAAGATATCGAGATCTCTTAGTTGTTATGTTGGCAATGAAAGCATGCCTCTCAAAATTATTATTCATCCTTGTTTTAAAAGCTCGAGCTCTGGCACCTCTGCAATTCAATGCTTCCCTTTGCGAAGGGCCAGTCTATTTTACTTTACCATTGAGTCATCATCCTCTTATAAAAGGCACCTGTTAGAGAGCACCATTGTCATTTGTATGCTTTGCTATTAATTGATATTGATTATGAGTATGATTGGATCTCTTTTACCATGAATTACAATGTCCAGTCAGCCCTCATTCTTCAGAGGTGCTCTGCATTTATGTTTTGCGGTCTCAGAAAAGGCTAGATTGTTTTGATAAAACTGTTGTCATCCGAGACTTATTATTATTGCTTGCTAGTTGATTATGCCATTGATATGAGTAAATGTGATACCTAAATGTTATTGTGAATGTGGTTGGTTTATAATCTTTGCTAAAAATCTGAACATAAGTTAGACATATTTACAACGGCAAGATCAAATAGAGTTTGTAAAAGTTTTTCTTTATCACTTTCAGTTTATCAACTGAATTTCTTGAGGACAAGCACATGTTTAAGCTTGGGGGAGTTGATACGTATCCAACGTATCTCCTTTCCAAACTCTTTTGCCCTTGTTTTGGACTCTAATTTGCATGATTTGAATGGAACTAAACCGGACTGACGCTATTTTCAGCAGAATTGCCTTGGTGTTATTTTTGTCTAGAAACAAAATTTCTCGAATTGACCTGACAATTTATGGAGAATATTTTTGTAATTAATAAAAAATATTGGCGAAAGAATCAACTGCAAGGGGCCACCACCAGGCCACAAGCCTGCAGGGCGCGGCCACCCCCCTAGGGCGCGCCCCTGGGCTTGTGGGCCCCCTGGTGCTCCTCCGACCTTGTTTCCACTTCTATATATTCTTCATTCGGGGAGAAAAAACTCAAGAAGAAGAGTTCATCGCGTTTCACGATACGGAGCCGCCGCCACCTCCTGTTCTTCCTCGAGAGACCAGATGTGGAGTCCGTTTTGGGCTCCAGGGAAGGGAAATCGACGCCTTCGTCATCACCAACCATCCTTCATCACCAATTCCATGATGCTCTCCACTGTTCGTGAGTAATCTCATCGTAGGCTTGCTGGACGGTGATGGATTGGATGCGTTTTATCATGTAATCGAGTTAGTTTTGTCAGGGTTTGATCCCTAGTATCCACTATGTCATGAGATTGATGATGCTATGAGTTTGCTATGCTTAATGCTTGTCACTAGGGCCCGAGTGCCATGATTTCAGATCTGAACGTATTATGTTTTCATGAATATATATGTGTTCTTGATCCTATCTTGCAAGTTATAGACACCTATTACGAGTTATGATCCGCATCCCCTAGGGTGACAATAACTGGGATTCTTTCTGGTGATTACCGTAGTTTGAGGAGTTCATGCATTCACTAAGTGCTAATGCTTTGGTCCGGTTATCTATTAAAAGGAGGCCTTAATATCCCTTAGTTTCCATTAGGACCCCGCTGCCACGGGATGGTAGGACAAAAGATATCATGCAAGTTCTTTTCCATAAGCATGTATGACTATATATGGAATACATGCCTACATTACATTGGTGAATTGGAGCTAGTTCTGTGTCACCCTATGTTATAACCGTTGCATGATGAATGTCATCCGACATAATTATCCATCACTGATCCATTGCCTACGAGCTTCCCATATATTGATCTTTGCTAAGTTACTTTTCCGTTGCTACTGTTACAAACACTACAAAATTTCTACTATCGCTTTTGCCACCGTCACCGTTACTTCCATACTACTTTGCTACATATATTAAGTCTTTCAGGTGTGGTTGAATTGACAACTCAGCTGCTAATACTCGAGAATATTCTTTTGCTCCCCTTGTGTCGAATCAATAAATTTGGGTTGAATACTCTACCCTCAAAAACTGTTGCGATCCCCTATACTTGTGGGTTATTAGGGGCCTCGAGGGCTCGAATACAGAGCTCGACAAGCACGAGTTAGCGGAAGCAAATAATATCTGAGCACAAACATAAGTTAAACAAGTTTTGCCTTAAGAAGGCTAGCACAAACATAACAACGGACCGAAAGAGGTGAGGCCTCCTGCCTGGGAACCTCCTATCCTACTGCTGGTCGGAGGCAGCCTCCACGTAGTAGTAGGCTCCTACGACGGTGTAGTAGTCGTCTCCGGCGTACTCCATCTCCGAGGCTTCGTCGTCTGAATGCAGCAATTGTATCGAGGGGGAAAGAGGAAGCAAAGCAGCGCTGAGTACTCATCCAAAGTACTCGCAAGACTGACATTAGAATTATGCTAAGTATGCATCGATATCAAGGAATCGGGTTATATCTGGGCTAACTGCAGTAAGCAAGAATAGGGGGAAGGCCTAGTCCTATCGAAGACTAGCATCTTCAGCATCTTGCAGCATTAGAAGAGAGTAGACTGGTATCTCATATATAGCCATATTATTGTAGCAATTTTTATTAAGTAACCATGCCTAGAGATTCTTCCTTGACTCCCAACGAGGAAGCAATCTTGGAGCCAACATTCATTACAATTTAAAGTCACAATTTTAGTTGTAGTAGATCAAGGTACAACTCCAAGTCGTCCTATTACCGTGGACACGACTATTCGAATAGATGAATTCATCCCTCTAGGGGTGCGCCGCATTTCCAACATGCTTGATCACCTCCGACTAGACACACTTTTCTGGGTAATGCCCGGCCTCGGGATAGCAACACGTTGTCACCCCACCTAGGATCAACAGAGAGGCCAGCCTGCCGGTCTACTTCTTAAGCACAAAGGGGTCACGGGCCCACTTGCCCTCTGCGCTCCTGCACGATGCGTGGGCGGCCAAGGTCAGCCCTAGCACACGCTAGTCCAAGAGTTGTACCGTCCAGGCCACTCGGGCGCGCGCCGCTCCATTGCTGACGTCCGAAGAGCTTCGGCTGATACAACAACGCCGAGTACCCATAACTTCTCCCGTGTGAAGATTTGGTGCGTAAAAGGTCAAAAGACCAACTCGGATCAAATACCCAACCCATTAGCATTTCATTAATGCGGGGCAAGCACGACCCATGAAGTGCGGCCCCGTCGCCCCTTCTAGAGGCTTTGTGGCTAGGGCCTCTCCTGCCCGACCACGCCTCATCATCATCAAACCGTGGGTACCCCTCAGGGCCGACCCATCACCAACATGTTTCTGTAACTAGGTCATAGTAGTTGTGTGTATAAAACATCAAGATGGAACCTGAGGAGTCACCCTCAAAGGGTCCCGCTCGATGAAACCGTCAAGGTGGACTTAGAGGAATCACCCTCGAGGGTCCCACACTTGAGGGGTTGCATGACACAGTAATCGACGGGAGTGGTGAAGGAGGAATCACCCTCGATAACCATGACCGACTAACTGTACTATAGAGTTAGCATCATGATTACTTCACGAGGTGTCACCCTCGGTACTCGATAGTAGCTCTACAGAGTCGTACAACTAAGGGGGTGTGCGGTGAAAGTGACGGGCATGGCTGGTCGGTCGGTTGACCGAGTCTTTGAGTCTTCAAGTCGTCGAGTCGTCGATGAAGAAGCAGGGGCAACTGGGACTAAGGGGGTCACAGGGGATTCATTGATCAACCTATACTAAGCAGTTGATATGACAGTAGGTACAAAGGTAGAATATCAAAAACAGGCTATGCATCAGAAATAGGAGCTAGCTAATACAGTATCAAAATCTAATGCTAGAATAAGAGAGAAGAATGGGCGATATTGGAATGTGCAAGGGGGGGTTGCTTGCCTTGCTGCTCTGCTACAAAGGCCTGGTCGTTAGCGGTGTAGTCATACCCGGAAACAACATCAGTCTCGGGGTCTACCGGTAAGAAGACGAGGGAGAAATAATAAATATAATGCACATATGCAATCACGATGCATGACATGGAAATATGCAGAGCTAGGCATGCACTAACGCAATATTACACGTCACGGGTGGATCAGAAGAATACCTAAAGATATTTCCCGGGTCTCTAGCTACTAACGGATAAACGAAATCGATGGAAAAGTTCTACATTCCCTATGATAGGAGCACACGACGGACGAACGGACTACGTATTCTGATTCGTCTCGTCGTTCTGAGTAACTTTCATGTCTAAAGTGTTTTCATCCGAGTTACGGATTATTTAATATTAATTTTCAAAGATTTAATCAATTCTGAAATTAACAGATTATTTAAATTCAATAATTGCATTTATGACATCAGCATGATGGCATCATGACATCAACAGTCAACTGGTTAGTTTGACTTGTCAAACAGACGAGTGGGTCCCACATGTTATTCTCATAGTTTTATTTAAGTTTAAATTTAATTAAAACAAATTAATTAAGGGGGTGGGACCCACATGTCATTCTCTGATTAGATTAGTTAATTAAGAGAATTAATTAACAGTTCTAATTAATTATGAGAGTGGTTAATTAATATAATTAACCTTAGTTAAGTTAATTAACTAATTACTTAATTAACCTAATTGTCAAATTAATTTATTGATTAATTAATTAATTTACTAATTAAAGATATTATTAAGTTATTTTTATTTCTTCTTTTCTTTAAACGTCATTAGGGGGCGGTGGGCCCCCTCTGTAATAGAGAGTGGGGGTGGTTAGTGGGTGGTCAACGCCACTATCCAGATCGGTTTAGAGGGGGGTAAGGCCCCAAGGCTAACGGTGGCCAGGGAACCGGCAGGGGGGCGATCACATGGCAGCGGCGGGGCTGTGCGATGGGGATGGCCCGAGGCAGCGCAGTTGTCACGGTGGGAGGGGGCGGAGGCGGGCGTACGACAGGGCTGTGACGGGGACCAGAGGCGGGGGTGCGAGCTCGCGTGGCGAACGATGAGCACGGTGTGAGGGGAGGGTGCATGCGCACGACACGACAACGAGGCCGGCGCGTGAGGCAGTGGTCGTGGCCGGCCGGCAGGCGCGGGCCGGGAGCCGACGCGGCCGAGCGGGCGAGCAGGGGGGTACAGTAGGCGAGCGGGGTCGCGGCAGTGCAGGCAGCAGCGGCGGCGGCGATGCGCTGTGTAGGAAATATGCCCTAGAGGCAATAAATAAAGTGTTTATTATTATATTTCCTTGTTCATGATAATCGTTTATTATCCATGCTATAATTTTATTGGTTGGAAACACATTTGCATGTGTGGATAAATAGACAACACTGTGTCCCTGGTGTGCCTCTAGTGAACTAGCTCGTTAATCAAAGATGGTCAAGGTTTCCTAGCCATTGACATGTGATGTCATTTGATAACGGGATCACATTATTAGGAGAATGATGTGATGGAAAAGACCCAAACTACAAACGTAGCATATGATCGTGTCAGTTTATTGCTACTGTTTTCTGCATGTCAAGTATATGTTCCTAAGACAATGAGATCATGCAACTCACGGATATTAGAGGAGTGCCTTGTGTGTATCAAACGTCGCAACGCAACTGGGTGACTATAAAGGTGCTCTACAGGTATCTCTGATGGTGTCTGTTGAGTTGGCATGGATCGAGACTGGGATTTGTTACTCCGCGTGACGGAGAGGTATCTTAGGGCCCACTCGGTAATACAACATCACAATGAGCCTTGCAAGCAATGTGACTAATTTTTTGTTGTGGGATCTTGTATTATGGAACGAGTAAAGAGACTTGCCAGTAACGAGATTGAACTCGGTATGGAGATGCCGATGATCGAATCTCGGGCAAGTAACATACCGAAGAACAAAGGGAACGTTATACGGGATTGACTGAATCCTTGACATAGAGGTTCAACCGATAAAGATCTTCGTAGAATATGTAGGAACCAATGTGGACGTCCAGGTCCTGCCATTGGTTATTGACCGTAGAGGTGTCTCGGTCATGTCTACATAGTTCTCGAACCCGCAGGGTCTGCACACTTAAGGTTTGGTGACGTTTCGGTAGTGTAGAGTTATGTATGGTGGTGACCGAAGGTTGTTCGGAGTCTCGGATGAGATCCCAGACGTCACGAGGAGCTTCGGAATGGTCCAGAGGTAAAGATTCATATATAGGAAGTCCCAGTTTGGTCGCCGGAAAAGTTTCGGGCTCATCGGTAGTGTATCGGGAGTGCCGGGAGTGTACTGGGAGACCTCCGGGAGGGGTATTTCGACCCAAGAGGCTTAATGGTCTGTGGGATAGTATTAACCATCCCTTAGTGGGCTGGTGGAATATCCACACAAGGCCCATGCGGCAGGAGGGAAAAAGCCCAAAGAGAAAAGTGGAGAAAAGGGTAAAAAAGGGAGAGTCCTACTCCTACTAGGATTGGAGGAGGAGTAGGACTCCTCCCCCTTAGCCGGCCGACTCCAAGAGGCTCTTGGCCTTGCGCCAAGGGCTGCCTCTCCTCTCCTCCTATATATACTGGTGGAATAGAAGGGTTTTGCACAGAATTTACGGCCACGTGCTACCCATTCCACCGGTGCTCCTCTAGATCGGTTTTCCGCAGTGCTTAGGGGAAGCCCTGCCGGAATCACTCCACCACCATCGTCGGAGCGCCATCACGCTGCCAGTGAACACTTCCTCCTCTCCACCTCCTCTTGCTGGATCAAGACGGTGGAGATCGTCATCAACCTGCACGTGTGCTGAACGCGGAGGTGTCGTCCGTTCGGTACTAGATCGAAAGGATCGTGATCAAGGCCACGGGACGTTCGTGATTGGATCGCGGGACGGATTGTGACGAGATCTCGGGACTGTTCGTGATTAGATCGTGGGACGCTCGGCGATTTGGATCGCGAAGACGTTCGACTACACCAACCGTGTTTCTTAACGCTTCCCGCTTAGCGATCTACAAGGGTACATAGATCCACTCTCCCTCTCATAGATGCTCATCACCATGGATAGGTTTGCGTGTGCGTAGGAAAAATTTTGTTTACCATGCAACGTTCCCCAATAGTGGCATCATGAGCTAGGTTGATGGTTCGATGAGATCTCGAGTAGAACACAAAAGGTTTGTGGGAGTTGATGCTTAGATTGCTTCCTCCCTTGGCCGGATTTTGGTTCAGCGGTATTGTGAGATGAAGCGTCCCGGACCAACATTACTCGTACTCTTACGAGAGACCGGTTCCCTCGACGCAACTTGTCATTTAGATGGCTTGCGGGTGGCAGTTTCTCTCACTTTAGTTGGATCGGATCCGACAAAGGCGGTCCTTGAGAAGGTTGAAAAGCAAACTAGTGTATCACCGTTGTGGTTTATGCGTAGGTGAGAATTGTTCTTACTAGATGCCCATAGCAGCCACGTAAAACTTGCAACAACAATTAGAGGACGTCTAACTTGTTTTTGCAGGGTATGTTGTGATGTGATATGGCCAATTACATGATGTGATATATGTGATGTATGAGATGATCATGTGATGTATAGAATTTCACGACTTACACGTCGATGAGTACGGCAACCGGCAGGAGCCATAGGGTTGTCTTTAATTATTGTATGACCTGTGTGTCAATCATTAAGCGCTATGTAATGCTTTACTTTATCGCTAAGCGGTAGCAATAGAAGTAGAAGCAGGGCTGGCGCCACAACCCCCATGGCAGCACATTGATGAGGATCAAGATGATGGAGATCATGGTGTTATGCTGGTGACGATGGAGATCATGTCGGTGTTTTGAAGATGGAGATCTTAAGCACAAGTTCATGGCCATATCATGTCACCTATGAATTGCATGAGATGTCAATCCTATTATGCACCTTGTTTTGCTTAGTACGGCGGTAGCATTATAAGGTGATCCCTCACTTAAATTTCAAGATGAACTGTGTTCTCCCCGAGTGTGCACCGTTGCGAAAGTTCGTCGTGTCGAGACACCACGCGATGATCGGGTGTGATAGACTCTACGTTCACATACAATGGGTGCAAGCCAGTGTTGCACACGCAGAACACTCGGGTTAAACTTGACGAGCCTAGCATGTACAGACATGGCCTCGGAACACAAGAGACCGAAAGGTCGAGCATGAGTCATATAGTAGATATGATCAACATAATGATGTTCACCATTGAAGCCACCTCAACTCACGTGATGATCGGACTTGAGTTGGTGAATTTGGATCATGTGACACTCAGATGACCTGAGGGATGTCAATTTGAGTGGGAGCTTTAGTAAATTTGATTAACTAAACTCATTATCTTTAATAATAGTCTAAGTAACCTTTGCATATTTATGTTGTAGATCAATGGCTCGCGTAGTAGCACCCCTGAGTTTTAATGCGTTCCTAGAGAAAGCTAAGTTGAAAGATGATGGAAGTAAATTTGTTGATTGGGCCCGTAATCTGAGGATTATCCTCACGGATTCCCAGAAACAATATGTCCTTGATGCACCGCTTGGTGACCAACCAAAAGTCATGACCTCCGAAGACGTTAAGAACACTTGGGAGGCTCGTGCTGGAGACTACTCAATAGTTCAGTGTGCAATATTGTATGGCATAGAACCGGGACTTCAAAGACGTTTTGAACATCATGGAGCATATGAGATGTTCCAGGAGTTGAAGTTTATCTATCAGAAGAATGCTCGGATCGAGAGGTATGAGACCTCCGATAAATTCTATGCTTGCAAGATGGAGGAGAACGGGTCTATCAGTGAGCACATACTCAGAATGTCTAGGTATTCAAACGGTCTAGCTGAGTTGGGAATTACCCTTCCGTCAGAGGCAATCACTGACAGAGTTCTTCAATCACTTCCATCTAGTTACAAGAGCTTTGTAATGAACTATAACATGCACGGGATAAACAATTCAGTCGCCGAGCTGTTTGCGATGCTGAAAGTCGCTAAGTTTGAATTCCAGAAAGAACATCAAGTGTTGATGGTCAATAAAACCACTAGTTTCAAGAAAAATGGCAAGGGCAAAGGCAAGAAGGGTAAAACCAAGAAGGATGGCAAAGCAGTTGCTACTCCTACAAAGAAGCCTAAGAATGGACCTAAGCCAGAAACTGAGTGCTTTCATTGCAAAGGAACTGGTCACTGGAAGCGGAACTGCACCAAGTACCTGGCTGACAAGAAGGCGGCCAACGACAAACAAGGTATATATGATATACATGTTATTGATGTGTACCTTACTAGCTCTCGTAGTAGTGCATGGGTATTTGATACTGGTTCGGTTGCTCACATTTGCAACTCAAAGCAGGAACTACGGAATAAACGAAGGCTGGCAAAGGACGAAGTGACGATGCACGTGGGAAATGGTTCCAAGGTTGATGTGATCGCCATCGGCACACTCTCTCTTCGATTACCATCAGGATTAGTGATGAACCTGAATAATTGTTATTTAGTGTCTGCGTTAAGCATGAACATTATATCTGGATCTTGTTTATTGCGAGACGGTTACTCATTTAAATCAGAGAATAAAGGTTGTTCTATTTATATGAGTAATATCTTTTATGGTCATGCACCCAATGTTAGGGGTTTATTCATATTGAATCTTGATAGTGATGACACACATGTTCATAACATTGATGCCAAAATATGTAGAGTTGATAATGATAGTACCACTTTCTTGTGGCACTGCCGTTTAGGTCATATTGGTGTAAAACGCATGAAGAAGCTCCATGCTGATGGACTTTTGGAGTCACTTGATTTTGAATCACTTGACACATGTGAACCATGCCTCATGGGCAAGATGACTAAAATGATGTTCTCTGGAACAATGGAACGGGCAAGTGACTTATTGGAAATCATACATACTGATGTGTGCGGTCCAATGAATGTTGCAGCGCGCGGTGGATATCGTTATTTTCTCACCTTCACGGATGACTTAAGTATATATGGGTATATTTACTTGATGAAACACAAGTCTGAAACGTTTGAAAAGTTCAAGCAATTTCAGAGTGAAGTTGAGAATCATCGTAACAAGAAGATTAAATTTCTACGATCTGATCGAGGAGGTGAATATTTGAGTTATGAGTTTGGCAGTCACTTAAGACAATGTGGAATTGTTTCACAGTTGACACCGCCCGGAACACCACAGCGTAATGGTGTGTCCGAACGTCGTAATCGAACCTTTTTAGATATGGTGCGTTCTATGATGTCTCTTGCCGATTTGCCACTAGCGTTTTGGGGTTATGATTTAGAGACAGCTGCATTCACTTTAAATAGGGCACCATCAAAATCCGTTGAGACGACGCCATTTGAACTGTGGTCTGGCAAAAGGCCAAAATTGCCGTTTCTTAAAGTTTGGGGATGTGATGCTTATGTCAAAAAGCTTCAGCCTGAAAAGTTAGAACCCAAAGCGGAGAAATGCGTCTTCATAGGATACCCGAAAGAGACAGTTGGGTATACCTTCTATCTCAGATCCGAAGGCAAAGTGTTTGTCGCTAAGAACAGAACATTTCTTGAGAAAGAGTTTCTCTCGAAAGAATTGAGTGGGAGGAAAATAGAGCTTGATGAGGTTACTGAACCTTTACTTAGACCAGAAAGTAGCGCAGTGCAGAAAGTTGTTTCTCTCGAACCTACGACGGTAGAATAGGAAGTTAATGATGATGATCATGAAGCTTCGGATCAAACTAATATTGAACCTCGTAGGTCGACAAGGGCGCGTACTACTCCTGAATGGTATGGCAACCCTGTCTTGGAGGTCATGTTGTTAGACAACAATGAACCTACGAGCTATGGAGGAGCAGTGATGGGCCCGGATTCCGAGAAATGGTTAGAGGCCATGAAATCCGAGATGGGATCCATGTATGAAAACAAAGTATGGACTTTGGAAGTATTACCTGAAGGGCGAAAGGCCATTCAGAACAAAGGGATCTTTAAGAATAATACGGACGCGGACGGTAATGTCACCGTCTATAAAGCTCGACTTGTGGCAAAGTGTTTTTCACAAGTTCAAGGAGTTGACTACGATGAGACTTTCTCACCCGTAGCGATGCTTAAGTCTGTCAGAATCATGTTGGCAATAGCTGCTTATTTCAACTATGAAATTTTGCAGATGGATGTCAAAACGGCGTTCCTCAACGGTTTCCTTGAGGAAGAGTTGTATATGATGCAACCCGAAGGTTTGTCGATCGAGAGAATGCTGACAAAGTTTGCAAACTCCAGCGATCCATTTATGGACTGGTGCAAGCATCTCGGAGTTGGAATAAGCGCTTTGATGAGGTGATCAAAGCGTTTGAGTTTATACAAGTTTATGGAGAAGCTTGTATTTACAAGAAACTGAGTTAGAGCTCTATAGCTTTTCTATTATTATATGTGGATGACATATTACTGATTGTAAACAATATAGAAATGCTGGAAAGCGTGAAGGAATTTTGAATAAGAGTTTTTCAATGGAGGACCTAGGAGAAGCTGCTTTCATATTAGGCATTAAGATCTATAGAGATAGATCGAGACGCTTAATAGCGCTTTCACAGAGCACATACCTTGATAAAGTTTTGAAGAAGTTCAAAATGGAGCAGTCCAAGAAAGGGTTCTTGCCTGTGTTACAAGGTGCGAAGTTGAGTAAGACTCAATGCCCAGTGACTGCAGAAGATAAAGAAAAGATGAGGGTCATCCCCTATGCTTCAGCCATAGGCTCTATCATGTATGCAATGCTGTGCACAAGACCCGATGTCAGCCTTGCCATAAGTATGGCCGGAATGTTTCGAAGTGATCTTGGAATGGAGCACTGGCAAGCGGTCAAGAATATCCTTAAGTACCTGAAAAGGACTAAGGAAATGTTTCTCGTTTATGGAGGTGATGAAGAGCTCATCGTAAAGGGTTACGTCGATGCAAGCTTTGACACTGATCCGGACAACTCTAAGTCGCAAACCGGATAAGTATTTATTCTTAACGGGGGAGCGGTAAGCTCGTGCAGTTCCAAGCAAAGCATGGTAGCTGATTCTACGTGCGAAGCGGAGTACATCGCAACCTCGGAGGCAGCGAAGGAAGGTGTCTGGATGAAGCAGTTCATGACAGATCTTGGAGTAGTGCCTAGTGCACTGAATCCAATAAACCTGTTCTGTGACAACACTGGTGCCATTGCTCTAGCCAAGGAACCAAGGTTTCACAAGAGGACCAGACACATAAAGCGACGCTTCAACTCCATTCGGTTCTACATTGAGGAGAAGGACATAAATATTTGCAAAGTGCACACGGATCTGAATGTTGCAGAACCGTTGACTAAACCTCTTCCAAGGGCTAAACATGATCAACACCAGAACTGCATGGGTGTTAGATTCATTACCATGTAAATCACACAGTGATGTGAACTAGATTACAGACTCTAGTGCAAGTGGGAGACTCTTGGAAATATGTCCTAGAGGCAATAAATAAAGTGTTTATTATTATATTTCCTTGTTCATGATAATCGTTTATTATCCATGCTACAATTTTATTGGTTGGAAACACATTTGCATGTGTGGATAAATAGACAACACTGTGTCCCTAGTGTGCCTCTAGTGAACTAGCTCGTTAATCAAAGATGGTCAAGGTTTCCTAGCCATTGACATGTGATGTCATTTGATAACGGGATCACATTATTAGGATAATGATGTGATGGACAAGACCCAAACTACAAACGTAGCATATGATCGTGTCAGTTTATTGCTACTGTTTTCTGCATGTCAAGTATATGTTCCTATGACCATGAGATCATGCAACTCACGAATACCGGAGGAGTGCCTTGTGTGTATCAAACGTCGCAACATAACTGGGTGACTATAAAGGTGCTATATAGGTATCTCTGATGGTGTCTGTTGAGTTGGCATGGATCGAGACTGGAATTTGTTACTCCGCGTGACGGAGAGGTATCTCAGGGCCCACTCGGTAATACAACATCACAATGAGCCTTGCAAGCAATGTGAGTAATTTTTAGTTGCGGGATCTTGTATTACGGAATGAGTAAAGAGACTTGCCGGTAACGAGATTGAACTCGGTATGGAGATGCCGATGATCGAATCTCGGGCAAGTAACATACCGAAGAACAAAGGGAACGTTATACGGGATTGACTGAATCCTTGACATAGAGGTTCGACCGCTAAAGATCTTCGTAGAATATGTAGGAACCAATGTGGAAGTCCAGGTCCCGCCATTGGTTATTGACCGTAGAGGTGTCTCGGTCATGTCTACATAGTTCTCGAACCCGCAGGGTCTGCACACTTATGGTTTGGTGACGTTTCGATAGTGTAGAGTTATGTATGGTGGTGACCGAAGGTTCTTCAGAGTCCCGGATGAGATCGCGGACGTCATGAGGAGCTCTGCAATGGTCCGGAGGTAAAATTTCATATATAGGAAGTCCCAGTTTGGTCGCCGGAAAAGTTTCGGGCTCATCGGCAGTGTACCGGGAGTGCCGGGAGTGTACCGGGAGACCTCCGGGAGGGGTATTTCGACCCAACAGGCTTCATGGGTTGTGGGAGAGTATTAACCAGCCCTTAGTGGGCTGGTGTAATAGCCACACAAGGCCCATGCGGCAGGAGGGAAAAGCCCAAAGAGAAAAGTGGAGAAAAAGGCAAAAAAGGAAGAGTCCTACTCCTACTAGGATTGGAGGAGGAGTAGGACTCCTCCCCCTTAGCCGGCCGACTCCAAGAGGCCCTTGGCCTTGTGCCAAGGGCTGCCTATCCTCTCCTCCTATATATACTGGTGGAATAGAAGGGTTTTGCACAGAATTTACGGCCACGTGCTATCCGTTCCACCGGTGCTCCTCTAGATCGGTTTTCCGCAGTGCTTAGGCGAAGCCCTGCCGGGATCACTCCACCACCATCGCCGGAGCACCGTCATGTTGTCGGTGAACTCTTCCTCCTCTCCACCTCCTCTTGCTGGATCAAGACGGTGGAGATCGTCATCAAGCTGCACGTGTGCTGAACGCGGAGGTGCCGTCCGTTCGGTACTAGATCGGAAGGATCGTGATCAAGGCCGCGGGACGTTCGTGATTGGATCGCGGGACGAATCATGATGAGATCGCAGGATTGTTCGTGATTAGATCGTGGGACGCTCGGCAATTTGGATCGCGAAGACGTTCGACTACACCAACCGCGTTTCTTAACGCTTCCCGCTTAGCGATCTACAAGGGTACGTAGATCCACTCTCCCTCTCGTAGATGCTCATCACCATGGATAGGTTTGCGTGTGCGTAGGAAATTTTTTGTTTCCCATGCAACGTTCCCCAACACGCTGTGTGTGGTGGTGCAGCCACGGTGGGGCGAGCGGGGCTGGGAGAGAAGGAGGTCGAGGGACTCACTTGCGGTTGTAGGGGGGCGGGTTCGGCGAGGCGCTGGGAAGCCGTTCAGGGAGGAGGCGACGGATGCGCAGCGATGGCGGGTAGGCGGCTCCTGCGAGCGTCCAAGCGGCATGGGGAAACAAGTTGAGGAGGAGGCCGGTGCGGGGAGCAGAAGAAGAGGCCCGGGACGAAGGGGAGGCGACCAGGCGCCGGCGAGGAGGCGTGGTCCGGCGGGGCGGCGGCGGCCCCCGATCCAGTTTGGATCAGGGAGAGGGAGAGATCGTGGGCGAGTTGAGGGGCATTCGGTGAGTGGGGTGTCGGTGGGGGGCGCTTGATGCCCTAGTAGAGCCGGGGTGGGCCGGCAGGATGGAAGGGGGCGGTTGGGCTGGCCAGTCGGGCCAAGGCCCAGGGGGTCGTTTGTTTCCTTTATCTATTTTTGTTGTTTCCTTTTGTTATTTATAATTTCTATTTTAGTTTTATTTTAAGTTAGTGTATTTCATTACTTTCAATAATGTTGATTCCTACAACACAATCACCTAGGCATTATTTAGCGCATCTTGAACATCTTTGTTTTGGTAATTTGAAACTTCAGTTTCCAACTTTAACTAAAATTTGTAATTCATCGTGCTTTGAACCAAAATTGGGATTAGCAACCGTGAATGCGACGACAAGGCATCATTAGAGTGGGATTACTATAGCTTAATTATCCGGGCGTTACAATTCTCCCCTACTAAAAATAATTC
The DNA here is from genome assembly GCA_022496015.1 of Hordeum marinum. Classification (NCBI taxonomy): domain Eukaryota; kingdom Viridiplantae; phylum Streptophyta; class Magnoliopsida; order Poales; family Poaceae; genus Hordeum; species Hordeum marinum. The sequence continues at coordinate 26,771,727 of CM039676.1, forward strand.
TCGTCCCGAGAATTAAGAAGTAGAAGGAAAAAGTCTGGGGTATTCGGTGTCAGAGTCAAATCTTACATATCTCGTAGTAGGGGTCCTAAGCTAGGCGTCTTGGAGCGATGGTAACATGGATACGGGATTTTACCCAGGTTTGGGCTCTCTCAAGGAGATAAGACCCTGCGTCCTGCTTTTGATTGTATTGATTTGGGGAGAGTACATAGTACATGTATCTAGCTACCACGAGATTGTTGTACTGAATATCTTCCTCTATTGACTAGCCTCGCCTCTGTTTATATATGCACCGTAGGCCTAGGGTTTAGAGGAGTCCTTGTCTTGTGCACCAAGTCTTGTGGAATCCTCCTTGTATTCGGCATGGGCTGCCTGAAGTGGCCCATGAGAGAACCACCATCGGGGTCCTCGGCCCGACCCATCTGGTCGGGAGACGACGTAGTGAGTACCCCCTAGTCTAGGACACCCTCAGTATCCCCCTTGAATCGGTCTTCAAGTTGGGGATGCTCCTAGGTTCTTCCAAACTATTCTTCATCTTCGGTCGTCGGTCTTGAAAAGTGGTTCAACAAATCTTCCCATCTCCGATCTCGAGAATAGCCGATGTGTATCCGAAGAGTTCATTCGTCAGGATCCGAGCAGCCCCTTTTTCAATTGTTGGCTTTTATCAATGCCTTGCAATTTTTACGCCACACCTCGGGTAATTTTTTCACATGGGGAGATATTCTCTTGCATTCGAGCTCCAATGCCGAACTGCATCCAAGGTGTATTTTTAGCCAAGCTCCAACGCTGGTCGGCATCCGAGGTGTCATAGACTACCTCGGTCATGAAAAGTTTGGAGGAGTTCAACCGAACATAATGTCGAAAAAGCCCTCTAGGGAGACAACCACTCGCGTCCGAGCTTGATGCCGGACTGCGTCCGAGGTGTCTTTTTGTAGCCGAAGTCTAATGTTGTTCGACATCCGAAGTGTCATAGATTACATCGGTCTTGGAAAGTTTGGATGAACGAGCCATTCGAATCCGAGCTTTATGCCGGACTGCTTCTGAGCTACAACGGCGGACTGCATCCGAGCTCTAACGATGGCCAGTGCCCGAGGTATCATAAACTAACTTTGACCTTAAAAATTGAAGGAATTCATCCAAGCTTAATGTCGAAAATGCTCTCTATGGAGCCAGCCACTTGTGCCCGAGCTTTATGCTAGACTGCTTTCGAGGTGGTGCACCACCCCGACCGTGGGCTGATTTTTCATGGATATTTTCGATTGGTGCAATTTATTCTCTACCGAGATATATAGCCAGTAGCTCTTAAGGTGTGTGTCGGTCTAAAATCCGAGATGCACCTGAAGGATGACATAAAACTGCTGATCCTTAGTATCCCTTGAGACTCAGGTCGATTCGCAAAATCGGCCTGAGGATCAATTCCTAGCTCGGCAGCATACGTCGGAACACAAAAGCAGCATGTACAGACCTCAAGACTTAGGTTGGCTGCGGCCGACCAACCCAAGGATCATAATCTCCTCGGAAGCTGTATTGCACTGAAATTTTCTGCATTGAATTGTCAATGCAGTAGCCCCCAAGACTTGAGTTGGGCAATATGGCCGATCCTAGGATCGTACCTCCGCGGAACTAGTTCAACCGTCATGTATGTTTTGACAACGCCGAGATGGAGTTCGGCAGGAAAGATGCCGAATTGTAGTTTAGAAAATAGTTTCACGCCGAACACCTCAACCAAGAGAATGTCCCGCTTCCTGAAAGGAAAACATAAAATAGGTGAAAGATGTTATAAGCTCAAAAGACCAAAAAACATGCGTAAAAAACTTTTACGTCTAGATTGATTCAAGTTTTTTGGTGCCAATACGAAATTGGTCTTATAATTGTGCTTCCGTCGTGCTTTGACATGACACATCTGATCTCTAGACTTCAAGTGGGTCAGCTTTCAGCTTCAACCTTCCTATCCCGAAGGAGGAGTGTTTCTCAGACCAGTTTAGCGAACTAAACGCGAGCGGCTTTAGGGATAAATCAGGCTACCCACCTATTGATCATACACTTGAGTCAAGAAATGAGTGGTAGAAAAAGACTTTGCAACGACTACGAAGAAAACATCTATTATAAAACGGATCATATTAATTTAAGAGCCCCCAAGTGACTTGGTAAAAGAATTTTATGTATAATGATTGTATGTACTGAAGTACTTATATAATATTTGTGTTCGCCTGAACATTGAACGTGTCTTAACCGATCGTTGGCTTCTCCCACTTCGGCCAAGGGCCAAAAAGTGTTATCTACTGCGCCTACCGAGAATATCGGTGGCGTTTTGGATAACCAAGCAATCAGGCCATGAGGTTGTAACAAACAAAGCACGTCCAGGGAACTTATGTCATATTACTTATGTAACATAAGAAGCATCTTCAAAGAAAATAGTGCCCCCAACGATGAGAGCGACGTTTCGGCTCTCGGGTGCATCTACACCCACGCTCACGAAAAAAATCAAACAAAATAAAATAAAAAATCAAAAAATCCAATTTTTTTGTGTGGTACATATTTTGATGTGTGAGGTCCTCTCCAAGTTTCAACTTATTTGGACATGTGAGTAGCTCTCAGGAAAAAAGACAAATCGGGGTTTGTAAAAAAAATACTGTTCATTAATTTTTTTGAGCCGATTTGTCTTCTTTGACAAGAGCTGCTTGGATGTACAAATAAGTTGAAATTTGGAGCGTACCTTACGCATCAAAATATGTACCACACAAAAAATTGGAATTTTTCGAATTTTTCTAGTATTTGTTTTTATTTTTTTCATCAGCGGGAGAAGATGACCTTGGGTGTAGAGTTGAGTTTCCCCCCCCCCAATGGTACCTTTCTTTGGCTGCTCATGATTACTATCATATTTGTGCAATACATTTGTCTACGTGTGAGTTCCGTCGTGTGCCGACCATAGTTGAAAACAATAAGAGCGCTAGCTTTAGTACGAGTTCGGATGACCCGATCGTAATAATCGCAGAGGTGCTTCCTTTACTCCCTTGTAGAACAATCGGGAACGTAGGGGTAAGCACAAGAGCTAGGCAACCCAGCTTCACGGAACACTTAAGTCAACATGATGCATATTTTGGCATAACACACGAGCAAGGAAAGAAGCTCTACAACAATAATCACATGCAAAGAGAAAAGGTTTCATAAAGGAAGCCCCCAAGTAAACGGGGTATTTGAATTTGTTTGTAACAAAGAAAGTTTTTCACAAACAAATTTTTGTCAAAAAAAGTATAATGCTTGGTCAAACCGAATGAAACTTAAAACCTAAAGTTTTTTAGCATGAAAGTGAATTAGCTGGTTAATGTGCTCTGTGTCGATGACACGATCCGGGCTTGTGGCAGGACGAGGACGCCAATCGAAATTTGTCAGATCCGATGTGTAGTCTTCGGCACGACCGAGGTCCCAGCCCCCAAGCCCGTTCCGAGGTGACCGAACAAGGAGTTTGGCACTCCGAAGTAGTGTCACGGCTGGCCGATGTGGCGACGCAAAGCCCCTGGTCCAGCCGAGCTGATGAAGTTGATCGGTTGGTGATGCCAAAGTCCTAGTAGTAGGTTAATGAAGAGATGGTGAAGCCCCCGGTCTAGCAGAGGTGAGGTCGGTAGTGTGATTCTGACTTAATGAAGTGATGGTGCGGGTATGCCAACAATGGGTAGCACACCAAGGTGACGACACAATTTGGCCGATGGAAGCGAGGCGACAACATCGATGCGCCGAGGTGACCACGTTACACAGTCGAAGTCAATTACCTGCACACATAATATAGTGCAAGCCAAAAGTAATAAAAAATAAAGGTAATAAAAAATCTTCTAGGTATTTAACTTAAGTAAATAATTAGAAGGCATATAGCCTGAGCGCCGAGGTCGACAGAGGCAGGACGACGACATCGGCTCGCCGAGGTAACGACATCGGGTAGTCGATGTCGATTATTTAGCGCGAGTTCGCTGTTGACACAGGTCGGAAATCCATAAGAGGTTGGCCAGACCGACATCATACATGAACATTGGTAGAATATCTCCGCAAAAATAATGAAGTAGAAACCAACAAAAAAATACTCTGTCCATAATAAGTTTGCGTGCTAGAAGAATTGTCGGGAGTAATCAAACTTGTCAGACGGCGATGAATGTAGCAAGCAGATGCAAATAAAATTAGCCGAACTATAGTAGTACTAGTTGGCCATAGTAGTCATCGACGTAAGTGTTTGAAGTAAAGAACGAGAGAGACAATACACAAAGATGTAAAATAAAGAGTTGTCTTTATTGATGATGGATTACACATATATATAGCCTTCGAAGGGGTGTGTCCGAAGGGACATGAGGCAACTGCCTTTGGCAGGAAAAGAAGGGATTAATAGGATTAATTAAATCCTAACACTCCCCCTAATCCATGCTTGTTAGTGTAAGTATCATCATCTTGAAAAAGGCTCCTCCAAAAACCCTGTGGGAAAAATATGAGGAGATATGTGTTTGATATGTTGCTAAAACTCCTTCAAACCCAGTGGGAAAAATAAGGAGAAAATGATGCAACATATAATGGTTATTGTCTCTTTTAACTCAATACGAGAAAACTCATAGAGTTTAGAGAACAATAAATATGTCGTATATACTTTCTTAAAAACCCCGCTGGGGAAAACGGAAAATATGACATATGAACTTGTGTTGATATTACCTCATTAAAAACCTTTATGAGAACCTGTAAAAGTAAACTCATGAAGGGAAAAAGAGTATAATATGATACATTGAACATGAACAATTCAGGAAGATACTCCCCCTCATTCTTGCAAAATTCGAAGCCGTCACATACCAATTCCCCAAACTCATTTCTGGAACATAGAAGTTGGTAGAGACCCCATGAACAAATCAGTCATATGATTTGCCTTGCAAGATATGCAATAAAGTGATATTGCTTATTGCGTAACCTGTTTGCATCCGGGCAACACATGAGACATTATCATTGAGATAATGGTTTGTGGTGTTGGGGAACGTTGCATGGGAAACAAAAAACATTCTACGCACACGCAGATCTATCCATGGTGATGAGCATCTACGAGAGGGAGAGTGGATCTACGTATCCTTGTAGATCGCTAAGCGGGAAGCGTTAAGAAATGCGGTTGGTGTAGTCGAACGTCTTCGCGATCCAAATCGCCGAGCGTCCCGCGATCCAATCACGATCCGTCCCGCGATCTAATCACGATCCATCCCACGAACTTGATCATGATCCGTCCCACGAACTTGATCACGATCCGTCCCACAAGCTTGATCACGATCCTTCCGATCTAGCGCCGAACGGACGGCCCCTCCGCGTTCAGCACACGTACAACTTGATGAAGATCTCCGCTGTCTTGATCCAGCAAGAGAGAGCGGAGAGGGAGAAGAGTTCTCCAGCAGCGTGATGGCGCTCCGGCGATGGTGGTGGAGCAATTCCGGTAGGGCTTCGCCTAAGCACTTCAGAAATCCAATCTAGAGGAGAAACTATGCACTCGAGGAACGGGTAGCACGTGGCTGAAATTCTGTGCCAAAACCCTAAAAACCACCAGTATATGTAGGAGGAAGAGAGGAGGAGGCTTGTCCTAAGGGCCAAGCCACCAGGAATCAGCCGAACCAAGGGTGGAGGTGGAATCCACCTCCAATCCTAGTAGGACTAGGATTCACCCTATTTTTGCCTTTTCCCACCTTTTCTCTTTGGATTTTCTTCTCTAGCCTCACAGGCCTTGTGTGGAAGTTTCCACCAGCCCCCTCAGGGCTGGTATTCACTCTCCCACAACCCATGAAGCCTCTTGGGTCGAAATACCCCTCCCGGAGGTCTCCCGGTACACTACCAGCACTCCCGGTACACTACCGATGAGCCCGGAACTTTTTTGGCGACCAAAATAGGACTTCCTATATATGAATCTTTAACTCCGGACCATTCTGGAGCTCCTCATGACGTCCGAGATCTCATCTGGGACTCCGAACAACCTTCGGTCACCACCATACATAACTCTATACTACCGAAACGTCACCAAACATTAAGTCTGTAGACCCTACGGGTTCGAGAATTGTGTAGACATGACCGAGACACCTCTATGGTCAATAACCAATAGCGGGACCTGGATGCCCATATTAGTTCCTACATATTCTACAAAGATCTTTATCGGTTGAACCTCTATGTCAAGGATTCAGTTAATCCCGTATGATGTTCCCTTTGTTCTTCGGTATGTTACTTGCCCGAGATTCGATCGTCAGTATCTCCATACCTAGTTCAATCTCGTTACCGGCAAGTCTCTTTACTCGTTCTGTAATACAAGATCCCGTGACTAACACTTAGACACATTGCTTGCAAGGCTTATTGTGATGTTGTATTACCAAGTGGGCCCTGAGATACCTCTCCTCACACGGAGTAACAAATCCCAGTCTTAATCCATGCCAACTCAACAGACACCCTCGGAGATACCTGTAGAGCACCTTTATAGTCACCCAGTTACGTTGCAACATTTGATACACACAAGGCACTCCTCCGATGTCCGAGAGTTGCATGATCTCATGGTCATAGGCACACATACTTGACATGCAGAAAACACTAGCAATAAACTGACACGATCATATGCTACGTTTGTAGTTTCGGTCTTGTCCATCACATCATTCTCCTAATGATGTGATCCCATTATCAAATGACATCACATGTCAATGGCTAGGAAACCTTGACTGTCTTTGATCAACGAGCTAGTTCACTAGAGGCATACTAGGGACATAGTGTTGCCCATTTACCCACAGATGTAATGTGTTTCCAATCAATACAATTATAGCATTGATAATAAACTATTATCATGAACAAGGAAATATAATAATAAACACTTTATTTATTGCCTCTAGGGCATATTTCCAACAGTCTCCCACTTGCACTAGAGTCAATAATCTAGTTCACATCACTATGTGATTTACATTGTAATGAATCGAACACCCATGCAGCTCTATTGTTGATCATGTTTAGCCCTTGGAAGAGGTCTAGTCAACGGGTCTGCAACATTCAGATCTGTGTGCACTTTGCAAATATTTATGTCCTTCTCCTCGATGTAATCACGGATGGAGTTGAAGCGTCACTTTATGGGTCTGGTCCTCTTGTGAAACCTTGGTTCCTTGGCCACAGCAATATCACCAGTGTTGTCACTTAACAGGTTCATTGGATTCAGTGCACCGGGCACTACTCCAAGATCTGTCATGAACTCCTTCATCCAGACACCTTCCTTCGTCGCCTCCGAGGCTGCGATGTACTCCGCTTCGCACGTAGAATTGGCTACCACGCTTTGCTTGGAACTGCACCAGCTTACCGCTCCCCCGTTGAGAATAAATATGTATCCGGTTTGCAACTTTGAGTCATCCGGATCAGTGTCAAAGCTTCCATCGACGTAACCCTTGACGACGAGCTCTTCATCACCTCCATAAACAAAAAACATTTCCTTAGTCCTTTTCAGGTACTTAAGGATATTCTTGACCGCTGCCCAGTGCTCCATTCCAGGATCACTTTGAAACCTTCCAGCCATACTTATGGCAAGGCTGACATCAGGTCTTGTGCACAGCATTGCATACATGATAGAGCCTATGACTGAAGCATAGGGGATGACACTCATCTTTTCTCTATCTTCTGCAGTCACTAGGCATTGAGTCTTACTCAATTTCACACCATGTAACACAAGCAAGAACCCCTTCTTGGACTGATCCATTTTGAACTTCTTCAAAACTTTATCAAGGTATGTGCTCTGTGAAAGTGATATTAAGCGTCTCGATCTATCTCTATATATCTTAATGCCTAATATGAAAGCAGCTTCTCGTAGGTCCTTCATTGAAAAACTCTTGTTCAAATACCTTCACGCTTTCCAACATTTCTAAATTGTTTCCAATCAACAATATGTCATCCAGATATAATATTAGAAACTCTATAGATCTCTCACTCACTTTATTGTAAATACAAGCTTCTCCATAAACTTGTATAAACTCAAACGCTTTGATCACCTCATCAAAACGCTTATTCCAACTCCGAGATGCTTGCACCAGTCCATAAATGGATCGCTGGAGTTTGCAAACTTTGTCAGCATTCTCTGGATCGACAAAACCTTCGGATTGCATCATATACAACTATTCCTCAAGGAAACCATTGAGGAACGTCGTTTTGACATCCATCTGCCAAATTTCATAGTTGAAATAAGCAGCTATTGCCAACATGATTCTGACAGACTTAAGCATTGCTACGGGTGAAAAGGTCTCATCATAGTCAACTCCTTGAACTTGTGAAAAACCCTTTGCCACAAGTCGAGCTTTATAGACGGTGACATTACCGTCTGCGTGTGTCTTCTTCTTACAGATCCATTTGTTCCGAATGGCCTTTCACCCTTCAGGTAATACTTCCAAAGTCCACACTTTGTTTTCATACATGCATCCCATCTCGGATTTCATGGCCTCTAACCATTTCTCGGAATTCACGCCCATCACTGCTCCTTCATAGCTCATAGGTTCATTGTTGTCTAACAACATGACCTCCAAGACAGGCTTGCCGTACCACTCAGGAGTAGTGCGCGCCCTTGTCGACCTACGAGGTTCAATAGTAGCTTGATCCGAAGCTTCATGATCATCATCATTAACTTCCTCTTCTATCGTCATAGGTTCCACAAAAACATCTTTCTGCGCTACGCTACTTTCTGGTTGAAGTAAAGGTTCAATAACCTCATCAAGCTCTATTTTCCTCCCACTCAATTATTTCGAGAGAAACTCTTTGTCAAGAAATGTTCCGTTCTTAGCGACAAACACTTTGCCTTCGGATCTAAGATAGAAGGTATACCCGACTGTCTCTTTCGGGTATCCTATGAAGACACATTTCTCCGATTTGGGTTCCAGCTTTTCAGGCTGAAGCTTTTTGACATAAGCATCACATCCCCAAACTTTAAGAAACGACAACATTGGCCTCTTGCCAAACCATAGTTCATATGGCGTCGTCTCAATGGATTTCGATGGTGCCCTATTTAAAGTGAATGCAGCTGTCTCTAATGCATAACCCCAAAACGATAGTGGCAAATCAGCAAGAGACATCATAGAACGCACCATATCTAATACGGTTCGATTACGATGTTCGGACACACAATTACGCTGTGGTGTTCTGGGCGGTGTCAACTGTGAAACAATTCCACACTCTCTTAAGTGACTGCCAAACTCATAACTCAGATATTCACCTCCTCGATCAGATCGTAGGAATTTAATCTTCTTGTTACGATGATTCTCAACTTCACTCTGAAATTGCTTGAACTTTTCAAACGTTTCAGATTTGTGTTTCATTAAGTAAATATACCCATATCTACTTAAGTCATCAGTGAAGGTGAGAAAATAATGATATCCACCACGCATTGTAACATTCATTGGACCGCACACATCAGTATGTATGATTTCCAATAAGTCACTCGCCCGTTCCATTGTTCCAGAGAATGGTGTTTTAGTCATCTTGCCCATGAGGCATGGTTCGCATGTGTCAAGTGATTCAAAATCAAGTGACTCCAAAAGTCCATCGCATGGAGCTTCCTCATATGTTTTACACCAATATGACCTAAATGGCAGTGCCACAAGAAAGTGGTACTATCATTATCAACTCTACATCTTTTGGTATCAATGTTATGAACATGTGTGTCATCACTATCAAGATTTAATATGAATAAACCCCTCACATTGGGTGCATGACCATTAAAGATATTACTCATATAAATAGAACAACCTTTGTACTCTAATTTAAATGAGTAACCGTCTCGCAATAAACAAGATCCAGATATAATGTTCATGCTTAACGCGGACACTAAATAACAATTATTCAGGTTCATCACTAATCCCGATGGTAATCGAAGAGAGAGTGTGCCGACGGTGATCACATCAACCTTGGAACCATTTCCCACGCGCATCATCACTTCGTCCTTTGCCAGCCTTCGTTTATTCCGTAGTTCCTGCTTTGAGTTGCAAATGTGAGCAACAGAACTGGTATTAAATACCCAGGCACTACTACGAGAGCTAGTAAGGTACACATCAATAACATGTATATCATATATACCTTGTTTGTCGTTGTCCGCCTTCTTGTCAGCCGGGTACTTGGGGCAGTTCCGCTTCCAATGACCAGTTCCCTTGCAATGAAAGCACTCAGTTTCTAGCTTAGGTCCATGCTTAGGCTTCTTTATAGGAGTAGCAACTGCTTTGCCATCCTTCTTGGTTTTACCCTTCTTGCCTTTGCCCTTGCCATTTTTCTTGAAACTAGTGGTTTTATTGACCATCAACACTTGATGTTCTTTCTGGATTTCAGACCCAGCGACTTTCAGCATCACAAACAGCTCGGCGACTGACTTGTTCATCCCGTGCATGTTATAGTTCATCACAAAGCTCCTATAACTAGGTGGCAGTGATTGAAGAACTCTATCAGTGATCGCCTCTGGCGGAAGGGTAATTCCCAACTCAGCTAGACGGTTTGAATACCCAGACATTCTGAGTATATGCTCACTGATAGACCCGTTCTCCTCCATCTTGCAAGCATAGAACTTATCGGAGGTCTCATACCTCTCGATTCGGGCATTCTTCTGAAAGATAAACTTCAACTCCGGGAACATCTCATATGCTCCATGACGTTCAAAACGTCTTTGAAATCCCGATTCTAAGCCATACAATATTGCGCACTGAACTATTGAGTAATTTCCAGAACATGCCTCCCAAACGTTCTTAACGTCTTCGGAGGTCATGTCTTGTGGTTGGTCACCAAGCGGTGCATCAAGGACATATGATTTCTAGGTAGCCGTGAGGATAATCCTCAGATTACGGGCCCAGTCAACAAAGTTACTTCCATCATCTTTCAACTTAGTTTTCTCTAGGAACGCATTAAAATTCAGGGGTGCTACTCCGCGAGCCATTGATCTACAACATAAATATGTAAAGGTTACTTAGACTATTGTTCAAGATAATGAGTTTAGTTAATCAAATTTACTAAAGCTCCCACTCAAATTGACATCCCTCAGGTCATCTGAGTGTCACATGATCCAAATTCACCAACTCAAGTCCGATCATCACGTGAGTTGAGGTGGCTTCAATGGTGAACATCATTATGTTGATCATATCTACTATATGACTCATGTTCGACCTTTCGGTCTCTTGTGTTCCGAGGCCATGTCTGTACATGTTAGGCTCGTCAAGTTTAACCCGAGTGTTCTGCACGTGCAACACTGGCTTGCACCCGTTGTATGTGAACGTAGAGTCTATCACACCCAATCATCACGTGGTGTCTCGACATGACGAACTTTCGCAACGGTGCACACTCGGGGAGAACACAATTTATCTTGAAATTAAGTGAGGGATCACCTTATAATGCTACCGTTGTCCCAAGCAAAACAAGGTGCATAAAAGGTTTAACATCACATGCAAATCATAAGTGACATGATATGGCCATGAACTTGTGCTTTTGATCTCCATCATGAAAGCACCGGCATGATCTCCATCGTCACCGGCATGACACCATGATCTCCATCATGTTGATCTCCATCATGTTGATCTCCATCAACGTGTTGCCATCGGGGTTGTCGCGCCCAACTTGCTTCTACTACTATTGCTACCGTAGCGATAAAGTAAAGCATTACATAGCGCTTAATGATTGACACGCAAGTCATACAGTAATTAAAGACAACCCTATGGCTCCTGCCGGTTGCCGTACTCATTGCTATGCAAGTCGTGATAATCTATACATCACATGATCATCTCATATATCACATCATGTAATTGGCCATATCACATCACAACATACCCTGCAAAAACAAGTTAGACGTCCTCTAATTGTTGTTGCATGTTTTACGTGGCTGCTATGGGTATCTAGCAAGAACATTTCTCATCTACGCAAAAACCACAAGGTGCTACACTAGTTGCTTTTCAACCTTCTCAAGGACCGCCTTTGTCGAATCCGATCCAACTAAAGTGAGAGAAACTGTCACCCGCAAGCCATCTATGCAACAAGTTGCGGTTGAGGGAACTGGTCTCTCGTAAGCGTATGAGTAATGTTGGTCCGGGCCGGTTCATCTCACAATACCGCTGAACCAAAATCCGACAAGGGAGGAAGCAATCTAAGCATCAACGCCCACACACCTTTTGTGTTCTACTCGAGATCTCATCTACACATAGACCTAGCTCATGATGCCACTGTTGGGGAATGTTGCATGGGAAACACAAATTTTCCTACGCACACGCAGATCTATCCATGGTGATGAGCATCTACGAGAGGGAGAGTGGATCTACGTACCCTTGTAGATCGCTAAGCGGGAAGCGTTAAGAAACGCGGTTGGTGTAGTCGAACGTCTTCGCGATCCAAATCGCTGAGCGTCCCGCGATCCAATCACGATCCGTCCCGCGATCTAATCACGATCCGTCCCATGAACTTGATCACGATCCATCCCACAAACTTGATCACAATCCTTCCGTTCTAGCGCCGAACGGACGGCACCTCCGTCCCGCGATCTAATCACGATCCGTCCCATGAACTTGATCACGATCCGTCCCATGAACTTGATCACAACCCTTCCGATCTAGCGCCGAACGGACGACACCTCCGCGTTCAGCACACGTACAACTTGATCACGATCTCCGCTGTCTTGATCCAGCAAGAGAGAGAGCGGAGAGGGAGAAGAGTTCTCCGGCAGCGTGACGGCGCTCCGGCGATGGTCATGGAGCATGCAACACCCCGTTACGCCTGGCGGGATCTAGACTGGCCCCACACACCAACACTCGTCTTTCCTACGCACTTTGTCCTCACTCGTGCGCACCTGGGACCAACTTCCCGATCGGTCACCCATCCTAGAATCGCTCCAAGCCAAGCACTTAACTTTGGAGTTCTTTACAAATGGGCTCCCGGAAAAGAAGGAATTCCTTGTTGATATGAGTAATCTATCATTCCTATTAAGTCAGGCTCTCACATACACCCCCCACTCAAAGGAACCGACGTCCTCGTCGGCTCATCAGGAATGTTCCCTTTTGGCACACGTATGCGCGTCCAGTCCGGTACATGTGCCATGCTTTGTGCCATGATGGGCCACACAAGCCATGCGCCACATGCCCGTGCATCTGACCCACGCATACTTGTGTAACCGCAAGGATCGACTCTAATACCAATTGTAACACCCCATTACGCCTGGCGGGATCTAGACTGGCCCCACACACCAACACTCGTCTTTCCTAAGCACTTTGTCCCACTCGTGCGCACCCGGGACCAACTTCCCGGTCGGTCACCCATCCTAAAATCGCTCCAAGCCAAGCATGCTTAACTTTGGAGTTCTTTTCGAATGGGCTCCCGGAAAAGAAGGAATTCCTTGTTGATATGAGTAGTCTATCATTCCTATTAATTCAGGCTCTCACAGAGCAATTCCGGCATGGCTTCGTCTAAGCACTGCAGAAATCCAATCTAGAGGAGAAACTATGCACTGAAGGAACGGGTAGCACGTGGCTGAAATTCTGTGCCAAAACCCTTAAAACCACCAGTATATATAGGAGGAAGAGAGGACGAGGTTTGGCCCAAGGGCCAAGCCACCAGGAGTCGGCCGAACCAAGGGTGGAGGTGGAATCCACCTCCAATCCTAGTAGGACTAGGATTCACCCTATTTTTGCCTTTTTTCACTTTTTCTCTTTGGATTTTTTCTCTAGCCTCATGGGCCTTGTGTGGAAGTTTCCACCAGCCCACTAAGGGCTGGTATTCACTTTGCCACAGCCCATGAAGCCTCTTGGGTCGAAATACCCCTCCCGGAGGTCTCCCGGTACACTACCGGCACTCCCGGTACACTACCGATGAGCCCGAAACTTTTCCGGCGATCAAAACAGGACTTCCTATATATGAATATTTACCTCCGGACCATTCCGGAGCTCCTCGTGATGTCCGGGATCTCATCCGGGACTCCGAACAACCTTCGGTCACCACCATACATAACTCTACACTACCGAAACGTCACCGAACCTTAAGTGTGCAGACCCTGCGGGTTCGAGAACTATGTAGACATGACCGAGACACCTCTACGGTCAATAACCAATGGCGGGACCTGGACGTCCACATTGGTTCCTACATATTCTACGAAGATCTTCATCGGTCGAACCTCTATGTCAAGGATTCAGTTAATCCCGTATAACGTTCCCTTTGTTCCTCGGTATGTTACTTGCCCGAGATTCGATCGTCGGTATCTCCATACCGAGTTCAACCTCGTTACCGGCAAGTCTCTTTACTTGTTCCGTAATACAAGATCCCGCAACTAACAATTAGTCACATTGCTTGCAAGGCTTATTGTGATGTTGCATTACCGAGTGGGCCCCGAGATACCTCTCCGTCACACGGAGTAAAAAATCTCAGTCTCGATCCATGCCAACTCAACAGACACCATCGGAGATACCTGTAGAGCACCTTTATAGTCACCCAGTTACGTTGCGACGTTTGATACACACAAGGCATTCCTCCGATATCCGTGAGTTGCATGATCTCATGGTCATAGGAACATATACATTGACATGCAGAAAACAGTATCAATAAACTGACACGATCATATGCTACGTTTGTAGTTTGGGTCTTGTCCATCACATCATTCTCCTAATGATGTGATCCCGTTATCAAATGACATCACATGTCAATGGCGAGGAAACCCTGACCATTTTTGATCAACGAGCTAGTTCACTAGAGGCATACTAGGGACACAGTGTTGTCTATTTACCCACACATGCAATGTGTTTCCAAACAGTGCAATTATAGCATAGACAATAAACAATTATCATGAACAAAGAAATATAATAATAAACACTTTATATATTGCCTCTAAATCATATTTCCAACGGGAGGAGCTCGAACCAAATACGAAGGGGGACGCGTTGGTCGGCATTGGGACGAAGGCCAGTGGCTGGCGGCGACCTCGACGCCCGCGGGGGTCGGAAATGGCAGGCGCAGTAGGGTGATGCCGTCGCTCAGGACGTCCTAGGGGTCGCTACGCCGCCGCATCGCGAGGATGCATGACATGATTGCCCCCCAATTACTTTCTCCCGTGCGGTTTCATCCGGGAGAAATATCGTAACTGCCGCCCGAGAGAGGCGCCACCGCTGCACGCAAGCCATGGGCCTGCGTCGATCCGGAGCAGGGAGGGCCCTGCATGCCATGAACGGGGCGAGCCGCCGCCACTGATGCAGCCCGAGCGCGCCGGGCGATGCCTGCTATGAGGCCCTGTGCGCGACGGCCATTTCTGACGAAGCCGCGGCCTCCAGTAGGAGCACAGGGGCCGACCGTTTGAGGGGCGAGTCGACGCGACCGCGTGGCCGTAGTCGTGGGATCTGCCACGCCGGGGCCATGCCGCCGCAACCAGCCGGTGGCCGCGGGTGCGGGCGCTACCTCGTTGCCGCGCCGCCGGTCAGATGAAGGAGCGCCGCGCCAAGGGGCGCCGCCTCCGTTAGCCGTGTGCCTCAGCCATTGGAATGGCAAGCACCGACCGGTTGGCCACCGCTTACCAAGGACACCACTCCGTCGTCTTGGATTGTTGTGCCGAAGAAAAATATGCAGTACCCCAGTTCATCTGCCGGTGACGGGAGCCGATGAGGCTACAGGTTGCCGTCGTCCGGGGCAGACACCACTAGAAGATGCGGTGTAGCATGCAGTCAGCGGATCGCGCGTAGAGCCGGAGCAAAGCAGGGCGCTACCGTACCGCCGCGCCTCTGAAGAAGCCGGGACGACGGAGGGCGATCGGCAGAGATAGCCGCTACGGGCCTTCAGTCCATGCGGTAGCAGGGGCCGAGTCAAGTGCCGGGATCAGCCGGACCAGCACCATCGCTTTGCAGATTCGATGAAGTGCAATTGATATGATACTTCTTACCCTGGATTTTTTAATCACAAGAAGACAACCAAAATTAGCATCTGATGATTAATATCCTGTACGGATGCATGGATGCTTCGAGGCGGTGCATGTCCATGCGCAGCCAACCGTGCAGATGGATGGATGCATGCTTCGAGGCGCTGCCGATGCATGCTGCCGCTGCCATCGCCGTTGCTCGTTGGCGTCACATTACCGCGCCGGAAGAAGAGGCGTTGTGGCCGAGCGTCGCCGCGGCCACGCGACGGTTTCTTCTTTTCATGTCGGCAATTGCTCTGGACAGATACTACGTGCTAATAACGTGTTTGAAGTGAGAGAGACAATATATAAAGATGTAAAATAAACAGTTGTCTTTATTGATGATGGATTACACATATATATAGCCCTTGAAGAGGTGTGTTCGAAAGGACATGACGCAACTGCCTTTGTCAGAAAAAGCAGAGATTAATAGGATTAATTAAATCCTAACAGTAAGAATAGACAGGCTATAAAACTAGCATTAAAATGTAGTCCTTTGGATCAGCACATATGACATTACTAGATGATACCCCGCGCGTTGCTGCGGGAATTTGATGCATTATATAGGAGGAGGATTACAGAGTGGAAAATAATAAACAAATAAAAGAAATATAATTATTTTTATTTGAACCACTGATTGTAGGATACGAAAATGTATCGCCTTTCTACAGAGAAAAATAAATACATCACTAACATGAAAATCTGAAACATGAAGTTTGATGAGAATTCAATTAAAGACGTGCCCAAGCCCCGCCAGAAGCCTCCCATATTCCACGGAAAACAAAGTGAAATCAAGGACTAACACAAAAACCCGAAGCCTAGCTCCAGGCCCCACAAAAACTACTAACATGAATGCTTGTTCAGTAGGATTAGGCATACTAATATGGGGTTGTATCTAGTGAAAACCTTCATTTGGTAAAGAATTTGAAAACTTATACTTTGAAGCGTTAGATGATTAGTGGTGGGCTTAGATAGAAGCAGACGTTTCCCCATCAACAATGAACCTTCACAATCTAGATGGAACTTCTCCCTGGCAGGGTTATTTTCTATGGTAGAACTCGAGCTCCAACCAGATTTTCCATGACGGTGAACATGAGAGAGGTGGAGAAATCCAGGAAGAAAAGCGTGCTCATGTGCGAGGAATCCATGGACGTGAAGGATAGCAGCGGAATGACCACCGTTGATGTTCTGGCCTGCATGATGTGCCACCAAAATGGCACGTCTATGGCCGTCGCGAGTTGCGCCACCACTGGCCACTAATCTGAGGATAGGACGTGCCGCGTGCACAGCATCGTGCAGCGGCCATAGCCGGAGGTGTAATCCAGCATCCTCTTCCCCTTCTCTCCTCACCTTCCATTTCCAGCTGCAGGCGTTGTTCCTAGCAAATACATCCATACATCCGAATTTGTACATGACCACTAGCAAGATACCATTCACTGGAAAATAGAAAAAGAACGTCCATCCCTATTGTTAGATTGGTGCATGAAATGGAGGCTTCTCAGGGCTTTTAAAATCTGGACTGTCGGATTGCGATTCCAAACAAATCCCCACCGTCAGATCTCCGGACGAGTCGATCCTGGCCGTTGGATCGGGTTTGACACTGTTATAATGAATAGTGCCGCTCATAACTCACTTCGTGATATTTTTTCTATTTGACTGACTGGTGGGGCGTGCGGTCGGTGGTCTTCGGCTGTCAGTGACTGCAGAGCCGCGTGCGTCCGGTGCTGGTTCATATAGGCGCGGGAGCATGCCACCGCCTGTAATATTCTGTGCCCACCAAGGGCAAATTTGACATTCCATGTTCCTGTTCTTGCGTGGCGATCTGTGGGTGAATCGTCTTGTGTGTAAAGGCGAGGAGAGTGATTGGCTGGTAGAGAACCCTAGCCGCCACAGCTCTCCTGCACGCGCACGCGATGCGTCTCGCCGCCGCCACTGTTCTCCGCCCCCATGCTCTACCTCCTCCCCTGCCGTCGCCCACCCGCCACGCCGCCTTCTCCTCCTCCGTTCCTCTTCCTTCGCCGAGCTCGCCGTCGCCATCGTCGGGAGGAGAGCGATAGGCGGACCTGATGCATCCCCCAACGACGGGAGAAGCACAGGAACCGACGCCTCTGGCGAGGCGCTCCTGCGCGACTAGGTCAAGGCGATCCTGCAGAAGGTCGACGAGGAGGGCACCCCGCTACCGTCATCAGGCCCGTCAGCATCCACGCGCTGCTCGGCGTCACGAGGTCGCCGGCGCATCTCCTAGCGCCCATGCCGTTCAACACGCCACGACCTGCCCCTCCCTGTTGCACTTGGCAGCCGGAGATGCTCTACCTCCTCCGCCTCGGCTCTCAACTCGCCGGATGTACTGAGGGGAGCGATGCCTAGGCCGTTCTCTTCCTCACCACGCTGCGCGGGAGGATCCACAAGAGCGGGAGCAACAACAAATCGCGACGGTAAGCCATCCCCGTGCCCTCTCCCCCTCATTTTGATTTTCATCTCTGAGCTCGATCTGCTGATGCATTTCCTCCTCCCTAATAGGTCCCGTCAGATGGATGCCGTCTCAGCCTCCATGGATCTCAATACGAGGAGCAGGAGGTGCCCGTCCGTAGGACAGATTTGTGAGTGAGCTCCCCTATACGTCATACTTCTAGGCTGTATTTTTGTTGTGAATGCCTGGGTGAGAGCGAAGGGGTGGATGCTTGTGTGATGAATTGACGATGATGTAGATTGGAAAGGAAATTCATTGCAAATTGGGTAGCCCCTCTTCCTCCATATTTATCTCCATCTCTCCTTCTCCCGCTCATCCCTTTTAATTCAATCCCCACAAAACCTATCTATGCCTACAAGGTGTTTGACAAAACTCCTAGAAGGCTGCTGGGAAGACTAATATATTTAATATTTGTATTCTATTATTTACTCAGTAATTTGTTTATTTTTCTCTGAAATTTAGCTCAAACCAACGATAGCAAGTCGAGCAGTAAGTCCTTAGTTTAGCTGTTTGATGTTGCACAGGTTTGGTGCTTGACATGGGATGTGATTGGTCGTGTCCTTTCTTCGACTAGGCACATTGTTGCCACTTGAGCAGCAGTGCAGCACCGTGCCCCAGTGATCAGACTCCCCTTCGACGATTCATATTTTCTGTCAGCTTTTACTATATATGTTCTTCAGTGGATCAGCTGCATCAGACTGTAGGTACTGCTGAGCGCAAAGCTGTAAATACCTGTGCATAAATGTTTTTGTCCGTGCAACCATGAGACAAAAAAGTCAATCTTGACTGTTTTTAATTAATATTAATATGTGTATCTAAATTTTGTAATATTTTCGTCACTTTTCCCAGGTTGATGATAGACACTTTGCTGATGTTACCTGTGGAAATAGGAATGGTTTTCTTCCTGTATTGACAAAGCAAAGGATTTTGCCTGTGAATCTCATACTGTCAGAAGGATAAGACTCGTGTCTATGTTTCTCCTATGAAATCAACAACATTGGCAACCTCACAGAGAAATGAGATGAATAGTTATTGTCACTAAGATAACACCATAGACCAAGCAAGAGGTTTTATCTGTTGCTTGCTGCATGTCTGTGTTGGGTATTTTTAGAGCATTGAAGTTAAATAAACACTTTCAGTCCATCATTTTGTGTTGGTAAGCTCTTCAACTTCTGTTTATTTGCTACCGTTGGGCATATTATTTCTGCAATCATTAAATTCCGCATTCTAATATTTCTGGTAAGTGTATGTGAGCATCATACGGTGACTGCCTTTGCATTTCATCCATTTTTCTCTTTTCTTTTATGCTCATCAGAATGTTTCTAACATTATTTATATTTTTTTTGTATATGTATTGCTAATGACCAGTTTATTATTAACAGCCTGCCAAGACGCACGGACGATGGATCCAGTCACCTTTTCTCTCCACCTGTTAGTTGCATCCATGCTTCACCAGCAGCCATGCGGGTATGCTTTCTCCAGCCTTTTCCTTCCATAGATTTTTTTCACACATAATGTTGTGGATGGCAAGTTCTTAAGAACTGATGACGGCATCAGTTAGTTAATCCATGCATATCCTATAATTAACCAACAACTGGTCTGATACTTTCATCTTTGGTTTCTTCTAGAGAAAAAGGAGGAAAAGGTTCAGGCCAAAGCCTTCGATAAAATGACAATCACTTAATTTTATATATATAGGAGATCGGGGGGGGGGGGGGGGGGGGAGATACGCGAGGCAATATTTTGTTTTTCATAATAAGGATTGCCATGAGAGATGCCGGATGTGCTTATGTTATGCTATTTTTCATTAATAAGAATAGCTATGATGTTGGATAATTCGAGCTGATTTATAGGTGTTCTTAAGTACCGCCTGTTGCGCTTTCATCTTCTGTTTCTGTATTTATCTCATGAAGAGTTGATCTTCTGTTCCTGCATTTAAAATCCCCCTTCCCTTCTACATGTCTAGGAGGTCTCGGGCTGTCCAATTACCCAGAAACTTTGAGGCGGGCTTTCTCTTAATTTCTTTTGAGGTATATTTTATTTGGAGCACCTATGTTTATATCTCATATGTATACCTACAGGTAGTGACCTTTCTCTTTATTCTATGAGTAGACAGCAGATGACTGGATACATGGATACATGGTTACATGGTCAAACTGCATATTTACGTGAGCTTTTAAAGCTGGCAAAAATGTCTTCTTGATCTATACATATGAATATATCACATTTCCAGTTCTACGTTCCCTTTTGGTTTTCCACTCCTTCATTTCCTTTTGGTTTTGGGTTTAATCTATTGGAAGGAGAGGAAAGGGAGGCTCTCTGCCGCCAAAGCTAGCGAGGGCACTGTCGATCTCTCAAGCACAACATCCCTCAAGGTATGTTTGTTAGCTGCCAAGTAATTTCATCTAAATAAAAATGAAGATCCTCAAATCTCAGATATACCGAAGCGTATAATGGATTTTTGTTAAGATAGATAGTGTTGTTTTGGCCTCCGTGTCAGATTGCACGCATGATCATACTTATAAGAGGTTGACTCGTTCTGAAATTAGCTGATAAGCACTTAACTGCAGATGGTTATCCTTTGCCTCTGCCCTTTAGTAATATAGCTGATTTTGTTAATCAGGAATATAAATTCCAGCCTCCTCTGATTTATTTACAGACATATTTTGCTCTGTACTAAAGTTGCTATAAACTAAATAGTTTTAGAGAATGATCAAAAGAGGCGTTCAAATATAACACTCGATTTGCGGGTGGATAATTAGTTCTCTCTTGCATTAGTTTCAGAGAAAGGATAAGAAGAGGCATTCGAATATACTACTGGTTCTGGCGAGTAGCTAATTACTTATCTTTTGTATACAGTTTCATAAAAAGGATCAAAAGAGACATTCGAACATACCACTTGATTTGCCGAGTAGTTAATTAGCTATCAGGATGCATTTTCATGTTGTGGCGTTTCATTTCTTTCCCTGAATGTTCTTGTCCAGTTATGGTTAATTTGTTTTTGCTAGGCCACGATTTATAAGTGAAGCATGTATGTGCAGTTCAAGAGCTATGCTGTTTTTTTGGGTAAGTTTGATGTACACCCAAATTCTTCTGCAGTCTTGTTCAATTTTTAGATAGTAATACAGTGGACTTTGATTCTATTGTTGCCATTTTGGTTTAGAGATTTGCAGTTCCAATCATATCTTATGGTTTAGGTGAATATAATTATATAGCAGAATCAATGAGAGATGAGAGACGATGTTGCTCATTTTCCCTTCTTTCAGAATGTAAAGTTCCTTCTCATGTCTCATTAACTGAATGCTGATGTGCTTTATTAGTAATTAGATGGTAAATTTACTTACAACAATTATTTTTCCTTAATTCTGTTTGAAAACAAGTTCTTTTGATGTTCTCACAAGCGAATGTGCCGTAGTTGACCCACCATAGTGAATTTACTAAGTCGGGTTTTGATTAAAAATCCTACTATTTTTAGCGGGGGTTTCATGTAATTACTGTAGTTGCATCTAATATGGTCATGAAGTATGTTTATAGCATATTAACCAAGGATCTTGCTGATACCCGGCCTAAGAAAATCGCTTGTGTTCACAATATTAGTAATGGGGGTTTGTTGCGGGAGGGGTGTCTGCTTGAGCTCTCTCTGCATTTGTTGCTTAGGGTTCTGTGGTGTCGTAATGTGCATGGCCATTAATTTTTAGGATAAGAGGTCAACACACTGTTTCCTGCCACATTGACAATTGTTTTCATTTAAATTCAGAATATGCTAGCACTTCTGTTTATAACTGAATTGAACAAAACTGTTTGAAACATTTTTATTGAATGTACATATGTGAGACCGTAGCAGTTTTGAAGTTTCAGATGCACTGACTTCATAAAAATATGGTCCCTCGGGAGTCATGGTGGTTTGTTGCCTGCAATAGATGTGGCAAAAAATCTCTGCCACATGGAGATGGCTACTGCATGTGGATACAAAGGAAATAAGTTCAGGTATGTTTGACCATCACAACTTACTTCCCTTCTTTCTTTGGCTCACAATCTGATATAATGATTGGCATCACTGTATTGCCACCTAATTAGGCTCAAACTGCGCGTCACTTGCATTGGCATCTACTATATATATTGAAAGTAGTTTTATCTATCTTTACAACTTGATATATTTTCTAAAACCACTTCTTATGTTTCTATCTGTATCTATGGCATTTTCTGTATTTTTCTCATGTTGTCAGGTTTTAAAAGGGTTGCCAGCCTGGTAATTTTAAAAGGGTTGCCTTCTGTTAGCTCGCAAACAAAAATGAGCTTGGTTTAATCAGTGTCATCTACTGAAGTTTTTTAATTCCAATTACTGGACCACACACACACACACACACACACACATCAAGGAGTTCCTGTCAACAGAGTAAGTGATCCCATATTCCCATTGGATTGAGATACCTCTTTTTTTCATTATTAGAAGCATGTGCAAAGAATACTGAAAACTTTTAGATTTGGATTATCTGATGCCTTTCTATGCTCTCCAAATTGATAATCTTTTTCTTTTTTCATATTCAGGCTCTATATTGGTGAGGGAAAAGATGTGGATCTTCCAGACTGTTCAAGGGCTCTGCTGAGCAGTGCATAATATATCTTGGTCCAGTAAGATCATTTGCATAATGGATGCTATCTTTATTTTGAAATGATACCGTTCTTGCTGAAAATATTTCATTGAGAGGTTAAAATAGGAAAATGTTGACAGGGTTTGCATGGAATGATATTTAGTTAGGTTATAATCAAGTCACCATGTGTTTGTACTAGCCTGGCATGAAGCTTCTGTTAACTCTGAAACTTGTGGTCAAACTGCCCACTCAAAGTTTAATTAAACTTCTTTGCAAACATGTGTTGTGTTCTCAAACAAACCTGAACGCTGAAATTTGTGCATTCTTTCTCTTTCTTTCCAATTCTTTGCTTTGAAGATTAGAACTTTCTTGCAGATCCTGGTTGTAACCAGTTATTTTTAGTGAAGATGATCTTAGTGGTGATACTGTCAATTTTAATCTTAGTGGCATAAAGCAAAACCTATTGTAGTCCAGCTGTGAGTATCTTCAACAGTACACCGATGAAGCTATGGTTAACCTTCAGGAGACTGGTGCGGGTGCAGTCAACGGATGAAGATGATGACATGCCAACGCCGAACGATGGAAATCCAATGTATGACCCAGAAATGAGATATGTTTTTTTACGTCAATCAGAAATGTCGACCTATGTCTAAATGCATGGAACTTGGTATGTATTGAATGTGTATGTATCGTAGCATTTGATATGTTTCCTGAACCAATTGCTATGTATTGAATGAGTGTGTATCATTACAATACTACTGATTCAACTACGTTATGCTTTTTCTATATTTATGATGTTTTTTTGAAGCATATATTTACAATGCTTTAATTACCAGGTTGGATATAACGATACCCCGCAGTGATGCGGCAAGCCGCACTTCCTACCTAGTACACATTAGGCACACACACCACATATGCATCTCTTTCATAAAAAAACACATGCATGCATGCCTTTAGGGAAACGGGAGATCTGGACAAATAAACAGCAGGAGCGACCTCCCTGGGCGTCCGCATGGCTCCATAGCACCGTCAACGTACATCTGGTCGGCGCCCTCTCCCTTCCCAGCTACTTCGATTCAGAAGCAAAACTTCGACCCAAGCTAACTAAAAAAGGTTCAGATCTGAGGAGATAAATGGAAAAAAGTACACCCCACCTCTGGCTCTGGCGGATGAGATGTTTCAGGAGGACATCGATGGTGGCCGGCATGGTTCGCCAAAAGCTCTACATCGGGGCGTATGGCTTGGGCCAACAAAGCTCCCACTGGCAGCAGTCAAAAGGCTCCAGGCCGGCGTTAGCACGCACGTCTCTGGCAGCAATGCAGTATGGAGAGTGACACAAATAAATAGGGGAGGAGAAGAATCAAGAAGACCAAGGTGGAGGTTTATTGATGGAAGGGAGACGGACGAAATAAGACGAAGGAGCGGCAGAGGGCAGACTTACTGTTGGATGGTTCGCATGAATCGACGGATCGGTTCAGTGACCAGGTTGGCTGCGTACTAAAAAAATCTTGTGGAAACAACATGCCGGTTCGGTGACTTGGAACTCTTTGCGTACTAACGAAAAACCAAGTCCCATTATTTGTTGACGGAATTGTGTGGGCGCCAGCTGTTGGTTCAGTGATGATGTGGCTGTAAATGAAATCATTTTTTGTTTAGATGGCATGGTTGTTGACGTGAACAGCTGGCATGTTGAGATAAATAAGATAGTGGGGTGAATTTCTTAGGTATATAGGATTAATGAACGGTTAGCATGCCTAGGTGCCGAATAGAAAAAAGGGAAGAGGATTATATAATGGAAAAAGGAAAGGGAGAGAATCTCCCTGGATGGGCACCGAGGCGAAGCTCTTGTCTGCCTCGCGTGCGCCGCTGTGCGTGAGTACTCTGGCGTGGCTTTTTTTGTTTGAATTGTCTCGGCCTGCTGCATGCAAGCCAGCGTCCACAGAACTCGGCTGGAGGTGGTGCAAAATTGTCAGATCTTGATCAACCGCGAATAGGGTATCACGGGGCAGCGACTATAATCTTGCAAAAACAAAAGATAGTTTATGCGGAATAGATCGAATCTGAAACAATATCACCTGATACGTGAGAAGTGCATGAAAGAGATTAGAGAAAAGCATGGTCTGCCATAATTAAAAAAAGGAAAAGGAGAAAAGGATCGAGTCTCTCCTGTATGCTGCCAGCGACCGACGAGATTGATGCAAATCCTCGGTTCGTGTACAGTGTTAATGGTTCACGGGTATCCTTGGCTCGAACGCGGCTGCCAGATTGGTACGCCTTGGCTCGAGCGTCGCTTGTCAGGATCTGGCCGTACGCACGGGATTAACTTGCTCGTCCGCAGAGAGCTCGGATCTGACGATCTATCAGGCAGCGGACAAAGTCGCCACTGCTGATATTTTCTTGATTTTCATGTAATGATGATCACATCGATCCGCGGCGATCGCCTAGCAAGCTCTCAATAAAAGCATCAATGTCAGAGTTAAATCTGACATATTTCATAGTAGGGATCCTAAGTTACGCGTCTTGAAGCGATGGTAACATGAACATGGAATTTTACCAGGTTCAGCCTCTCTCAAGGAGATAATACCCTACGTCCTGCTTTTTATTGTATTGATATGGAGATAGTACATAGTACATGTATCTATCACGAGATTGTAGTAGTGAATATCTTCCTCTATTGACTAGCCTGGCCTCGGTTTATATATGCATCGTACGCCTAGGGTTTATAGGAGTCATTGTCTTGTTTATCAAGTCTTGTGGAATACTCCTTATATTCGGCATGGACCACCTGAAGTGGCCCATGAGTGAACCGCCATCGGGGTCCTCGGCCCGAACCATCTGATCGGGAGACGACGTAGTGAGTATCCCCTAGTCCGGGACACCCTCATTGGGCACGAAGATGATCTTCGCGTTCCCAAGTGGCTTCATCTTCAGAATGATTTGCCCACTACACTTTGAATAACTTAGTAACCTCCTGACGAGTCCGACGTTCAGTTTCATCGAGAATGCAGACTGGTTGCTCTTTGTAAGAAAGGTCCCGTTGCAGCTTAAGCATATCATGATCCACTGCTCGGATAGGATCCTTGAAGCAGCGACGAAGTTGTGACACATGGAACACATCGTGAACCTGAGAAAGGTTTGGCGGTAGTTCCAGTTGATATGCCACCTTACCATGCCTTTCGAGAACAATGAAAGGACCAATATATCGAGGAGCCAGCTTGCCCTTGATTACAAAACAGTGTGTACCTCTCATTGGCATGATTCGAAGATAAGACTTTTCGCCAGGTTGATAGACCATATATTTGTGATGACGGTCATACTGACTCTTCTGACGAGACCGAGGAGCCCTCAGATTTGCATGAATAAGGCGGACTTGATCTTCAGCAAGTTGGATAATATCCGGACCGATGAGTGTACGTTCCCCAGTTTCTGACCAATTCAGAGGAGTCCGACACTTACGTCCATATAACACTTCAAAGGGAGCCATCTTTAGACTAGCTTGATAACTATTGTTGTAGGAGAACTCAGCATACGGGAGAGATTCCTCCCATTTCTTGCCGAAAGAAATGACGCAAGCTCGAAGCATGTCTTCAAGAATCTTGTTGGACCTTTGAACTTGTCCCTGGGATTGAGGGTGAAAGGAGGTGCTGAAAGACAGATGAGTTCCCATAGCTTCCTGCAAACTTGCACAGAATCTTGAAGTGAATAAACTGCCACGGTCTAAACTGATCGCCAATGGAATACCGACTCTGGACATGTATAGATTTGCCAGCTGACTAGCAGTAATAGTTTCCTTGACAGCCAGAAAATGTGCAACTTTGGAAAGATGGTCAATGACGACAAGAATAGCATCATTACCTTTCTGCAATCTCGGAAAACCAGCGATGAAGTCCATTTCAACATGATCCCATTTTCATTCAGGAATAGAAATAGGTTGCAGAGTTCCAGCAGGCTTTTGATGTTGTGCCCTGATCCGATGGCAAATGTCACATTCTGAAACATAGCGTGCAATGT
This sequence comes from Hordeum marinum, assembly GCA_022496015.1. Classification (NCBI taxonomy): domain Eukaryota; kingdom Viridiplantae; phylum Streptophyta; class Magnoliopsida; order Poales; family Poaceae; genus Hordeum; species Hordeum marinum. The sequence goes on from CM039676.1 coordinate 26,798,695, forward strand.
CTTGTTTTATATTTGACCACCAGGATCTTTGAAGGATGTCTTGATACATTTTTGTACTACCCGAATGAATAGACAACAGAGTATCATGAGCTTCTTTCAGTATTCTAGCAGTCATATTCAGGTTTTTCCTCTTAGTTGGAACAAATAAGCGACCCTTGAAGTACACGACACCATCATAAGCAACGGTGAAGCATGAGGGTTTACCTTCCGCCAGATAGCGTTTAATCTTTTTGACTTCATTGCAATAGCGTTGCATGGTTTTGATGCTGCCCACGAGATCTGGTTCAATAACCAGGTTGCTTAGAGAACCCTGGTTAACAACATGAAGGTGCATCTTACGAGCCTCCGGTGGTGGGGGAACGAAATAACCCCGAGGAACAATATGGAGCTTCAGCTTGCGGAATTCTTCTTGAAGCAGGGGTGAACCTTGTGAACCTGAAGGTGGTTGCAGTATGACTTGCGGCTCAAAGCATAAACCATTACATTAGCCTTGCCTGGTGTATAAGAAATACCCACGTTGTAATCCGCCACGTGCTCCATCCATCTCTATTGGCGGAGGTTCAGATCTGGCTGAGTAAACATGTACTTCAGACTTTGGTGATCGGTGTAGATCTCACAACGATTACCAATAAGGTATTGCCGCCACTCTTTTAGTGCATGAATTACTATGGCAAGTTCAAGGTCATGAACTGGGTAGTTCCCTTCATGAGGACGCAATCGACAAGATGAATAAGCAACCACTCTACGTTCTTGCATCAGGACACAACCCATCCCTTGACGTGAAGTATCACAACAGATGACAAAATCCTTCTGAGTATTCGGAGGAGCAAGCACTGGAGCAGACGTCAGTTTGTCTTTAAGTCCTTGAAAGCTCTCCCGACATTTTTCTATCCACTCATATTTAACACCTTTGTGAAGCAAATTGGTCAAGGGCCTTGCAATCTTGGAGAAGTTCTCGACGAATCGACAACAATAGCCGGCGAGTCCGAGCAAATTTCTGACTTGCTTGACATTCTTTGAGGGAGTCCAGTCAAGAATAGCCTGAACTCGTTCAGTGTTGACAACAATACCATCCTTGGAAATCACATGACCAAGGTAGGTTACTTCGTCCATCCAGAACTCACACTTTGAATACTTTGCATAAACTTGATGTTTTCGAAGCCTCTCCAGTATAAGACAAAGATGTTCAACATGCTCTTCTTTATTCTTGGAGTAAACCAGGATAACAGCCAGATAAACCACGACGAATTTATCAAGGTAATCCATGAATATATAGTTCATCAGGCGAGACAAGGTTGCCGGAGTATTGGTTAAGCTGAAGGACATGACGGTGTACTCGTATGAATCATAGCTAGTAACAAATGCAGTCCTGGGAATATCCTTTTCACGAACCCGGATATGATGGTAACCCTACCACAAGTCGAGCTTAGAGAAATTTGAGGAACCAGCAAGTTGATCAAACAAATCATTGATCCGAGGAAGTGGATATTGATAACCCACAAGTATAGGGGATCGCAACAGTTTTTGAGGGTAGAGTATTCAACCCAGATTTATTGATTCACCACAAGTGGAGCCAAAGAATATTCTAGAGTATTAGCAGCCGAGTTGTCAATTCAATGACACCTAAAAGACTAAATATCTACAGCAAAGTATTTCGTAGCAAAGTAGTATGGAAGTAAGGATAACGATGGCAAAAGTAACAGTAGCAGTTTTGTAGTGATTGTAACAGTAGCAACGAAAAAGTAACGTAGCAAGGATCAATATGTGGAAAGCTCGTAGGCAATGGATCAATGATGGATAATTATGTTGGATGTCATTCATCATGCAACAGTTATAACATAGGGTGACACAGAACTAGCTCCAATTCGTCAATGTAATGTAGGCATGTATTCCATATATAGTCATACATGCTTATGGAAAAGAACTTGCATGACATCTTTTGTCCTCCCGTGGCAGCGGGGTCCTAATGGAAACTAAGGGATATTTAGGCATCCTTTTAATAGAGAACCGGACCAAAGCATTAGCACTTAGTGAATACATGAACTCCTCAAACTACGGTAATCACCGAAAAGAATCCCAGTTATTGTCACCCTAGGGGATGCAGATCATAACTCGTAATAGGTGTCTACAACTTGCAAGATAGGATCAAGAACACATATATATTCATGAAAACATAATAGGTTCAGATCCGAAATCATGGCACTCGGGCCCTAGTGACAAGCATTAAGCACAACAAAGTCATAGTAACATCAATCTCAGAACATAGTGGATACTAGGGATCAAACCCTGACCAAACTAACTCGATTACATGATAAATCTCATCCAACCCATCACCGTCCAGCAAGCCTATGATGGAATTACTCACGGACGACGGACAGCGTTATGGAATTGGTGATGGAGGATGGTTGGTGATGACGATGGCGTCGATTTCCCCTCTCCGGATCCCAAAACGGACTCCAGATCTGGTCTCTCGAGGAAGAACAGGAGGTGGCGGCGGCTCCGTATCGTGCAATGCGATGAACTCTTCTTCCTGATTTCTTTCTCCGTGAATAGGGTTATATGGAGATCAAGAGGAGGTCGGAGGAGCCACGAGAGCCCCACAAGCCTGTTAGGTGCGGCTAGGGGGTGGCCGTGCCTAGCAGGCTTGTGGCCTGCAGGTGGCCTCCCTCTGGTTAATTCTTGCGCCAATATTTTTTATTAAATCCAAAAATATTCTCCGTAAATTTTCAAGACGATCCGAGAACTTTTATTTCTGCACAAAAATAACACCATGGCAATTTTATTGAAAACAGCATCAATCCGGGTTAGTTCCATTCAAATCACGCAAATTAGAGTCCAAAACAAGGGCAAAAGAGTTTGGAAGTGGATACGGTGGAGACGTATCAACTCCCCCAAGCCTAACCCATTGCTTGTCCTCAAGCAATTTAGTTTATAAACTGAAAGTGATAAAGAAAAACTTTTACAAACTCTGTTTGATCTTGTTGCTGTAAATACGTCTAACTAATGTTTAGATTTTCAGCAAAGATCATGGACTAACCACGCTCACAATAACATTTAGGTCACACATTTACTCATATCAATGACGTAATCAACTAGCAAGAGATAATAATAACTCTCGGATGACAACACTTTTTCAAAACAATCATGATATAATATGACAAAATGATATCTCGTTGGCCCTTTCCGAGACCACAAAACATAAATGCAGAGCACCTCTAAAGAACAATGACTGATTAGACATTGTAATTCATTGTGAAAGAGATCCAATCATGCTCCTACTCATCAATTAACAGCAAAGCATACAAATTACGGTGGTGCTCTCTAACTGGTGCCTTTTGTAAGAAGATGATGACTCAACAATAAAGTAGATGGAAAGGCCCTTCACCGAGGGAAGCATTGATTTGCATGGGTGCCACAGCTCGAGCTTTTAAAACACAGGTAAGTAATAATTTTTGAGAGGTATGCTTTCATTGCTCACATAACCACCAAAAGGATTTCAACTTCTTCCATGCTAGATACATTATAGGCAGTTCCCAAACAGAAAGATAAAGTTTTTACTCCCCCTCCACCAATCAGTCACACTCCACGGCGAGCCGAATCCACGGGTACCATCCATACAAACACATTTCTGGGGGAGTTTTGTTTAATTATATTTTTCTTTTATTTCGAGCATGGGACTGGGCATCCCAATTACCAGCCACTTTCTCGTGAATGATAGTGAATCAACACATATCGTGAGAATAACCCACCTAGCATGGAAGATACTGACATCCCCCAGTCGCCACATGAGCGATTTGGGCATACAAAACAAAATGTTTATTTGAAGGTTTAGAGTTTGGCACATGCAAATTTACTTGGAACGGCAGGTAAATACCGCATATAGGTAGGTATGGTGGACTCATATGGAACAACTTTGGGTTTGAGGAATTGAATGCATAAGCAATATCCCCGCTTAGTACAAGTGAAGGTTAGCAAAAGACTACGGAGTGACTAAGTAGAGAGCAACACAGTCATCAACATGCTTTGAGATTAACCAACATTGAATGCAAGCATGAGTAGGATATAAATCACTATGAACATAAATACCGTGGAGGCTATGTTGATCTGTTTCAACTACATGCATGAACATGTGCCAAGTCGAGCCACTTGAATCGTTCAGAGGAGGATACCATCCCATCATACTACATCGCAACCATTTTAATATGCATGTTGGCACCCAAAACAAACCATTATCCACTCCTAGCTAATTAAGCATGGCATGAACAACTATAAGCTCTAATTGTCATTGGAAATATGTTTCACCCATGATGAACTGAATTCAAAACGATGAGCTAATCATATTTACAAAAGCAAGATAGGTCGAGTTTATACCAGCTTTTCTCCATCTCAATCTTTTGATCAAATATCGTCATTATTGCCTTTCACTTGCATGATCGAATGGTGTGAATAATAATAAGGGTGCGTGTGCATTGGACTAAGATGGAATCTGCAAACAATAACTCAAAGGAGAAGACAAGGTAACGTGGTATCTCTAATAGGTAAACAATAATGCATATGAGAGCTACTCAACATTTTCATTGTGGTCTTCTCTTTACGACCCAAAGAAAATAAATTCAAAACAAGAACAAGGAAAACTATTTACATGGGAAAGCTCCCAACAAGTGAAAGAAGAACGAAAAATATTTTTGGGTTTTCTTTTAATGCTACAACTAAGCAAACTGGAAAGTAAAGCTACGACTAATTTTGTTTGGATTTTCTCAAAGTTAATTAAACACACAAGTAGACAACGAACAAGAAAATAAAAACTACCATGGATGGTACAATGAAAGAGTATGAACACCGGCTACTAAAGATGAGCGTGTGAACATGAATATAAAGTCGGTGAGAAATACCTACTCCCCCAAGCTTAGGCTTTTGGCCTAAGTTGGTCTATGGCCATGGCTGGCTTGGGTAATATCTGAAGTCATAGTTGTGGTTGTACTGGGATGCGGCGGCTACCGCCTGAATGACAACAGCGTGAAGGCGAGCTGATTCCTTTTTGCTCTCATACTTGTTTTCCTCCTCTTTGGTTATAAAGTACCTCTGTTTTTCCTAAGAGTTAAAGAAGGCAGGGCCAGGAAGGGTAACATGGACAGCACACCGTCTTTCAAAAATTAGTCGGTACTAGAGAGATTGTTCGTTCCTTTCAAGAAACTGAAAACGTACCAAAGCCTCATAATCAGGAAAAGTAGGAGGTAACTCAATATCATTTCCGCATATGGATACTCCAAGATAATTAGCTAAACCATGGCATAAATCCCACCAAAGAAATCTCCATCCTTAGCATTATTATGCAACCTTCTAGCAATAGTGGCTCCTAAGTTATATCGCATTTCGCCCATTACTGCACTCTTAAGAATACTAAGATCTGTTGCACATAGGTGGCTATGCTCAGTTTAACCGTTAATACATCTACCTATGAATAGAGCAAAATAATGTATGGCAGGAAAGTGAATGCTCCCCATGGTAGCCTGTGTAATATTTCTAGTTTCTCCGACGGTAATGCTGGCAAGAAAATTATTATATTCAGTTTTATGCGGATCACTATGGCTTCCCTAGTGTGGCATTTTGCATGCATGATTAAAATCCTCTATGTCCAAAGTATAACATTTGTCGTAAAGGTCAAATAGGACGGAATGTGTATTACGATTGAGCGAAAATTAAAACCTCTGTACGAAAGAATCCGTGAGTTGATAGTATTGCTTGTATTTGTTCGACACGAATTCCTCAAGGCCAACATTTCTTGTGTATGCGTAGAATTCTTCTTTGAAAATGACACCACTCATGAATTGATCTGATGGCCATTTGCAAGGTCATACTTGTTCTTCCTCGGTGGTTCAAGGTCGGGCTCACATATCGCGAGTCTCGGGGCCTTCTTGCTCGATGAACCCCCTTGAAACACCTTCCTCAACAAAATTTTCTTTTTTTGAAAAATTCTGAAATTTTTAGTGACTCGAAATGAGTGCACAAAACTCAACAAAACTCATAGAAACTACTCCCTCAAGTGGCTAGAGGCTATATCATGCATCAAAACTACTTGGGACCATATAAATTTGACATGCAGGCTCAAGAACAAGGGCACCAGAGCAGCAAAAAATTGCAATATATAAATCACTAGAACAAAAACTAATTGGACTATTTGAGGAGTCACATACCGAAGAGCAATCTCCCACAACAGTTTTGCGAATGAAGCTTTGAGCAAGGAGATCAAAAATGGCAGCAAAATGATCTAGAACACAGTTTTGAGCAATGGTGGAAATTTTCCTGGAGGAAGATGAAGTGGATGGGTGCTGGAATAAGTGAAGAGGGCCATGTGGGACCCACAAGCCTACTAGGCGCGGCCAGGGGGGTGGCCGCACCTTGTGGGCTTGTGGCCCACTGGTACAACCCCCAACAGTGTGCTCATTGCTAGATCTTTTAAAATATTCCAGAAAAATCATACGCCATTTTAAGGGTATTTGAAGAACTTCTATTTTTAGGTCTCTTTTTTATTGCATGGGAAACTTAGAAAAAGGAAAAATAACAATATTGTACTTTATTTATTCTAACTAACATCAAGTAAAAGTTGGGTACAGAAAGTTTTGTTTTCTAAATTCATCCATCTCATGCTCACCAAAAGGAATCCATCAATAAGGTTGATCAAGTCTTATTAACAAAATTATTTTGAATAACATGAAACTGATGAATTTATGAATAACACTAAGTTACCTCTATGAGGATATGCATATCCCCAACAATAAGTATATCATATTTGTTCTTGACAGTAGGAAGAGGGAATTCAAAGTCTCCAATAATAATCGTTGGATTTTTTTTCAGTGGAGTTGATACTATGAACTTGAGGTTGTTTCTTCGGAAAGTGTACCGTGTGCTCATTACCATTAATATAAAAAGTGATATTTGTTGGAAATATGCCCTAGAGGCAATATATAAAGTGTTTATTATTATATTTCCTTGTTCATGATAATCGTTTATTATCCATGCTATAATTGTAGTGATTGGAAACACATTGCATGTGTGGATAAATAGACAACACTGTGTCCCTAGTATGCCTCTAATGAACTAGCTCGTTGATCAAAAGATGGTCAGGGTTTCCTAGCCATGGACATGTGATGTCATTTGATAATGGGATCACATCATTAGGAGAATGATGTGATGGACAAGACCCAAACTACAAACGTAGCATATGATCGTGTTAGTTTATTGCTACTGTTTTCTGCATGTCAATGTATATGTTTCTGTGACCATGAGATCATGCAAATCACGGATATCGGAGGAGTGCCTTGTGTGTATCAAACGTCGCAACGTAACTGGGTGACTATAAAGGTGCTCTACAGGTATCTCCGATGGTGTCTGTTGAGTTGGCATGGATCGAGACTGGGATTTGTTACTCCGTGTGACAGAGAGGTATCTCGGGGCCCACTCGGTAATGCAACATCACAATAAGCCTTGCAAGCAATGTGACTAAATTGTTAGTTGCAGGATCTTGCATTACGGAATGAGTAAAGAGACTTTCCGGTAACGAGATTGAACTAGGTATGGAGATACCGACGATCGAATCTCGGGCAAGTAACATACTGAAGAACAAAGGGAACGTTATACGAGATTAACTGAATCCTTGACATAGAGGTTCGACCGACAGATCTTCATAGAATATGTAGGAACCAATATGGGAGTCCAGGTCCCTCCATTGGTTATTGGCCGGAGACGTGTCTCGGTCATGTCTACATAGTTCTCGAACCCGCAGGGTCTGCACACTTAAGGTTCGGTGACGTTTCGGTAGTATAGAGTTATGTATGGTGGTGACCGAAGGTTGTTCGGAGTCCCGGATGAGATCCCGGATGTCACGAGGAGCTCCGGAATGGTCGAGAGGTAAAGATTCATATATAGCAAGTCCCAGTTTGGTCGCCGGAAAAGTTTTGGGCTCATCGGTAGTGTATCGGGAGTGACGGTAGTGTACCGGGAGGCCTCCGGGAGGGGTATTTCGACCCCAAGAGGTCCATGGGCTGTGGGAGGGTGTTAACCAGCCCTTTGTGGGCTATGAAACCCAGCCACAAAGGCCCATGGCGCAGGAAGAGAATTTCCTAAAGGAAAAATAGGAAAAAGAGAAAATCAGCCAATAGGAAAGCAATCCTAGTCCAACTAGGATTGGAGGGCAACTAGGATTGCTCCTCCTCCTAGCCGGCCGAACCAAGAGGCCTTGGCTGCCTCTCCTCTCCTCTCCTCCTATATATATTGGTGGATAGCTAGAGTTTTGCACATAGTTTACGGCCACGTGCTACCCGTTCCATCGGTGCTCCTCTAGACTAGATTTCCGCAGTGCTTAGGCGAAGCCCTGCCGGAATTGCTCCACCACCACCATCACCGGAGCGCCGTCACGCTGCCGGTGAACTATCTCTCCTCTCCACCTCCTCTTCCTGGATCAAGATGGTGGAGATCGTCATCAAGATGCACGTGTGCTGAACGCGGAGGTGCCGTCCGTTCGGTACTAGATCGGAAGGATCGTGATCAAGGCCACAAGACGTTCGTGATTGGATCGCGAGACGGATCATGATGAGATCGCGGGACGGTTCGTGATTGGATCGCGGGACGGTTCATGATTGGATCGCGGGACGCTCGGCGATTTTGATCGTGAAGAAGCTTGACTACACCAACCGCGTTTCTTAACGCTTCCCGCTTAGCGATCTACAAGGGTACGTAGATCCACTCTCCCTCTCATAGATTCTCATCACCATGGATAGGATTGCGTGTGCGTAGGAAATTTTTTGTTTCCCATGCGACGTTCCCCAACAATGGTATCAGAGCTAGGTTGATGGTTCGATGAGATCTCAAGTAGAACACAAAAGGTTTGTGGGCGTTGATGCTTAGATTGCTTCCTCCCTTGGTCGGATTTTGGTTCAGCGGGATTGTGAGATAAAACGGCTCAGACCAACATTACTTGTACGCTTACGAGAGACCGGTTCCCTCGACGCAACTTGTTGCTTAGATGGCTTGCGGGCGACAGTTTGTCTCACTTTAGTTGGATCGGATCCGACAAAGGCGGTCCTTGAGAAGGTTGAAAAGCAATCCATGTATCACCGTTGTGGTTTATGTGTAGGTGAGAATCGTTCTTACTAGATACCCGTAGCAGCCACGTAAAACATGCAATAACAATTAGAGGACGTCTAACTTGTTTTTGCAGGGTATGTTGTGATGTGATATGGCCAATTACATGATGAGATATATGTGATGTATGAGATGATCATGTGATGTATAGATTTTCACGACTTGCACATCGGTGAATACGGCAACCGGCAGGAGCCATAGGGTTGTCTTTAATTATTGTATGACCCGCGTGTCAATCATTAAGCGCTATGTAATGCTTTACTTTATCGCTAAATGGTAGCAATAGTAGTAGAAGCATGCAGGGCGTGACAACCCCGATGGTGACACGTTGATGGAGATCAAGATGATGGAGATCATGGTGTCATGCCGGTGACGATGGAGATCATGCCGGTGCTTTATAGATGGAGATCAAAAGCACAAGTTCATGGCCATATCATGTCACTTATGATTTGCATGTGATGTTAATCCTTTTTATGCACCTTGTTTTGCTTAGTACGACGGTAGCATTATAAGGTGATCCCTCACTTAATTTCAAGATAAATTGTGTTCTCCCGGAGTGTGCACCATTTCGAAAGTTCGTCGTGTTGAGACACCACGTGATGATCGGGTGTGATAGACTCTACGTTCACATACAACGGGTGCAAGCCAGATTTGCACGTGCAGAACACTTGGGTTAAACTTGACGAGCCTAGCATGTACAGACATGGCCTCGTAACACAAGAGACCAAAAGGTCGAACATGAGTCATATAGTAGATATGATCAACATAGTGATGTTCACCATTGAAGCCAACTTAACTCACGTGATGATCGGACTTGAGTTGGTGAATTTGGATCATGTGACACTCAGATGACCCGAGGGATGTCAATTTGAGTGGGAGCTTTAGTAATTTGATTAACTAAACTCATTATCATGAACAATAGTCTAAATAACCTTTGCATATTAATGTTGTAGATCAATGGCTCACGCAGTAGCACCCCTGAATGTTAATGCGTTCCTAGAGAAAGCTAAGTTGAAAGATGATGGAAGTAACTTTGTTGATTGGGCCCGTAATTTGAGGATTATCCTTATGGCTTCCCAGAAACAATATGTCCTTGATGCACCGCTTGGTGACCAACCAGAAGACATAACCTCCGAAGACGTTAAGAACACTTGGGAGGCTCGTGCTGGAGACTACTCAATAGTTCAGTGTGCAATATCGTATGGCTTAGAACCGGGACTTCAAAGACGTTTTGAACGTCATGGAGCATACGAGATGTTCCAGGAGTTGAAGTTTATCTTTCAGAAGAATGCCCGGATCGAGAGGTATGAGACCTCCGATAAATTCTATGCTTGCAAGATGGAGGAGAATGGGTCTAGCAGTGAGCATATACTGAGAATGTCTGGATACTCAAACCGTCTAGCTGAGTTGGGAATTACCCTTCCACAAGAGGCGATCATTGATAGAGTTCTTCAATCACTGCCACCGAGTTACAAAAGTTTTGTGATGAACTATAACATGCATGGGATGAACAAGTCATCATCCGAGCTATTTGCGATGCTGAAAGTCGCTAAGTCTGAAATCCAGAAAGAACATCAAGTGTTGATGGTCAATAAAACCACTAGTTTCAAGAAAAATGGCAAGGGCAAAGGCAAGAAGGGTAAAACCAAGAAGGATGGCAAAGCAGTTGCTACTCCTACGAAGAAGCCTAAGCATGGACCTAAGCCAGAAACTGAGTGCTTTCATTGCAAAGGAACTGGTCACTGGAAGTGGAATTGTCTCAAGTACCTGGCTGACAAGAAGGCGGCCAACGACAAGCAAGGTATATATGATATACATGTTATTGATGTGTACCTTACTAGTTCTCGTAGTAGTGCCTAGGTATTTGATACCGGTTCGGTTGCTCACATTTGCAACTCAAAACAAGAACTACGGAATAAACGAAGACTGGCAAAGGACGAAGTGACGATGCGCGTGGGAAATGGTTCCAAGGTTGATGTGATCGCCGTCGGCACGCTCTCTCTTCAATTACCATCAGGATTAGTGATGAACCTAAATAATTGTTATTTAGTGCCTGCGTTAAGCATGAACATTATATCTGGATCTTGTTTATTGCGAGACGGTTACTCATTCAAATCAGACAATAAAGGTTGTTCTATTTATATGAGTAATATCTTTTATGGTCATGCACCCAATGTTAGGGGTTTATTCATATTGAATTTTGATAGTGATGACACACATGTTCATAACATTGATGCCAAAAGATGTAGAGTAGTTAATGATAGTACCACTTTCTTGTGGCACTGCCGTTTAGGTCATATTGGTGTAAAACGCATGAGGAAGCTCCATGCTGATGGACTTTTGGAGTCACTTGATTTTGAATCACTTGACACATGTGAACCATGCCTGATGGGCAAGATGACTAAAACGCCGTTCTCAGGAACAATGGAACGGGCGAATGACTTGTTGGAAATCATACATACTGATGTGTGCGGTCCAATGAATGTTGAAGCGCGCGGTGGTTATCGTTACTTTCTCACCTTCACTGATGACTTGAGTAGATATGGGTATATTTACTTGATGAAACACAAGTCTGAAACATTTGAAAAGTTCAAGCAATTTCAGAGTGAAGTTGAGAATCATCTTAACAAGAAGATTAAATTTCTTCGATCTGATCGAGGAGGTGAATATCTGAGTTATGAGTTTGGCAGTCACTTAAGACAATGTGGAATTGTTTCACAGTTGACACCGCCCGGAACACCACAGCGTAATGGTGTGTCTGAACGTCGTAATCGAACCTTATTAGATATGGTGCGTTCTATGATGTCTCTTGCCGATTTGCCACTATCGTTTTGGGGTTATGCATTAGAGACCGCTGCATTCACTTTAAATAGGGCACCATCAAAATCCGTTGAGACGACACCATATGAACTGTGGTTTGGCAAAAGGCCGAAGTTGTCGTTTCTTAAAGTTTGGGGATGTGATGCTTATGTCAAAAAGCTTCAGCCTGAAAAGCTGGAACCCAAAGCGGAAAAATGCGTCTTCATAGGATACCCGAAAGAGACAGTCGGGTATACCTTCTATCTCAGATCCGAAGGCAAAGTGTTTGTCGCTAAGAACGGAACATTTCTTGAGAAAGAGGTTCTCTCGAAAGAATTGAGTGGGAGGAAAATAGAGCTTGATGAGGTTATTGAACCTTTACTTCAACCAGAGAGTAGCGCAGCGCAGAAAGAAGTTTCTGTGGAACCTACGACGGTAGAAGAGGAAGTTCATGATGATGATCATGAAACTTCGGATCAAGCTGCTATTGAACCTCGTAGGTCGACAAGGACGCGTACTACTCCCGAGTGGTACGGAAACCCTGTCTTAGAGGTCATGTTGTTGGACAACAATGAACCTACGAGCTCTGGAGGAGCGGTGATGGGCCCGGATTCCGAGAAATGGTTAGAGGCCGTGAAATCTGAGATGGGATCCATGTATGAAAACAAAGTATGGACATTGGAAGTACTACCTGAAGGGAGAAAGGCCATTCAGAACAAATGGATCTATAAGAAGAAGACGGACGCGGACAGTAATGTCACCGTCTATAAAGCTCGACTTGTGGCAAAGAGTTTTTCACAAGTTCAAGGAGTTGACTACGATGAGACTTTCTCACCCGTAGCGATGCTTAAGTCTGTCCGAATCATGTTGGCAATAGCTGCTTATTTCGACTATGAAATTTGGCAGATGGATGTCAAAACGGTGTTCCTCAACGGTTTCCTTGAGGAAGAGTTGTATATGATGCAACCCGAAGGTTTTGTTGATCCAGAGAATGCTGACAAAGTTTGCAAACTCCAGCGATCCATTTATGGACTGGTGCAAGCATCTTGGAGTTGGAATAAGCGCTTTGATGAGGTGATCAAGGCGTTTGGGTTTATACAAGTTTATGGAGAAGCTTGTATTTACAAGAAAGTGAGTGGGAGCTCTATAGCGTTTCTAGTGTTATATGTGGATGACATATTACTGATCAGAAACGATATAGAAATGCTGGGAAGCATGAAGGAATATTTGAATAAGAGTTTTTCAATGAAGGACCTAGGAGAAGCTGCTTTCATATTAGGCATTAAGATCTATAGAGATAGGTCGAGACGCTTAATGGCACTTCCACAGAGCACATACCTTGACAAAGTTTTGAAGAAGTTCAAAATGGAACAGGCCAAGAAGGGGTTCTTGCCTGTGTTGCAAGGTGTGAAGTTGAGTAAGACTCAATGCCCATTGACTGCAGAAGATAAAGAAAAGATGAGCGTCATCCCCTATGCTTCAGCCATAGGCTCTATCATGTATGCAATGCTGTGCACACGACCCGATGTCAGCCTTGCCATAAGTATGGCTGGAAGGTTTCAAAGTGATCCTGGAATGGAGCACTGGCAAGCGGTCAAGAATATCCTTAAGTACCTTAACAGGACTAAGGACATGTTTCTCGTTTATGGAGGTGATGAAGAGCTCGTCATAAAGAGTTACGTCGATGCAAGCATTGACACTGATCCGGACGACTCTAAGTCGCAAACCGGATACGTATTTATTCTTAACGGGGGAGCGGTAAGCTGGTGCAGTTCCAAGCAAAGCGTGGTAGCTGATTCTACGTGCGAAGCGGAGTACATCGCAGCCTCGGAGGCGGCGAAGGAAGGTGTCTGGATGAAGCAGTTCATGACAGATCTTGGAGTAGTGCCTAGTGTACTAAATCCAATAAATCTGTTCTGTGACAACACTGGTGCCATTGCTCTAGCCAAGGAACCAAGGTTTCACAAGAGGACCAGACACATAAAGAGACGCTTCAACTCCATCCGGTTCTACATCGAGGAGAAAGACATAAATATTTGCAAAGTGCACACGGATCTGAATGTTGCAGATCCGTTGACTAAACCTCTTCCAAGGGCTAAACATGATCAACACCAGAACTCTTTGGGTGTTCGATTCATTACCATGTAAATCACATAGTGATGTGAACTAGATTATTGACTCTAGTGCAAGTGGGAGACTGTTGGAAATATGCCCTAGAGGCAATATATAAAGTGTTTATTATTATATTTCCTTGTTCATGATAATCGTTTATTATCCATGCTATAATTGTAGTGATTGGAAACACATTGCATGTGTGGATAAATAGACAACACTGTGTCCCTAGTATGCCTCTAATGAACTAGCTCGTTGATCAAAAGATGGTCAGGGTTTCCTAGCCATTGACATGTGATGTCATTTGATAACGGGATCACATCATTAGGAGAATGATGTGATGGACAAGACCCAAACTACAAACGTAGCATATGATCGTGTCAGTTTATTGCTACTGTTTTCTGCATGTCAATGTATATGTTCCTGTGACCATGAGATGAGATCATGCAACTCACGGATATCGGAGGAGTGCCTTGTGTGTATCAAACGTCGCAACGTAACTGGGTGACTATAAAGGTGCTCTACAGGTATCTCCGATGGTGTCTGTTGAGTTGGCATGGATCGAGACTGGGATTTGTTACTCCGTGTGACAGAGAGGTATCTCGGGGCCCACTCGGTAATGCAACATCACAATAAGCCTTGCAAGCAATGTGACTAAATTGTTAGTTGCAGGATCTTGCATTATGGAACGAGTAAAGAGACTTGCCGGTAACGAGATTGAACTAGGTATGGAGATACCGACGATCGAATCTCGGGTAAGTAACATACCGAAGAACAAAGGGAACGTTATACGGGATTAACTGAATCCTTGACATAGAGGTTCGACCGATTGATCTTCATAGAATATGTAGGAACCAATGTGGACGTCCAGGTCCCGCCATTGGTTATTGTCCGGAGAGGTGTCTCGGTCATGTCTACATAGTTCTCGAACCCGCAGGGTCTGCACACTTAAGGTTCGGTGATGTTTCGGTAGTATAGAGTTATGTATGGTGGTGACCGAAGGTTGTTCGGAGTCCCGGATGAGATCCCGGACATCATGAGGAGCTCCGGAATGGTCGAGAGGTGAAGATTCATATATAGGAAGTCCCAGTTTGGTCGCCGGAAAAGTTTCGGGCTCATCGGTAGTGTACCGGGAGTGCCGGTAGTGTACCGGGAGGCCTCCGGGAGGGGTATTTCGACCCCAAGAGGTCCCTGGGCTGTGGGAGGGTGTTAACCAGCCCTTAGTGGGCTGTGAAACCCAGCCACAAAGGCCCATGGCACAGGAAGAGAATTTCCTAAAGGAAAAATAGGAAAAAGAGAAAATCAGTCAATAGGAAAGCAATCCTAGTCCAACTAGGATTGGAGGGCAACTAGGATTGCTCCTCCTCCTAGCCGGCCGAACCAAGAGGCCTTGGCTGCCTCTCCTCTCCTCCTATATATATTTGTGGATACCTAGGGTTTTGCACATAGTTTACAACCACGTGCTACCCGTTCCACCGGTGCTCCTCTAGACTAGATTTCCGCAGTGCTTAGGCGAAGCTCTGCCGGAATTGCTCCACCACCACCATCATCGGAGCGCCGTCACGCTGCCGGTGAACTCTCTCTCCTCTCCACCTCCTCTTGCTTGGTCAAGACGGTGGAGATCGTCATCAAGCTGCACGTGTGCTGAACGCGGAGGTGCCGTCCGTTCGGTACTAGATCGGAAGGATCGTGATCAAGGCCACGAGACGTTCGTGATTGGATTGCGGGACGAATCGTGACGAGATCGCGGGACGGTTCGTGATTGGATTGCGGGACGGTTCGTGATTGGATTGCGGGACGCTCGGCGATTTGGATCGCGAAGAAGTTTGACTACACCAACCGCATTTCTTAACGCTTCCCGCTTAGCGATCTACAAGGGTACGTAGATCCAGTCTCCCTCTCGTAGATGCTCATCACCATGGATAGGATTGCGTGTGCATAGGAAATTTTTTGTTTCCCATGTGACGTTCCCCAACAATATTGCCCTTGTTGCAATCAATAACAGCCCCTGCAGTATTGAAAAAGGGTCTACCAAGGATGATCGACATACTGTCTTCCGCGGGAATATCAAGAATAACAAAGTTCGTTAAGATAGTGGTATTTGCAACTACGACAGGTACATCCTCACAAATACCGATAGGTAGAGCAGTTGATTTAGGATCCATTTGCAAAGAGATTTCAGTAGGTGTCAACTTATTCAAATCAAGTCTACGATATAAAGAGAAAGGCATAACACTAACACCAGCTCCCAAATCACATAAATCAGTTTTAACATAATTCCCTTTAATAGAGCATGGTATAGTTGGTATTTCTGGATCTCCTAATTTCTTTGGTACTCCACCCTTAATAGTATAATTAGCAAGCATGGTGGAAATTTCAGCTTCTAGTATCTTCCTTTTATTAGTCACAATATCTTTCATATACTTAGCATAAGGAGACATTTTCAGAATATCAATCAAACGTATACGCAAAAAGATAGGTCTAAGCATTTCAACAAAGCGCTCAAAATCTTCATCATCCTTTTTCTTGGATGGTTTAGGAGGAAAGGGCATGAGTTTCTGAACCCATGGTTCTTTCTTTACCATGCTTCCTATCAATAAAGTTCATTTTGCCATATCTCTTATTCTTAGGTTGTGGGTTATCAAGATCAACAGCAGGTTCAATCTCCACATCATTATCATTACTAAGTTGAGTGTCAACATGAACATCATCATTAAAATGATCACTAGGCTCATGTTCATCACTAGATTGTGTCTCAGCATCAGAAAGAGAAATATAATTTGGGTTTTCAGGAGTATCTATAACATGTTCACTAGCGACATGCAAGGTTCTATCATCATCCTTGTTCCTCTTATTACCGGAATGACTAGGTGCATCAATATTACTCCTTTGAGAATCTTCCTCGATTCTCTTAGGATGGCCCTCAGGATACAAGGGTTACCGGGTCATTTTACCACCTCTAGTCACAACTTTAACAGAATGATCATTGTTCTTATATTCATCTCATTAAGCAAATCATTTTGTGCCTTAAGTACTTGTTCTACTTGAGTAGTTACCATGGAAGCATGTTTACTAATCAGTTTAAGATCATTGATAGTTATACTCATATAATCACCTAAGCGATCAACCATGAAAGCATTATGTTTCAATTGTCTACTAACATAAGCATTAAAATTTTCTTGCTTAACAACAAAATAATCAAACTCATCCAAGCATTGGCTAGCAGACTTATTATAAGGAATATCGCTTTCATCAAATCTACAAAGAAAATTTACCTTTACTACCTGTGTCAGGTTATCAAGACCATGTATTTCTTCAATAGGTGGTAGATTCTTAACATCTTCAGCTTTAATACCTTTTTCTTTCATAGATTTCTTTGCCTCTTGCATATCTTAAGGACTGAGAAATAGAATACCTCTTTTCTTCAGAGTTGGCTTCGGAGGTGGTTCGGGAATAGTATAATCATTATAATTACTCAGTATATTATTCAATAGAAGTTCAGCTTGTTCAACAGTTCATTCCCTGAAAACACAACCAGCACAACTATCTAGGTGGTCCCTAGAAGCATCGGTTAGTCCATGATAAAAGATATCAAGTATTTCATTTTTCTTGAGAGGATGACCAGCGCAAAGCATTAAGTAACTGGAGAAGCCTCCCCTAAGCTTGTGGGAGACTCTCTTCTTCAATTTGCACAAAGTTAAATATTTCCTACAAGGTAGCTTGTTTCTTATGGGTAGGAAAATATTTTTCAGAGAAGTGATATATCATATCCTCGGGACTATGCACACAACCAGGAGCAAGAGAATTAATACATATCTTAGCATCACCCTTTAACGAGAAAGGAAACAACTTAAGGATATAATAGTAACGAATTTTTTCCTCATTAGTAAATAGGGTGGCTATATCATTCAGTTTAGTAAGATGCGCCACAACAGTTTCAGATTCATAGCCATGGAAAGGATCAGATTCAACCAAAGTAATTAACTCAGGATCGGCAGAGAATTCATAATATTTTATCAGTAACAAAGATAGGTGAAGTAGAAAACTTAGGATCATATTTCATTCTAGCATTCAAAGATTTTTCTTTCCACTTGCATAGTAGTTTCTTAAGATCATATCTATCCTTACAAGCAAGAAAGTTCCTAGCTACCTCTCCTTCCATAACATAACCTCAGGAATATCAGGCAGTTCATATCGAGGAGAGCTAGTTCTAGCAGGTGTCCCAAAGTGTTCAGTTTCAATAATTTTATCAGTTTCAGAAGTATCATAATTTTCAGCATTGACTCTAGCAATTTGTTCATCAAGAAATTCACCCAGTGCCATAGTATTATCAAGCAAAGTATCATCATAAGTATCATTCATATCAGAAGTGGCATCATCAGTTACTTGTGACATAACAGAATTACTAGCAGGTGGTGGTGTCTCAAGCTTACTCATAACAGAACGTGTATCAAGTGCAGAGCTAGATGTCAGTTCCTTACCTCCCCTCGTAGTAGAGGGATAGATCTTGGTTTTTGGGTCTTTCATATTCTTCATAGCGATCAACAGATATAAATCCCAAGTGACTTAGAGAATAGAGCTATGCTCCCCGGCAATGGCGCCAAAAAAGGTCTTGATAACCCACAAGTATAGGGGATCGCAACAGTTTTCGAGGGTAGGGTATTCAACCCAAATTTATTGATTCGACACAAGGGGAGACAAAGAATATTCTCAAGACTTAATATCTACAGCAAAGTATTTAGTAGCAAAGTAGTATGGAAGTAATGGTAACGATGACAAAAGTAACAATAGCAGTTTTGTAGTGATTGTAACAGTAGCAGCGGAAAAGTAAGATAGCGAGGATCAATATGTGGAAAGCTCGTAGGCAATCAATCAGTGATAAATAATTATGTTGGATGTCATTCATCATGCAACAGTTATAACATAGGGTGACACATCACTAGCTCCAATTCGTGAATGTAATGTAGGCATGTATTCCATATATAGTCATACGTGCTTATGAAAAAGAACTTGCATGACATCTTTTGTCCGACCCTCCCGTGGCAGCGGGGTCCTAATGGAAACAAAGGGATATTAAGGCCTCCTTTTAATAGAGAACCGGACCAAAGCATTAGCACTTAGTGAATACATGAATTCCTCAAACTATGGTAATCACCGGAAAGAATCCCAGTTATTGTCACCCTGGGGGATGCGGATCATAACTTCTAATAGGTGTCTACAACTTGCAAGATAGGATCAAGAACACATATATATTCATGAAAATATAATAGGTTCAGATCTGAAATCATGGCACTCGGGCCCTAGTGACAAGCATTAAGCATAGCAAAGTCATAGCAACATCAATCTTAGAACATAGTGGATACCAGGGATCAAATTCTAACCAAACTAACTCGATTACATGACAAATCTCATCCAACCCATCCCCCTCCAGCAAGCCTACGATGGAATTACTCATGAACAGCGGAGAGCATCATGGAATTCGTGATGGAGGATAGTTGGTGATGACGATGGCATCGATTTCCCCTCTCCGAAGCCTAAAACAGACTCTAGATCTGGTCTCCCGAGGAAGAACGGGAGGTGGCGGCAGCTCCATATCCTGAAACGTGATGAACTCTCCTCCCTTATTTTTTCTCCGCGAATAGGGTTATATTGAGATCGAGAGGAGTTCGGAGGATCCACTGTTGGGGAACGTTGCATGGGAAATAAAAACTTTCCTACGCACACGCAAGATCTATCCATGGTGATGAGCATCTACGAGAGGGAGAGTGGCTCTACATACCCTTGTAGATCGCTAAGCGGGAAGCGTTAAGAAACGCGGTTGGTGTAGTCGAACGTCTTTGCGATCCAAATCGCCGAGTGTCCCTCGATCTCATCACGATCCGTCCCGCGAACTCATCACGATCCGTCCTGCGATCTCATCACGATCCGTTCCGCGATCTCATCACGATCCGTCCCGCGATCTCATCACGATCTGTCCCGCGATCTCATCACAATCCATCTCACGATCTTGATCACGATCCATCCTGCGAACTCATCACGATCCGTCTCACGATCTTGATCATGATCCGTCCCGCGAACTCATCACGATCCGTCTCTCGATCTTGATCATGGTCCTTCCGATCTAGCGCTGAACGGACGGCACCTCCGCGTTCAACACACATATAGCTTGATGACGATCTCCGCCTTCTTGATCCAGCAAGAGGGAGAGGAGAGGTAGAAGAGTTCTCCGTAAGCGTGACGGCGCTCCGGCGATGGTGGTGAAGCAATTCCGGCAGGGCTTCGCCTAAGCACTGCAGAAATCCAATCTAGAGGAGAAACTATGCACTGGTGGAACGGGTAGCACGTGGCTGAAATTCTGGTGCCAAAACCGTAAAACCAACCTATATATATAGGAGGAAGAGAGGAGGAGGCTTGGCCCAAGGGCCAAGCCACAAGGAGTCGGCCGAACCATGTTTTGGAGGTGGAATCCACCTCCAATCCTAGTAGGACTAGGATTCACCCAATTTTTGCCTTTTTCCACCTTTTCTCTTTGGATTTTCTTCTCTAGCCGCATGGGCCTTGTGTGGGAGTTTCCACCAGCCCACTAAGGGCTGGTATTAACTCTCCAACAGCCCATGAAGCCTCTTGGGTCGAAATATCCCTCCCGGAGGTCTCCCGGTACACTATCGGCACTCCCGGTACACTACCGATGAGCCTGAAACTTTTCCGGCGAACAAAACCGGACTTCCTATATATGAATCTTTACCTCCGGACCATTCCGAAGCTCCTCGTGACGTCTGGGAACTCATACGAGACTCCGAACAACCTTCGGTCACCACCATACAGAACTCTATACTATCGAAACGTCACCAAACCTTAAGTGTGCAGACCCTGCGGGTTCGAGAACTATGTGACATGACCGAGACACCTCTACGGTCAATAAACAATAGCGGGACCTGGATGCCCATATTAGTTCCTACATATTCTACGAATATCTTTATCGTTCGAACCTCTATGTCAAGGATTCAGTTAATCCCGCATGATGTTCCCTTTGTTCTTCGGTATGTTACTTGCCCGAGATTCGATCATCGGTATCTCCATACCTAGTTCAACCTCGTTACTGGAAAGTCTCTTTACTCGTTCCGTAATACAAGATCCCGTGAATAACACTTAGACACATTGCTTGCAAGGGTCATTGTGATGTTGTATTGCCGAGTGGGGCCTTAGATACCTCTTTGTCACACGGAGTAACAAATCCCAGTCTTGATCCATGCCAACTCAACAGACACCCTCGGAGATACCTGTAGAGCACCTTTATAATCACCCAGTTACGTTGCAACGTTTGATACACACAAGGCACTCCTCCAATGTCCGTGAGTTGCATGATCTCATGGTCATAGGCACACATACTTGACATGCAAAAAACAGTAGCAATAAACTGACACGATCATATACTATGTTTGTAGTCTAGGTCTTGTCCATCACATCATTCTCCTAATGATGTGATCCCGTTATCAAATGACATCACATGTCAATGGCTAGGAAACCTTGACCATCTTTGATCAACGAGCTAGTTCACTAGAGGCATACTAGGGACAGAGTGTTGTCTATTTACCCACACATGTAATGTGTTTCCAATCAATACAATTATAGCATGGATAATAAACGATTATCATGAACAAGGAAATATAATAATAAACACTTTATTTATTGCCTCTAGGGCATATTTCCAACAGTCTCCCACTTGCACTAGAGTCATTAAGCTAGTTCACATCACTATGTGATTCACATTGTTATGAATCTAACACCTAATGGGTTCTGGGGCTCGATCATGCTTTGCATGTGAGAGAGGTCTTATAGTCAACGGGTCTGCGACATTCAGATCTGTGTGTACTTTGCAAATCTCTATGTCAAACTGTAAACACTGCTACCACACTCCACTTGGTACTATTCCAAATGGCTGCTCTACTATACGTATCTAGATTGCTACTACGAGTCATCCAGATTGGTGTTAAAGCTTGCATCGACGTAACTCTTTACGACAAACTCTTTATCACCTCCATAATCGAGAAACATCTCCTTAGTATTTTAGTTACTAAGGATCATCTTGACCGTTGTCCAGTGATCCACTCCTGGATCACTCTTGTACCCCTTGACGGACTCATGGCAAGGCACACACAGGTGCGGCACACAACATGGCATACTATACAGAGCCTATGGATAAGGCATAGGGGACGATGTTCGTCCTTTCTCTTTCTTCTGCCGTTGTCGAGCTTTGAGTCTCACTCAACTTCACACCTTACAAATCAGGTGAGAACTCTTTCTCTGACTGATCCATTTTGAACTCTTTCAAAATCTTGTCGAGGTATGTACTCATTGAAAGTCTCATCAAGCATCTTGATCTATCTCTATAGATCTTGATGCTCAACAATTAGGTAGCTTTATACAGGTCTTCCTTTGAAAATCACTTTCCAAACAACCGTTTATGCTTTCCAGAAATTCTACATTACTTCCGATCAACAATATTTCATCCACAGATACTTATCATAAATTCTATAGTGCTCCCACTCACTTTATTGTAAATACAAGTTTCTCGTAAACTTTGTATAAACTTCAAAACTTTGATCACCTCATCAAAGTGTATATTCCAACTCCGAGATTCTTGCTCCAGCTCTTAGATGGATTGTTGAAGTTTGCAAACTTTGTCAGCATTCTCTGGATCGACAAAACCTTTCGGCTGCATCATATACAACTCTTCCTCAAGGAAACCATTGAGGAATGCTGTTTTGACATCCATCTGCCAAATTTCATAGTCGAAATAAGCAGCTATTGCCAACATGATTCTGACAGACTTAAGCATCGCTACGGGGGAGAAGGTCTCATCGTAGTCAACTCCTTGAACTTGTGAAAAACCCTTTGACACAAGTCGATCTTTATAAATGGTGACATTTACCATCAGCATGTGTCTTCATTATAAAGGTCCATTTGTACTCAACGACCTGCCGTCCAACGAGCAAGTCTACCAAAGTCTACACTTGGTTTTCATACATGGATCCTTTCTCAGATTTCATGGCCTCTAACCATTTGTCGGAATCCGGGCCCATCACTGCTTCTCCACAGCTCGTAGGTTCATCGTTGTCCAGCAACATGACCTCCAAGATAGGGTTGTTGTACCGCTTAGGAGCAGTACACATCCTTGTCAACCTACGAGGTTCAATAGTAACTTGATCTGAAGCTTCATGATCATCATCATTTACTTCCTCTTCAACTGACGTAGGTTCCACAGAAACATCTTTCTGCGCTGCGCTACTCTCTGGTTGAAACAAAGGTCCAACAACCTCATCAAGTTCTATCTTCCTCCCACTCAATTCTTTCGAGAGAAACTTTTTCTTGGGAAAGGACCCATTTTCGACAAACACTTTGCACTTGGATCTGAGATAGAAGGTATACCCAACTGCTCTTAGGGTATTATATGAAAATTCATTTTTCCGCTTTGGGTTCGAGCTCATTAGGTGAAAACATTTTCCACACAAGCGTCCCAGCCCCAAACATTAAGAAATGACAGCTTGGGTTTCTATCAAACCATAATTCACACGGTGTCATCGCAACAGATTTAGATGGTGCCCTATTTAAAGTGAATGTAGTTGTCTCTAATGCATAACCCCAAAACTATAGTAGCAAAACGATAAGAGATATCGTAGCACGCACCATATCCAATAGAGCATGACTATGACGTTCGTACACACCATCACACTATGGTGTTCCAGGTGGCATGAGTTGTGAAACAACTTTCACATTGTCTTAAGTTGTATGCCAAACTCGTAACTCAGATATTGAACTCCACGATCATATCCCAGACATTTTTTATATTCTTGTCACGATGATCTTAAACTTCACTCTGAATTTGCTTGAACCTTTCATACGATTCAGACTTGTGTTTCATTAAGTAAATATACACTATATCTACTCAAATTGTCAGTGAAGTTAAGAAAATAACGATATCCACCGCACGCTATAAGACTCATTGGATCGCATACATAAACATGTGTCATTTCCAATAAATCACTTGACTGCTCCATTAAAACAGAGAACGGGGTCCTTAGTCATCTTGACCAAGAGGCAAGGTTCACACGTCTCAACCGATTCGAAATCGAATGAGTCCAAAGATCCATCAGCATGGAGTTTCTTCATGCATTTTATACCATTTAGCAGCAGTGCCACAAGTATGTAGTACTATCATTATCAACTTTGTATCTTTTGGCATCAATGTTATGAACATGTGTATTACTATGATCAAGATTCAACAAACCATTCTCACTGGGTGCATGACCATTGAAGGTATTATTCATGTAAACAAAATAACCATTATTCTCTAACTTAAATGAATAACCGTGTTGCAATAAACACGATCTAATCACGTTCATGCTCAATGTAAAACACCAAATAACATTTATTTAGGATCGTTACTAATCCCGAAGGTAGAGAGAGCGTGCGGTGTTGATCACATCAACCTTGGAAACATTTCGAACACTCATCGTCACCTCACCCTTAGCTAGTTTTCCGTTTATTCCGTAGCTTTTATTTTGAGTTACTAACATTTAGCAACTAAACCGGTATCCAATACCTAGGTGCTACTAGGAGTACTAGCAAGGTACACATCAATAACACGTAGATCAAATATACTTCTGTCAATGTTGCCAGCCTTCGTATCTACCAAGTATCTAGGGCTTGTTCCGCTTCAGTGAACGCTCTCCTCATAATTGAAGCACTTAGTCTCGGGTCTGGGTTCAACTTTGGGTTGCTTCACTGGAGCAGCAACTGACTTGCTATTCATGAAGTTTCCCTCCTTGCTCTTTCCCTTCTCGAAACTAGTGGTTTGACTAACCATCAACACTTGACGCTCCTTCTTGATTTCTACCTTCGCGGTGTCAAACATCGCGAATAGCTCAGGGATCATTAATTCTATCCCTGGCATTTCATAGTTCATAACCAAGTTCTAGTAGCTTAGTGACAATGACTTGGAGAACTATATCAATCACTATCTTATCTGGAAGATCAACTCCCACTCGATTCAAGCAATTGTAGCACCCAGACGATCTGAGCACATGCTCAACGATTGAGCTATTCTCTTTCATCTTGCAGGCAAAGAATCTTGTTGGAGATCTCATATCTCGCAACACGGGCACGAGCCTGAGATCCTAATTTTAGTTCTTAGAACATCTCATATGTTCCGTGATGTTCAAAATGTTTTGGAGCCTCAATTCTAAGCCATAATGCATGATGCACAAAACTATCAAGTAGTCATCAGAACGTGCCTGTCAGATGTTCACAACATCTAAAGACGACGCTAGAGGGGTTGGCGCATCGAGCGGTGCATTAAGGACATAAGCCTTCTGTGCAGCAATGAGGAAAATCCTCAGATCATGGACCCAGACCGCAATATTGCTACCATCATCTTTCAACTTTGTTTCTCTAGGAACATATAAAAAATTCAAGGGAGCTACAACGCGAGCTAGTAATCTACAACATAATTTGCAAAGACACTACTGACTAAGTTCATGATAATGAGTTCAATTAATCATATTACTTAAGAACTCCCACTCAAATTGACATCCCTCTAGTCATTCGACTGATACATGATCCAAATTCACCAACTCAAGTCCTATCATCACGTGAGTTGAGGTGGTTTCAATGGTGAACATCATCATGTTGATCATATCTACTATATGACTCATGTTCGACCTTTCGGTCTCTTGTGTTCCGAGGCCATGTCTGTACATGCTAGGCTCGTCAAGATTAACTCGAGTGTTCTGCATGTGCAACACTGGCTTGCACCCGTTGTATGTGAACGTAGAGTCTATCACACCCGATCATCATGTGGTGTCTCGACACGACGAACTTTCGCAACGGTGCACACTCGGGGAGAACACAATTTATCTTGAAATTAAAGTGAGGGATCACCTTATAATGCTACCATCGTCCTAAGCAAAACAAGGTGCATACAAGGATTAACATCACATGCAAATCATAAGTGACATGATATGGCCATGAACTTGTGCTTTTGATCTCCATCATGAAAGCACCGCCATGATCTCCAACGTCACCGGCATGACACCATGATCTCCATCATCTTGATCTCCATCAACGTGTCGCCATCGGGGTTGTCACGCCCACCATGCTTCTACTACTATTGCTACCCTTTAGCGATAAAGTAAAGCATTACATAGCACTTAATGATTGACACGCAGGTCATACAATAATTAAAGACAACCCTATGGCTCCTGCCGGTTGCCATACTCATCGACATGCAAGTCATGATATTCTATACAGCACATGATCATCTCATACATCACATATATCACATCATGTAATTGGACATATCACATCACAACATACCCTCCAAAAACAAGTTAGACGTCCTCTAATTGTTGTTGCATGTTTTACGTGGCTTCTACGGGTATCTAGCAAGAACAATTCTCATCTACGAAAAACCACAAAGGTGATACACTAGTTGCTTTTCAACCTTCTCAAGGACCACCTTTGTCGAATCCGATCCAACTAAAGTAGGAGAAACTGGCACCCGCCAGCCATCGATGCAACAAGTTGCAGTTGAGGGAACCGGTCTCTTGTAAGCATACGAGTAATGTTGGTTCGGGCCGCTTCATCCCACAATACCTCTGAACCAAAACACAACCAAGGGAGGAAGAAATCTAAGCATCAATGCCCACAAACCCTTTGTGTTCTACTCGAGATCTCATCTACACATAGACCTAGCTCATGATGCCACTGTTGGGGAACGTTGCATGGGAAACAAAAAATTTCCTACGCACAGGCAAGATCTATCCATGGTGATGAGCATCTAGGAGACGGAGAGTGGATCTACATACCCTTGTAGATCGCTAAGCGGGAAGTGCTAAGAAACGCGATTGGTGTAGTCGAACGTCTTCGCGATCCAAATCGCCGAGCGTCCCTCGATCTCATCACGATCCGTCCCGCGAGCTCATCACGATCCGTCCCGCGATCTCATCACGATCCGTCCTGTGATCTCATCACGATCCGTCTCACGATCTTGATCACGATCCGTCCCGCGAACTCATCTTGATCTGTCTCACGATCTTGATCACGATTCGTCCCGCGAACTCATCACGATTCGTCTCGCGATCTTGATCACGATCCTTCCGATCTAGCGCTGAACGGACGACACCTCCGCGTTCAGCACACGTACAACTTGATGACGATCTCCTCCTTGTTGATCCAGCAATAGGGAGCAGAGAGGTATAAGATTTCTCCAGCAGCGTGATGGCGCTCTGGCGATGGTGGTGGAGCAATTCCGGCAGGGCTTCGCCTAAGCAGTGCAGAAATCCAATCTAGAGGAGAAACTATGCACTGGTGGAACGGGTAGCACGTGGATGAAATTCTAGTGCAAAAACCATAAAAACCACCAGTATATATAGGAAGAAGAGAGGAGGAGGCTTGGTCCAAGGTCCAAGCCACAAGGAGTCAGCCGAACCAAGTTGTGGAGGTGGAATCCACCTCCAATCCTAGTAGGACTAGGATTCACCCAATGTTTGCCTTTTTCCACCTTTTCTCTTTGGATTTTCTTCTCTAGCCACATGGGCCTTGTGTGGGAGTTTCCACCAGCCCACTAAGGGCTGGTATTCACTCTCCCACATCCCATGAAGCCTCTTGGGTCGAAATACCCCTCCCGGAGGTCTCCCGATACACTACCGGCACTCCCGGTACACTATCGATGAGCCTGAAACTTTTCTCACGACCAAAACAGAACTTCCAATATATGAATCTTTACCTCTGGACCATTCTAGAGCTCCTCGTGACATCCGGGATCTCATCCGGGACTCCGAACAACCTTCGGTCACCACCATACATAACTCTATACTACTGAAACGTCACCAAACCTTAAGTGTGCAGACCCTGCGGGTTCGAGAACTATGTAGACATGACCGAGACACCTCTACGGTCAATAACCAATGGCGGGACCTGGACGTCCACATTGGTTCCTACATATTCTACGAAGATCTTCATCGGTCAAACCTCTATGTCAAGGATTCAGTTAATCCTGATGTTCCCTTTGTTCTTCGGTATGTTACTTGCCCGAGATTCGATCCTCGGTATCTCCATACCTAGTTCAACCTCATTACTGGCAAGTCTCTTTACTCGTTCCGTAATACAAGATCCCATGACTAACACTTAGACACATTGCTTGCAAGGATCATTGTGATGTTGTATTACCGAGTGGGCCCTGAGATACCTCTCCGTCACACGGAGTAACAAATCCCAATCTTGATCCATGCCAACTCAACAGACACCCTCGTAGATACCTTTAGAGCACCTTTATAGTCACCCAGTTACGTTGGGACGTTTGATACACATAAGGCACTTCTCCAATGTCCGTGAGTTGCATGATCTCATGGTCAAAGGAACACATACTTGACATGCAGAAAATAGTAGCAATGAACTGACACGATTATATGCTATGTTTGTAGTTTGGGTCTTGTCCATCACATCATTCTCCTAATGATGTGATCCCGTTATCAAATGACATCATATGTCAATGGCTAGGAAACCTTGACCATCTTTGATCAACGAGCTAGTTCACTAGAGGCGTACTAGGGACAGAGTGTTGTCTATTTACCCACACATGTAATGTGTTTCCAATCAATACAATTATAGCATGGATAATAAAATATTATCATGAACAAGTAAATATAATAATAAACACTTTATTTATTGCCTCTAGGGCATATTTCCAACAGCCACGAGGGCCCCCAAAGCCTGCTAGGCGCGACCAAGGGGTGGCAGCGCCTAGCACTCTTGTGGCCTACAGGTGGCCTCCCTCTGGTAAATTCTTGCTCCGGTATTTTTTATTAAATCCAAAAATATTCCCCGTAAATTTTTAGGACAATCCGAGAGCTTTTATTTCTACACAAAAAAACACCAAGGCAATTCTGCTGAAAACAACTTCAGTCCGGGTTAGTTGCATTCAAATCATGCAAATTAGAGTCCAAAACAAAGGAAAAGTGGTTGGAAAAGTGGATACGATGGAGACGTATCAGATATTTGTTCTGAATTGTAGCTTGCTTGATGGGTGGATAATCCTGGACCAGACGGTTTGTCCCATCCTTCTTCTTAACAAAGAGAGAAGGTGCTCCCCAAGCAGAGGAACTTGGACGAATGAAAACCTGTCAAAGTGAATTGTCAATTTCTTTCTTAAGTTCAAGGAGTTCATGTGGTGGCATTTTATACGTACGCTTGGCTATAGGAGTGGTACCGGGGACCAAGTCGATGACAAACTCGACAGCTCAAGGAGGGAGAATCCCTGGTAGTTCTTTCGGAAAAACATCTAAGAAATCACGGACAATCGGAATGTTTTCAATCCCCCTAAGAGGTGAATCATTTAAAGCATTCAAGGCATATAGTCGGGCTTTAGCATTCTGAACAAGATAAGCCTAGTCAATCTCTAGCATGACGATAATGATGAGGCCTAACAGCTTGGAAAGACATGATTGAGTACAAACTCACAAGCAAAGAAGATTCTAAGAGCTATTGAATCGCAATGTGTACTCGATTCAGATATCAGTGTCCCTGAGTGTCCCACAACTCAAAACACGAGGGAAACTGGAACCAGTGAAATATCATAATTGATGAGGAGCTCATAAGAAGTTATAAACTCCATGATATTTTTGAGATATCAGGGATAAAACAGGGAGGTTGATCAGAATAAAGGTTAGACTAGTGTATTGACCTGTGGAAGACATACAATTTAACTTGTCTAAGAGTGAAACTGAGGTAGAACAACATGGTCGAAACCACGATTGCAAAGGACAAGATCAAAGATACCAGGATCAAATCATACAAGGATGATTATATGAAAGGATAAGCTTGTATGATAAGATCAACATTGTTTCCATGGGCATGAACACAAGGTTGAAGGTCGACTCCCACTTCATCAATGCATCACCTTCCATTTAGACCTTGCCTTTGGTGAAGTTATAGTTTTGAAATATTATCTTGCAAAACACCAGAAAAGTATGACTCGTGAAAACTGTCGGGTTCACACGAATTAAGGAAGGCATAGGTCCAACCCATCGAGGCATCTTAGGAACATATACCACAATCTTCAAGAGTAATTAACACATGCTTGACAAAAACATAGGGAGAAGGCACAATTTACCAATGGCATCATGTATCACAGGAAGAACATCACAATAATTTTGAATGTGAAGGACGCTATCGGATCATAACCCAACAATGGGTCTGGTGGTCCACAAAGTATCTGATGTGAGTATCGGTACTCAATTAGAGGGAGAAGAATGCAAAGCCTTAGGTTATAGAACATCCAATAATTTGATGCTTAAATAACCAAGGGAATGATGATTTCCAAATTGGTGCATCGAAAATAGATGCGCCGATCAAATACAAGTAAGTTGAATAGGTTTAGATGGACAATCAATCAAAGTTGAATTTTCCAGAACCAACTCATGTTTGGAAATAAGTTTGAGCCGGAAAGATAATTTATGAGAAACAACTGACGACTGCATGCATTCACACACAGGTGGAATCAATAAAATAAAATGACAATCACAAAGGATTTAATAAATATTGCTAGTCATATGGAATTAACCATAATGCAAGCAAATGAGACAGGTCAAGAGTCAAAGGCTATTGAGGATTTGCAAGATCGAATAACAATTCAAAGTATTTTGTGAAACCCATGACAACTGAGGACGAACGAATCCTCGATAAGTGTAGGGGGGTTGATGGTAGAAGGTAGTCGCAAGAGCAATGAACACCAGTTCTCGAGAGAACATCGGAGAGTATCATCAGAATCTTCTGATGAATCAAGCCATCATCTGGAATGAGGAGCTCTCCAGGAGGAAGTCGATATGTGAACCTAAAGTTAGAGTTAGAAAAATCTTTAACCCGAAAGAGAAGATATAATAGAACCCAAAGAATAGACGAGGAGTAAAAGATCCTAATACCACCCAATTGAGATGTGGGCTTGTAAGCCACACAACAATGATAGTAAAAGTTTTTGAAGTACTAGACTCAACTTCGGCCAAGGAGTTGGAAAGGGGGCTACCTACAGGCAGTCGGCTCTGATACCAACTTGTGACGCCCCCAATTTTGACCGTACGCTAAACATACATGCAATGTGTATAACCAAGATTAGGGACTCACTAATCAATATCACAACACAACTCTAGACACAAATTAAAGTCATAGAGCTTCATATTACAAGCCAGGGGCCTCGAGAGCTCGAATACAAAGCTTGACAAGCATGAGTCAGCGAAAGCAAATAATATCTGAGTACAGACATAAGTTAAACAAGTTTTGCCTTAAGAAGGCTAGCACAAACATAAAAACGGATCGAAAGAGGCGAGGTCTCCTGCGTGGGAACCTCCTATCCTACTGCTGGTCGGGGGCAGCCTCCACGTAGTAGTAGGCTCCTGCAGTGGTGTAGTAGTCATCTCCGACATACTCCATCTATGGGATTCCATCATCTGAATGCAGCAATCGTATCGATGGGGAAATAGGAAGCAAAGCAGCGGTGAGTACTCATCCGAAGTACTCGCAAGACTGACATTAGAACTATGCTAAGTATGCATCAGTATCAAGGAATGGGGTTATATCTGGGCTGACTGCAGAAAGTAAGAATAGGGGGAGGCCTAGTCCTATCGAAGACTAGCATCTTCAACATCTTGCAACATTAGAAGAGAGTAGACTGGTATCTCATATATAGTCATATTATTGTAGCACTTATTATTAAGTAACCTCGCCCAGAGATTCTTCCTCGACTCCCCACGAGGAAGCAATCTCAGAGCCAACATACATTACAATTTAAAGTCACAATTTTAGTTATAGTAGATCAAGGTACACCTCCAAGTCATCCTATTATCATGGACACAACTATTCGAATAGATGAATTCATCCCTGCAGGAGTGCACCGCATTTCCACGCTTGATCACCTCCGGTTGGACACACTTTTTTGGGTATTACCCAGCCTCGGGATAGCAACACGTCGTCGCCCCACCTAGGCTCAACAGAGAGGCCCGCCCGCCAATCTAATTCCTAAGGACAGAGGGGTCGTGGGCCCACTTTCCCACTACGCTCCTGCATTATGCGTGGGCGGCCGAGGTCAGGCCTAGCACACTCTAGTCCAAGAGCTGTACCGTCTAGGCCACTCGGGCGCGCACCACTCCATTGCTGACGTACGAAGAGCTTCGGCTAATACAACGACCCTGAGTACCCATAACTTCTCCCACGTGAAGTTTTGGTGCGTAAAAGGTCAAAAGACCAACTCAGATCAAATACCCAACCCATTAGCATTTTATTAATGCGGGGCAAGCACGACCCATGAAGTGCGGTCCCGTCGCCCCGTCTCGAGGATGTGTGGCCAGGGCCTCTCCTGCCCGACCATGCCTCATCATCATCAAACCGTGGGTACCCCTCAGGGCCGACCCATCACCAACATGTTTCTATAACCAGATCAGAGTAGTTGTGTGTATAAAACATCAAGACGGAACCTGAGGAATCACTCTCAAAGGGTCCCGCTCAATGAAACCGTCAAGGTGGACTTAGAGGAATCACCCTCGAGGGTCCCACACTTGAGGGGTTGCACGACAGAGTCATCGTCGGGAGTGGTGAAGGAGGAATCACCCTCGATAACCATGACCGACTAGTTGCACAACAGAGTTAGCATCATGAGTACTTCACGAGGTGTCACCCTCGGTACTCAATAGTATCTCTATAGAGTCTTCGAGTCTTCAAGTCGTCGAGTTGTCGATGAAGAAGCAGGGGCAACTGGGACAAAGGGGGTCATAGGGGATTCATTGATCAACCTATACTAAGCAGTTGATATGACAGCAGGTACAAAGGCAGTATATCAAAAATAGGCTATGCATCAGAAATATGAGCTAGCTAATACAATAACAAAATCTAATGCAATAATAAGAGGGAAGAATGGGCGATATTGTAGTGCTCAAGGGGGGAGTGCTTGCCTTGCTGCTCTGCTTCAAAGGCATGATCGTCAGCGGTGTAGTCATACCCGGTAGCAACGTCAGTCTTGAGGTCTACCAGTAAGAATAGGGGGGAGAAATAATAAATATAAAGCACATATGCAATCACGATGCATGACATGGCAATATGCAGAGCTAAGCATGCATTGATGTAGTATTACACGTCGCGAGCGGATTGGAAGAATACCTAAAGATATTTCCCGCGCCTGTGGCTACTAGTGGACAAACGAAAACGATGGAAAAGTTCCACATTCTCTATGATAGGAGCACGCGACGGACGAATGGACTACATATTCGGAGTCGTCTCGTCATTCTGAGCGACTTTCATGTATAAAGTATTTTCATCCGAGTTATTTAATATTAATTTTCAAAAATTTAATCAATTTCTGAAATTAACAGATTATTTAAATTGAATAATTGCATTTATGACATCAGCATGATGTCATCTTGACATCAGCATTTAATTGGTCAGTTTGACTAGTCAAACTGACCAATGGGCCCCACATGTCATTCTCACAGTTTTATTGAAGTTTAAGTTTCATTAATACAAATTAATTAAGGGGGTGGGACCCACGTGTCGTTCTCTGATTAGATTAATTAATTAACAGAATTAATTATCAGAGTGGTTAATTAATATAATTAACCTTATTTAAGTTAATTAACTAATTACTTAATTAATTAGTTAAACTAATTATCAATTTAGTTAATTAATTAATTAATTTACTAATTAAATTATTTTGTTAAATTATTTTTATTTCTTTTTTTAAATGTCCTTAGGGGGCAGTGGGTCCCCTCTGTCATAGAGAGTGAGGGTGGTTAGTGGGTGGTCAACCCCACTAACCAGATCGGGTTAGAGGTGGGTAAGGTCCCAAGGCCAACGGTGGCCAGGCCGGTAATGGCGGCCAGGGCGCCAGCCGGGGGCGAGCACACGGCGGTGGCAGGGCCACGCGACGGGGATGGCCCGAGACGGCGCGGTGGTTGCGGTGGGGGGAGGCGGGCGCACAACGGGGCTGCGACGGGGACTGGAGGCGGGGGCACAGGATCGCGCGGCGAGCGACAAGCGCGGTGTGAGGAGAGGGGGAGCGCGCACGACATGGCAATGGGGCCCGCGCGCGGGGCTGTGGCCTTGGCCGGCCGGCGGTTATGGGGCCGGGGTAGTGCGGGCTGCAGCGGCGGCGGCGACGCATTGCACGCACAGTGGTGCGGCTGCGATGGGGCAAGCAGGGCTGGGAGAGACGAAAGTCGAGGGCCTCACTGGCGGTTGTAGGATTGCGAGTTCAGCGAGGCGCGGGGAAGCCGTTCAGGGAGGAGGCAAATGAGGCGCGACGACGATGGGGAGGCGGCTCTGGCGAGCGTCGGGGCGGCATGGGGCGACGAGTTGAGGAGGAGGCCAGAGCGGGGAGGAGAAGAAGAGGCAACCAGGCGCCGGCGAGGAGGCGTGGTCCGGGCGGGCGGCGGCGTCCCTCGATCCAGATGGGATCAGGGAGAGGGAGAGATCGTGGGCGAGGTGGGGGTAGTGGAGTGAGTGGGGGTAGCGGTGGTGGCGGGCACTTGATGCCCTAGTAGAGTCGGGGTGGGCCGGTGGGATGGAAAGGGACTGTTGGGCCATCCAGTTGGGCCAAGGCCCAGGGGGGTAATTTGTTTCTATTATCCAATTTTGTGTTTCCTTTTGTTATTTATAATTTCTTTTTTAGTTTTATTTTAAGTTAGTGTATTTAATTACTTTTAGTAATGTTGATTCCTACAACACAATCACCTAGGCATTATTTCGTGCATCTCGAACATCTTTGTTTTGGTAATTTGAAACTTTAGTTTTCAACTTTAACTAAATTTTGAAATTCATCATGCTTTGGACCCAAATTGGGATTAGCAACAGCGAAAGCGATGACAAGGCATCATTAGCGTGGGATTACTGTAGCTTAATTATCCGTGCATTACGAATTTGCAATGCTCAAAATAGATCTACTCGTAAGGAATCTACTACCGTTCTCCTTCGTAATTCTTATGTGGGTGTTTCTCCATGGAATAGATATGTTTTGGATACCATTATGGGGGGAATTTCTTGGGAAGCCATGCCTTTGATTCTTATAGTGCTATGATAAATTTTGTAGGTTCACCCCCAATCATGGTTAATGAAATAATCTTAACTTTGGAACACGTGATATGAAGGCTTGATATTATTGAAAATAAAGTTGCTACTATAGTGATTATTGAAAATTTGGTTAAAAAGATTCATAATCAAATTACTCAATATGGATATAAGGTAGGAGTTACTTTAAAAAATCTAAGGGGAAAATAACCCATAGTTGATTAAAAATTGGATCAAGATTCCTCTAGAATTGGAAATCTAGAGGACATAATTACCAACTTGGGTTTCACTTTTCCCTCAGTTCAAACAACTCCAAATTTTCCTCCTTCTAAGATTGCCAAGTTTGTTTATGTCCCTAAAAATAAGGGTAGATCATCTAAAAAAGAGGATGAAGATCTTAAGATGATAAGTATTCACCCCAACATTATCAATTTTGTTAGAGAACCAATTGCCACAAGTGAATCTCTTTACTTATTGCCTCCTAGGGTTTATAAGTTGCAATCAAGGAGTTGCATACGAAAGATGACAATACCTAGATCTACTGTGTTATGCCTAGCTAGGGGCGTTAAACAATAGCGCTTGTTGGGAGGCAACACAATTTATTTTTATGTTTTTGTTTTGTTTATGTTATTGAGTGATTTACACATTATTACCTCTATATTAATTGTATTTTGGTGTTTCAATTAGTGTTTGAGCCAAGTAAGACCTTTGGGATGGTCTACGGTGATTGTTGATTTGATCTTGCTGAAAAACAGAAACTTTTCTGCTCAGTCCAGGAATTTTATAAATTCACCAGGGATACGAATGAGTATAATTTTTTTTAAAAATATTGATATACAAATTTACCATATTTTCCTAATTTTTCATAATTTTTGGAGTTACAGAAGTATTTGAAGTTTACAGATTGCTACAGACTGTTCTGTTTTTGACAAATTCTGTTTTCTTTGGGTTGTTTACCTATTTTGATGTATCTATGTGTTGTATCGGGGGGTATGAACCACGGATAAGTTAGAATACAATATGTATTACACCAATATAAATAAATAATGAATTCACAACAGTACCTAAAGTAGTGATTTTTTTTCTTATACTAACGGATCTCACGAGTTTTCTGTTGAGTTTTGTGTTGTGAAGTTTTCAAGTTTTGGGTAAAGATTTGATGGACTATGGAATAAGGAGTGGCAATAGCCTAAGATTGGGTATTACCAAGGCATGCCAAGCCATATTCAAGTATGCCAAAGAGCCTAAGCTTGGGGATGCCCCGGAAGGCATTCCCTCTTTCGTCTTCAATCAATCGGTAAATTTACTTGAGGCTATAATTTTATTCGCCACATGATATGTGTTTTGCTTGGAGTGTATTGTATGATATGAGTCTTTGCTTTTTAGTTTTCCACAATCATCCTTGATGCACACATCTTTTGAGAGGGACACGCATGAATCGTAACTTTATTAGAATACTCTATGTGCTTCACTTATATCTTTTGAGCTAGGCAATTTTGCTCTATGTGCTTCACTTAGATCTTTTTAGAGCACGGTGGTGTTTTGTTTTATAGAAATCACTGAACTCTCGTACCTCACTTATATTATTTTGAGAGTCCTTAAATAGAATGGAAATTGTTTTAAGTTATGAATTTAGTCCTAATATGATAGGCATCCAAGAGGGATATAATAAAAACTTCCATATTAAGTGCATTGAGTGTTATGAGAAGTTTGAGTCCTTGCAAATTTTTTGAGATATAAAGATGGTAATATTAAGAGTCATGTTAGGAAGTAATTGTGGATTGGCATAAATACTTGTGTTAAAGGTTTGTGATTCCCGTAGCATGCACGTATGGTGAACCGTTATGTAAGGAAGTCGGAGCATGATTTGTTTATTAATTGTCATCCTTTGTGTGAGGCTCAGGGGTGCGCAATGGTTAACTCCTACCAACCTCTCCCCTAGGATCATGCATCTAATACTTTGCTTCGATAACTTATAGACTTTTTCAACAAGTATGTGAGTTCTTTATGACTAATGTTGAGTCCATGGATTATACGCATTCTCAC
This sequence comes from Hordeum marinum, assembly GCA_022496015.1. Classification (NCBI taxonomy): domain Eukaryota; kingdom Viridiplantae; phylum Streptophyta; class Magnoliopsida; order Poales; family Poaceae; genus Hordeum; species Hordeum marinum. The sequence continues at coordinate 26,835,898 of CM039676.1, forward strand.
CCTTCCACCTTTGCTTGCCTCTCTAGTACCACGCAACTTTCACCGGTGCATTAAGCCCGCCATATACCCTTCCTCAAAACAGCCACCATACCTACCTATTATTGCACTTCCATAGCCATTGCGAGATATATTGCCATGCAACTTCCACCGTTTTGTTTATTATGACACGCACCATCACTTTCACATTGCTTTGTATGATCGTAAGATAGCTAGCATGATGTTTTCATGGCGTGTCCGTTTTTTGATGTCATTTTCTATGCTAGATCATTGCACATCCTGGTACACTGCTGGAGGCATTCATATAGAGTCATATTTTGTTCTAGGCATGGAGTTCTAATTCTCTAGTTGTAAGTAAATAAAAGTGTGATGATCATCATTATTAGAGCATTGTCCCATGTGAGGAAAGGATGATGGAGGCTATCATTCCCTCGCAAGTTGGGATGAGACTCTGGACTTTAAAAATAATAAAAGAGGACAATGAATCCCAAATAAATAAAGAGGCCAAAGATGCCAACCAAAAATAAGAAAATGAGAGAAAAGAGATAAAGGACAATGCTACTATCTTTTTTTCCACACTTGTGCTTTAGAGTAGCACCGTGATCTTCATGATAGAGAGTCTCCTATTTTGTCACTTTCATGTGCTAGTGGAATTTTTAATTATATAACTTCGCATGTATATTCCAATGATGGGCTTCCTCAAATTGCGCTAGGTCTTCTTGAGCAAGCGAGTTGGATGCACACCCACTTAGTTTCTTTTTGAGCTTTCATACACTTATAGCTCTAGTGCATCTGTTGCATGGCAATCCCTACTCACTCACATTGATATCTATTAATGGACACCTCCATAGCCCGTTGATACGCCTAGTTGATGTGAGACTATCTTCTCCTTTTCCTCACAACCTCCACCATATTCTATTCAACCTATAGTGCTATATCCATGGCTCACGCTCATGTATTGCGTGAAAGTTGAAAAGATTGGAGAACATAAAAGGTGTGAAACAATTGTTTGAGTTGTCACCGGGCTTGTGCATGATCTAAATACTTTCTGTGGGGGAAGATGGAGCACATCCAGACCATATGATTTTGTAGGGATAACATTCTTTTGCCATGTTATTTTGAAGAGACACGATTGCTTTGTTAGTATGCTTGAAGTATTATTGATTTTATGTCAACATTAAGCTTTTGTTTGAGTCTTATGGATCTGAACATTCATGCCACAATAAAGAATATTACATGGATAAATATGTTAGGTAGCATTCCACATCAAAAATTCCGTTTTTATCAATTACCTACTCGAGGACGAGCAGGAATTAAGTTGGGGATGCTGATACGTCTCCAATGTATCTATAATTTTTGATTGTTCCATGCTATTATATTATCTGTTTTGGATGTTCTATGTGCATTAATATGCTATTTTATATTATTTTTGGGACTAACCTATTAACCTAGTGCCGAGTGTCAGTTTCTATTTTTCCTTGTTTTTGAGTATTGCAGAAAAGGAATATCAAACGAAGTCCAAACGAAATAAAATTCTACAATGATTTTTCTTGGACCGGAAGGAACCCAAGAGACTTGGAGAAGAGGCCAGAATACCTATGGGTGGGCCACAAGCCACCTGGGCACGTTGTAGGGGGGGAGCCCTTGGCGTGTGGGCCCCCCATAGCTCCTCCAACCCTAATTCTTCGCCTATAAATTCAGGAATATTCCCCCAATACCAAAAAGAGGCACGATAATACTTTTCCACCACCGCAAGACTCTGTTCCCGTGAGATCCCATCTTGGAGCCTTTTCCGGTAATCTGTCGGAGGGGGATTTGATCACGGAGGGCATCTACATCAACACCATTGCCCTTCCGATGATGTGTGAGTAGTTCACCATAGACCTTTGGGTCCATAGCTAGTATCTAGATGACTTCTTCTCTCTGTATGTTCTTAAATACCATGTTCTCCATGATCTTCATGGAGATCTATTAGATGTAATACTCTTTTGCGGTGTGTTTGTCGAGATCCGGTGAATTGTTGGTTTATGATTAGATTATCTAAGAATATTATTTGAATCTTCCATGAATTCTTATATGCATGATTTCATATATTTGCAAGTCTCTTCGAGTTATTGGTGTAATTTGGCCAACTAGATTGGTAATTCATTCAATGGGAGAAGTGGTTAGTTTTGGGTTCAATCTTGCGGTGTCCTCACCCAGTGACAAAGTAGGGGTAGCGAGGCACGTATTTGTATTGTTGCCATCAAGGATAAAAAGATGGGGTTTTCATCATATTGCTTGAGTTTATTCCTCTACATCATGTCATCTTACTTAATGCGTTACTCTGTTCTTCATGAACTTAATACTTTAGATATAGGCAGGAGTCGGTCGATGTGTGGAGTAATAGTAGTAGATGCAGAATCATTTCGGTCTACTTGATATGGACGTGATGCCTATATGCATAATCATTGCCTTCGATAATGTCATAACTATGTGCTTTTCTATCAATTGCTCGACACAAATTTGTTCACCCACCGTATTATTTCCCTTCAAGAGAGAAGCCTCTAGTGAAACCTATGGCCTCCGGGTCTATTTTCCATATTATATTTTCAGATCTATAATCCAAAAATATCTTGTTGCAATTTTATTTACTTTTATTTAGTTTTACTTCTAGCAATCTTTTATAGCTATCTCTATTAGATATCATCCTTGCAAGTAATCATGAAGGGATTGACAAACCCTTAATAGAGTTGGGTGCAAGTGTTTGATTGTTTGTGTAGGTGCATAAATTGGGGCCTTGCTTGTACCTCCTACTGGATTGATACCTTGGTTCTCAACAATTGGGGGAAATACATATCTACTTTGTTTCATCACCCTTTCCTCTTCAAGGAAAAAACAACGCAAGCTCAAGAAGTAGCAAGAGGGTTGTTGGTGATGATGATGACTTCGATTTCCCCCTCCGGGAGGAAAGTTCCCCCGGTGGAATCGCTCCGCCATAGGGAAAAAGTGCTCATGCCCAAGTTCCGCATCGAGGCGGCGGATCTTCGTCCCGAAAGTCCTCCTCTTATTTTTTCTAGTTTTTTTGGATTGTATACCAGAAGATGGGCCTCGGAGGTGGGCCTGGGTGCCCACCCTCCACTAGGGCACGGGCAGGGGGCCAGGAGCACCCTGGTGGAGGGTGTCCACCTAGTGCCCCCCTCCAGTAGTTCATTGCTCTAGAAATTGTTATTTATCATAAAAATATTCCCCGTGAATTTTTAGCTTCATTGGAGTTGTGCATAATAGGTATCTCTGACGTGCTTTTTTGCGGCGTTGAATTTTAGTTGTCGGCATTCTCCCTCTTGATGTAAACCTTGCAAATTATGAGAGAAAAGTCATTAGAATTACTCCCCAAAGCATTATTATGCATAAAAACATTATAAATAACAGTTGTAAAACAAGATTCAAAAAGGACGTATCACCCAAAGAGGAAGCAGCCACTAGAGAGGCGGGACGAGGGCATTGGAGTGATCGCCGGAGCTAGGAGGCGTACTTCGCTGGTCAAACATCAACTTCTGCTTGACGACACCGTGGTCCCCAAAGCAGCTTCAATTATGGGATGTTCACCATTACCCATTCACCATTGCCATCATCTTCGCTATCATGGGGCCCACCCCACCTTGGAGTTGGCCTGCTACTTCACCAAGTCGCTCATCACTATAGCAAGCCACAACAAGGTCACATAGCAAGTATATAAAGGAGCACAACAACAATCTAGTCTACAACAGCTCTAGAGGCAACTTAAAGCAAACATCAGATATGCAAACATGATCCTATCCTAATAATAACCTCCTTGTATCACACGTTTTTTAAGATCATCTGCACATTGTACCTCTTGCTGGCTTCTCTATGATAGCACATCTGCCAACAAAACAAGCTTCATATATTTACTAGAGATCATAATACAAAAAGGCTAAATCTGTCTAAATTAGAGGTTGTTTGGTTCAAGTCAACACTTGCCCTGCCAACCATGGGCTAGCCAAATAGGTGGCGAAGATTTTCGTCACCCACGGGTTGCCGAAAAGTTGGCAAGATTTGAACTAGTGTGTTGTAGAGGACGCGGGCACACCAAAATATTAGACGCCATCTAAACGAGTACACACGGGCTGGGTCAACGCCCATTTTGTGGTAGGGCATGTGATGGCATCAATCCAAACAGACCCTTAATATTCGAGTGATGCAATGCTATAGTTGCTGGAAAACAAGTATAGTATAGGACAAGAACAACCTAGTATTACCTAAACCAGCTCTACACACTACCCTAAAGCAATAAATACACAATGCTTCTGCCCTAACAAGTACTCCATCCGTCATGAATTACTTGTCTTAGATTTTTCTAGATGCAGATGTATCTAGACACGTTTTAGTGTTAGATACATGTGTATCTAGATAAATCTAAGACAAATAATTTGGGACGGAGGTAATACTACCTTTGTGTCTCCGCAAAAAATGGCCCGATTTTCTCTAGTCTCATATACTACTACTTTGGATCTATAAAAGGGAAACAATATAACTTACAATCAATTCCTGCCTAAGGAAATAGCAAACCATAGACAACAAGGTTGTGCATCACAACCAGAAACCACAGCAGCAAGGAAAATGAAGATCACATCAACTGAAAATGAAAATTTTGATACCAATGTTCGTGGGCAAAAGTATACACAACTCACAATAAATTTCTAACACATCACTGCTCATACATACATTGCCATGCATAGCACAAGAATTTTGCCATGTTTCCTCGACAAGAAAGACATATGGCCGGTCAAAAAGCATTCTACATTTACAAGTACACACAATATGGACTGACAAAATAATAATTTCACAGCCAGGATATCCATCCCCTCTTCTTTAGGTAGATTAAATATCTAGAGCTTACCATAAACTGTCAACACATGATAGCTCCCTCCAAAGTACACAAGGATAGAAATTGATACATCTCTATGTACATAACAACACTACACCAGTGAATAGGTTAGCATTTTCTTTCTATTTGATCACAGCCATTATTAACATCCCAACATAAGTAAGGATACTACCAATCTATAACATGGATCACTACCAAACCTTGTGGCATGTAGTGAAAAAAGTGCAGAAATGGATAAATCTAAGAATATTCGTTTAGGCACAGCATAAGCACAAAGTAGCAGCCACATACACACATGTCCTTGCGAAGCAAAAGTATTATGACATGTTTAATCGAGAAGAAAGAAATATGACCACAATCACAAATCATTATGGTAACCAGAAAAGCATGACTACACACAACATGACGACTACAATCACCCATGGCTCAATGGTCGGACCATCTAAGGGCAGAGAGAGAGAGAGAGAGAGAGAGAACGGGGCCCCACCATAACCTATGTTGGCGTACACTAAGGTACCGACAGTGTCCGGTATTGTTCACATGTAGTCGGCTGGTAATCAAGCCCAGTGTAGGTCACTCTTTACTGACAAGCTCTGCAGATCATCGACACTTGGTGCCTACAACAAACAGCAAGAACATTTCTTATACATGTAAATGAACTGATATAATAAAATGTTTCTCCATAACAGCAAGGACAATGGTCATATGGTCAATGGACAAGCACATGTGTATCAAAACAGAAATACCAAGGTCGTGCAAAGCAACCACAACCATAGCAGCAAGGAAAATGAAGATTGCATAAGTTTATACCATCTTGAAATTTATACTGACTAGCATGGTGCTATCATGCAACGAAGAAAGAAAGTCCACATCTACAAGTACACGCAATCTGGATTGAATCAAGACTAGACTGGTAAAAGAAGTAGGAGCAAGGATGGATGTCCCTGCTCTTCATTAGGCAAATTAAATATCCACATCTTATCATAAAATATTGCCAATACATGATGGATCCCTGCAAAGTTACACAAGGATAGAACTTGTTCTATCTGTACATACATAGAAGCACTGTACCAATTCATAGGTAAGAATTTCTCATATTCCATTGAAAGCCATTATTAACAAGTCAAAACCCCTCCTGGCATAAGTATTAAGGATCCTAACAAAGTTGTAGCATGGACCGTTAACCAAACCTGTAGCATGTAGTGAAAGAAAAAGGGCCCAACGCAGAGTTACAAGAGACTAATTTCCTCAACAATATGTATGATCTCAGACACAATCATTCATTCACACAGGAACACCATCATAGATCCAAACACTACATCATCGATTCGGTGGCAAGAACAACAATCTCCCATGGCTCGATGGCTTGCACCATCCTAGAGAGAGAGGATACCAAAGACTTTCCTGAACCAAGCAATAGATGGCGAGGTCCACAAAATTTATGCTTTGGATGATGAGATCTTGGCCAGCATCTCGAGTCACCAAAATTACCATATTGCCCTTCCTTCCAGCACCCTCTTGTTGAGTTCAACCATCTAGCAGGGAGGCTTACCACGTCCACCATCCTACCCTACGCCAGACCAAGTGGCACCTACATTAGCCAAGAACAAAGATGTCCATCATTGTCAGGATGTTGTACGTACGATTGCCTAGAAACAAATATATTTTGCCATGCCATTATGCACAAAAAGGAAGTTTTTGGGAAAATTTTGTTACGAATCACATCAAAATAAGTACATGATATCAAACAGTCAAGAGGAATTGGTATAACTGGGACAACAAAAATATTAGTAAGTCAGTCAAACTGTCAGTGCATCACCACTCAAGAACTAGAACTGACTCAATTTCTATTGACATGAAGTTGCTGTTCGAAATATGCCCTAGAGGCAATGAATAAAGTGTTTATTGTTATATTTCCTTGTTCATGATAATTGTTTATTATCCATGCTATAATTGTATTGATTGGAAACACATTCATGTGTGGATAAATAGACAACATTTTGTCCCTCGTATGCCTCTAGTGAACTAGCTCGTTGATCAAAGATGGTCAAGGTTTCCTAGCCATTGACATGTGATGTCATTTGATAACGGGATCAAATCATTAGGAGAATGATGGGATGGACAAGACCCAAACTATAAATGTAGCATATGATCATGTCAGTTTACTGCTACAGTTTTCTACATGTCAAGTATATGTTTCTATGACCATGAGATCATGCAACTCACTAACACCGGAGGAGTGCTTTGTGTGTATCAAACGTCACAACGTAACTGGGTGACTATAAAGGAATCTACAGCTATCTCTGAGGGTGTCTGCTGGGTTGGCATGGATCAATACTGGGATTCGTTACTCCGTGTGACGGAGAGGTATCTCAGGGCCCACTCGGTAATACAACATCACAATAAGCCTTGCAAGCAATGTGACTAAAGTGTTAGCCACAGGATCTTGTATTACAGAACGAGTAAAGAGACTTGTCGGTAAAGAGGTTGAACTAGGTATGGAGATACCGACGATCGAATCTCGGGCAAGTAACATACCGAAGAACAAAGGGAATATCATACGGGATTAATTGAATCCTTGACATAGAGGTTTGAACGATAAAGATCTTTGTAGAATATGTAGGAATCAATATGGGCATCCAGGTCCCTCTATTGGTTATTGACCGTAGAGGTGTCTCGGTCATGTCTACATAGTTCTCGAACCCGCACGGTCTGCAGACTTAAGGTTTGGTGACGTTTCGGTAGTATAGAGTTATGCATGGTTGTGACCGAAGGTTGTTCGGAGTCCTGGATGAGATCTCGGACGTCACGAGGAGCGCCAGAATGTTCTGGAGGTAAAGATTGATATATAGGAAGTCCTGTTTTGATCACCGGAAAAGTTCCGAGCTCATTAGTAGTGTACCGGCAGTGCTGGGAGGGTACCGGGGGACCATCGGGGGGGGGGGGGGGGTATTTCGACCCAAGAGGCTACATGGGCTGTGGGAGGATGAATACCAGCCCTTAGTGGGCTGGCCGAAGTCCCACATAGGGCCCATGCGGCTAGGAAGGAGATCCAAAGAAGAACTGGTGGAAAAAAGGCTAATATAAGGAAGGAGTCCTAAACCGACTAGGAGTGGAGGAGTAGGACTCCTCCCTCCACTTCGGCCGAAGCCAAGAGGGCTTGCCCTTGCGGCCAAGCCTCCTCTACAAGAAAAATCTTCTCGTAGAGACGTCATATTCTATAGCTAGGGACGTTTTATTTCATCTCTAGACAACAATAGGGTCGACTTAGTAAAGCGTGTTTGGAGCGTCTCCCCACGGACCGTCTCAAAACATATAGACACGCTGGCTAAGCGTGTGTACATGGCATGAGACGCTATATTGGGACGTTCAAAAGCGCCTCACGATATGAGACACTATATTGGTACGTTCAAGAGCGCCTCACGATATGAGACGCTATATTGGGACGTTAAAAAGTGTATGTACATATGTAGAGTCATTGTGATAGTTGCTCTTATCATCTCTCTACTCTCAGAGTCATTTCATTCATCATGGGCCCTGGCCCCACCCTTATACACGCTATGTAGAGACGTTATATCCATCTCTAAATATACACAAGTAATATATAACTTGAAATGTTATTTGATTTATTTTGAATCTTTATTCATCATTTCAAATCCAGTTACATTATTCACGGAACATGCTTGTACAAAATGAATCAGCAACTATTGTTATATAAAGGCATCCACCCATATCACCAGCCATATCATAGCCAACAAATATCACTATATAAAGGGATCCATCCATATCACTAGTTGTATTCACAACCATCTCATTTACACAATTGAATCGGTAGAAACAAACACCTTGAGTTCAGATCGGAATTAAACCAGACATTCATAAGAAAAATGCAAATAATTAAGAAAAGATCATACAATCAGAACTAAGTTTTCCTATGAAGCTAAATCCTTTACAAAATACATAATATTTGTGCCTTTAAAAATTGATTCTTCTACAGTTTCTCCTGGCTCCTACAATGCACTCCTTTTCTAAACCTTGAGCTACCCTGGAAAAAAAATAGAATGTAAGCTTTAACAGTAGAGTAAGAAGGAATGTACTTTGATGAAATTGTAAGACAGGTACCATACCGGTATTTAGAATTATACCAAGTGTACAACTAAATCACGTCACTAAGAAGGCACGCACGCACACGCACACGCAGACATACATACCTTCATAGTGACATGATTTAGCTGTAGACTTGGTTTCAGGACCACCTTGCATGGTCGCATTGCAATTTTCAGCATGACCATTCTTTGATTCAGGACCATCATGTGCTTTCCACAATTGAGGCTCAGTTCAATTGTAAGTAAAGTTATACAAAACTTAGACATTGTTTGATAACGAAGCTGAAATTTATGCGCGCGCACCCCCCCACCCCCCCTTAGTAAATGTGTGTTCACGTTGTGAAGATAAACCGGTGCAATCATGTTTTGTTATCACGCAATTGCTAGGATGCAATTCCTAGTTAGTGAATTGCTTGTCAGTTAAAGTTGATTCTGTACATCCTTGATTGACCCTATCAAGTTTTTCAATGCGTGCTTTCTACAATTGAGGTTCAATCCGTTTGTAAGTAAATATAAACAAAACATAGACATTGTGTGACAACAAAGTACAAATTTATGTACTACAGACACACCTTAGAAACCGTGAGTTCATGTGGTAAAGATAAATTGGTGTAACCATCTTTGATTGATTCTGCATAGCCTTGATTGTCCATATCAAAAAAATTTAATGTGTGCTTTCTATAGTTGAGTTTCAGTTCAGTACTACATAAACATACACAAAACATAGGATATGTTTGATAACGAAGCATAAAGTTATGGACATGCGCACCTTAGCAACTATGTGTGGTAAGGATAAATCATTGCAATCCTCTTTGGTTCTCGTAGAAAAACTAGGATGCAATTCCTGGGTAGTGATATGCTTGGCCCGTAAAGTTGATTCTTCACTTCCTTGATTGACCCTATCAGACTTCTCAATGTGTGATTTTTACAATTGAGGTTCAGTTCAGTTGTAAGTAAACGTATACAAAACATATGTATTTTTAATAACAAAGAGAAGTTTATGCGCATGCGCGCGCACACGCGCACACACCTTTGCAACCTTTTCCACTCTTTGGTTCTCACACAATTGCTAAGACGTGGTTCCAGCAACTTATGGCGAACAATTGTTTTTAAGTACGATAATAAACTCGAATATTTATTAGTGAAGAAACTATTACATCACCTGCATAGCAATCAATGGAGCATGTATATTGCCATGTGATTTGTCAACTATTATGTGATTCATATGGGAGGTCATTGCCAACAAATCCTTCGCTGAGATCAACCTGAAACAAGAACATGGTAATAATATATTAATACTCATACTTTCATCTCTGCAGAAAGAAACGTGGTTAGATACCAACTTCATCACTTACCGCGGTTACCCATTTCTCCAATCCTTTCCGGGGAATTTTCACTTTAGGAATGAACACATCATAGAAAATGCATCTGACATGTTTTCTACATTTTCTTCTAATGCCCGCAATATAAATTGAACATTTTCTTCTTTCCTAGAATGCTGAACAAAAGGCAAACTTGATAAAGAAATGATATATATATTTACATAAACCAGGCGATGCTTCTTCCGTTCAACTGAAAGAAAAACTATGAGGTATTGAACAATAACCTCCTACGAGTAAACTCCCTACTGGGGTCATTGACTAGTTGGTTGCTGATGCGGTGTCGATATCACCGCGCGTTCAGGTGTGGCAGTGACACCTGTTAGTCGAAACGGCTGAACGTGCTACACGGCGGGTAGGAGGGCTCCTCCTCATTGCCGGAAAAGAGCATGAGTTCTTCTTCACCCGACTGCGAGGCGGCGATGCCGACTCCTCCTTGACGCGGTGGCGAAACAACGTGGGACGTGCCAGACTATGGTCACGGGGCAACCGCTCGAGGAGGGAGCTACTATGTGTTGCTGGTACTCCTCATTTGTTGTCGCGACTTTCGCTAGGAGGGACGACTATAGGTGATCCTCCTCATCCCCAGGGAGAGCACGATCTCCTCCTTGTTCATCGTGACGATGGAGGAGGAAGTGCCGAGAGAACATGGTTGGTGGCGCCGTGGTTCACCCACCGGCGCAGATAACCAACCTGGTGATATCAAATCTACACACCGCCTCGTTCTTGACCTAGAAAGTCCCATCTCCCATTTCTAGGCGGCGGTAAAAACCCTAGATACAGGCCCCTTCCTTATTTCTCATGGTGGCAGGGTAAGGTGAAGGACGACACTCTAGATCTTTCGCAGAGGTTGATACAGTTCCTGCCATGGCGGGGGTTGAGGGGCGCGACTTCCTTGGTGACCGGTGCGGAGGCTTTGAAGAGGGACGCGTTGGCCATGGAGTCGGCATCAGTGTTGGTGGTGGAGCAGGCCATGTCGTCCGCGACTGAAGAAAGTACACTCGGAAGCGCGACGACGGTGGCGACCACAACAACAATTCCTCATCAAACGTCACCTTGGCTTCTGACGACAACACGTCACACTAGTACGCGACGGCGGCGGTGGACCATCGAGATCCCAAGTCTAGGGGCGTTTGGGTGGAGAAATCCCAACCCTCGTCAATCCCTGGTTGCAACAAACAGTGGTCGTCAGCTATCCCCGTCAGCTTGTCGTTCCGAGGGAAAAGGAATTAAAGTTAGGTGCATCCTAACTAGAACTTTTACCCCTACCCTGTATGTAAATCTTCTGAGGATCTTCATGTTTGATGCCCCCTCAACTGAATTCTGCCAAGGGAGTGGATTCCTGCGTATTCAAAATTTGTTAATCTTTTTTAAAATGTCATCTCCTTCTCAAAAAAATGTTAAATTTTTTAAAATGTCAAAATTTGTTAAAACTCAAAAAAGGTCATCTCCTTTCAAAACTAAAATATCACCTTTTCAAAGAAAAAAAGCATTTCATAAAAATGATTACAACATTACAAAAATGTTCCTTGGTTTGAAGAATTTTCTGCAAAATCATATTTTTTACCTTTGAAAATAAAATCTTCATATATTAAAATAAATGATAAATGCTCATGGGTTCAAATAAAATTTCTCTATTTAAAAAAATCGAAAATTCAAAAAATGTTCATGAATTTATAATAAAGCTTGACAGTATTAAAAATGTTCGACAATTTCGAATTATTGGAAAACAAATCAAGAACTGTTCACCAAATATAAAAATAATTCACTGATTCAAAAAGTATTCGAAAACTCAGAAAAATGTTCGTCAAAAAACAAAAAATGTTCCCAAACTTGGAATATGTTCCTGAATTTAAAAATGCACACAAATTAAAATATGCTGGCCGTACAAAAAAGGGTTCATGTATTTAAAAATGTGCATCATTTCAAAAAATATTCCCGACTTATAAAAAAATATAACGAATTAGACAAAAAAGGGACAGAGAAAAATGAAAAAGAAAGGAAAGAGAAGAAAGAAGAAAACACGAAAAAAATCTATGTAATGACATTAAGGTGTGATGGCAGGATGATTATCGCGTCTTGCACCAAACACATACATCGTTCGAATCGCAGTTTGTGCGCTTTTTTTGCAGTTTAGAGAACAGATAAAGTGAATCGGGCCGGCCGAGCTCGCGGCAGAGGGTCGGTGTTTCAAGCGCCTGTATACAATGCGTGTCGCCTGCAACGCCGCGTTAGCAATGTCACCTGCAACGCCCCGTTAGATGGGCCAAGCCCAGCACATGCGACTATATAGACGCACTATTTTGTTTTTTTAGATCAATTTTCATGTGTTTTTTTTTGTTTCTTGACTGGTTTTTTCTTCTGGATTTCTTGTTACAATTTTGGTTTGTCATTGTTTTAATGTGTTCATTATGTATTGAAAGCAAATGGTAGCAGCGTATACATGTATAAAAAATTACTTCTTGTGTGTACAGAATATGTATAACATGTACGGAAAAGTTAGACATCAAAACATATAATTCGAATATGGTAATCATATATTCAAAAATATTAGAGCGTATAAAAAGATGTTCCTGGCATATACAACATAAATGTTACTAATGTCTACATAAAATGTACAATATGTATAAATAAAGTAAACATGTGTTTGGAAAATGTTAGTCATGTAGTTAAAATGGTAAACATGTATAAAATATAATTATGGTATTTAAAAGAAAATTACCATGTGTATGAGAAACAAATATAAATCATAAATATATTTTATAAAACGGATATCATGTATTTTCAAATTTTACAACTGCATAAAAATGTTTCATTTGTTTGACAAATGTATAGCATGTATGAAAAAGGTAGAAAATATATTTGTAAAGAATTAACATTAATAAAAATGTTTATTAGCTATGTGAAAAATGTTCAATATGTATGAAGATAAGGAAAATTAATACAAATATCTTAAAACTATTAGTCATGTATTTGAAAACATTTAAACATGTACGAGAAAATGTTCATGTTGTATACAAAAAAGTACAACTAGTATGAAATAAAGGTACCGTGTTATGTTTTTTTTAAAGGTACCGTGTTATATTTTTTTTTAAAGAAAACCGATGAAAGAAACAAAGTATATCATAGAAAATCAATGAAAGAAAGAAGGTATATAATAGAAAATCAAGAAAGTAAAAGGAAACCTGAAAGAAAACAGTACACGAAGAACAACCAAGGAAACGAAGAAAAAGGAAGGAAAACTAAACAAACCCTACAAAACAGATAAATAGAAAAACAAGGCTATCGAAGACGGGCCGATCCAACAGGACACAAGCCGGAGGAGAGACAAAACCCCGCGGGCCATATATAGCTCTAAGGAACCTCCTATTTCATGCTGATTGCGCGTTATATTGAAGGAGATTATCATAGAGTCGCACGATTGGGCTGGCCCGTTGAGGCTGCACCCTTGAACAGTATCGAACATGCGACCTGCAATAAGAGTATTCAAAGTTTTCTTAAGTCGCACATTAAAACGTCTCAAAAAAATCGTTTGTAAGAGCAGAGTCACACATTAAACGTCTCATGAATCGTCTCTACGAATAGAGTCACAGATTAAAACGTCTCACAAATCGTCTCTAAGTTAACTAAATTTAAATACTTATTTTCTTAAAGGGTAATTACAATAAAAAGTTTGTGGCGTTGTGTAAACGTCTTAAGAAGCGTCTTTAGGTTGTTAGTGTTCAAGGGTATATAGACGAATAAAAAAGCGACCCAAAAAAAGCGACCATACGTGGTGTTTTTGTTGTAACACTAGTAGAAAAAGGACCATTTGTCCCGGTTCTAGAGGGCCATTTGTCCCGGTTCTAGAGGGCCATTTGTCCCGGTTCCGGAACCGGGACTAAAGGGTCATTACTAATGTCCAAAACCTTTAGTCCCGGTTTGCCCACCAACCGGGACAGATGGGGCTCCACGTGGCCTCTGCGGCTTGCCCGGGCAGGAGGGCCTTTTGTCCCGGTTGGTGGCACCAACCGGGACCAAAATGCAATCACGCGTTAGCAGTTCCGGGGCTGGGTTTTTTTTGAGAGGGGGGATGGGGGTTTTGTATGATTAATTTTGGGGTTTAATATATTGTGTTAGCTAGCTAATAGAGAAAGGTGTCCTCTCTTTTCTCCGTGCTTGGTCGACGCTACGTACTATACGTATAGAGAGGACTCGACATGCTAGCTAGTAAGCAAATGAAGGAATTAAACCATTAAGTACAGAAGATCGTCATGAACATATACAGAAAGAAGTGAGATTGTTCGAACAACAAGTTTTCGTATATCTATCCGACGCTACTCGCTACATATATACAATATAAGATCTCTTACAATACCCTAACATCTGAAATCAAGTTCCATATGGTATTCTCCCTCTTTCCTGATGACGTGTTCAAGAAAGAATCCCGCCAATTCCTCTTGAATAGCTATTATGCGATCTTGTGGTAGGAGTTGTTCCTGCAGCTCCCAAAGCTAATTCTAAGAAGGGGGTCAATATATATATGTATATGAAATTCAACACATATGATGGTAATAAAATAAAATTGTGAATATTATTGCTTACGCATATCAAAATCTTTTTTAGAGTAGCCGCCCTACTTAGAGATCGTCGGGTTGTAGATGAACTCGCATACGTAGTATCCACAAAGATTAGTCCCTGGTTGCTGCCACAACCACTTTACGAGAAATAGAGGTCAATCGAACTGATAATCAAGCATTATATAAATGGTATTGATGAAACTAGCTAGAATCAATATAATGGGAGATGCGCGGAACTAGCTAGTAGTACTTACTTTCGGGCGTGTAAATTTCAGCTCCTTCGGCAGTCCCGAAGATTTTGTGGTGAACGGTATCCAAACCCTGCCAGACATAGAAAATAATTATTACCTGATATCAGGAAATGAACAAAGTTGCCGAAATGGTGCGATAATGATCGATTGAACTTACTTCTTAAGCATTTCAGTGATGATTGCATACGTCTTGGGATCTTTTCGTCTTGAGTCTAAGACGGTTACTAGTCCCTCCTCAAGCATAATCTCTAAGAGAATAAAGTGGAAGCTGCGCATGCATGCATAACTCATCAACTACATTACTATAACCTCAAGTAAATAAAGGAAAACCGAATATGCACAGTATAACACTCACTCGAAGTTGTAAGGAAAGATTATTTTTTGTTTGTTTTGATGTTGAAGCAACGATTGTAGCAAGTTGGCCTCGGCTTGTTTGGGGTTCTTTTTCATCTCCCATTCATGAAAGAGATTTAGGTTAATGAACCCAATATTATAGATTTCTCTTTGCTTGCATTCGACGATCTTCGATCTGCATGATATAGTGAATTATATGTACATGCAATGAAAGAGCTGAGCTATATATAGAGACTTAATTAAAGAAGTAGTACTTACAGACAGTAGCAAGTGACGATTACTTTATCGATGACCTTTTGATTGAAAAGCTGGAATAACTCCTCAAATGGAACACACAACACGTCAATTCCAACGAGGTCGTGCTTGTCTTTAAGCATAATCATCAAATTATCCAACCCAGAGTTCTTGCAGGTGTCCATGTACCACTGATGGAATTTTCGCATCATCGTTGGTAGCTGTTGATCACGTCTGACGAGAGGATACCCGTGTCGTAATTTGTGTTCGTCCACCTCTAGTGTATCAAAATGTGTATCGTCGGGCAGGTAATCAGCAGGATTGGTACCGGGCACCATCCCGGCCGGCAGATCTGCGACGATGATATCACTAGACACCTGCAGCGGGGGGCACGATTGTTTCGCCTGTTTGCCGAGCTGGGGAATTTTTTCCCTATTGCAATTTGTTGTTCTCTCCTTTTGTCAGTTGCAGTGGTTCCGGACCGGCGCGCTTCTTGCACTTTCTTTTTAAGAACGTGGACATGGTTGTCATCCAGCGGAGTCGGTGCTGGTCGCTTCAGGGCATCCAAAGTGCGCTTCAATTTCACCTCATCTATCTTCTTCTCCAGAGGTGGATTTTTCTTTTTAAAAAAGGCATCCACTTCGCCTTTAGAGATCTTCGCGTTTTCCTCATCGCTCCTCTCGTATGGTAATGGCTCAAGAGGCTTGAGAGATGATGGACCGTATTGGTATCGCCTCCCGCCACTAGTTGTAGTGCTAGACGCCGAAGCGACGACTGCTATTTTCCTTTGTTGCTTAAGAGGCGCCAGAGCAGCCGGAGCGGCGGCGGCGGCTCTCTTCTGCTCTTGCTGAAGAGGCGGAGGAGGAGACGGGCTGCTCGAATGCGCCGACGCAGGGGGAGAAGGAGGCGGAGGAGGAGGCGGAGGAGGAGGCGTGCACCGATCACTCGCCGGAGGAGGAGGCGGAGAAGGAGGCGTGCCCTGATCACTCGCCGGAGGAGGAGGCGGAGGAGGAGGCGGGCCCTTACTCGCCGGAGGAGGAGGCGGAGGAGGAGGTGGGCCCTTACTCGCAGGAGGAGGAGGAGGCGGAGGCGCCGTCCAGTTCGGAAGCTTGATGAATTCCTTCGGCCATAGACATGAAGTCCTCAGAGCATTCTCCAGGAGAGTTTCCCCTTCGCCGGTAGGGTAGTCAAGTTCGAGCTCCTCATATCCCTCCACTATTTCTTCGACCATGACAATAGCATAGCCTTGTGGAATCGGACGACAGTGAAAAGTTCCGTTGGGTCGAGGAGGTGCAACATGGCCGATAGCCACCGTGGGTTTGAGGTGCATCATCAATTGCTTCTTAAGGTGGCAATATTGAGACTCCGTGATTTCATCCACGGGGTACCTGGGAGCCGTCAAATCAGGCTGCACAATGAGCTCGGTGGAAGCCACGCTGCTTCTCCGCTGAGATGGCGGGGTAGCTTCGTTAGCTCGATGCCTCTCCTCTAGCGCTTGTACTCTTGCATTCAGGTTCTGTATTTCGCTTTGCTCCTGTTTCCTCTTCCTCTCCCTGCTTTTGTAACCGCCTGCGTCGGGAAACCCATGCTTCCACAGAACGGAGCCTGCCGTGCCTCGTGTTCGTCCTGGGTGCTCAGGATTCCCAAGGGCCATTGTGAGCTTGTCGTTCTCTCTGTCGGGAACGAACATCCCTTCCTCCGTTTTGGCGATTAACTCCTGAAGCTTGGTGATCGGTACTGCCAGTTGTTCGTTCGTCCAATAGCACTTCCCTGTTTCAGGGTCCAAGGTTCCCCCAACCCCGAAGAACCAATTCCTTCCACGCTCTGGCCAGTTCAATGTCGCTGGTACGATCCCTTTGTCAAGAAGGTCCTTTTCAGCCTTGTCCCACAACGGTCGGGCTTTGTGGTAGCCACCTGACCCCGTGCGATGGTGATGCTTCTTGTTTGCAACATTTAGTTTGTTTATCGCTGACATCTTCTTACTCTTCTCCGATGTCTTGTGGGCCACAAATGCAGGCCACTGTTCTCTTATCTTCTCAAATCGGCCCTCGAATATTGGAGTCTTATTTTTGTCGACAAACTTTGTTTTTAACTCATTCTTCCACCTCCTGAATAGCTCTGCCATCTTCTTAAGAGCATGAGTCTTGACCTTTTGCTCTATAAATGGCTTTTCCGGATGCTCCTCTTCTGGTAGGGTGAAATTTGCCTTCAGCGTGGTCCAACGATCAGCTTTCTGTCTATCGATGACAAAAGACACTTTAGGGTCTCCGGCCTTCGGCTTATTCCATTGGTGGATGGTGATCGGGATCATGTCCCTAACAAGAACCCCGCACTGAGCAGAAAATGCATCCTTGGTCCGGCTGGGTTCAATCGGTTGGCCATCTCTATTGATGCTGGTGATCGTGAACCTTTCATCTGGGCGCAACTTTTTCTTCGGGACTCGTCTCGTTACCGAAGTTTGGCTCAATCCGGATACGGAGGGATAGAAAAGAAGAAAGAAGAGAGTTAATATGTGTACACATACCAAAACAATTAATGCATCAATTAGCTAGTCAGCACAGGCTTAATTATTATATATACCTTGCCGGACTTTCCAACAACTCCTTCCTCCGTTCGCTCACCGGAGCCGTCATCACGGTCTCCTTCCTCCGTTCGCTCATAGGAGCCATCATAAGCATGTCCTTCCACCTCTGTCCGATCATCGGAGCCTGCTTCACCCTCTTCTTCCAGACCATCGGCGTCGTTCAGAAACTCGAAGGGGTTAACTCCTTCCCGGATGATGTCACCCACCAACAACGGTCCTTCGCGGATGATTTCCCCCAACATCTCTTCTTCTTCTAAGTTTCTTTGATGATCGTCCATAGTTTCTGCAAAATATTAATTACAACATGACACTTTATATACAAACATGATATAACATGGATATATTAGTGTGCCAAACATACAAGTTTTGCCGAAAAACATGGGGGCATGTGTTGACACCAGTTTTTGGCACGACAATAAACCTATATAAGATGGCGCCCGGAGCCAAACACCCATGCAACCGATGTCAAATAGAAAATGTGACTAGGGGTGAAACCGGATCGGACTCGGACGAATAATCTCTCATGTCGAAGTTATCGGAGAGGGGGTATATCGGAGAGGACGTGACTAGGGATGGAAAACGTGATGGGCCTCGAGAGTTGGTCGCCCAGATATCGAGACGGGGGTGAACATTTTACCTTAGTAACTTAGAAAAAAATGTTATCGAGGAGGGGGTATATCGACCCCCCCTCATGTCGAAGTTATCGGAGAGGGGGTATATCGACAATGACATATGTTCCGGATCCGTTGGAAATCTCTCGGGGAGCCGATGCCAACGTGATGATAGAACCGATGCCAACATTTTCATTTAACAAAAAAACAACTTCGAAAAAAGACTTGCTTTGCCAACATGAACATATACACACATGAACATATCAAAAAAAGATTTGCTTCGCCAACTTGATGATAGAGCCAATGCCAACTTGAACATATACACACATATACAGGAACATATATATATATATATACATGAAAAAAACATATACACATATACATGCCCGCAAAAAAATACACATATACATGAAAAAAACAGAGCACGCGCGGTGCTGCCGACCGGCGACCATGTAGCAGTGGTGACGGGGAGCAGGGGACATTGGAAGGGGGGCTCACTATGGGGGGGCGCGGTGATGGCTTGATCGGTGACGAGGCCGGCGACGAGGATGACGGGCTAGGGGGGGGCAAGGGAGAGACGAGGACGGCAGGCTCGAGGCCGCCGACGAGGACGGCGCGTGGCGAGGTCGAGGGCGCAGGCAAGGGCAAGGGCGAGGGCGCAGCGAGGTCGAGGGCGTCAGCGAGTACGACGACGGGCTCGAGGCCGGAGACGAGGACGGCGCGCGACGAGGGCAAGGGCGCGGGCAAGGGCTCGGGAAGGGGAGCGCGTCGGTGACGGCGAGGGTGCGGTCTGGTATCCTGACGGCGAGCGCGTTGGTGATGGCGTCGGGGATGCCGGCGACGAGGACGGCGGGCTCGGGGAGGCGACGACACGGCGACGGGGATGAGGACGATGGGCTTAGGGCAACTGATGGATGAAAACTGAAAATTTCTAAGTGTTTTCTTATATACAACAAGCATTTGTCCTGGTTGGTGCCACCAACCGGGACTAAAGGTGGGTATTGGTCCCGGTTGGTGCCACCAACCGGGACCAAAGGTCCCTTTTCGTCAGCCCAAAGGGCGGGAAGCAGAGACCTTTGGTCCCGGTTGGTGCCACCAACCGGGACCAAAGGTCCCTTTTCGTCAGCCCAAAGGGCGGGAAGCAGAGACCTTTGGTCCCGGTTGGTGGCACTAACCGGGACCAAAGGTCCCTTTTTGTCAGCCCAAAGGGCGGGAAGCAGAGACCTTTGGTCCCGGTTGGTGGCACCAACCGGAACCAAAGCCCTGTTCCTAGTGCGGTCGGAGTTTAGTCCCACCTCGCTGAGCGAGGAGCGCACATACTGGTTTATAAGCGCGACTGAACTGACTATCTCGAACTCCTCTCTACCGTTGGCAGTGCATGCCTAATTGTCTCTGCCTGTTGGGCCTACTTGCCCCGTGGGCCTGCGTCCTGGCCCATGTATATTGGGTTACTAGTCGTATGCAGGCCATGGTGGCTTAGTAGGTGGGCATTTTTTTATGTTATTTTTTTGCATATTAAAAGTTCTTAACCAAAAATACTTTATGGTGGCTTAGTGTGTTTTATCATTATATTCTTTTTGCTATTAATTTTTTGAACAAACAATACTTTGATAATTTTAGTTGCATAATTTCCATTATTTTTGTTTTGTTTTTTTGCTTTATTTATTTCCAGTGTGTTTTATCGTTATATTCCTTTTGCTATTAATGTTTTGAACAAAAAATACTTTGATAATTTTAGTTCCATAATTTTTATATAATTATAGTTCTAGAAATACTAGAGGTTTATAAAAGCTTTTTAGTTGATTCTTTTTTGAACTCCACTCCCATGATGTTTTGAAAGAAATTAAGAAGCACTTCAAATGAACTCAGAAAAGGTTGAAAGTTGGCATGATATCAACAATGACAACCCACTTTTTTGTTGCATTTTGTTCTCAGCCACAATCGAAATTTAAGAAAACCTGAATGGAAAAGCACTACAAATATATAATAGCTAGAGAGATATGTAATATATAATAGTTCAAATATCCATTACAGAAAGTACTCGTCCAAGCGAACACTACTAGCTAGTCTGAATCAGAAGAATATTCCCATGGTGGTGGTGGTGCGAGGTGACGCTGCCCATAGTTCACGGTTCGAATCTTGCGGTACAACTCATATGCAAGGTATGCATCTTTTGTCGCATACTCAATGTTGATAGGCTGAAGTGGGGTCCTCTCCCACTCCTTGTGCTGTGCCCAGAGAAATTTGGTCTTCATATCTTTGTAATCATCGTCGATCAAGGCGACTGCCATAGAAGCCATCGAAGTCCTCTCATACTGAAGCCTGAATATGTCTTGGATATCAATAAGGCATCCAGCTGGTATCTCAATACCGAAGCTGCGCCTCATCTTCAGCTTGTCATTACTTACATCAATGCTAGCAAAATGTATGCTGCTGCATAGGAAGTCCATGAGTGTTGGGCAGTGCTTGTCACTACTGCAACATCAACAAATTAAAATGGAACAAATGTTAAATATTACTGCAACAAGTATATTTTGGCAGAATTATAATATGCAACTATATAAAGGAAAATTATTTCCCTGCAACAAAAGAGGAAGACGCAGAGTTTTTGCTCCCAGGCTCATTTGAGCCCGGTGAACAGTAATATCATAAAAAAATCGAAAATTATTTTACTACAACTTAAGAGAAATTGATCTTTGCCATATGATTCAAAATAGAACATATATATTGCTATATCCTATATATATATATATATATATATATATATATGCAATTTTCATATCCTATGAATTGATGAAGAAACCCTAAATTAACTATATGACATATATGTTCTCCCACGTTTTGCAACAAGGAAAATTGTTTTACTACAAACTTAAAAGAAATATTGATCTTTCCCATAGGATTCAAAACTGAACATATTTCTATCCGATGCAATTTTCATAATAATCTATAAATTATTAATTGATCAAAGAAAACCCTCAAAACTCACCTTGCCCATTGGAAGATCATGACATATTTCTTGAAACATAGCTGGATGACGGCAACATCTTCTTGCTTTGCCGTGTACTCGAGATCAAGCCCTATGAACTTGTCTTTCTCATCCGCCACTTCAAGCCATTTCTGTAAAAGGGAAAGAAAACGCGGCACCATGGCGCTATCGTTCGTGTAGACGACATCGAGATTGGTCGTGCCATGTGCGAGCACCTCCCCATAGCGAGTGATTGGAGTCATGGTAGAAGATATGGAGAAGAAGAGATGAGAATGGAGGAGAAGAAGAGAGGAGAAGAAGAGGAATGGGCGAAGTTACTATAGCGCTCGCCGAGGAACAGTTGCCTCTTTCTCGGAGCGCGAAACGTCGTGGGATGCGAACCGTTCGAACCTTTAGTCCCAGTTTGAGCCACCAACCGGGACTAAAGGGGCTCGCACCAGGAGAATGGTTACCCCTTTGGTCCCGGTTCCAGCCAGGAACCGGGACCAATGGTTGTGGGCCAGGAACGAGGCACATTGGTCCCGGTTCGTGTCTTGAACCGGAACCAAAGGTGTCCTACGAACCGGGACCAATGCCCCACGTGGCCCGCCCGGCCCCCTGGCCTCACGAACCGGGACAATTGCCCCCATTGGTCCCGGTTCGTGAATGAACCGGGACTAATGGGCTGGCCCGGACCGAACCAATGCCCTGTTTTCTACTAGTGTAATGTCCTCTCCTCCTCCTATATATACTAGAGGTTTTAGGGGTTTTGCACATAGATTTTCAGCCACGTGCTACCCTCTCCTCTAGTCCATAGTATCTCCTCTAGATCGGTTTCAGCAGTGCTTAGGCAAAGCCCTGCTGGAATTACTCCATCACCATCGCCGTCATGTCGTCGCGCTGCCGAAGAACTCGTCTACCTCTCTGCTCCCTCTTGCTAGACCAACAAGGCAAAGATCGTCATCAAGCCATACGTGTGCTGAATGTGGAGGTGCCGTACGTTCGATGCTAGATTGCGACAGATCATGATTGGATCGCGGGACGCTCGGCGATTTGGATCCTGAAGACGTTCGACTACATCAACCGCGTTTATTAACGCTTCCCACTTAGAGATCTACAAGGGTATGTAGATCCACTCTCCCTCTCGTAGATTCTCATCACCATGGATAGATCTTGCATGTGCGTAGGAATTTTTTTGCTTCCCACGCAACGTTCCCCAACAGTGGTATCAGAGCTAGGTCTATGTGTAGACGAGATCTCGAGTAGAACACGAAGAGTTTGTGGGCATTGATGCTTAGATTGCTTCCTCCCTTGGTCGTGTTTTGGTTCAACGGTATTGTGGGATAAGCAGCCCGGATCAACCTTACTCGTACTCTTACGAGAGACCGGTTCCGTCGACTGGCGTGTAACTTCACTGCACAAATATGGCTGGCGGGTGTCTGTTTCTCCTACTTTAGTTGGATCGGATTCGACAAAGTCAGTCCTTGAGAAGGTTTAAAAGCAACTTATGTAGCACCGTTGTGGTTTATGCGTAGGTGAGAATTGTTCTTGCTAGATACCCGTAACAGCCACATAAAACATGCAACATCAATTAGAGTACGTCTAACTTGTTTTTGCAGGGTATGTTGTGATATGGCCAATTACATGATGAGATATATGTGATGTATGAGATGATCATGTGTTGTATAGAATATCATGACTTGCATGTCGATGAGTACGGCAACCGGCAGGAGCCATAGGGTTGTCTTTAATTATTGTATGACCTGTGTGTCAATCATTAAGCGCTATGTAATGCTTTACTTTATCTCTAAACGGTAGCAATAGTAGTAGAAGCATGGTGGGCGCGACAACCCCGATGGCGACATAGTGATGGAGATCAAGATGATGGAGATTATGGTGTCATGCCGCTGACGATGGAGATCATGCCGATGCTTTCAAGATGGAGATCAAAAGCACAAGTTCATGGCCATATCATGTCACTTATGATTTGCACGTGATGTTAATCCTTTTATGCACCTTGTTTTGCTTAGGACGACGGTCGCATTATAAGGTGATATCTCACTTAAATTTCAAGATGAATTATGTTCTCCCCGAGTGTGCACCGTTGCGAAAGTTTGCCGTGTCGAGACACCACATGATGATCGGGGGTGATAGACTCTACGTTCACATAGAACGGGTGCAAGCCAGTGTTGCACATGCAGAACACTCGGGTTAAACTTGACGAGCCTAGCATGTACAGACATGGCCTCGGAACACAAGAGACCGAAAGGTCCAACATGAGTCATGTAGTAGATATGATCAACATGATGATGTTCACCATTGAAACCACCTCAACTCACGTGATGACTGGACTTGAGTTGGTGAATTTGGATCATGTGTCACTCAGATGACCTAAGGGATGTCGATTTGAGTGGGAGCTTTAGTAATTTGATTAACCAAACTCATTATCTTGAACAATAGTCTAATTAACCTTTGCATATTTATGTTGTAGATCAATGGCTCGCGCAGTAGCACCCCTGAATTTTAATGCGTTCCTAGAGAAAGCTAAGTTGAAAGATGATGAAAGTAACTTTGTGGACTGGGCCCGTAATCTGAGGATTATCCTCACGGCTTCCTAGATGTCATATGTCCTTGATGCACCACTTGGTAACCAACCCGAAGACATGTCACCCGAAGACGTTAAGAACACTTCGGCGACACGTTCTGGAGATTACTCAATAGTTCAGTGTGCAATATTGTATGGCTTAGAACCGGGACTTCAAAGACGTTTTGATCGTCATGGAGCATATGAGATGTTCCAGGAGTTGGAGTTTATCTTTAAGAAGAATGCCTAGATTGAGAGGTATGGGACCTCCGATAACTTCTATGCTTGCAAAATGAAGAAGAACGGGTCTATCAGTGAACATATACTCAGATTGTCGCGGTATTCGACTCGTCTGGCGGAGCTAGGGATGCCCCTTCCGCCAGAGGCGATCACCGATAGAGTTCTTCAATCACTGCCACCTAGCTACAAGAGCATTGTGATGAACTATAATATGCACGGTATGAACAAGTCAGTCGCCGAGCTGTTTGCGATACTGAAAGTCGCTGAGTCTGAAATCCAGAAAGAACATCAAGTGTTGATGGTCAATAAAACCACTAGTTTCAAGAAAAATGACAAGGGCAAGAAGGGTAAATCCAAGAAGGATGGCAAAGCAGCTGCTCCTCACGTGAAGAAACCCAAGGCTGGACCCAAGCCAGAAACTGAGTGCTTTCATTGCAAGGGAACTGGTCACTGGAAGCGGAACTACCCCAAGTACCTGGCTAACAAGAAGGCGGCCAACAAAAAACAAGGTATATATGATATACATGTTATTGATGTGTACCTTACTAGCTCTTGTTGTAGTGCCTGGGTATTTGATATCGGTTCGGTTGCTCACATTTGCAACTCCAAATAGGAACTACGGAATAGACAAAGGCTGACAAAGGACGAAGTGGCGATGCGCGTGGGAAATGGTTCCAAGGTTGATGTGATCGCCGTCAGCACGCTCTCTCTTCGATTACCATCAGGATTAGTGATGAACCTGAATAATTGTTATTTAGTGACTGCATTAAGCATGAACATTATATCTAGATCTTGTTTATTGCGAGACGGTTACTCATTTAAATCAGAGAATAATGGTTGTTCCATTTATATGAGTGATATCTTTTATGGTCATACACCCAATGTAAGGGGTTTATTCATATTGAATCTTGATAGTGATGATAAACATGCTCACAACATTGATGCCAAAAGATGTAGAGTTGATAATGATAGTACCACTTTCTTGTGGCACTGCCGTTTGGGTCATATTGTTGTAAAATGCATGAGGAAGCTCCATGCTGATGGACTGTTGGAGTCACTTGATTTTGAATCACTTGACACATGTGAACCATGCCTCATGGCCAACATGACTAAAACGCTGTTCTATGAAACAATGGAACGGGCAAGTGTCTTGTTAGAAATCATACATACTGATGTGTGCGGTCCAATGAATGTTGCAGCGCGCGGTGGATATCGCTATTTTCTCACCTTCACTGATGACTTAAGTATACATGGGTATATTTACTTAATGAAACACAAGTGTGAAATGTTTGAAAAGTTCAAGCAATTTCAGAGTGAAGTTGAGAATCATCGTAACAATAAGATTAAATTCCTACGATCCGATCGAGGAGGTGAATATCTGAGTTATGAGTTTGGCAGTCACTTAAGATAGTTTGGAATTGTTTCACAGTTGACACCGCTTGGAACACCACAACACAATGGTGTGTCCGAATGTCACGCCCAAGATGCGACCCTATCCTTATTTTGGCATGAGGGCCTCGATAGGTATAGAAGCGCATCTCGTCGTGTTGCAAGAATGGATATCATTACAAGTACATGTACAGAAGTGATGAGTATATGGAATTGGCTTACACTGCCACAAGCTACATCAAGATCAGATCAATACAACAACATACTCAAACATAATTTGTGAGCCACAGGGACTCAACAATCTCATTTCCAAGGGTACCAAGACTATTAGAGCTTAATATGTGAGGTATGGTTAAGTGGCGAGGCTGCAGCACGCGCCCAAGCATTTATTTGAGTGGCTAACTTATGAATACAGAAACTAAAGTATGGTGGTCTACGCATAACGGGTGTGAACTACAAATGATCACTAACTGATCCTGAACACCTACTTACGTCAAACATAACCCCACAGTGTTCTCTCTCAGATAAAGGACCCATGAGAAAAGACAATCACGATTACGCACACAGTTGGTGTATTTTATTTGATTTTACTTCAAGTTTGCTATGACCGGGTGTTAAACAAAGTATCCAAGTTTGCCACATAACCACGGGCACGGCTTTCCAAAATATTTAACCCATAGTGGTGCTCCAACTCATCCATCACAAATTAGCCACACGCAACGGGAATAATCTCGACCATGGATCTTGTGATCATCCTAGGCAATTCCAAAGGAAATTCGACACCTCGAGATAGCCCGAAGAAGATTAGAGTTCCTCACTCAAGATGTTCGATAAAGGTAAAACTAATCCAGCAAGGCCTCCCGACGTGTCGACGATCCCGATAGGAGCCGCGTATCTCGTTCTCATGACATAGTGGATAAGCTAGTGTATGGTGGCCTGATAGAGATCTCCCGAGTTGCCCCGGGTTGGCCTCGCACAGTTCTCTAGTTTGGACCAACACTCAGGAGGAGCATTGGCCCGGGTTGTTGATTAATCCACAGGGTGATCATGCCCTATGCAAATTTTAGTTGTTATTAAGCAAATAGTACCAATGTTGGGCCTTGCCAGACAAGTTTTATCCTAAAATGAAGATCAAGGGGGTCCCCATAACAACCCCGGGCATGTTAGGAGCGCTCAATTATGGAACATAACACTAGTTCACAAGTAACTAGGGGCGGCAAGAGTGGAACAAAACACCGAGCAAAAGGCCAAGCCTTCCACCCTTTACCAAGTGTATAAGTGCATTAAATTAAATAGCAATAATATTATGATAACAAAAGAATGTCCATGTTGCACATGGAAGCAATTGCACCTGCAACTAGAAACGCTATAAGAAGGGCTGAGCAAGCGGTAACATAGCCAAACAAAGGTTTGCCAGGATGTGGAGGGGTTAGAGGCTTTTCATGGCAATGTTGGGGGGCTTGACAAACAGATGGTAGGTAGCGTGACACAACGATAGAAAACGAGACATCTAGCATGGCAATGATAGTAGTGGTATCTAGGGAAATGTGTCATCTTGCCTGAGATCCCGCTCGGAAGAAGAACGAATCCATGAAGAAGACGGGCCAACGTAGTCGAATGAATCCTCACACTCCGAACGCTTTCGGAACTCTATCAAGAAGGAACAATCCGAAAACAACAATCAACACACAATACACCACAACATATGCAGGATATGATGCGCACACAAATATGATGCATGTCCGGTTTAATATGCAACGCATGACATGGCAAGCACAACAAACAACTACTACATATTAAGTGAAGTTCAATGTGCAACGAGTTGCATATTGACGAAATTCCATGTTCGAATTATTTAGTTCACTCTCGTTTAGGTATACGACAATATTAAATGTTGTTAAACATGGCAAACGGTGAAACACAAACAACTACAACATCTAGGCATTTTAACTGAGGCCGGAAGCAATATATATCATTTCCGAAACAACCCCATATGCATATTATGAATTTGGTCCAGATCTGTCCTAACACAATTTTAGAGTTGTTAAACAGCAAAATAAATGTCACCATGTGATTTTCTGGTCAAGTTACATATGTGGAACATTTTTATCAGAGCTACGGTTAATTAGTTATGAAATAAATCATTTTAACATGGCATTTACGCAAATCAATCCAAACAACAAGTTTAAACACTTTTATCACATGTGAAAGTAGGATATTGTGAATCTACATAAAACTCTAGTCAAGTTTCATATATAAAGCTTCTTAGTCCGATGCACGATTATGGAGTTATTAAATGCATGATCTAGGGGGGCTTTTCTGCAAATCAATAATAACCAGTTAAATTGCTAAATCCGCAACGTAGGAAAAAAACACAAACGGGTCGAATCTGGTGGGCACAAGATAACTAATAAGCGCATAGGGCACGGGATAGCGGGCAGGGGGCGGATCACCAATGGGCTTCGGCCTAGGCAGAGGAAGCAGGCCAGCCAGGGCGGCTGGGCCGGCACGGACGAGGCCCATGTAGGGCGCGGCCCACCTGATGCTAGAGCGAGCAGGGCTGGGGTCGTCGTCCTCCTCGCTCGTTCCTGAGCGGAGCGAGGCCAACGACAGCTAGCAAACGACATCAATGGCAAGAGGCGCTCCGACGAGAGACGATGGAGGTCGAGGGCGGATTCTGCGGGGCTGGACCGGATCCAGGCGGATCTGGGCCAGGCGACGGCTCCAACGGCGGCGGGGTGAAGCCTTGGGGCGGCGGCGACGAGCTGCATGGGAGAGAGAGGCGAGGTGAGAGGAGGAGAAGGAGAGGAAGGAAGAAGAGGGGAGGCGTGGGTCGGGCCTCCAGCAAGCTCTGGCGAGGCGGCGGGGTCCAGGGGCTCCGGCGGTGGCTGAGGCGTGGAGGCGTGGCTACGAGCGGCCATGGGGGCAGCTGGGAGGAGCTCGGGCGCTCGGGCGCCTCACCTGGTTCGGGCCCGGGCGGGCCTAGATCTGGGCCTTGGCAGGCCCACTGTGGGAGGAGGGAGACAGGAGGCGCTGGGGATTTGGGAAGGATGACGGTGGCACGGATTTCGAGGAGGATCGAGATTAGGAAGGGGAGGGGGTTAAATAGGAAAAGAGGGCTAGGGTTAGTAGTTTTTGTCCGTTTTCGGACCGTTCGATCTCGATAGGACGGCCCGGAAGTGGAGGGGGATAGGTAGGTGGGCTAGTGGGGTGTGTAGTGGGATAGGAGGGGAAGAGATAAGGAATGGTCGCTCGTGACACGAGGTTTTAAAACACCGAAACACGTCCGACAAATAACCGATGACCGCACTGCTACGGTTGACCGATGGGGTATCAAACGAAATCGGAATGCGACGAAATTTGGTAGGCGGTCTACCTACACTATAATAAGACAACACGCCAGGTTTCGACCCAATCTGGGAATATTTTATACCCACTTTAAAAATGGTTTTTTTAACGATGTTGTGGCCGCGTGCGTGTGTGTGGTTGGTCTCGAAAGGTCGACAATACAAATGAAGGGAACCAACAACTACGACGGATGCAAGTTTTTGAAAACGAGTGATGATGCCATGCAGATGATGCAAATCATGCAATGATGAATGCCACAACCAAATGAAACATGGATGGGAATGGAAATAAAAGGGGAATCTTCTGGAGCGTCGGTCCCGGGCTGTTACAACTCTCCTCCACTAGACGAGGATCTCGTCCCAAAATCTAGAATGAGAAGGGGAAGAGAAAGAGCAAGAGGAAAAACTTAGTTGCTTCTCTGACAAACAAGTGAAATCAATGATCATTGAAGGTTTGAAAGATGAAGAATGACACAAGGAACAAGCAAGAATTCACAAGAAATTTCGGCAGCACTTCGGTAGGAAAGAGAGGCAAAATTGATATGATGGAAAGAAATTCAAAGAGAGACACCAAACTTCGGATGGATTAGGATCATAATTTCATAAGATGGAAGGATCATGAACAGATTTCATAGCACTCCGGTAAAATGAATAAACAAGGAAAGAACAAGATCTTAATCAAACTAGATGTGAGTTTAAAAGAGCAACCCCACAATGCCTTCGAAACAAATGAATAGAAGCTACATCTTTGAAGAGAAGAGAACTGAGAAGAAAATGACAACTTCTACCACCAATTAATTTGAGAAGCATAGGTTGAACGGAGTTGCTGAAAACCAACAACGTAAGAGTAGCTTGTTATGGGCTTATGGAAAACATCTCAAAATTATGAGGTGGCAACCTACCACAATAGCAACAATTGATTGCTTGAGAGCAACAAGATATGCAAAACTTCTTTCACCAAGAATAGCAGGAGAAAACTTGGATCGTTTATGACACCATGATAGCAACAATCCTTAGGAAATGCTTTAGGTGAAATCCAACCCAAGATAACTCTGAGAAAACAAGATGGGTTTACTTATCCTATTCTTGACAATTTACCTTCGAGACTCCTCATAATCAAGAATTTAATAACACCATCTCAAAAGACAATGAAGAAGGAATTGAACTTAGAAATCCAAGATAAAGAACACTTGAGCACCTCCAACAAGAATCTTGAATATCACTTCGAGAAGAATTACATCCTTAACAAACCACCATGAAGAAGCAACGAGATGAACTCCAGAACGAAAGGATGACAGAAAAGAAGTGAAGGATGCAAAAGAACAAGATTGATGCCTTGCCATGATTTAGATAAAGCTTCACGACAAGATACTTGAGAAAACTAGGAACTCTGGAAAAGGAAAGATGAACAACACTTGAAATCGAGAATTTGATAACATGAACAACTCCGGAAGAAGGATTGAAATCACATGGATGAAACAAGAATAAGAATTATGATATGCCTATCCTTCATCAAGTTAAATTGATGACAAACAACGGATTTCGCACATCACTTATTCTTGTTGCAAGGAATTGAAGACAAAGAGAGAGAGAGATCACAAACTTGAAGAAGTCTTGAACGAGAACACCGGTAAGAATTCACAAATGAATGGGCATCACATGAATGAATGGAGATACCTAAGAACGAAGAGATCAAGATCCAGTTGGCAGAAAACTTGAACGAAGCACGGGAATACTTGAGAGACGAACGGGAGACAACAATTGAGAAGAATTTGAGAACGAAAGCTGAAAGCTGAGAACGAAGAAATCTTCTGAAATGATGGACTTGGAGGATCGAGAAATGAAAACAATTATGAAATGCACCAGATAGATATAGGAGGAATAGCTCATGATCAAAATAATTTGAGATGATAGCCACAGCCTGAAACCATGAATCTTTGGAAGAACGAACAACGATTTAAGAGAAACTCTCCTTCGGTCTTCAATGCTGAGAATGATGACGAGAAACAACACCATGAATTACTGAGATACTCTGGAATAAGGAAAGGTTGAGCCAACGATGAAAATGATTTATAAGCGATCATGGAAGAGGAATATGACCGATGAAAATCATTCTTGCATCATATTTTAAGAGAACTTGAGAACATCTCCGGAAAGATTAGAAGAGTCGGGTAGGATCTTGGGAAAAAACTGTGGGTTATGGGACCACTTGAAAGAAACCACTGTTGAGACAATTGATTAAAAGAGAGATTGCACCAGTACAAATGAAAACTTGAAGAGGTGAGAACCTCAAAATAATTTGGAAGGATTGAAAGAAAACATGAATCTTCTGAGATATCTTCAGCACTCCGGATAGAACAAAGATGGATGAATTAATAAAAGAGGCTTGATGAGAATTCAAACAAGGAAAGCATTTAATGAATGAAAAGATAT
Source organism: Hordeum marinum (assembly GCA_022496015.1). Lineage (NCBI taxonomy): Eukaryota > Viridiplantae > Streptophyta > Magnoliopsida > Poales > Poaceae > Hordeum > Hordeum marinum. Next base: position 26,867,822 of record CM039676.1, read on the forward strand.
GATGAACACGGAGATCTAGAATTGAATCCACCGGAGAAGAATTACGACAAGAACAAAGAATATGAGGATAGATCTTGAAATAAAAACTCCTGAGAAAAATCTCCACAAGGAATCACCGGATACAATATGAAAAAATGATAGCAAAAGCATTGATGAAGAAAAGGCACTTGGAAGAGAATTTATTCATTGGACAAAATGGGCGGGAGGGTGGGGCAAACCAAAGACAACTTGAGAGAGATGAGACGAACTCTGGAAAGAAATGAGAATTGATCCTGCAATATTGGAGATGATAGAATTCACTTGAAGAGAGCACATCGGATGGAAAGGAATTGATATGATAACTTGATTGATGAAAATAATTAGCATTCCCGCAGAAATATGTGAACACTACTTAGCAAGATATGAAATCACCACTTGACATCGAAGCAACTCGGATTACCATATTCAAAACAAAACGAAGGATGAGGTTTATGAAACAAGCCGAAAACAAATGCATAACAGAGATTTCGCTCGATATTTTCGTGGTAAGGTTTGCACGGGCTCGATCGTACATTGGATTGTCATATTGAAATGACGCTCGAATATGCTCCCTAGGCGTAGCGAACTACAAGGCTTGACGAAGCATAAATCGAGACTGTCTTCTGTAAGAAAGACCATGAACAAACGAATCCACTAGATGTCGAACCCCAACCTCACATCATTATCTATTGGAAGATAGCCTAGGGAACTACTTGAATTCCCACCTAAGAACTTCCGAAAACTTTCTTGGTTATGCAATTGGGTGTTGGGGATACAAGGAGGAAATATCTCACACTACTAACAAACCTACACCCCAGCTGTATCCATCCTTCAACACATAACCAGAGGCTTTTGCAAGTCCATCTAACTCGGATCCTCGAAAGCAAAACGATACTAACCATGGTGGTACCCCAGATTCCTCCCCAGTACTGGGTGACTCCGACCTTATCTCACCACAACAAGTGCTGAAGCAATTCCGAACACCCTCCGTCCTGAATACTAAGGAAGCTAAATGATAACGATGTGCCAAGAATTCCCTGGAGCTCAACTCCCCGGAAGAAATCAAGTCAGATAGGAGGCACCAAGACAGAACTCCGTCACATCGGCATCATATAGTTTCCACAATACCCGCGTGATCCTAAAATAAATTTGAGCAAGAAGAGGAGTAGAATCAAATTTCCTAAGTCGTACTTCCTCACCAGAGCATAGAAGAGGAGTAAAAAGAATCCTACTCTCCAACATAACTAGACTCAAAATAGTTTTTAACTAGACTCGACTCGGCCAAGTTCAATCAATCAAGGGGGCTCCTAGGTCGGTACAATCTCTAATACCAACTTGTCACGCCCAAGATGTGACCCTATCCTTATTTCGGCACGAGGGCCTCGACAGGGATAGAAGCGCATCTCGTCGTGTTGCAAGAATGGATATCATTACAAGTACATGTACAAAAGTGATCAGTATATGGAATTGGCTTACACTCGCCACAAGCTACATCAAGATCACATCAATACAACAACATACTCAAACATCATACAGAAGAGCAGGGTCCGACTATGGACGAAAACAAACGGCAAAATGACATCCATCCTTGCTATCCCAGGCTGTCGCCTGGAACCCATCCAAGATTGATGAAGAAGAAGAATAATAACTCCAAATCAAATCAAACATCGCTCTCACGTCAAGTCATTGCATTACCTGTACCTGCAACTATTGTTGTAGTAATCTATGAGCCACATGGACTCAGCAATCTCATTTCCAAGGGTACCAAGACTATTGAAGCTTAATAGGTGAGGTATGGTTAAGTGGGTTAAGTGGTGAGGCTGCAGCACGCGACTAAGCATTTATTTGTGTGACTAACTTACGAATATAGAAAGTAAAGTATGGTGGTCTATGCATAATGGATGTGAACTACAAATGATCACAAACTGATCCTGAACAACTACTTATGTCAAACATAACCTCATCGTGTTCTCTCTCGGATAAAGGACCCAAGAGAACAGACAGTCATAGTTACGCACACAATTGGTGTATTTTATTTGATTTTACTTCAAGTTTTCTATGACCGGGTGTTAAACAAAGTATCCAAGTTTGCCACATAACCGCGGGCATGGCTTTCCGAAAGATTTAACCCTGCAGGGGTGCTCTCTTGATAACCCACAAGTATAGGGGATCAATTGTAGCCTTTCTCAACAAGTAAGAGTGTCGAACCCAACGAGGAGCTAAAGTTAGGACAAATATTCCCTCAAGTTCTATCGACCACCGATACAACTCTATGCACACTTTACGTTCGCTTTACCTAGAACAAGTATGAAACTAGAAGTACTTTGTAGGTGTGATAGGATAGGTTTGCAAGATAATAAAGAACACGTAAATAAAAACTAGGGGCTGTTTAGATAAATAAACAATTACGTTAGTTTAACGAGTGTGGAAAAGTGGTGGTAGGAGTTGCGGAATTGTCCCTAAGCAATTGACTATATTACTAGACCAATAGCAAGTTTTATGTGGGAGAGGCCACTGCTAGCATGTCATCCCTTACTTGGAATTCTATGCACTTATGATTGCAACTATTAGCAAGCATCCGCAACTACTAACGTTCATTAAGGTAAAACCCAACCATAGCAATAAGATATATTGGTCCCCCTTCAATCCCGTATGCATCAATTTCTATGCTAGGCTGAAGCTTCTGTCACCCTTGCCCTCCAATACATAGTCCTATCAACATACAACTAACCCTATGGTGTGATCCACACGTGCGCTCATATGATGGGCACCAAAGGACAGCAACATAACCACAAGCAATTTATACCAATCATAGCAATTCATCAATCACCGATAGGACAACGAAAATCTACTCAGACATCATAGGATGGCAACACATTATTGGATAATAATATGAAGCATAAAGTGTTGGAAATATGCCCTAGAGGCAATAATAAATTAGTTATTATCATATTTCCTTGTTCATGATAATCGTTTTATTATCCATGCTATAATTGTGTTGATCGGAAACTCAGATACATGTGTGGATACATAAACAACACCATGTCCCTAGTATGCCTCTAGTAGACTAGCTCGTTAATCAAAAGATGGTTAAGGTTTCCTAGCCATGGACATGAGATGTCATTTGATAACGGGATCACATCATTAGGAGAATGATGTGATGGACAAGACCCAAACAACGAACGTAGCATATGATCGTGTCAGTTTATTGCTATTGTTTTCTGCATGTCAAGTATATGTTCCTATGACCATGAGATCATGCAACTCACGGATATCGGAGGAGTGCCTTGTCTGTATCAAACGTTGCAACGTAACTGGGTGACTATAAAGGTGCTCTACAGGTATCTCCGATGGTGTCTGCTGAGTTGGCATGGATTGAGACTGGGATTTGTTACTCCGTGTGACGGAGAGGTATCTCAGGGCCCACTTGGTAATACAACATCACAATGAGCCTTGCAAGCAATGTGACTAATTGTTAGTTGCGGGATCTTGTATTACGGAACGAGTAAAGAGACTTGCCAGTAACGCGGTTGAACTAGGTATGGAGATACCAACGATCGAATCTCGGGCAAGTAACATACCGAAGAACAAAGGGAACGTTATACGGGATTAACTGAATCCTTGACATAGAGGTTCGACCGATAAAGATCTTCGTAGAATATGTAGGAACCAATGTGGACGTCCAGGTCCCGCCATTGGTTATTGACCGTAGAGGTGCCTCGGTCATGTCTACATAGTTCTTGAACCCGCAGGGTCTGCACACTTAAGGTTTGGTGACGTTTCGGTAGTGTAGAGTCATGTATGGTGGTGACCGAAGTTTGTTCGGAGTTCCTTATGAAATCCCGGACATCATGAGGAGCTCCGGAATGGTCCAGAGGTAAAGATTCATATATAGAAAGTCCCAGTTTGGTCGCCGGAAAAGTTTCAGGCTCATCGGTAGGGTACCGGGAGTGCCGGTAGTGTACCGGGAGACCATCGGGAGGGGTATTTCGACCAAAGAGGCTACATGGGCTGTGGGAGAGTTAATACCAGCCCTTAGTGGGCTTGTGGAAGTCCCACAATAAGGCCAATGAGGCTGGGAAGAAAAGCCCAAAGAGAAAAAGGAGGAAAAATGTAAAAAGTCTAAATAAGGAAGGAGTCCTAATCCTAATAGGATTGGAGTAGGACTCGTCCACCTCCAATTTCGGCCAGATCTTGAGGGTTTGAGGCTGCCTCCTCCCCTCCCTCCCTCCTATATATACTAGAGGATTTAGAGGGAAAAGCTAACCCTAATAGCCACGTGCTACCCATTCCTCTACTGCATAGTTTCTCCTCTAGATCGGTTTTCTGCAGTGCTTCGGCGAAGCCCTGTTGGAACAGCTCCACCACCATCTCCGGAGCGCCGTCACGCTGCCAGTGAACTCTCTCTCCTCTCCACCTCCTCTTGCTGGATCAAGATGGTGGAGATTGTCATCAAGCTGCACGTGTGCTGAACGCGGAGGTGCCGTCCGTTCGGCGCTAGATTGGAAGGATCGTGATCAAGGCCACGAGACGATTCGTGATGAGTTCGCGGGACGGATTGTGATGAGTTCGTGAGACGGATCGTGATTGGATCGCGGGACGGATCGTGATGAGATCGCGGGACGCTCGGCGATTTGGATCGCGAAGATGTTTGACTACACCAACCGTGTTTCTTAACGCTTCCCGCTTAGCGATCTACAAGGGTACGTAGATCCACTCTCCCTCTCGTAGATGCTCATCACCATGGATAGGTTTGCATGTGCGTAGGAAATTTTTTGTTTCCCATGCAACGTTCCCCAACATAAAGCACCATGTTCAAGTAGAGGGTACAGCGGGTTGGTGAAGATGACGGAGGTGTTGGTGTAGATCGTCATCACACGATGATGTCCCGGGCAGCATTCTGGCGCCGCCGGAAGAGAGGGGGAGAGAACCCCCCTTCTTCTTCTTCTTCCTTGACCTCCTCCCTAGATGATATAAGGGTTTCCCCTCTGGTCCATGGTCTCCATGGTGACGGAGGGGCGAGAGCCCCTCCAAGGATCTCTCTCTATGTCCTTTTGTTTTTGCGCTCCCAGATTCTGGCCTTTCACCGTTTCTTAAATTCCCGGAGATCTGTAACTCTGATCGGGCTGAAATTTTGAGGGGATTTTCCTTATAAAAATATCTTTCTTCCGGCAAAAGAAGGGCCCAAACCTCCTTAAGGATTTGTCACGAGCCTGCCAGGCGCGCCTGGAAGGGTAGGGCACACCTCCTGGGCTCGTGACCCCCTCGGGCATCGTTTCACATTGAATCTTCTTCCCAAAAATCTTAAATATTCCAAAAAAAGATCCCCGTAGGTTTTTTATTGCATTTGGACTTCATTTGGTATGGATATTCTGCGATACAAAAAACATGCAACAAACAGGAACTGACACTAGGCACTGGATCAATATGTTAGTCCCAAAAATAGTATAAAAAGGTGCCAAAAGTATATGAAAGTTATAGAATATTGGCATGAAACAATCAAAAATTATAGATACGACGAAGACGTATCATCATCCCCAAGCTTAATTCCTGGTCGTCCTCAAGTAGGTAAATGATAAAAAAGATAATTTTTGATGTGGAATTCTACCTAGCATAATCTCGATCATATAATCTAATCATGGCATGAATATTAAGACACGAGTTATTCAAAGGAATAGTCTATCATTTGACATAAAGACAATAATATTTCAAGCATATTAATAAAGCAATCATGTCTTCTCAAAATAACATGGCCGAAGAAAGTTATCCCTACGAAATCATATGGTCTGGCTATGCTCCATCTTCATCACACAAGGTATTAAATCATGTACAACCCCGGTTTTAGCCAAGAAATTGATTCATACTTTAGTATTATCAAACTTTTTCAACTTTCACGCAATACATGAGCGTGAGCCATGTACATAGCACTATAGGTGGAAGAGAATATGGTGGTTGTGGAGAAGACAAAAAGGAGGAGATAGTCTCACATCAACGAGGCGTATCAATGGGCTATGGAGAAGCCCATCAATAGATATCAATGTGAGTGAGTAGGGATTTCCATGCAACGGATGCACTAGAGCTATAAGTGTATGAATGCTCAAAAAGAAACTAAGTGGGTGTGCATCCAACTTGCTTGCTCACAAATACCTAGGGCAATTTGAGGAAGCCCATCATTGGAATATACAAGCCAAGTTCTGTAATGAAAATTTCCCACTAGTATATGAAAGTGACAATATAGGAGACTCTCTATCATGAAGATCATGGTGCTACTTTGAAGCTCAAGTGTGGTAAAGGATAGTAGCATTGTCCCTTCTCTATTTTCTCTCATTTTTTATTTTTTACTCTTTTTTTGGTGGGCTTCTTTGGCCTCTTTTTTTACTTCCTCACATGGGACAATGCTCTAATAATGATGATCATCACACTTTTATTTACTTACAACTCGATATTTAGAACAAAATATGACTCTATATGAATTCGTCCGGCGGTGTACCGGGATGTGCAATGATCTAGCATAGCAATGACATCAAAAAACGGACAAGCATTGAAAACATCATGCTAGCTATCTTATGATCATGCAAAGCAATATGACAATGATGGTGCGTGTCATAATAAACGAAACGATGGAAGTTGCATGGCAATATATCTCGGAATGGCTATGTAAATGCCATAATAGGTAGGTATGGTGGCTGTTTTGAGGAAGGGTATAGGGTGGGTGTAATGCACCGGCGAAAGTTGCGCGGTACTAGAGAGGCTAGCAATGGTGGAAGGGTGAGAGTGCGTATAATCCATGGAATCCACATTAGTCATAAAGAACTCACATACTTATTGCAAAAGTCTATTAGTTATCGAAACAAGGTACTACACACATGCTCCTAGGGGAAAGGTTGGTAGGATTTAACCATCGCGCGATCCCGACCTCCACACAAAGGATGACAATCAATAAATAAATCATGCTCCGACTTCATCACATAACGGTTCACCATACGTGCATGCTACGGGAATCACAAACCTTAACACATGTATTTCTACGAATACACAATTACTCACTAGCATGACTCCAATATCACATCTTCATGTTGCAAAACTATTGCAAGGAATCAAACATATCATATTCAGTGATCTACAAGTTTTATGTAGGATTTTATGACTAACCATGTGAATGACCAACTCCTGTTAACTCTCTAAATAGGTATAAGTGAAGCATGAGAGTTTAATTATTTCTACAAAAGATATTCCCGCTCTAACAAATATAAGTGAAGCAAAAGAGCATTCTGCAAATGGCGGTTTTCTATGCGTAGGGAAACAGGCAATCCAAACTTCAAATGATATAAGTGAAGCACATGAAGCATTCTATATAGCCATACTCAAAAGATATAAGTGAAGTGCAAAGAGCATTCTATAAATCAACCAAGGACTATCTCATACCAGCATGGTGCATAAAAGAAAAAGGAAAAATAAACACAAAAGACGCTCCAAGCATTTGCACATATCATGTGACGAATAAAAATATAGCTCCGAGTAAAATTACCGATAGATTGTAGATGAAAGAGGGGATGCCTTTCGGGGCATCCCCAAGCTTAGATGCTTGAGTCTTCCTTGAATATTACCTTGGGGTGCCTCGGGCATCCCCAAGCTTAGGCTCTTGCCTCTCCTTATTCCTTCATCCATCGTGGTCTCACCCAAAACTTGAAAACTTCAATCACACAAAACTCAACAAAACCTTCGTGAGATCCGTTAGTATAATAAAGTAAATCACCACTTTAAGTACTGTTGTGAACTCATTCCAAATTCATATTATCATTATATCTACTGTAATCCAACTTTACCATGGTTCATACCCCTCGATACTATCCATAGATTCATCAAAATAAGAGAACAATGCATAGAAAACAGAAACTGACAAAAAGAGAACAGTCTGTAGTAATCTGAACATCTACCATACTTCTGATTCTCCAAAAATTATTAATTTTTTTATACTTAAGGAAATTTTTATATCAATCATAAGCAAAAAGAATCAACTCAATAGCACTCTCTTTATAGAAGTAAGAAATGATTTCGTTAGTGCCAAGTTTCTGTCTTTTTCAGCATGATCAAACAACTATCACCCAAACTAATCATAAAGGCTTTACTTGGCACATTATTTTTGTAATACAATGTAATTATAAAAGGGGATAATTATTTTTGCGAGAAACTTCCATGAAAAATTCTACATTGTTTCCATGAGCATGAACACAAGTGTTCAAGGTCGACCCTCACTTCCGCAATGGATCACCTTTCAATCGCTTCTCTTTTTGAAAAAGTTTTAAGTTCCCCTCTATATTTTTTTTGTTTTTAAACTATATAAAATCACTCAACAGAAATAAATGACTCTCTAAAACTTCCGGGTTGTCTCCCAGGAAATGCTTTCTTTAAAGCCATTAAGCTAGGCATAAAGTGCTCAAGTAATGGATCCACTCGGATCCCAAGGTATATCAAAGCCAATTTTAATTAACAATGATTTGTAATTTAGTAGTGAGCACAACATAACATATATCTTGCAATGACGAAGTCTAACTCTCTTCCTATGCATTGTCATGTCATAAAAGAACAATTCATGCACATCAAGTAAAGGCCAATACATAGCATAAGCCGTTTCTTGCAATTTTATCGTATTGGAAACATAGAGAGGTGGAGATGTAGTTCCTCTCTCATAATAATTGCAAGTAGGATCAGAAAGCACATGCATATTATGTTCATCAAAATTGTCATGTGTAATAGTAGAAGGCAACCCATCAATGTAATCCCTAATAAGAGCAAACTTCTCCGATATAGTGTAGTTGGGAGAATTCAAAAAGATAATAGGACTATCATATGTGGATGCAATAGCAACAAGTTCATGTTTAACATAAGGAACTATAGCAAGTTCATCTCCATAAGCATCATTCATATTGGCATCATGGTCACAAGCATATCAAGCATCAAGTTCGTAAAAAAAGGATATTTCAAACGAATCCAAGGGATCATAGCAATCAACATAGCATTCATCCTTCGGTAAGCACGAAGGGAAATTAAACAATGTATGAGATGAGTTGAAGACTTACTCTCATTAGAAGGTGGGCACGGGTAGCTAGTCCGCTCTTCCTCCTTTTGTTCTTCGCTCTCCTCGTCATCTTTTTCATCTAATGAGCTCATAGTTTCAGCATTTTCTTCTTCCATAGTTTCCTGCAAAATATTAGTCTCTTCTTGGGCAGCGGAGAATTTCTCCATAAATCGATCAATATGGGCATTATATTCATAATTAGTATAACAATAATGAATCATAACCAGATTTTTAGATCGGTAAAAAGCATCATCAATATCATCACACTTTTTAAACAGAGCTTCAATTTCATAAGCACCCATAAAAGCAACAAACTCTTCTATTTGTTCCACATAGTAGTAATCATATATACCATTAGCATAAGAAGCCAAGGTTTCATTAGCATTAAATTTACAAGAAAAGGGAAGGTGCTTAGCCTTCATCCTAGAGCAGCAAGTAATATCATATCTCAAGCATAGATCCCAAGCATACCATTTCAACATATGAATTTGATCCCATAATAGTTTCCCTTTTTTATTCAAGCAATAATCCCTAAAGTATTCACGTTGATCAATTGTGTCTCCCATTATATAATTGAATGGGGTTTTCTCAGGATTATTAAAGAAGTGCATAATATTTTCCACATAACGAGCATTGAGGGTTTTAGGAGGTTCCCCATCTCCATGAGTAGCAAGTACACCTAATTTTTTTGGTATTTCATGTTCCATATCCATAACTAAAGATACGGAACAACTTAGAACAACAAATAAATCTACTTAGTGATAAAGCAAACAAGCACACACACGAGAATATTCACCCCACGCTATTGCTCCCCGGAAACGGTGCCAGAAAAAGGTCTTGATAACCCAAAAGTATAGGGGATCAATTCTAGCCTTTCTCGATAAGTAAGAGTGTAGAACCCAACAAGGAGCTAAAGGTAGGACAAATATTCCCTCAAGTTCTATCGACCATCGATACAACTCTACGCACACTTTACGTTCGCTTTACCTAGAACAAGTATGAAACTAGAAGTACTTTGTAGGTGTGATAGGATAGGTTTGCAAGATAATAAAGAACACGTAAATAAAAACTAGGGGCTGTTAATATAAAGAAACAATTATGTTAGTTTAACGAGTGTGGAAAAGTGGTGGTAGGAGTTGCGGAATTGTCCCTAAGCAATTGACTATGTTACTAGACCAATAACAAGTTTTATGTGGGAGAGGCCACTACTAGCATGTCATCCCTTACTTGGAATTCTATGCACTTATGATTGGAACTATTAGCAAGCATCCGCAACTACTAACGTTCATTAAGGTAAATCCCAACCATAGCAATAAGATATACTGGTCCCCCTTCAACCCCGTATGCATCAATTTCTATGCTAGGCTGAAGCTTCTGTCACCCTTGCCCTCCAATACATAGTCCTATCAACATACAACTAACCCTATGGTGTGATCCACGCATGCGCTCATGTGATGGGCAGCAAAGGACAACAACATAACCACAAGCAATTTAAACCAATCATAGCAATTCATCAATCACCGATAGGACAACGAAAATCTACTCAGACATCACAGGATGGCAACACATCATTGGATAATAATATGAAGCATAAAGCACCATGTTCAAGTAGAGGGTACAGAGGGTTGCGGGAGAGTGGACCGCTGAATATAGATGGGGGAAGGTGATGGAGGTGTTGGTGAAGATGACGGAGGTGTTTGTGTAGATCGTCGTCACACGATGATGTCCCGGGCGGCGTTCCGGCACCGCCGGGAGAGAGGGGGAGAGAGCCCCCTTCTTCTTATTCTTCCTTGACCTCATCCCTAGATGGGAGAAGGGTTTCCCCTCTGGTCCATGGTCTCCATGGTGACGGAGGGGCGAGAGCCCTTCCGAGATTGGATCTCTCTCTCTGTGTCCTTCTGTTTCTGCGCTCCCAGATTCTAGCCTTTCACCGTTTCTTAAATTCCCGGAGATCCGTAACTACGATCAGGCTGAAATTTTGAGGGGATTTTCCTTATAAAAATATCTTTCTTGCGGCGGAAGAAGGGCCCCAACCGCCTGAAGGGTTAGTCACGAGCCTGCCAAGTGCGCCTGGGGGGGGGGGGGGGTAGGGCGCGCCTCCTCGGCTCGTGACCCCCTCGGGCATCGTTTTGCGTTGATTCTTCTTCCCAATAACCATAAATATTCCAAAAAAATCCCCATAGGTTTTTATTGCGTTTGGACTTTGTTTGGTATGGATATTCTGCGAAACAAAACACATGCAACAAAAAGGAACTGCCACTAGGCACTGGATCAATATGTTAGAGCCAAAAATAGTATAAAAAATTGCCAAAAGTATATGAAAGTTGTAGTATATTGGCATGAAACAATCAAAAATTATAGATACAATGGAGACGTATCATGCTCCAACTCATCCATCACAAATTAACGACACGCAACGGGAATAACCTCGACCACGGATCTCGCGATCATCCTAGGCAATTCCAAAGGAAATCCGACACCTCGAGATAGCCCGAAGAAGATCAGAGTTCCTCACTCAAGACGTTCGAGAAAGGTAAAACAAATCCAGCAAGGCCTCCCGAGGTGTCAACGATCCTGATAGGATCCGCGTATCTCGTTCTTAGGACACGGCGGATAAGCTAGTGTACGGTGGCCTGATAGAGATCTCCCGAGTTTCCCCGGGTTGGCCCTGCAAAGTGCTCTAGTTTGGACCAACACTCATGAGGAGCACTAGCCCGGGTTGTTGATTAATCCACGGGGTAATCATGCCCTATGCAAATTTTAGTTGTTATTAAGCAAATAGTACCAATGTTGGGCCTTGCCAGACAAGTTTTATCCTGAAATGAAGATCAAGGGGGTCCCCACAACAACCCCGGGCATGTTAGGAGCGCTCAATTATGGAACATAACATCGGTTTGTTGATTAATCCATGGGGTGATCATGCCCTATGCAAATTTTAGTTCTTATTAAGCAAATAGTACCAATGTTGGGCCTTGCTAGACAAGTTTTATCCTAAAACAAAGATCAAGGGGGTCCCCATAATTGGTTATGAAATAAATCATTTTAACATGGCATTTACGCAAATCAATGCAAACAGAAAGTTAAACACTTTTATCACATGTGAAAGTAGGTTATTGTGAATCTACATAAAATTCTAGTCAAGTTTAATATATAAAGTTTCTTAATCCGATGCACGGTTATGGAGTTATTAAATGCATGATCTAGGGGGGGCTTTTCTGCAAATCAGTAATAACCAGTTAAATTGCTAAATTCACAACACTGGAAAGCAACACAAAGGGGCCGAATCTGGTGGGCACAAGATAACTAATAAGCGCACAGGGCACGGGATAGTGGGCAGGTTGCGGCTCACCAATGGGCTTTGGCCCAGGCAGAGGAAGCGAGCCAGCTGGGGCGGCTGGGCCGACGCGGGGCGCGGCCCACCTGGCGATAGAGTGAGCAGGGCTAGGGTTGTCGTCCTCCTCGCTCGTTCTCGAGCGGAGCGAGGCCAGTGGCGGCTGGCGAACAACGTCGACGGCAGGAGGCGCTCCGACGAGGGACGGCGGCAGTCGAGGGCGGATCCGGCGGGTCTGGACAGGATCCGGGCGGATCTGGGCCCGACGGCGGCTCCTGTGGCGGCGGGGCGATGCCTTGGGGCGGCGACGACGAGCTACAGGGGAGAGAGAGAGGCGAGGTGAGATGGGAAGAAGGAGAGGAAGGAAGAAGAGGGGAGGTGCGGGTTTGGCCTTCGGTGAGCTTCGACGAGGCGGGGGGTCCTGGGGCTCCGGCGGCGGCTGAGGCGCGGCTGCGGGCAGCCATGGGGGTGGCTGGGAGGAGCTCGGGCGCCTCACCTTGTTCATGCCCGGGCAGGCCTGGATCTGGGCCTTGGTGGGTCACTGCGGGAGGAGGGAGACAGGATGCGCTGGGGATTGGGGAAGGCTATTGGTGGCGTGGATTTCGAGGAGGATCCGGATTAGGAAGGGGAGGGGGATTAAATAGGAAAAGAGGGCTAGGGTTAGCAGTTTTTGTCTATTTTCGAACCGTTCGATCTCGATCAGACGGCCCGGAAGCGGAGGGGGCTAGGTAGGTGGGCTAGTGGGGTGTGTAGTGGGCTAGGAGGGGAAGAGAGAAGGAATGGTGGCCCGTCACATGAGGTTTTAAAAGACCTAAAAATGTCCAACGAATAACCGATGACCGCACTGCTACGGTTGACCGATGGGGTATCAAACGAACTCGGAATGCGACAAAATTTGGCAAGCGGTCTACCTACACTATAATAAGACCGCACGCCAGGTTTCAACCTAATCTGGGAATATTTTATACCCACTTTAAAAACGGGGTTTTTAACAATGCCGCGGGCACGTGCGTGTGTGTGGTTGGTCTCAAGAGGTCGACAATACAAACGAAGAGAACTGGCAACTACGACGGATGCAAGTTTTTGAAACCGAGTGATGATGCCATGCAGATTATGTGAACAATGCAATGATGAATGCCACAACCAAACCAAACACAGATGGGAATGGAAATAAAAGGGGAATCTTCTGGAGCGTCGGTCCTGGGCTGTTACACCGAACGTCGTAATAGAACCTTATTAGATATGGTGCGTCCTATGATGTCTCTTGCAAATTTGCCACTACTATTTTGGGGTTATGCATTGGAGACAGCTGCATTCACTTTAAATAGGGCACCATTAAAATCCGTTGAGACGACGCCACATGAACTATGGTTTGGCAAAAGGCCAAAGTTGTCATTTCTTGAAGTTTGGGGATGTGATGCTTATGTAAAAAAGCTTCATCCTGAAAAGCTGGAACCCAAAGCGGAGAAATGTGTCTTCATAGGATACCCGAAAGAGACAGTTGGGTATACCTTCTATCTCAGATCTAAAGGCAAAGTGTTTGTCGCCAAGAACAGAACATTTCTTGAGAAAGAAGTTCTCTCGAAAGAATTGAGTGGGAGGAAAATAGAGCCTGATGAGGTTATTGAACCTTTACTTCAACCACAGAGTAGCGTAGTGCAGAAAGATGTTTCTGTGGAGCCTATGACTATTGAAGAGCAAGTTAATGATGATGATCATGAAGTTTCAGATCAAGTTACTATTGAACCTCGTAGGTCGACAAGGGCGCGTATTGCTCCTGAGTGATACGGCAACCCTGTCTTGGAGGTCATGTTGTTGGACAACAATGAACCTACGAGCTATGGAGGAGCAATGATAGGCCTGGATTCTGAGAAATGGTTAGAGGCCACGAAATCCGAGATAGGATCCATGTATGAAAACAAAGTATGGACTTTGGGAGTATTACCTGAAGGGCGAAAGGCCATTCAAAAAAATGGATCTTTAAGAAGAAGACGGACGCGGACGGTAATATCACCGTCTATAACGCTCGACTTGTGTCAAAGGGTTTTTCACAAGTTCAAGGAGTTGACTACGATGAGACATTCTCACCCGTAGCGAGGCTTAAGTCCGTCAGAATCATGTTAGCAATAGTTGCATATTTTGACTATGAAATTTTGCAGATGGATGTCAAAACAGCGTTCCTCAACGGTTTCCTTGAGGAAGATTTGTATATGATGAAACCAGAAGGTTTTGTTGATCTAGAGAATGCTGACAAAGTTTGCAAACTGCAGCGATCCATTTATGGACTGGTGCAAGAATCTCGGAGTTGGAATAAGCGCTTTGATGAGGTGATCAAAGCGTTTGGGTTTATACAAGTTTATGGAGAAGCTTGTATTTACAAGAAAGTGAGTGGGAGCTCTATAGTGTTTCTAATATTATATGTGGATGACATATTGCTGATTGGAAACAATATAGAAATGCTGGAAAGCGTGAACGGATATTTGAACAAGAGTTTTTCAATGAAGGACCTGGGAGAAGCTGTTTTCATATTAGGCATTAAGATCTATAGAGATAGGTCAAGACGCTTAATAGCACTTTCACAGAGCACATACCTTGATAAAGTTTTGAAGAAGTTCAAAATGGATCAGTCCAAGAAGGGGTTCTTGCACGTGTTACAAGGTGTGAAGTTGAGTAAGATTCAATGCCCAATGACTGCAGAAGATAGAGGGAAGATGAGTGTCATCCCCTATGCTTTAGCCATAGGCTCTATCATGTATGCAATGATGTGCACAAGACCCAATGTCAGCCTTGCCATAAGTATCGTCGAAAGGTTTCAAAGTGATCCTGGAATGGAGCACTAGACGACAGTCAAGAATATCCTTATGTACCTAAAAAGGACTAAGGAAATGTTTCTCGTTTATGGAGGTGATGAAGAGCTCATCATAAAGGGTTACATCGATGCAAGCTTTGACACTGATCCGGATGTCTCTAAGTCACAAATCGGATACGTATTTATTCTCAACGGGGGTGCGGTAACCTGGTGCAGTTCCAAGCAAAGCGTGGTAGCCAATTCTACATGCGAGGCGGAGTACATCGCAGCCTCGGAGGCAGGGAAAGAAGGTGTCTGGATGAAGCAGTTCATGACAGATCTTGGAGTAGTGCCCAGTGCACTGAATCCAATGACTCTTTTCTGTGACAACACTGGTGCCATTGCTCTGGCCAAGGAACCAAGGTTTCACAAGAGGACCAGACATATAAAGCGACGCTTCAATTCCATCGGCGATTACATCAAGGAGAAGGACATAAATATTTGCAAAGTGCACATGAATCTGAATGTTGCAGACCCATTGACTAAACCCTTCCAAGGGCTAAACATGATCAACACCAGAACTGCATGGGTGTTCGATTCATTACAATGTAAATCACATAGTGATGTGAACTAGATTATTGACTCTAGTGCAAGTGGGAGACTATTGGAAATATGCCCTAGAGGCAATAAATAAAATGTTTACTATTACAATTCCTTGTTCATGATAATTGTTTATTATCCATGCTATAATTGTATTGATTGGAAACACATTGCATGTGTGGATAAATAGACAACACTTTGTCCCTAGTATGCCTCTAGTGAACTAGCTAGTTGATCAAAGATGGTCAAGGTTTCCTAGCCATTGACATGTGATGTCATTTGATAACGGGATCACATCATTAGGAGAATGACGGAATGGACAAGACCTAAACTATAAACATAGCATATGATCGTGTCAGTTTATTGCTACAGTTTTCTGCATGTCAAGTATATGTTTCTATGACCATGAGATCATGCAACTCACTGACACCGGAGGAGTGCTTTGTGTGTATCAAATGTCACAACGTAACTAGGTGACTGTAAAGGTACTCTATAGGTATCTTCGAGGGTGTCTGCTGGGTTGGCATGGATCAGTACTGGGATTTGTTACTCCGTGTGACGGAGAGGTATCTCAGGGCCCACTCGGTAATACAACATCACAATAAGCCTTGCAAGCAATGTGACTAAACTGTTAGCCATGGGATCTTGTATTACGGAATGAGTAAAGAGAATTGCCAGTAACGAGGTTGAACTAGGTATTGAGATACCGACGATCGAATCTCGGGCTAGTAACATACCAAAGAACAAAGGGAACATCATACGGGATTAACTGAATCCTTGACATAGAGGTTTGACCGATAAAGATCTTCGTAGAATATGTAGGAATCAATATGGGCATCCAAGTACCACTATTGGTTATTGACCATAGAGGTGTCTCAGTCATGTCTACATAGTTCTCGAACCCGCACGGTCTGCACACTCAAGGTTTGGTGACGTTTCGGTAGTATAGAGTTATGCATGGTGGTGACCGAAGCTTGTTTGGAGTATCGGATGAGATCCCGGACGTCACGAGGAGCTCCGGAATGGTCCAAAGGTAAATATTGATATAGAGGAAGTCTTGTTTTGTTCACCGGAAAAGTTCTGAGCTCAACGATAGTGTACCGGGAGTGCCGGGAGGGTACCGGGGGACCATCAGGAGAGGTATTTCGACCCAAGAGGGTACATGGGCTGTGGGAGTATGAATACCAGCCCTTAGTGGGCTGGCCGAAGTCCCACATAGGGCCCATGCAGCTGGGAAGGAAATCCAAAGAGGAAAAGGTGGAAAAAAGGCTAATATAAGGAAGGAGTACTAAACCGACTAGGAGTGGAGGAGTAGGACTCCTCCCTCCACTTCGGACGAAGCCAAGTGGTCTTGCCCTTGCGGCCAAGCCTCCTCCTCTCCTCCTCCTATATATACTAGAGGTTTTAGGGGTTTTGCACATAGATTTTCAGCCACGTGCTACCCTCTCCTCTCGTCCGTAGTTTCTCCTCTATATCGGTTTCAGCAGTGCTTTGGCGAAGCCCTGCTGGAATTACTCCACCACAATCGCCGCAACGCCGTCGTGCTGCCGGATAACTCGTCTACCTCTCCGCTCCCTCTTGCTGGATCAAGAAGGCGGAGATCGTCATCAATTCGTACGTGTGCCGAAGGCGGAGGTGTCGTCTGTTCGGCACTAGATCGGGACGGATCGTGATTGGATCACGGTACGCTCGGCGATTTGGGTCGTGAAGACGTTCGACTACATAAACCCTTTTTCTTAACGCTTCCTGCTTTGCTATCTACAAGAGTATGTAGATCAACTCTCCCTCTCGTAGATGCTCATCACCATGGATAGATCTTGCGTGTGTGTAGGAAAAAATTTGTTTCCCATGCAACGTTCCCCAACAGTTGCCTGTCAATAAATTTATTTTGTTACTTCCAAGATGTAGATATTTGTAGAACAAAATAAACATCTGGCTTTCTAGGTTCAATGATCGTCGATATTTACAAAAAACTTCTACCAAGAACATAGTTGATCATCATTGTTAGGACTATGTATGGTTGATTGCCTAGAAAGAAATATATATTGCCATGCTATTATGCGCAAAAAGGATGCTTTCGGGTGAATTCTATTAGAAAGGACATCAAAATCAGTACATGGTTACATATCAAATAGTCAAAATACATTGGTATAACTGGGTCAGCAAAAATATCCATAATGCGGTCATATTGTTAGTGTGTCACAACTCAAGAATTAGGACTGACTCCATTTCTATTGACATGAAGTTGACTGTTAATATAATTATTATTTTACTTCCAAGATGTAGATATTTGCAGAACAAAAAATCATGCTTTCTAGGTCCAGCGATCGTGGATATTTACAGAAAACTTCCGGGAGTGGCATAGATGACTCGTAATGATGGTGGCGGCAACTAGTTAAGGAATGAAAAAAAATCAAATAGAATGAGGCTTCCTATATTCAAGGGTCGTCGATATCTGGAATATGCAAACAAGGATTCCCCATTCCATCAAAAACATGACGAAATGTGTTTTGCTACACCAATAAAAAGGTCATGGGCGATCATCTCGGATAGTGCTCTCTGTGAAGAACGAAAGCGATGATATAGAAAAAGGGCCTGCCCTAGGTTATCTTAATAACTAATATCAACTTAAAAGTATGTGCTCCTTTCATACCAACTGTGCTAAATGTTGTAGAATAATTCTAGTAATTGGTGGTATAGGACAAGTAGTGGACTACATCATACCATCCTTAAGCCATACTTATTCAGAGCAAACAAAGAGCAACTGTAAATTGTCTGCAAATGTGTGTATATAGGTGAGTAGTCCGCAGGACAAACTGTTAGTGCATATAGTGCCTCTTAGTGATTTTGGTGTATTGAAGACTTATAGGTTAAGGAGATAATGTGTTTATGAGTATACACAGGCTCTATAAGTCGATGAGGAGTTTGATACATCCGGAGATTATCGACCCCTAAAAATGTATGTCTTCAACTGAAGACTTTGGTGAATACTTTCCAGAATACTTTGGTATTCCCTGAAGACTTTGAAAATGAAGAAGTTGGTGTGACCTTGAAGATATGAACGAGGACTACGAAGCATGAAGACTTTTGTTTTCGTAGTATCATTTCCTTTCTGTGAGTCATAGGAAACATCGTACTATTAAAGGGGGCCAAGGTAATACTAAGGAAAATTTCCAACTGATGCTCAACTCAAAATCCTCAACCTAACCAATCCTTCGAGTGGAGCCTTTGGAAATCTCTTACGGTCCAGGCAAGTTCTTCAGTGACAGAGACGAAGCTCTTCCGTGACAGAGACGAAGTTCTTCTGGTCTCTGAGGAAATTGATCTGACTGAGGAGTTAGGATTTCGTCAGTGCGAATTGCCTACAAGTGAGGAACATGATACGTCTGAGGACTTTCATTGTTCGAAATTCCGATCGTTGCTGTGCTTAGTGCCATCTGTCCCCAATCATAATATCCACATAACGGTCATATCATTGGGGGCATTTATGTCATATCAAGTCAGGTTGCACCCTGGCTATAAATAGCCACCCCCCACAACCACTAGTTAGTTGGCTGCTCCGAGAGAGAACTGACACTTGTCATTAGAGAGCAACCCATCCTCTAAGGACTTTGAGAGAAAATCATCAGTGAGGAAAAACCCACAACCAAACCACCAAACCCTAAGTGATTGAGCATAATTGAAGAAATTCCTGTGTGGAACCGACGCTTGTTACCTTTGAGGACTGTGCATCCTCTAGACGGTTAGGCATCATGGTCTAGTGCATACTGCAGTAAATTGGGGATCATGAAGTGACCTTGGTCTAGAGCATACAGTAGTAAATTGTGGATCGCCGGGTGACCAGTTTGTGAGGGTTTTGGAAGTCTACCATGAAGACTTACCACGAGTGTTGGGCGAGGACTCTGTGACCTTAGCTCAAGGAGATTACGGTAAGGACTGTGTGTCCTCTGGTTTAAAAACCAGTCTGCTCGAAACCAGATGTACGACTGTCACAGCAGTTGGAACTGGGTCATCAAACCATTGTCTTCATCGAGCTACCTGGTTCTATTTCCTCAACCCCCTTATTCCTCGTATACTTGTTGATGAAATTGATCGTTACTATTTTAAGAATTTGACTGAAGACTTTCACAATTTCCTTACATCAAAGTCTTCAAGTTACCTTGTTCATCACTGCCTATCATGTATCACGCTATCTATAACTTGTGCATGTTCATTTCATCATTATGACTATGATGTTGCTATGTTCCTCATGCACTTGAGTACTTGTTCTTCTGCCAGTTATTCATCACATTTCAAATTCCTCAAAGTTGAAATTCCTCAAGTGATGATTTGTAAAAATTGCCTATTCAACCCCCCTCTAGTCGATATAACACACTTTCAATTGGTATCAGAGCGGGACTCCCTTGCTCTGTGTGATTTTGGTTTAACCACCTGGAGTTCTAGTTATGTTGACTGTAGGTATGATCAAGGTTTCCGCGGGATGTCCTACCTTTGATGGGACGAACCACCCCTACTGGAAAAACAAGATGCATATGCATCTTGAAGCTATTGACAATGATCTCTGGTATGTTGTGGAAAATGGTGTTCCCTTTGTTACTCCCACGATCAACGCTGCTGATGTGAAGAGATTCAAGAAACTCGATTCTCAAGCGAAGAATGTCATCTATGGTCATGTGAGCAAAGGTTAGTATGGCAAAGTGAGTGTTTTGGAGTCTATTAAGCTTATCTGGGATAGGCTGTCCAAAGTCAACAAAGATGTTTCCACTCAACGTGAGTCTCGTGTTGATGTTCTTCACAATCTCTTCAGCCGCTTCAAGACACTTGAAAATGAAAATCTTCAACAAACTTTTGATCGTCTTACTGATATCTCCAATGAGCTTCAAGCACTGGATGCCACCGATATCACTAACCATGAAGTGGTGAAGAAACTACTAAGATCTCTTGACTCCTCATTCGATACTCTGGCTTTGATGATTCAAGAACGTAGAGACTACAAGTCACTTGATCCTGTTGATATTCTTGAGAGACTCGATACTCATGAATTCCAACAAGTTGAGAAGAGAGACCTCTATGGGCTGAGCTATGGAAGATCTCATCCTCTGAAGGCAAAAACAATTTCCTCATCTAAAGAAGATTGTGATAGCAGCCTTGGTGATCCTAAAGAACTAAGTCAGGAGCTAGCAATGCTCGTGAGGAAATTCTAGAAGTTCTCAACAAGAGGTGGATTTGGAAAGTCATCAAAAAGTGGTTTGAGGAAATTAGATTGCTCAGATGACTACAAGAAAAGAACCTGTCATCACTGCAAGAAGCCTGGTCACTTTATCTCTGACTATCCTCTCTGGGAAAAAGATTCAAAGAAGAAGAAGAAATACAAGGATGATAGTTCTGATGACTCGAAGAAAAAGAAGAAATCTTCAAAGTCCTCATCTGCAAAGTCCTCATCTTCAAAGTCCTCAAAGCACAAGAAAAATTGTTCCAGAAAGGCTCGATCATTCATTGGCAAGGAAATGGATTCCAAAGAAGAATCTGAAGAATATGAAGAAGAGGAAGAATCTTAGGTGGAATCTGAATTAGGTGTCGGTAGCCTTGCTCCCGCTACTGCTTTCGTCAGCAGGTCCATCTTCAATGATGAAGAAAATGACTACTCCAACGACTCTGACATCAGCAATGATGATTATGCTCCCACATATTGCTTCATGGCAAAAGGCTCAAAGGTACACAAACATCATTCCTCTTCTGAATCAAGTGAAGGTGAATCTGGTGAATATGTGAAACCTAGCTATGCTAAACTTGTTAAACTTACCACTAAGAAACAAAGTGCACTTGGAAAGCTTCAGAAAATTCTAGACAGAAGCGATGATTTGTTGAATGATGAAGTGGGTCGGACTCAAACTCCGACTGACGATCTCAAAAGTCTTCAGACAAAGTATGATAACCTTCAAAGTCATCATAATGACCTCTTATCCGATCATGAGAAGCTCTCTTATGAATTTATTCAAACAAAGCAAGATCTTGAGAAACTAATGGTGTCACATGAGGATCTCCAAAGGGAAAACAAATCATTACTGGCTCAACAGAACAGTACCGCTCAGGAAGAATTTGTTCCACCTTGTTTGAAATGCATCAAATGTGAAACTGCTAATTCTTCACCTGAATGTTCAAATGCTTCTATTGCTGCAAATTCTTCAACTATTCCAGTGGTCTCAAATTACTCATCTAAGCATACGACAAGTATCACTAACGAAAATGCAGGGTTGAAGGAATTGTATGTGACTGGCATGTACAAAATCCTCAAAGGGCATCAAACCCTTTGCGATGTCCTCAAAAAGAAGATTTCGAACAGGAACCCTAGGAAAGAGGGTATTACCTTTGTGAGGAAAGTCAACGCTGATGGATCCTATTGGACACCTGAGCAGTATCCCAAAACCTCATGGGTTGCTACGAAAGGACCTCCTGTAGATCCATCCACTTTATCTGGCTTTACTTGTGAAACTTCATATTCATCTAATGAGTCACTTGACTCAAACTACAAGTTCTTGAAAAATCAGAAAGGTGAAGTATTTGCTAGATTTGTTGGAACTAACTACAGGAATGGTTCACCTATGAAGAAAATCTGGGTTCCCAAGAGCTACCTATAAAATCTTCAAGTGAATGTCCTCACGACACCACTCATGAAGAACAAGAACCCTAGATCAAATTCCTCATATGGACCAAAGTCTTCACTTGGACCAAATTCCCCAAATGGTCAAAAATATCATTCTCGTTCTAATGGCTCTGTTTCGCGGGGAAAATCTAAGAGTTATGAATATGTGCATTATTATTCAAACAATTATGTTCATAAGTCCTTGAAGAATTTCTCTGCTTATTCATATGAGTACTCTAACCCTAGCCCTGTGAAACGAAGCGCACTTGCTTCAATGCCTCCCTTCTCATATGGTGCTCGCAGAATGATGAACTCTTTGCCACCCCTCCAGATGTGGGTGGTGAAGAAATTGAATTGGTTTCTTATGTAGGGTCAGGTCTCCAGATGAACTTGAACATCTGATGAATTTGCAGGAGACCTGAGGAAATGCTTGAAAGGACGCAAGCTAACCATTGTAGAAATGGATTCCTCATTTCTCACGTCCTCACACTACTTGCTTACTATCTTGTGTGATGAAATTCTATCTGATGAAATTGATGTCATATTCTTCAGTCTGAAGCATATGAGTTCGTAAGTTGTACTAATTTATCTGCAGGATGAACCTCCAAAAGCTACTGAGTGGGTCCTCGACAGTGGATGTGCAAACCACATGAGTGGTGACAAGAGTCTTCTGATGAATCTGCCACTTTCTCCATCTCATATGAAGCATATCACCTACGTAGACAAAGGAAAAAGTATTGGGTCTAGGTAAGGTTGCAATCTCCAAGGACCGAACCATGGATAAGGTGATGCTTGTCGAATCCTTGGGGTTCAACCTTATGTTTGTCTCAATGCTTTGTGATCTTGATATGATTGTGTCGTCATCATGGAATCTAACAACTCCAAAGTCTTCTAAGGCTTTAGGAGAGAAGACTTGTATATTTTTGATTTCTCTATAGGTCCTCAGCCTACCACATGCTTGCTTGCAAAGTCCTCAGAAGGTTGGCTGTGGCATTGACGACTTGGACATGCTGGTATGAGGAACTTGCACACGCTAGTGAAGAAAAAGCACTTCATTGTCATTGAAGGTGTCAAATTCCTCAAGGACCACCTCTGTGGTGCATGTGAGTCTGGGAAGATGACCAGATCCAAGCATCCCTCAAAGACAATCATGACCACGACTCGACCCTTTGAATTGCTTCACATGGATCTCTTTGGCCCCACTCATTACTCCACACTAACAAATTCTTCAAGTTTGTATGGCTTTGTCATTGTTGATGATTACTCTCATTACACTAGGGTGCATATTATCCTGTACAAGTCTGAAGTGCAGGATGTCTTCAGACGATTTGCTTTAAGGGCCTCCACCAACTTCGGCGTCAAGATCAAGCATATCAGGAGTGATAATGGGACTGAGTTCAAGAAAACCAATCTTGATGAACTTGGTATTACTCATGAGTTATATGCCCCTTATACTCCTTAGAAGAACGACATTGTGGAGCGCAAGAACAGGACTCTTGTTGAGATGGCTCGCACCATGCTTGATGATTACAAGACTCCTCGTCGCTTCTGGCTTGAGGCAATTGATACTGCATGCCACATCATCAACAAAGTATATCTTCACAAATTCTTCAAGAAGACTTCATATGAACTTTTGAATGGCAAGAAACCGAATGTAAGTTATCTCAAAGTCTTCGGTGCAAAATGCTGGAGTAGAGATCCTCAACATAGTTCAAAATTTGCACCGAAAGCACATGAAGGTTTTATGCTTGGTTATGGAAAGGACTCGCACTCCTACAAAGTCTTCAACACCTACCACCACAAGGTTGTTGAAACTGTAGATGTGTGGTTTGATGAAACTGATGGCTCACAAAGAGAGCACCTGCCTTCTGTGTTAGATGAACAGACTCCTGAGGAATCAATTAAGCTGAAGGCTACTGAACACATCATACCCACTGAGGAAGTCATTCCAACGAATGAAGACATTCATGCTGATACACCTGAAGAAAGTGGTGCTGAAGAAAATCCTCAGCTACGTCAACCTGCTCATCCAAGAGTTGCAAATGAAGTGCAGATTGAAAAAATCATCGATGACATCAATGCCCCGGGTCCTCTCACTCGCTCAAAAGCTTCACATTTGACTAACTTTTGTGGGCACTTTGCCTTTGTCTCTATCATAGAGCCCACCAAAGTTGATGAAGCATTGAAGGAGCCTGAGTGGATTCAAGCTATGCAAGAGGAATTGCATCAATTCAAGCTCAACAACGTGTGGGAACTTGTCAAGCGGCTAGATCCTCGCAATCATAACATCATAGGTACCAAGTGGATCTACCGCAACAAGCAAGATGAAAATGGCCTTGTGGTAAGGAATAAGGCTCGTCTTGTAGCTCAAGGCTAGACACATGTTGAGGGAATTGACTTTGATGAAACTTTTGCACCTGTTGCTAGACTTGAAGCTATTCGCATATTGCTTGCTTATGCTAACCATCATGATATCATCTTATATCAAATGGATGTGAAAAGTGCATTCCTCAACGGTAAGCTCGAGGAAGAAGTATATGTTTCTCAACCCCCAGGTTTTGAAGACCCTAAGCATCCTGACAAAGTCTTCAGACTCAACAAGGCCCTCTATGGACTCAAGCAGGCCCCTCGGGCGTGGTACGACACTCTGAAGGAATTCCTCATGAAGAAAGGCTTCAAACCCGGTTCACTCGACCCAACTCTTTTCACAAAGTCCCATGACAATGAATTGTTCATATGCCAAATATACGTAGACGATATTATCTTTGGCTGTACTGACAAACGTTACAGTGATGAATTTGCCTATATGATGAGCGAAGAATATCAAATGTCTATGATGGGAGAGTTGAAATTCTTCTTAGGTCTTCAAATTCGTTAGCAAGAGACAACGACATCTTCATCTCACAAGAGAAATACCTCAAGGATGTTCTGAGGAATATCGACATGCAAGATTGCAAAGGCGTCAAAACTCCAATGCCTTCAAAAGGCCACCTCTGCACTGATGAAAATGGTAAAGATTTCGATCACAAGGTATATCGCTCCATGATTGGCTCATTATTGTATCTATGTGCATCTAGGCCTGATATTATGCTGAGTGTTTGCATGTGTGCCCGATTCTAGACAACACCGAAGGAATCACACCATAAGGCTGTGAAACATATTCTTTGATATTTAGCTCACACACCAACGCTTGGATTATGGTATCCCAAGGGCTCAAATCTTCACCTCACCGGATATTCTGATGCTGACTATGCTGGAGATCGTGTGGATTGCAAGTCAACCTCAGGCACATGTCATTTCCTCGAAGGATCCTTAGTTTGGTGGTCCTCGAAGAAGCAGAACTGCGTGTCACTATCTACTGCTGAACCTGAGTACATTGCTGTTAGTTCATGTTGCGGTCAGTTGCTGTGGATGAAGCAAACCCTCAAGGACTACGGCATCAAGTTGAAGAATGTGCCTCTCTACTGTGACAACGAGAGTGCCATCAAGATTCTTACAACCCAGTTCAGCATTCCAAGACCAAGCACATCCAGATTCGTCATCACTTTCTTTGAGATCATGTACTCAAGGGCGACATCTCCATCGACCACATATCCACTGAAGAACAACTGGCCGATATCTTCACAAAGCCCTTGGATGAAAAGAGATTTTGCAAGTTGTAGTGTGAGCTAAATATCTTCGAATGTTCTTTGAAAAAGGACACATGTCCTAACACTTATGCAAAATTGGTGACTTAGATCTGCAACACACGAAGTAACGTTTTTCTTCAATAAATAAAGAATAACCCTCTAAGTGTGAAGAATTTGATTCTTAGAACCCTACGACAATTGTAAGCGGTGTTGGAAATATGCCCTAGAGGCAATAAATAAAGTGCTTATTATTATATTTCCTTGTTGATGACAATCGTTTATTATCCATGCTATAATTGTATTAAATGGAAACACATTGCATGTGTGGGTAAATAGACAACACTATGTCCCTAGTATGCCTCTAGTGAACTAGCTCGTTAATCAAAGATGGTCAAGGTTTCCTAGCCATTGACATGTGATCACATCATTAGGAGAATGATATGATGGACAAGACCCAAACTACAAACGTAGCATATGATTGTGTCAGTTTATTGCTACTGTTTTCTGCATGTCAAGTATATGTTCCTATGACCATGACATCATGCAACTCACGGATATCAGAGGAGTGCCTTGTGTGTATCAAACATCGAAACGTAACTGGGTGACTATAAAGGTGCTCTTCAGGTATCTCCGATGGTGTCTGTTGAGTTGGCATGGATCGAGACTGGGATTTGTTACTCCATGTGACGGAGAGGTATCTTGGGGCCCACTCGGTAATACAACATCACAATGAGCCTTGCAAGCAATGTGAATAATTGTTAGTTGTGGGATCTTGTATTACGGAACGAGTAAAGAGACTTGCCGGTAACGAGGTTGAACTAGGTATGGAGATACCGACGATCGAATCTCGGGCAAGTAACATACCGAAGAACAAAGGGAACATCTTACGGGATTAACTGAATCCTTGACATAGAGGTTCGACCGATAAAGATCTTCGTAGAATATGTAGGAACTAATGTGGACATCCAAGTCCCACCATTGGTTATTGACCGTAGAGGTGTCTCGGTCATGTCTACATAGTTCTCGAACCCGCAGGGTCTGCACACTTAAGGTTTGGTGACGTTTCGGTAGTATAGAGTTATGTATGGTGGTGACCGAAGTTTGTTCGGAGTACCGGATGAGATCCTGGATGTCACGAGGAGCTCCGGAATGGTCCGGAGGTAAAGATTCATATATAGGAAGGCCTGTTTTGGTCACCGGAAAAGTTCCGGGCTTATCGGTAGTGTACTGGGAGTGCCGGTAGTGTACCGGGAGACCTCCGGGAGGGGTATTTCGACCTAAGAGGCTTCATGGGCTGTGAGAGAGTGAATATCAGCCCTTAGTGGGCTGGTGGAAACTCCCACACAAGGCCCATGTGGCTGGAGAAGAAAACCCAAAAGGAAAAAGATGGGAAAAGGCAAAAAGGAAAAAAAAGGTGAATCCTAATCCTACTAGGAGTGGAGGAGGTGGACTCATCTCCTCCTATTCAGCCGAAGCCTAGAAGTCTTGGAGGCCAATCTGCCTCCTCTCCTCCTCTCCTCCTATATATACTAGTGGATTTCTAGGGTTTTGGCACTTGATTTTCAGCCACGTACAAACCCTAATCTCTAGTGCATAGTTTCTCCTCTAGATCGGATTTCTGTAGTGCTTAGGCGAAGCCCTGCTGGAATTGCTCCACCACCATCGCTGGAGCGCCGTCATGCTGCCGGCAAACTCTTCTACCTCTCCGCCCTCTCTTGCTGGATCAAGACGGCGGACATCATCATCAAGCTGTACCTGTGCTGAACGTGGAGGTGCCATCCGTTCGGCGCTAGATTGGAAGGATCATGATCAAGTTCGTGGGAAGGATCATGATCAAGCTTGTGGGACGGATCGTGATTAGATCGCGGGACGGATTGTGATTGGATCACGGGACGCACGGCGATTTGGATCATGAAGACGTTCGACTACACCAACCGCGTTACTTAGAGATCTTGAGGGTACGTTGATCTACTCTCCCTCTCGTAGATGCTCATCACCATGGATAGGTCTTCGTGTGCATAGGAAATTTTTTGTTTCCCATGCAACGTTCCCCAATAGTGGTATCAGAGCTAGGTCTATGTGTCGATGAGATCTTGAGTAGAACACAAAAGGTTTGTGGGCGTTGATGCTTAGATTGATTCCTCCCTTGGTCGGATTTTGATTTAGCGGTATTGTGAGATGAAGCGGCCCGGACCAACATTACTCGTACGCTTACGAGAGACTGGTTCCCTCAACCGCAACTTGTTGCATAGATGGCTTACGGGTGACAGTTTCTCTCACTTTAGTTGGATCGGATCCGACAAAGGAGGTCCTTGAGAATGTTGAAAAGAAACTAGTGTATCACCGTTGTGGTTTTTAGGAAGATGAGAATTGTTCTTGCTAGATACCCGTAGCAGCCACGTAAAACATGCAACGGCAATTAGAGGACGTCTAACTTGTTTTTCCAGGGTATGTTGTGATATGATATGGCCAATTACATGATGTGATATATGTGATGTATGAGATGATCATGTGATGTATATTATCACGACTTGCATGTCAATGAGTACGGCAACCGGCAGGAGCCATAGGGTTGTCTTTAATTATTGTATGACCTGCATGTCAATCATTAAGCGCTATGTAATGCTTTACTTTATCGCTACGGTAGCAATAGTAGTAGAAGCATGTTGGGCGTGACAACCC
Source organism: Hordeum marinum (assembly GCA_022496015.1). Lineage (NCBI taxonomy): Eukaryota > Viridiplantae > Streptophyta > Magnoliopsida > Poales > Poaceae > Hordeum > Hordeum marinum. The sequence goes on from CM039676.1 coordinate 26,896,592, forward strand.
CGATGGCGACACATTGATGGAGATCAAGATGATGGAGTCATGGTGTCGTGCCGGTGATGATGGAGATCATGCTGGTGCTTTCATGATGGAGATCAAAAGCACAAGATCATGGCCATATCATGTCACTTATGATTTGCATGTGATGTTAATCTTTTTATGCACCTTGTTTTGCTTAGAACGACGGTAGCATTATAAGGTGATCCCTCACTTAATTTCAAGATAAATTGTGTTCTCCCCAAGTATGCACCGTTGCGAAAGTTCGTCGTGTCGAGACACCACGTGATGATCGGGTCTGATAGACTCTACGTTCACATACAATGGGCGCAAGCCAGTTTAGCACATGCAGAACACTCGGGTTAAACTTGACGAGCCTAGCATGTATAGACATGGCCTCGGAACACAAGAGACCGAAAGGTCGAACATGAGTCATATAGTAGATATTATCTACATGATGATGTTCACCATTGAAGCCACCTTAACTCACGTGATGATCGGACTTGAGTTGGTGAATTTGGATCATGTGACACTCAGATGACCTGAGGGATGTCAATTTGAGTGGGAGATTTAGTAATTTGATTAACTAAACTCATTATCTTGAACAATAGTCTAAGTAACCTTTGATATTTATGTTGTAGATCAATGGCTCGCGCAGTAGCACCCCTGAATTTTAATGCGTTCCTAGAGAAAGCTAAGTTGAAAGATGATGGAAGTAACTTTGTTGATTGGGCCCGTAATCTGAGGATTATCCTCACGGCTTCCCAGAAACAATATGTCCTTGATGCACCTCTTGTTGACCAACCAGAAGACATGACCTCCGAAGATGTTAAGAATGTTTGGGAGGCTCGTGCTAGAGACTACTAAATAGTTCAGTGTGCAATATTGTATGGCTTAGAACCGAGACTTCAAAGACGTTTTGAAAGTCATGGAGCATATGAGATGTTCCAGGAGTTGAAGTTTATCTTTCAGAAGAATGCCCGGATTGAGAGGTATGAGACCTCCGATAAATTCTATGCTTGCAAGATGGAGGAGAACGGGTCTATCAGTGAGCACATACTCAGAATGTCTGGGTATTCAAACCGTCTAGCTGAGTTGGGAATTACCCTTCCGCCAGAGGCGATCACTGATAGAGTTCTTCAATCACTGCCACCTAGTTACAAGAGCTTTGTGATAAACTATAACATGCACGGGATGAACAAGTCAGTCGCCGAGCTGTTGGCGATGCTGAAAGTCGCTGAGTCTGAAATCCAGAAAGAACATCAAGTGTTGATGGTCAATAAAACCACTAGTTTCAAGAAAATGGCAAGGGCAAAGACAAGAAGGGTAAAACCAAGAACGATGGCAATGCAGTTGCTACTCCTACAAAGAAGCCTAAGCATGGACCTAAGCCAGAAACTGAGTGCTTTCATTGCAAAGGAACTGGTCACTAGAAGCGGAACTGCCCCAAGTACCTGGTTGACAAGAAGGCGGCCAACGACAAATAAGGTATATATGATATACATGTTATTGATGTGTACCTTACTAGATCTCGTAGTAGTGCCTGGGTATTTGATACCGGTTCGGTTGCTCACATTTGCAACTCAAAGCAGGAACTACGGAATAAACGAAGGCTGGCGAAGGACAAAGTGACGATGCGCGTGGGAAATGGTTCCAAGGTTGATGTGATCACCGTTGGCACACTCTCTCTTCGATTACCATCGGGACTAGTGATGAACCTGAATAATTGTTATTTAGTGCCTGCGTTAAGCATGAACATTATATCTGGATCTTGTTTATTGCGAGACGGTTACTCACTTAAATCAAAGAATAAAGGTTGTTCTATTTATATGAGTAATATCTTTGATGGTCATGCACCCAATGTTAGGGGTTTATTCATATTGAATCTATATAGTGATGACACACATGTTCATAACATTGATGCCAAAAGATGTAGAGTTGATAATGATAGTATCACTTTCTTGTGGCACTGCCATTTAGGTCATATTAGTGTAAAATTCATGAGGAAGCTCCATGCTGATGGACTTTTGGAGTCACTTGATTTTGAATCACTTGACACATGTGAACCGTGCCTCATGGGCAATATGACTAAAACACCGTTCTCTGGAACAATGGAACGAGCAAGTGACTTATTGGAAATCATACATACTGATGTGTGTGGTCCAATGAATGTTGCAGCGCGCGGTGGATATCATTATTTTCTCACCTTCACTGATGACTTAAGTAAATATGGATATATTTACTTAATGAAACACAAGTCTAAAACTTTTGAAAAGTTCAAGCAATTTCAGAGTGAAGTTGAGAATCATCATAACAAGAAGATTAAATTTCTGCGATCTGATCGAGGAGGTGAATATCTGAGTTATGAGTTTGGCAGTCACTTAAGACAATGTGGAATTGTATCACAGTTGACACCACCCGAAACACCGTAGCATAAAGGTGTGTCCGAACGTCATAATCGAACCTTATTAGATATGGTGCGTTCTGTGATGTCTCTTGCTGATTTGCCACTATCGTTTTGGGGTTATGCATTAGAGACAGTTGCATTCACTTTAAATAGGGCACCATCTAAATCCGTTGAGATGACGCCATATGAACTGTGGTTTGGCAAGAGGCCAAAGTTGTCGTTTCTTAAAGTTTGGGGATGTGATGCTTATGCCAAAAAGCTTCAGCCTGAAAAGCTGGAACCCAAAGCGGAGAAATGCGTCTTCATAGGATACCCGAAAGAGACAGTTGGGTATACCTTCTATCTAAGATCCGAAGGCAAAGTGTTTGTCGCTAAGAACGGAACATTTCTTGAGAAAGAGTTTCTCTCGAAAGAATTGACTAGGAGAAAAATAGAGCTTGATGAGGTTATTTAAGCTTTACTTCAACCAGAAAGTAGCGCAGCACAAAAAGATGTTTCTGTGGAACCTACGACGGTAAAAGAGGAAGTTAATGATGATGATCATGAAGCTTCGGATCAAGCTACTATTGAACCTCGTAGGTCGACAAGGGTGCGTACTACTCCTGAGTGGTGCGGCAACCCTGTTTTGGAGGTCATGTTGTAGGACAACAATGAACCTACGAGCTATGAAGGAGCAGTGATGGGCCCGGATTCCAAGAAATGGTTAGAGGCCATGAAATCCGAGATGGGATCCATGTATGAAAACAAAGTATGGACTTTGCAAGTATTACCTGAAGGGCGAAAGGCCATTTAGAACAAATGGATCTTTAAGAAGAAGACGGACGCAGACGGTAATATCACCGTCTATAAAGCTCGACCTGTGGCAAAGGGTTTTTCACAAGTTCAAGGAGTTGACTACGATGAGACTTTCTCACCCGTAGCGATGCTTAAGTCTGTCAGAATCATGTTGGCAATAACTGCTTATTTCGACTATGAAATTTGGCAGATGGATGTTAAAACGGCGTTCCTCAACGGTTTCCTTGAGGAAGAGTTGTATAAGATGCAACCCGAAGGTTTTGTCGATCTAGAGAATGCTGATAAAGTTTGCAAACTCCAGTGATCCATTTATGGACTCGTGCAAGCATCTCGGAGTTGGAATAAGCGATTTGATGAGGTGATCAAAGTGTTTGAGTTTATACAAGTTTATGGAGAAGCTTGTATTTACAAGAAAGTGAGTGGGAGCTCTATAGCGTTTCTAGTATTATATGTGGATGGCATATTGCTGATTGGAAACAATATAGAAATGCTGGAAAGCGTGAAGGAATATTTGAATAAGAGTTTTTCAATGAAGGACCTAGCAGAAGCTGCTTTCATATTAGGCATTAAGATCTATAGAGATAGATCGAGACGCTTGATAGCACTTTCACACAGCACATACCTTGATAAAGTTTTGAAGAAGTTCAAAATGGACCGGTCCAAGAAGGGGTTCTTGCCTGTGTTACAAGGTGTGAAGTTGAGTAAGACTCAATGCCTAGTGACTGCAGAAGATAAAGAAAAGATGAGCGTCATCCCCTATGCTTCAGCCATAGGCTCTATCATGTATGCAATGCTGTGCACAAGACCCGATGTCAGCCTTGCCATAAGTATGGCCGGAAGGTTTCAAAGTGATCCTGGAATGGAGCACTGCCAAGCGGTCAAGAATATCCTTAAGTACCTGAAAAGGACTAAGGAAATGTTTCTTGTTTATGGAGGTGATGAAGAGCTCGTCGTAAAAGGTTACGTCGATGCATGCTTTGACACTGATCCGGACGACTCTAAGTCGCAAACCGGATACGTATTTATTCTTAACGGGGGAGCGGTAAGCTGGTGTAGTTCCAAGCAAAGCGTGGTAGCTGATTCTACGTGCGATGCAGAGTACATCGCAGCCTCGGAGGCGGCGAAGGAAGGTGTCTCGATGAAGCAGTTCATGACAGATCTTGGAGTAGTGCCTAGTGCACTGAATCCAATGAACCTATTCTGTGACAACACTGGTGCCATTGCTCTAGCCAAGGAACCAAGGTTTCACAAGAGGACCAGACACATAAAGCAACGCTTCAACTCCATCCGGTATTACATCGAAGAGAAGGACACAAATATTTGCAAAGTGGACACGGATCTGAATGTTGCAGACCCGTTGACTAAACCTCTTCCAAGGGCTAAACATGATCAACACTAGAACTGCATGCGTGTTCGATTCATTACCATGTAAATCACATAGTGATGTGAACTAAATGATTGACTCTAGTGCAAGTGGGAGACTGTTGGAAATATGCCCTAGAGGCAATAAATAAAGTGTTTATTATTATATTTCCTTGTTGATGATAATAGTTTATTATCCATGCTATAATTGTATTGAATGGAAACACATTGCATGTGTGGGTAAATAGACAACACTATGTCCCTAGTATGCCTCTAGTGAACTAGCTCGTTAATCAAAGATGGCCAAGGTTTCCTAGCCATTGACATGTGATGTCATTTTATAATGGGATCACATCATTAGGAGAATGATATGGTGGACAAGACCCAAACTACAAACGTAGCATATGATCGTGTTAGTTTATTGCTACTATTTTCTACATGTCAAGTATATGTTCCTATGACCATGAGATCATGCAACTCACGGGTATCGGAGGAGTGCCTTGTGTGTATCAAACATCGCAACATAACTGGGTGACTATAAAGGTGATCTTCACGTATCTCCGATGGTGTCTGTTGAGTTGGCATGGATCGAGACTGGGATTTGTTACTCCGTGTGACGGAGAGGTATCTTGGGGCCCACTCGGTAATACAACATCACAATGAGCCCTGCAAGCAATGTGACTAATTGTTAGTTGCGGGATCTTGTATTACGGAACGAGTAAAGAGACTTGCCGGTAATGAGGTTGAACTAGGTATGGAGATACCGACGATCGAATCTCTAGAAAGTAACGTACCGAAGAACAAAGGGAACATCGTACGGGATTAACTGAATCCTTGACATAGAAGTTCGATCGATAAAGATCTTCATAGAATATGTAGGAACCAATGTGTACATCTAGGTCCTGCCAAGTGTTATTGACCCTAGAGGTGTCTCGGTCATGTCTACATAGTTCTCGAACCCGCGGGGTCTGCACACGTAAGGTTTGGTGACATTTCGATAGTATAGAGTTATGTATGGTGGTGACTGAAGTTTTTTCGGACTCCTGCATGAGATCCTAGACGTCACGAGGAGATACGGAATGGTCCAGAGGTAAAGATTCATATATAGGAAGTCCTGTTTTGGTCGCTGGAAAAGTTCCGGGCTTATCGGTAGTGTACCGGGAGTGCGGGTAGTGTACCGAGAGACCTCCGGGAGGGGTATTTCGACCGAAGAGGTTTCATGGGCTGTGAGAGAGAGAATATCAGACCTTAGTGGGCTGATGGAAACTCCCACACAAGGCCCATGTGGCTGGAGAAGAAAACCCAAAACGAAAAAGGTGGAAATAGGCAAAAAGGAAATAAAATAGTGAATCCTAATCCTACTAGGAGCGGAGGAGGTGAACTCTTCTCCTCCTATTCGGCCGAAGCCTAGAAGGATTGGAGGCCAAGCTGCCTCCTCTCCTCCTCTACTCCTATATATACTAGTAGATTTCTAGGGTTTTGGCACTTGATTTTCAGCCACGTGCAAACCCTAATCTGTAGTGCATAGTTTCTCCTCTAGATCGGATTTCTGCAGTGCTTAGGCAAAGCCCTGCCGGAATTGCTCCACCACCATCGCCGGAGCGTCGTCAAGCTGCCGGCGAACTCTTCTACCTCTCCGCTCTCTCTTGCTGGATCAAAACGGCGGAGATCGTCATCAAGCTGTACGTGTGCTGAACACGGAGGTGACGTCCGTTCGGTGCTAGATCGAAAGGATCGTGATCAAGTTCGTGGGACGGATCGTGATCAAGCTCGCGGGACGGATCGTGATTAGATCGCAGGACGGATCGTGATTGGATCGCGGGATGCACATCAATTTGGATCGTGAAGACGTTCGACTACCCCAACCGCGTTACTTAACGCTTCCCGCTTAGCGATCTACAAGGGTACGTAGATCCACTCTCCCTCTCATAGATCTCATCACCATGGATAGGTCTTCGTGTCCGTAGGACATTTTTTGTTTCCCATTCAACTTTCCCCAACATGCGGTGTCTGAAGTCATCATCTTATACGGTGGGTTACGCCACCAACCAAAGTTGAAATGTTTCAAAGTTGAGTTTTTCATCATTTTGCAAATTCTTCAAATTTTCAAATTCCTCAAGTTTTCAAATCCCTAAACTTCTCAAATTCTTCAAGCTATGAAACTCATGTTCTTCGTTCACTATATACTTACATATTTAAGTTTTCAATGTCCTCAACAACATTCACTTATTTCTAATTCTTTAAGTTGATTTTCATCTAAGTGAATGTGATCGGACTCTTTCCCCTCTATGCTAAACTCAACCCAGTCTGTTCACAAATTCTTCATATGCGTTCGACATTGAAACTCTTTCAAAGTCTTCACTGTGTGCTTGACAACTGAAGAATTTGCAAATGGAAACTTTAAAATTTTCACTATCAAAATTTTCGACGTTTCCCGCTCAATCGATTCTGATTCCCATGACTGGATAACCCACGATCCCCCACTATCACCACTACCCAGAACGTGGGTGACACCTGTTGCGAGGAGAGCAAGGGTCAGGGGCAATCTGGTCCAAAATCTTCGGACGAATTGGTTTTCACCTCCACTATAAATACCCCTCCCCTTTCACTTTGCTCGGTTACTCACTTCCTCTCTCACCCGAACTCTGACCTAGCACTGCCGCTAAAATCATCGCCGCCAGTGTGGAAGAGTTTCACTGCTTCGACCTCGCTGTCACCGTACTCGTATCAGCTGCGAAAGTCTTTGTTGGAAATATGCCCTAGAGGCAATATATAAAGTGTTTATTATTATATTTCCTTGTTCATGATGATCGTTTATTATCCATGCTATAATTGTAGTGATTGGAAACACATTGCATGTGTGGATAAATAGACAACACTGTGTCCCTAGTATGCCTCTAGTGAACTAGCTCGTTGATCAAAGATGGTCAGGGTTTCCTAGCCATTGACATGTGATGTCATTTGATAATGGGATCACATCATTAGGAGAATGATGTGATGGACAAGACCCAAACTACAAATGTAGCATATGATCGTGTCAGTTTATTGCTATTGTTTTCTGCATGTCAATGTATATGTTCCTATGACCATGAGATCATGCAACTCACGAATATCGTAGGAGTGCCTTGTGTGTATCAAACGTCGCAACATAACTGGGTGACTATAAAGGTGCTCTACAGGTATCTATGATGGTGTCTGTTGAGTTGGCATGGATCGAGACTGGGATTTGTTACTCCGTGTGACGGAGAGGTATCTCGGGGCCCACTTGGTAATGCAACATCACAATAAGCCTTGCAAGCAATGTGACTAATTGTTAGTTGCGGGATCTTGCATTACGGAACGAGTAAAGAGACTTGCCGGTAATAATATTGAACTAGGTATGGAGATACCGACGATCGAATCTCGGGCAAGTAACATACCAAGAACAAAGGGAACATTATACGGGATTAATTGAATCCTTGACATAGAGGTTCAACCGATAAGATCTTCGTAGAATATGTAGGAATCAATGTGAACATCTAGGTCCCACCATTGGTTATTGGCCGTAGAGGTGTCTCGGTCATGTCTACATAATTCTCGAACCCGCAGGGTCTGCACACTTAAGGTTCGGTGACGTTTCGGTAGTATAGAGTTATGTATGGTGGTGACCGAAGGTTGTTCGTAGTCCCGAATGAGATCCCGGACGTCACGAGGAGCTCCGGAATGGTCGAGAGGTAAATATATATATATAGGAAGTCCCAGTTTGGTCGCCGGAAAAGTTCGGGCTCATCGGTAGTGTACCGGGAGTGCCGGTAGTGTACCGGGGGACCTCCGGGAGGGGTATTTCGACCCCAAGAGGTCCATGGGCTGTGGGAGACTAATTACCAGCCCTTAGTGGGCTGGTAAAACAGCCACAAAGGCCCATGGCGCAGGAAGAGAGAGTCCTAAAGAGAAAAGGGAAAAATCAGCCAATAGGAAGCAATCCTACTCCCACTAGGATTGGAGTAGGAGTAGGATTGCTCCTACCTTGGCCGCCCGAATCCCTTAGAGGGATTTGGTGCGCCAGCCCTCCTCCTCTCCCTCCCTCCTATATATACTAGTGGATTGGGTGGTTTTTGGACACAACTTACGGCCACGTGCTACCCGATTCACCGGTGCTCCTCTAGATCGGATTTCTGCAGCGCTTAGGCGAAGCCTTGCCGGAATTGCTCCACCACCACCATCACCAGAGCGCCGTCACGCTGCCGGTGAACTCTCTCTCCTCTCCACCTCCTCTTGGTGGATCAAGACGGTGGAGATCATCATCAAGCTGCACGTGTGCTGAACGCGGAGGTGCCGTCCGTTCGGTACTAGATCGGTGGGATCGTGATCAAGGCCACGGGACGTTCATGATCGGACCGCGAGACGGATCATGACGAGATCGCGGGACGGTTCGTGATTGGTTTGCAGGACGGTTCGTGATTAGATCGCGAGACGCTCGGCGATTTGGATCGCGAAGAAGTTCGACTACACCAACCACGTTTCTTAACGCTTCCCGCTTAGCAATCTACAAGGGTACGCAGATCCACTCTCCCTCTCATAGATGCTCATCACCATGGATAGGTTTGCGTGTGCGTAGGAAAATTATTGTTTCCCATGTGACGTTCCCCAACAGTGGCATCATGAGCTAGGTTGATGGTTCGATGAGATCTCAAGAAGAACACAAAAGGTTTGTGGGCGTTGATGTTTAGATTGCTTCCTCCCTTGGTCGGATTTTGGTTCAGCGGGATTGTGAGATAAAACGGCTCAGACCAACATTACTCGTATGCTTATGAGAGACCGGTTCCCTCGACGCAACTTGTTGCTTAGATGGCTTGCAGGCGACAGTTTGTCTCACTTTAGTTGGATCGGATCCAACAAAGGCGGTCCTTGAGAAGGTTGAAAAGCAATCTATGTATCACCGTTGTGGTTTATGCGTAGGTGAGAATCGTTCTTACTAGATACCCATAGCAGCCATGTAACACATGCAACAATTAGAGGACGTCTAACTTGTTTTTGCAGGGTATGTTGTGATGTGATATGGCCAATTACATGATGAGATATATGTGATGTATGAGATGATCATGTGATGTATAGATTTTCACGACTTGCACGTCGATGAATACGGCAACCGGAAGGAGCCATAGGGTTGTCTTTAATTATTATATGACCTGCATGTCAATCATTAAGCGCTATGTAATGCTTTACTTTATCGCTAAGAGGTAGCAATAGAAGTAGAAGCAGAGCTGGCGCCACAACCCTGATGGCAACACATTGATGGAGATCATGGTGTTGTGCCGGTGACGATGGAGATTATGCCGGTGTTTCTAAGATGGAGATCTTAAACACAAGTTCATGGCCATATCATGTCACTTATGAATTGCATGAGATGTTAATCCTTTTATGCACCTTGTTTTGCTTAGTACGGCAGTAGCATTATAAGGTGATCCCTCACTTGAATTTCAAGTTGAACTGTGTTCTCCCCGAGTGTGCACCGTTGCGAAAGTTCGTCGTGTCGAGACACCACGTGATGATCGGGTGTGATAGACTCTACGTTCACATACAACGGGTGCAAGCCAGATTTGCACGTGCAGAACACTTGGGTTAAACTTGACGAGCCTAGCATGTACAGACATGGCCTCGGAACACAAGAGACCGAAAGGTCGAACATGAGTCATATAGTAGATATGATCAACATAATGATGTTCACCATTGAAGCCAACTTAACTCACATGATGATCGGACTTGAGTTGGTGAATTTGGATCATGTGACACTCAGATGACCTGAGGGATGTCAATTTGAGTGGGAGCTTTAGTAATTTGATTAACTAAACTCATTATCATGAACAATAGTCTAAGTAACCTTTGCACATTTATGTTGTAGATCAATGGCTCGTGCAGTAGCTCCCCTGAATTTTAATGTGTTCCTAGAGAAAGTTAAGTTGAAAGATGACAGAAGTAACTTTGTTGATTGGGCCCGTAATCTGAGGATTATCCTTACGGCTCCTAGAAACAATATGTCCTTGATGCACTGCTTGGTGACCAACCAGAAGACATGACTTCCGAAGACGTTAAGAACGTTTGGGAGGCTCGTGATGGAGACTACTCAATAGTTCAGTGCGCAATATTGTATGGCTTAGAACCGGGACTTCAAAGACGTTTTGAACATCATGGAGCATATGAGATGTTCCAGGAGTTGAAGTTTATCTTTTAGAAGAATGCCCGGATCGAGACGTATGAGACCTCCGATAAATTCTATGTTTGCAAGATGGAGGAGAACGGGTCTATCAGTGAGCATATACTCAGAATGTCTGGGTACTCAAACCGTCTAGCTGAGTTGGGAATTGCCCTTCTGCAAGAGGCGATCATCGATAGAGTTAATCAATCACTGCCACCGAGTTACAAAAGTTTTGTAATGAACTATAAAATGCACGGGATGAACAAGTCATCGTCCGAGCTGTTTGCGATGCTGAAAGTCGCTGAGTCTGAAATCCAGAAAGAACATCAAATGTTGATGGTCAATAAAACCACTAGTTTCAAGAAAAATGGCAAGGGCAAAGGCAAGAAGGATGGCAAAGCAGTTGCTACTCCTACAAAGAAGCCTAAGCATGGACCTAAGCCAGAAACTGAGTGCTTTCATTGCAAGGGAACTGGTCACTGGAAGCGGAACTGCCCCAAGTACCTGGCTGACAAGAAGGCGGCCAACGACAAACAAGGTATATATGATATACATGTTATTGATGTGTACCTTACTAGTTCTCGTAGTGCCTGGGTATTTGATACCTGTTCGGTTGCTCACATTTGCAACTCAAACCAGGAACTACGGAATAAACGATGACTGGCAAAGGACGAAGTGACGATGCGCGTGGGAAATGGTTCCAAAGTTGATGTGATCGCCGTCGGCACGCTCTCTCTTCGATTACCATCGGGATTAGTGATGAACCTGAATAATTGTTATTTAGTGCCTGCGTTGAGCATGAACATTATATCTGGATCTTGTTTATTGCGAGACGGTTACTCATTTAAGTCAGAGAATAAAGGTTGTTCTATTTATATGAGTAATATATTTTATGGTCATGCACCCAATGTTAGGGGTTTATTCATATTGAATCTTGATAGTGATGACACACATGTTCATAACATTGATGCCAAAAGATGTAGAGTAGTTAATGATAGTACCACTTTCTTGTGGCACTGCCGTTTAGGTCATATTGGTGTAAAGTGCATGAGGAAGCTCCATGCTGATGGACTTTTGGAGTCACTTGATTTTGAATCACTTGACACATGTGAACCATGCCTGATGGGCAAGATGACTAAAACGCCGTTCTCAGGAACAATGGAACGGGCAAGTGACTTATTGGAAATCATACATACTAATGTGTGCGGTCCAATGAATGTTGCAGCGTGCGGTGGATATCATTACTTTCTCACCTTCACTGATGACTTGAGTAGATATGGGTATATTTACTTGATGAAACACAAGTCTGAAACGTTTGAAAAGTTCAAGCAATTTCAGAGTGAAGTTGAGAATCATCGTAACAAGAAGATTAAATTTCTGCAATCTGATCGAGGAGGTGAATATCTGAGTTATGAGTTTGGCAGTCACTTAAGACAGTGTGGAATTGTTCCATAGTTGACACCGCCCGGAACACCACAGCGTAATGTTGTGTCTGAACGTCGTAATCAGACCTTATTGGATATGGTGCGTTCTATGATGTCTCTTGCCGATTTGCCACTATCATTTTGGGGTTATGCATTAGAGATAGCTGCATTCACTTTAAATAGGGCACCATCAAAATCCGTTGAGACGACACCATATGAACTGTGGTTTGGCAAAAAGCCGAAGTTGTCGTTTCTTAAAGTTTGGGGATGTGATGCTTATGTCAAAAAGCTTCAGCCTGAAAAGCTGGAACCCAAAGCGGAAAAATGCGTCTTCATAGGATACCCGAAAGAGATAGTCGGGTATACCTTCTATCTCAGATCCGAGGGCAAAGTTTTTGTCGCTAAGAACGGAACATTTCTTGAGAAAGAGTTTCTCTCGAAAGAATTGAGTGGGAGGAAAATAGAGCTTGATGAGGTTATTGAACCTTTGCTTCAACCAGAGAGTAGCGCAGCGTACAAAGATGTTTCTGTGGAACCTACGATGGTAGAAGAGGAAGTTAATGATGATGATCATGAAGCTTCAGATCAAGCTGCTATTGAACCTCGTAGGTCGAGAAGGTCGCGTACTACTCCCGAGTGGTACGGCACCCTGTCTTAGAGGTCATGTTGTCTGACAACAATGAACCTACGAGCTATGGAGGAGTGGTGATGGGCCCGGATTCCGAGTAATGGTTAGAGGCCATGAAATCTGAGATGGGATCCATGTATGAAAACAAAGTATGGACACAACTTACGGCCACGTGCTACCCGATTCACCGGTGCTCCTCTAGATCGGATTTCTGCAGCGCTTAGGCGAAGCCCTGCCGGAATTGCTCCACCACCACCATCACCGGAGCTCCGTCATGCTGCCGGTGAACTCTCTATCTTCTCCACCTCCTCTTGCTGGATCAAGACGGTGGAGATCGTCATCAAGCCGCACGTGTGCTGAACGCGGAGGTGTCGTCCGTTCGGTAGTAGATCAGTGGGATCGTGATCAAGGCCACGGGACGTTCGTGATCGGATCGCGGGACGGATCGTGATCGGATCGCGGGACGGTTCATGATTAGATCGCGGGACGCTCGGCGATTTGGATCGCGAAGAATTTCGACTACACCAACCGCGTTTCTTAACGCTTCCCGCTTAGCGATCTACAAGGGTACGTAGATCCACTCTTCCTCTCGTAGATGCTCATCACCATGGATAGGTTTGCATGTGCGTAGGAATTTTTTTGTTTCCCATGCGACATTCCCCAACAGTCTTCACCCCGCTGCCATTGTAGCTGTCTCCCTCTATCGAGCTAGGGCGTGGGAGATCTGGACTTACGAACTTCCTCAATCTCATCTCATAGTTTGTCATGTTCTTCATCAGGGTAAATAAAATTTATTTTTACTGCCCTTATTTGATCTTCAAGTATTATTAAATCTTCATAAAGGTGTTTATTATTCAAGAATCTCATTCTAAAGCACCTTAAATTTTCGTTCACTTGATGACTTTCTCTAAGTTATGATTTTCTTCAAGATTCCTCAATTGTGTGAATCCTCAAAATTTGCCCAACTCTGGAACCTAAGACAAAGAACACTTAATTAGATTCCTCAAGACACCAATGGTCAAATTCCTCACACCTATTTTTATTGAAAAATTTCTGAGAACGCATATGACCTGTTCAAATTCCTCGCACATATACTCTGTTCACACGTACAAACATGTCCGCCGATGAATCACTAGGTTCTCATCAACTTAACTGATTTGCAGCATTTCTTGAGGAAAAACTATGCACTTCTTCAGAGTCCTCAAGAGTACAAAATCCTCAGTTGAAGAAAATGGCTGATGGGAAGAAGCCACAGAAAGGTGGAAAGAAGGCTGAACAAAATACTGCCTTTGAGATTCCTGAACATCTGTACACCAGATGAATCCATACATGGCAAAGAGACAAAAGAACAAAGAAAGATCAGAATTCAGAGGATAGAATGGAGGTGGGTGAGGGAATGGAAGGAGTATCACTATGTTACTCCCAAATACATGAAGAAATTCACACTCAAACCCCCTTGCATTAGGGATCCTCAAGCTGATCATCAAGTGGTTGATCCCACCAGTGTTTCTCATGGTGAAGACTATCCCGCTGAGTGGGCAAAGCGTCAACTCAAACTGCAGAGAGCTACTGAAGCTGCAGTGAAGAAATTCAATGAATATTCTGTTGCTGCTACCACTGCTGGAGCCTCTTCAAGTGCTCCATAGAAATCTATGATGAAGAAATCTTATGTGAAGCCAAATTCTTCATCTTCAAAGACACCACAGCAGATTCCTCAAGTTCAAAGGCCTCATCTCTCAAAGGCCTCAGTTGCTGCTATAGTTGCTACACAGTCCTCGGCTGCTGCTGCTAAGTCCTCAATTCATGTGCACCTTGCCTCAAGCCAACGGACTGAAGGATTTTCAGTTGCTTCAGGGGCATCAGCAAGTTCTTCAGCCCAAACTCATTCCTCAAGCGGTCCTTCTCTGAGGAAAAAGAAAGCAACTGCTGGACGAGGCATTCGACTAAGTCCTCAAACCAAGAAGGTGGCTTTCAAAATACCATCAGAATCCTCAAATGAAGCTGATGATGAGGAACTGAAAGCTATCATCAGAAAAAAGCAACAACGTGTCGCTGAAGCAAAGGGGTCTCAAATTCCTCTTCTGCTTGATCCTAAATAGGTGCTTAACTTCATTGATATCTGGCACAAGGATCCCAAGACGCCCATTGATGACTTGAAACTGCCTCCTGGTCCTGATCATGTCCTCACAGCTTTCATAGCTGAAGGAAAATGGAAATATGAGAAGGCAAGACAAACCAAGAAGCCTAAGTACAAGAAAGAACATTTCTTGAAGAAGAATGTTCTGAATCTGTCTCCTGAGGAACTTGTGAGGGTGCGGTCCAAGATCCAAAGCCTCAGTGAGGAATTCAGTTCATACTATGCTGATTGGCAAGGCGCCAAGGTTTGCTTCGTCAACATTGCTGACAAAGTCATCACTGATCCCAACTCAAGAGTTGCATCTCGCTCCCAGCAAAAAATTCCTCAGGCTAAGTGTCATGGTTTTGTCACGGCAGATGTCCGGGTTAACGGACTTAGGTTCGGGGCGAGACGCAACTATGTGGCGGCTTGAAGGGGTTGGTCGGAATCGAGAAGACACGGTGTTTTACCCAGGTTCGGCCCCTCCGATGGAGGTAAAAGCCTATGTCCTGCTTGTCTGGTATTGATGATGATGAAGATCTCTCGGTTACAAGGGTGCTAATCATTACCTCTTATCACGAGAGCCTCTAATCTCTCTATCTCTAATCTTGTGTTGTCTAAACTGGTGGACTTGTGTCTCTTCAAAATCTCTCCCTCTATGGGTGTTGTACCCCTCCTTATATAAGTGGAGAGGGTAGGCTTACAAATAGAGTCCTACTAGGAGTAGGATTAGGACTCGTTTCTCACGAATCCTACTATGGGTCTTTATTTCCTTTAGTGGAATCCTTCTCTCTTCGGGCCTTCTCTTGTGAGTCGCCTGGCGCCGGCTCACCCACTGGGTCTTATCTCGTGAAACGCCTGGCGCCAGCCTACCAGCCGGGTCTTGGGCCTTGGTCGTCTGTAGTCCGCCAGCCGGGTCATTTATAAGATGTCATGTCCTTAACGGGTCTCCTGTGAGTCGCCAGGCCGGGTCATACCATGGGGTATATCCCCATCATTAGCCCCCAGGTTAGCTTGAATTTATTCATGGTAAGCTCCTGAAATAAAAATAACAAATATGTTAAGTGGCCGGTTTGCTCCTTTGGCCGGCTTGTATAATGGCTCCTCAGAAATCCGGGTGTTTTCTGCATATGAATGAGTCGTCTTGATAACCATATTGCTTGTCAATGTCCTTTGAAAAATATTGAGAGTAGAATACCCATATGCCATTGAGTTGGCTTTCCAATGCTTTTTGGTGGATGATATCCGCCGGGTTATAATCATTAATGATGTCGGGTCATTATCGTTGGTGACACCGGGTCAAATAATTAGAATGCAGCTGACTTGATAAAAATATTGGGATGAAAATCCATCTGATGAAAAACCGGACTTCCATTGTTGTGAAGCAGGGCGGTTTATATAAAATCTGGCGGGTTATGATCTTTTGATAACACCGGGTCATTTGGTGACGCCGGGTCTAACAACTGAACTCCATATTTAACATATTGAAAATTCCCTTCAAAGTTTTTGATATGTCCATATTAGCTGTAGCCCCCAAGCTCCGAGTTTATCCATGATAACTTGGTGCTTTGTAAATAACATTTTGGACTGTGTAGCCCCCAAGTGTCGGGTTGTCCTGCTTGTAACAACCTGGGACTCATAATTGCTTTATACCTTATAATGCTTTGGCGGGTGTAGCCCCCAAGGGTCGGCTCATCAGAGAGCTTCAGCGGGTGTAGCCCCCAAGGGCCGGCTCATCAGAGAGCTTCGGCGGGTGTAGCCCCCAAGGGCCGGCTCATCAGAATGTGATGTGCCGGGTCTTCAATTTGAACCTTATAATCTGTTTAAACGGATGAATATTGTAGCCCCCAAGTGCCGGGTCGCACGCCTGCGGCGACTTGGGACTTTAGAAAATTTGATCTGAGAGGTGTAGCCCACAAGTGCCGGTTCAGTAAGAATTTACCGGGCTGGGACTTATAAAAATATAGAAAGGACGACTCATCTCCTTGAGATAATACGGTCTTGCTGACAATGTAATGATTTGACAACCGGCTTGCATTAGCCCCCAAGTGCCGTGGTGCATGCTTGCAGCGACATGGGACTTGCATAATTTGATATAAACTTGGACTTGAATAATGTAGCCCTCAAGTGCCAGGTTGTCTGCCTACGGCGACTCGGGACTATGTGAAAATAATATGACTCACCACAATTTGCTGAATGAATTCTTTGACCATAGTTTGTAATATAACCCAAAATGAATATCCTAAAATAATTCCTTTGTCTTTGACATGAAATTCCTGCTCATGGTTGTGGTGCAACCCGACAAATATAAGTTTTGAGAAATCCATGAGTGTTGTAGATTACTACAGAGCACAATTAAAGAAATCCGAGAGCCAGTCAAATTAGATGACACGGCATTATATTTGATAGGGCGACTCTTGAAAAATAATGAATTTCTCCGAGCTGGCTTAAAAAACCCTAATCATTTAACATTGGTTATGATAAACCATGATGAAGATCCAGCCATTTTGGCTATCAAACATCTATTTGTTCCTGGAGAAGTTTATACTTTGACCCGGTTTGAAGACTGACATGATATGCATGGATGATGCATGGTATGATAATGCAATATGTGGTGTAATGCATGATGATGTATGTATATGATAACTTCAATGAAACTAGCATGATAGCCACTGGTTTATCCTCGCTCTCCGTAAGCCGGCTCTCACATGACCCAATCGATGTTTTAACCTGGATAAAGTTCAGGGTCCAAATGGATTGACTTATCGAGAGTACACGAGGTTGGAGCAGCATCAAGCATATAGGCAGGTTTAACCAAGTTTCAAAGAAGGTGGCTTAATAGCCTCTTGGAGTATCCTCGCTTTCCGTTAGCAGGCTCTCACTTGACCCAATCAATGTTTTAACCTGGATAAGTTCAGGGTCCATGTGGATTGACTTATCGAAAGTACACGAGGTCGGAGCAGCATCTTGCAAACAGGCAGGTTTAACCAAGTCTTTAGCCAATAAGGCAGGACACCCATGTTTGAACGGTCGCATCATGGCGGCCTCATCCTCTTGAGTGTTTTTAATCATCCGCCAATAATGTAGTAGCCCCCAGGATTGGTTCTTGCGAAGACCCGGGGTTCTCGTTGAAAATGACCAAATGTGTCTCGCCATGTCTGTAGCCCCCGAGTCTTAAGTTGACTCGAAGATGGCGGCTTGAGAATCTCCATTGGAAGTTGAGGTTGGCCATGGCGGGTTATAAATGATCTCGTATGAATTGCTTCAATGATCCGGTCGATGGTTCATTCCGGCTGTTTGTTGATACTGTAGTGGCGGCGACTTGTGTGCCTGTTCATTGGGCTGCTCGTATTGATGAGCACTGCGCCGATATGTTGATGTAGATCACAGTATGGGTGGAGTCTTGCACGCGTCTGTTGGGCGGTTCGTATCGTCGAGCACTGCACCGATATGTTGATGTAGACGTAGAAACCAACCGCGGTATTGTAAGCCGGTTCTGTTGTGAAAGACGGCCGCGGTATTGTAAACCGGTGTGGTCGCGAGAGACGGCCGCGGCGTTGTAAGCCGGTGCCGACGGATGAGAGACGACGATGTCATTGTAAGCTGGTTCGGGTGGCGAGAGTCGGCCACGACGCTGTAAGCCGACGCAGTGGCAAGGGTCGGTCACGGCATTGTAAGCTGACGCAGTAGCGAAAGACAGTCACGACGTTTGTAAGCCGATGCGGTGGCGAGAGTCGGGCATGGCGTTGAAAAACCGGCACGGATGGCGAGAGACGGCTACGGCGTTACAAGCCTGTGCGCCCATGAGAGGCGGCCATGGCGTTTGTAAGCCGGTGAAGTCGCGAGAGATGGCCACGGCGCTGTAAGCCGGTGAAAACTCGAAAGACGGCCATGGCGTTTTAAGCCGGTGCGGCCGTAAGAGGCGGCCGCGTCGTTTGTTGATATATTCCATGCCGAGGGGATGGCGGCTTGCGTGCGTCTATATAGCGGCTTGTCCTCGTGGGTGAGCACGCACGATATCAGCGTGTTGATATAGTCCAGACGCCGGAGGCGGTGGTTTGCATGGGTGCTCGTCGAGAAGTGCCATCCGGACGGATGCCGATGCATGATAATATTGACGCGAATTCCATACCATGCCCTTTCTATCAAAAAAATTCCTGTATAAAAAATATTACAAATCAAATTATTTTATCCTCGAAGGAACTTAAATATCTGACAATAAAAATAAATTGAATAGATATCACCTGATGTATTTGTACCCTGCCACTTTTTTTTTAAATAATGCATTGGCACCCAGTAGTCTAATGATTTTGTGTTCAGGATTGACCACTTCAGTCGAACGGACGCTGGTGGAGTCCTAGAAAAATTCCAACATCCCCTGCTGGGCACTGCCGCTGTGTAGTACTAGTGTTGTAACAACAATGATTTTCCTATGGACACTTCAATTGACCTCACATGCAGTGTTGCAGCCGATGCCGATGTATCTTGTCATTTGTCCAGGCCGCAACACTGTGTTGGCCGTCTTAACCTAAAAATCTTGGTTTTCCTTTTCTTGCAATTAAGTGTGCTCGTCTCAGGCGCCCCTTGAAGAAGCTGGTGCAATTTATACGTATGCACACACCACGGCTTGTCCCCTTTTGGAAATCGTGCCACCATGCCTAATACGCTTTGGTGGATGTTCCTTTTTTTCTTCTCAGAGACTGATCTGGTGATGGACTATTTCTTTTTCTTTAAAAAGATTTCACACGATAGCATGCCAAGTCTTAGCCGATCCAAACCGACGGTAATTTTAGCATTAGTGTGCTTCCACACTGATTCTGACTTTGAACAGTCTGAGATACGACGACCTGCTAGCTCCTTCACCCGACGTACTACGCACGTGCATACCGTTGCTGGCTCGTGCTCAAACCTTCTATTGATCGGATTGTAGGTACTCAACGAAGGCGAAAATAACTCCCCATTGTTGATAAATTTCCAAACTGGCGCATCAAAATTTCCTTCCCGGCTAGTTACAGCTTGAAACTAATCTCCTTTTATACAGGCTGAGAAGCTATTCCCTTTTCTCGGGATGGCACCAGCGGAATAGACCACAACCCTAATTTTTTAGAACTTGATCTAATCGCAAAACTTCTTGATCCCTAAAGAGCACCCTTTAAGAACACAAACCATCGTGCGTAGCCCCACGGTGGGCGCCAACTGTCATGGAAAAAGTTCGGGGCGAGACGCAACTACGTGGCGGCTTGAAGGGGTTGGTCGGAATCGAGAATACACGGCGTTTTACCCAGGTTTGGCCCCTCCGATGGAGGTAAAAGCCTACGTCCTTCTTGTCTGGTATTGATGATGATGAAGATCTCTCGGTTACAAGGGTGCTAATCGCTACCTCTAATCACGAGAGCCTCTAATCTCTCGATCTCTAATCTTGTGTTGTCTAAACTGGTGGACTTGTGTCTCTTCAGAATCTCTCCCTCTATGGGTGCTCTACCCCTCCTTATATAAGTGGAGAGGGTAGGCTTACAAATAGAGTCCTACTAGGAGTAGGATTAGGACTCGTCTCTCATGAATCCTACTCCGGGTCTTTATTTCCTTTAATGGAATCCTTCTCTCTTCGGGCCTTCTCTTGTGGGCCTTCTCTTGTGAGTCGCTTGGCGCCAGCTCACCCACCGGGTCTTATCTCGTGAGCCGCCTGGCGCCGGCTTACCAGCCGGGTCATTTATAAGATGTCATGTCCTTAACGGGTCTCCTGTGAGCCGCCAGGCCGGGTCATACCATGGGGTATATCCCCGTCACTAAGGAAACTGCTCAGCCCACTGAGGAAACTGCCAGCGCTATTGAAGAAAGTCAGACCGCTGAAGAATCTGCCAGGGCACTCTCCACTGGTGCGCCTGATGAAACTGAACCCACAAGGACGACTGCATCAGTCGTGCCTGAAGAAAATGTACCACCTTCACCTTCAGCTGAATCAGCCAAATCATCAAAGGTGACGACAATCAACTTTACTTCTGCGTCAGAAGTGAAGAAAACTAAGGCTGCTGAGAAGAAGACACTAAAAAGAAAAGCTTCAACTTCAGATTCCTCAGATGTGAAGAAGTTGAAGACTCTGCCAAAGTCCTCAACTGAACCATTTGATGCCACTCCACTCTCCTCAGCACCTGCCTATGAGATCATTCCATTTGGCGTTGACTATGTCATCCCAGATGAAGAAAATGAAGAAGATCATTCTGCTGCTTCGACAAAGCAGATTGATGAAGACATTGAAATTGAAGAAAATTCTTCAACTCCTCAGGTATCATCACCCCAGCCTCAGTTCACTGCTGAAGAGGCCGACATTGAAGAAATTGATGAGGATGTAGACATTGGAAATACAACTCCTGTCATCAACGATGAATATTGGGAAACAGCTCACCCAAATTCACCAATGACTACTCCTCTATTACAGATTCCTCAGTCCCCAGCCCAGACTGGAGAAATTCATGAAGGATCTGATAACTTGACCGCCAAAGTCACTGAAGATATTCCAGCTACATCAGCTAACGACTTTGCTACTCCAACTACCACTAAGGAACCTGCAACGCAAATTCCTCAGACTGAAGAAATTCCTCCCATGCCAAAGGAAATCAAGGGCCGCTTCAAGCCAAATCTTCAGCCGAAGCCCAAAATGCCCGTCAAAGGCTCAATGCACC
This sequence comes from Hordeum marinum, assembly GCA_022496015.1. Lineage (NCBI taxonomy): Eukaryota > Viridiplantae > Streptophyta > Magnoliopsida > Poales > Poaceae > Hordeum > Hordeum marinum. The sequence continues at coordinate 26,918,173 of CM039676.1, forward strand.
CAAATTCCTCAAAAGCAATTTCTTCAATGAGCACATTTTCTTCACTGGTCCCAATCCATATGACTCTGCAAGGGCCGGTCGAAGTAGATTCTGGACTGCCACTCAGATGAATTACTATGCATCAGTTCTATTCGACAAGAAGAAAGTCTTCAAGCACCATAAAATTCCTCATGTTGATATGGAAACACTTCCATCATTCACGCCGGTGCTCCAAGTTCTTCACGATGCAGGAATTCTTCCCTTCCGCGTAGACATCTGTGATTGGAATGAAGAACTAATTCTTCAATTCTATGCCACTCTACACATCAGAGGAAATGCTTCTGACATCAACTCCTGTGTTTTGGACTGGATGACAGGATCAACACATCACACTGCTCAAGCATCTGAATTACTTCGATATGTCCCAGTGCCAATCCCTTTACAAGAAGCTCGTCGTTTGTTTAATGAACCTGCTGTAACATCCCAAAATTCCATTTTGGAATGTTATGAATATAGCTATGCATCTATTATCATCATTGCTTGATTGTATGAACTAGTTGAAATGCCTCTTCTGGTTTTCAGAAAGTCCCCTTCTACTTTTCCCTATGTTGCTTCCTCTATTTAAAATTTTTGGTTAAAAGTTCAAATAAGAGAGGAGGAACATGACACTCCACACCAGGGTCTAATTGGTGAATTATTTGAACAAAAATAACCAGGAGTTATTTTGAAAATATTTGCAAAAAGGGTTTAAAAACAATTAGGACATTTCTGAAATAATATTTTTTTCAAAGTGTTCAAATGACAGAATAGAAATGTTCATTAAATAGCATTTATTATTCTGTTAATTTTGATATATAATACCCCTATATTTACAAACGATTTGAATGCTTTAAAAGCTTTTGAATGTCTCCGGAAATTATTAAAAAGAAACGGTAACCGTTTCCGGTATTAAACGGGCCGGCCCACCGGCTTTAAAAGCCGAAACCGTTACCGGTCGGCCGACCGAGCGCAGTAATGCTCCCGCTCTCTCACTGACACCGGGTCCCACCCCGTCCGACCGTTGCCCCGGAACGGTCATCGTCTTCACTCCCCGCGCTCGCCGGATCCGACGCCGGCCGTTACTCCCCCTCACCGGATCTCTCCCCTCTCTCCTCCCCGCACCCCCCCGAGCGCCTATATAAGAGCCCCACGGCCCCGCATCCATTCCCCCCCCGAGCCCCCTTCTCTCTCTCGCCGAGACGCCGTCGATTGCTCGTCGGAGTTCCACCACCACCGGAAGTCGCCGTCGATCGTAGCCACCACCTCCGACCATCATTCGCCACGCCGTCGCCACCAATCGCCTCCGGAGGACCGTCCCCGTCGCCAGGACCACTTCCCCGTCCTCCCCGACCACCGGAACACCTCGCCGTCGCAATCGCCGCTACCGGACTCGCCGGAGTACCCCGACGCCGGCAACCTCCCTCCGTAAGCCCCCTCGACCGTCCGATCCAAATCCCACGGTCCAGATTAGAACGAACTTAAGTCCGAACCGTTTTCTTCTACCGAACGGTCGCCCGCTCTAATTCACCTACCGAACGCCCCCCTTAGCCAATCGGATCGCGCCACGTAGCCCCCTGACCGACGCAAACTTTTTTTCATTTTCTGTTTTGTTTTAATTAACAGAATGTTTTCCAATTTTGTTTTGCTTATATCTTTTAATCTGTTTAGAGTTTTGAGTTGATTCTTTTTGCAATAGCTCACAATTTTCATGTAGTTTCACCCTGTACTTTTAAATTTCAAATTTGAACTATGAAATTTGAATTGAATCAAATTTGCTTAAAATCTTCAAATCTGAATAACTAGAGTTTGAAAATAGATTTTGATATGAATCTTTTTGCTACTGTTTGGTATTAGTTAGGACTATCTTCAGGTATAGTTTGAGGATTTTCATGATATATTTGATTACTGTTTTACCCAAAAAACAGAATCTGCTTATTATTATAATATAGTTTTATAAACTTAATTTTGATTAGTTTGATTTAGAATTTGGTTTTATTTGTTTATTAGGTTCTGTTAGTAAACATTTAGTGTTTTCACTTACTGTTAATAAAAATATAAATTTGCCTAGTTTAATTTTATTTAACATAGGAATCAAAATTTCTTTTCAATTAGGCTTAATTTGACTAAAACAACTAACTAGTAATAGTTTGTTTTCAAACAAAGTTTTCTATATTTTGTTTCTGTTTTCTAAGACAGATTTAATAGTAAATTATTATTTTTCTGTCAAGAACATGTTTTGTTAACAAATTATAAGTTTAGTTTTACATTCTTTTGTTAATATAACTATAGTTGATTCATATAGTGTTTATCAAAACTTGTATAAACTTCACTAAACTTTTCCCAACAAGCTTAAATTGATTATTCTGTTTATTAATAAAATATTCTATTGTTTTCCTTGTTGTCAACAATTGTTTTGCTAATTCAAAATAGTTTTAATATGTAGTAGTGTTTTCATCATCCCCTTTGGAAAAAACAAAACTTTGTGTGTTTTACTTGCTAGAGACTTTTGTGCATTGTTTGCCTTGTTTGTTTAGTACTTCTTTGCTGAATGTTATGAGTACTTATTTTGGTTGTATGCTTATTTAAGTGCATTGTTTGTTTCGTTAGATTATCCGGAGTGCGAAACTTGTTACCTAGAGTTACTCAAGTACGAAGATCATCAATCAGGCAAGTCACTTTGATCATGTTTTACCCATGTTTTATATGCATTAGTTCTACCATCTCCCCAGTTGCATGCAAGATAGGTTAGTTGGAAACTTGGTTACATAGTAGTAGTATCATGTGGTAGATACCCCTCTCAACCCCTTTGACAACATTGGCCCCGGGAAACGTTGTTTTACCTTTTGCTATGCTATTAGTAGACGGGGTTGGTTGTGTGATTCATGAGAGTTGAGAGAGTTAATAATTTCAAGACCTACATAATGATCAAGATTTCAATACTCCAAGTTTTCAACATACCTCTGGGTGGATGATGGTTGAACGGCGCCCTGGAGAAACCAGTGGTTAGCCTAGGTGATGCTGGAGGTGGCCAGTATTCACGCGGAAAGGTCCACCCAGGCACAAAGGGATGGATGGGTGCTTCAAGACCCAAGGCTTACCTGCACAGCCACAAGTCATTATGGGCTCTGGCTTGGTTGGATATCGTGGTGACCCTGGACAGGCGGTGCTACGAGAGGTAGAAGAACGGTAGGAAAGGATGGGCATCGTCAGAGTCGCAGGGAAACCCTTTGGAAGACCATGTTTTGGTCATCCGTTTCTCAAACACCCTGAAGTGCGAGAAATCAAACGGAGGCGACCAAATCTTGTGGGGAACGTGTGCAAAAACTCTGCAGAGTACTTAAACCTAATCGATTAGCCGTGTCCACGGTTATGGACGACTTGAGCCAAAGGGATTGGAACTTCCGGAACTCTCAACACAAATAATATGATGATGTGGGAATTTAATAATTTTGGGTATGAGAATTGGTTGATGGAACCATCTCATTAATCAACCAACTTAGTAATGCTTTGCTTAGCCCTTTTTCTAGATGTAGGAAAAATTGGCTTTACGCAAAACTTACCACCCCACCTGCCATATAAGCATATAGACTAGCTGATTATTTTCACCCCTCTCTTGTGACTTTGCCGGCATACTCCATATGCTGACCTACACGGCTGCAACGTATCATGTTGCAGAGTATTTTTCCGACCAGGAGTGAGGACACGTTCTATGCTCAGTGAGATGCCCTTGGAGTCGGATGGACTCATCTACCTTCGACGCTTCCGCAAGATTTAGATATTCTCATGAGTTGGCCTTTGGCCACTTTATTGTAATTTTTATCGTAATAAAGAACTCGATATGAGATTTCGATTAATATAATGCTGTGTGATTTACCTTTGATATATACATTGATGTACCGTGTGTGTACCAGCATGATCTTGGGATGGTACGGAAACACCGGAGACTTGACCTTCCAGGTCGGGTCGTTACAGAAATGGTATCAGAGCCAGGTTGACCGTAGGACGTAACCTCTAGGATTGGAAAGCCTTAGGATTGTTTCTCTTTGTCTTTAAATATCTTATACTCTCATCTATTCGTTTCTGACTCCTCTCCGATTATTTCAAAATTTATAGATGGCCACCTTCATCCCAGTGTTGATCACAGAGTTTTGCCAGCCTGACGCAACGATGCCCTTTGGTAAGGAGCTGATGAGGATCGTCAAGGACATAAGGATTGCTTTGCCGAGCATCACCGGGATTCCTATCATGTCATTTCCCCAAGATGGACGCTACAGGATCGAGGTGCATATTCCAGGGAAGACCTTTGGGAATCGGAAGGAACCCATAGATCTCAAGTTCGTGGCACCCAGTTGGATACTTGGAAGAGACATGGCCATTCATCGTGCCCTTGGACGTATCCAGGAGGAATACAGAGGTGGAACCATTTCACCAGGACTCAGCATGGTTTGCCGCAGAGATGCCCATGGCAACATCATCACCAATCCCACTGCAGACACCAATATCTCCTATATCCAGACCTTGGAGACTCACATCAGGACTCTGGAGCTTCGAGTTCGTGCTGACACGAAGACTATCAAGAATCTGATGAATCGTGAGCTGGACCTTGAAGCTGATCTGCGAGAGGCCAACTATGAACACGAGCATGAAGTGAAGGACTTCTTAGAGAGGATTGATGAGCAGAATGCACGCATCGCCACTCTGGAGGAGCATCTAGACATGGGAGAAAACCTTCACCCCGAAGGAGACATGGCACCCTTCATCAGCGACGATGAAGACTATGAGGAAAGCACCACCGGAGGACCTACGACTATGCACTTTTGAGGAGAACATTAGTTATGCCCTCCAATGTATCTTTATTTTAGTCGTTAAAGCGTAGGTCGATGTTTAGTTGTCTGAGATTTGTATTTTCCGATGTTTGACATTGATTGAATAAATGAATGAGTGTTTCGTGTGATATGTTTGTTGCATTGCATATGGGTAGTGAATTTCTTCCAGACCCTTGTTCTATTCTAATTCTCATCCCTCTGAAAACAGCAAGATGCCTCCACGACGTGAGACCGATTTCACTTTTCCACCGGAACTCACCCAACTCCTTCAGCAACAGAATGCACTGATGCAACTATTGATTCAGAATCAGACCAACAACCAGAACAACAACAACAACCACCATCCACCCCAGACTGACAATCTCACCCGTTTTCTGAGGTTGAACCCTCCAACTTTCTCCAGCAGCACTGAGCCCATTGTGGCAGATGACTGGCTCCGCAAGATGGAGAGAGAACTTGTCACCGCTGGATGCACTGACGCTGAGAAAGTGCGATTTGCCGCACATCAACTGGAAGGACCAGCAGCATCATGGTGGGAGAATTATACCACCACTTATCCTATTGCAGATGTGACTTGGGAGCAGTTCAAGCTTGCTTTCCGCACCGCTCATGTTTCAGCTGGAGCCATGAGTTTAAAGAAGCGCGAGTTTCGCAACTTGCGCCAGGGTAATCGTTCCGTGGCCCAATATGTGGACGACTTCAACACATTGTCACGTTATGCCCCAGGAGATGTGGCCGATGATGCGGCCAAGCAAGAAAAGTTTCTGGAAGGACTCAATGATGAGTTGAGCATACAGCTGGTAGTGGCTAATTTCAACAACTACCAAGAGCTGGTGGATAAGGCACTTATTCTGGAAGGTAAACAGCAGCAGATTGAGAACCGCAAGCGGAAGTACACTCAGGGGAAGTTCAACTCTGGAGCTCATCAGAAGCCTCGTTACTCCCCGTACTCCGGGAATACCGGATCAGGAAATGGTAAGTTTGGAAAGCACACTCATACTGTGCACAACCATGGAGGTCACCATCATGGAGGAAATGGGAATAACCGTCTCAACCATGGTAACTTCAAGAGTGACAATGGGAATGGGAACAACAACCAGCACCGTCAAGTTCCTGCTCAGAAGGATCTGAGTCACATTACCTGTTTCAAGTGCCAGAAGACAGGGCACTATGCTACTGAGTGTCCCCAGAGTAAGCAAGGCACTGGAAACGGCACTAACAACGGCAACTCCACAGCCAAGAAGCCCAATCCGTTTCCCCGTGCTCACGTGAATCACATCAACGTGGAAGAAGTCTATGATCAGCCCGAGACTGTGGTTGGTAAGTTTTTATTGCATTCACGTCCTGTTACAGTACTTTTTGATTCGGGTGCAACTCATTCATTCATATCAAGGGTAGTTGTGGATAAGTATGGTTTGCCCACCAAAACCCTTAGTCAGCCAATTCAGGTTAGTTCTCCAGGAGGTATGATGATGGCAGGGATAGGATGCCATGCCTTGAAACTCAATATAGGGAACCATGTTTTTTCCACCGACCTCATCGTCTTAGAGTCACACGGATTGGATGTAATCCTAGGCATGGATTGGATGACCAAGTATGAAGGAAATCTTGATTGCCCTAGCAAGTCTGTTTCACTCACCACCCCGGAGAACAAGAGGATTAAGTATGTATCCCGACGCACACGTATGAGTGCTCGGTTAAATTCTCTCACAGGAGTTGTTCAGGAGGAAGTACCTGTGGTAAAAGAATTTCCAGATGTATTTCCGGAAGAATTACCAGGAATGCCACCAGATAGGGAGATTGAGTTCTTAATAGAGCTACAGCCAGGGACAGCCCCAATTTCCAAGAGACCCTATCGGATGCCCGCAAATGATCTGTTGGAAATCAAGAAGCAAATTAAGGAGTTATTGGACAAAGGTTATATTCGCCCAAGTTCTTCACCTTGGGGAGCCCCAGTTCTTTTGGTGGAGAAGAAGGATAAATCTTTGAGAATGGTAGTGGACTATCGTGCCTTGAACGAGGTGACTATCAAGAACAAGTACCCTCTACCGATGATTAATGATTTGTTTGATCAGCTCGTAGGAGCCAAAGTATTCTCCAAGATCGATCTTCGATCAGGGTATCACCAGTTGAAAATTCGTGAACAGGATATACCCAAAACAGCTTTCACCACGAGGTATGGCTTGTATGAGTATACGGTCATGTCTTTTGGATTGACTAATGCTCCTGCCTACTTCATGAATTTGATGAACAAAGTATTCATGGAATACCTAGACAAGTTTGTTGTGGTGTTCATCGATGACATTCTGATATTCTCCAAGAACGAGGAAGAGCATAAGCAACATTTGCGTTTAGTTCTGGAAAAGCTAAGAGAGCATCAGTTATATGCCAAGTTCAGCAAATGTGAATTTTGGTTGACGGAAGTCGGATTCCTTGGACATGTTATTTCCGGAGAAGGAATAGCCGTAGACCCCGCTAAGGTTGAAGCCGTCACCGAGTGGAAGTCACCCACCTCAGTTAAGGAGATCCGCAGTTTCCTTGGACTTGCTGGATATTACCGGAGGTTCATTGAAAATTTCTCCAAGGTTGCCAAGCCCATGACAGAGTTGTTGAAGAAAGAATCCAAGTATGTTTGGACTGTGGAATGTGAAGCCAGTTTCCGGGAGTTGAAGGAACGTTTGGTCACAGCCCCAGTGTTGATCTTGCCCGATATTCGGAAGGATTTCCAGGTTTATTGTGATGCTTCACGTCAAGGACTTGGAGGAGTACTTATGCAGGATGGAAAAGTTGTAGCCTATGCTTCCAGACAGCTACGACCTCATGAGTTGAATTATGCCACGCATGACTTGGAGCTAGCAGCCGTAGTGCACGCACTCAAGACTTGGAGACATTTCCTTATCGGAAATAGTTGTGATGTTTACACCGACCATAAGAGCCTGAAGTATATCTTCACGCAGAAAGAGTTGAACCTCAGACAGAGGAGATGGTTAGAGTTAATCAAGGACTATGACATGAGATTACACTACCATTCAGGTAAGGCTAATGTTGTAGCCGATGCCTTGAGTCGGAAAACTTATGTGAACACACTCACAGCTGGAGGATTACCTCAAGAGTTAGTCGATGATCTCAGAGAGCTCAAGCTAGAGATAGTTCCAAGAGGATATGTTGCTACACTGGAAATTCAGTCCACCTTGACCGAAAGAATTCGAGAAGCCCAGAAATCGGACAAGGAGATAGCTGAGATTAAACAGAGAATGAAAGATGGTAAAGCTAAAGGTTTTCGTGAGGATGAACACGGAACTTTGTGGTTTGAGAACCGAATCTATGTGCCCAATGAACCAGAGCTCAGGAAGTTGATACTTCAGGAAGCCCACGATTCACCTTACTCGATACACCCAGGCAATACCAAGATGTATCTGGATTTAAAGGAAAGTTATTGGTGGACAGGTATGAAGAAAGATATTGCAGAGCATGTTGCGATATGTGATGTTTGTCAGCGAGTAAAGGCAGAACATCAGAAACCAGCAGGGTTACTCCAACCTTTGCCGATACCCGAGTGGAAATGGGAAAAACTTGGTATGGATTTCATCACAGGATTGCCCAGGACCCGTTCAGGTTATGATTCCATCTGGGTAGTGGTAGATCGCTTGACCAAGGTAGCACACTTCATTCCAGTAAAGACCACCTATACCAGTGCTAAGCTAGCCAAGATATACATGACCAGGATCGTATGTCTGCATGGAGTTCCGAGGAGTATAGTGTCAGATAGAGGAACACAATTCACTTCAAAGTTTTGGCATCAGTTACATGAGACTTTGGGTACGAGACTGGAGTTTAGTACAGCTTTTCATCCGCAGACAGATGGCCAGACTGAGAGAGTCAATCAGATTCTGGAAGACATGTTGAGAGCTTGTGCGCTAGATTATGGATCTAGTTGGGACGAAAACTTGCCTTACGCAGAATTCTCATACAACAACAGTTATCAGACCAGTCTAAAGATGGCCCCTTTCGAAGCTTTATACGGAAGAAGATGTAGAACACCACTGACGTGGGATGGTGTTGGAGACCGACAACTTTTTGGTCCCGACCTTATCCGAGATTCTGAAGAGAAAGTCAAGTTGATACGTGACAGACTCAAAATAGCTCAATCTCGACAGAAGAGCTATGCTGACAACAAGCGCAAGGAAGTGACGTATGAAGTGGGAGACCGAGCATATCTTCGTGTGTCCCCGCTTCGAGGAACCAAGAGATTTGGTGTTAAAGGAAAATTAGCACCCAGATTCATAGGCCCCTACAAAATTCTTGAACGTAGAGGTGAAGTTGCATACAAACTGGAATTGCCGGAAGGATTATCCGAAGTTCATGATGTGTTCCATGTTTCCCAGCTGAAGAAATGTCATGCTGAGATGGTTGACATCCCTTTGCGAGACACCGTGCCCCTAGAGGCCATACAGCTTGAAAGTGATCTGACTTATGAGGAGAAGCCTGTCAAGATCCTCGAGACATCCAACAGAGTTACCCGCAGCAAGATTATCAAGTTCTGCAAAGTTTTGTGGAGTCACCATACTGAGGAAGAAGCCACCTGGGAACGCGAAGAAGATCTTCGTAGAGACCATCCGCACCTATTTTCTAGCCAACCCGAATCTCGAGGGCGAGATTCATCTTAAGGTGGGTAGGTTTGTAACATCCCAAAATTCCATTTTGGAATGTTATGAATATAGCTATGCATCTATTATCATCATTGCTTGATTGTATGAACTAGTTGAAATGCCTCTTCTGGTTTTCAGAAAGTCCCCTTCTACTTTTCCCTATGTTGCTTCCTCTATTTAAAATTTTTGGTTAAAAGTTCAAATAAGAGAGGAGGAACATGACACTCCACACCAGGGTCTAATTGGTGAATTATTTGAACAAAAATAACCAGGAGTTATTTTGAAAATATTTGCAAAAAGGGTTTAAAAACAATTAGGACATTTCTGAAATAATATTTTTTTCAAAGTGTTCAAATGACAGAATAGAAATGTTCATTAAATAGCATTTATTATTCTGTTAATTTTGATATATAATACCCCTATATTTACAAACGATTTGAATGCTTTAAAAGCTTTTGAATGTCTCCGGAAATTATTAAAAAGAAACGGTAACCGTTTCCGGTATTAAACGGGCCGGCCCACCGGCTTTAAAAGCCGAAACCGTTACCGGTCGGCCGACCGAGCGCAGTAATGCTCCCGCTCTCTCACTGACACCGGGTCCCACCCCGTCCGACCGTTGCCCCGGAACGGTCATCGTCTTCACTCCCCGCGCTCGCCGGATCCGACGCCGGCCGTTACTCCCCCTCACCGGATCTCTCCCCTCTCTCCTCCCCGCACCCCCCCGAGCGCCTATATAAGAGCCCCACGGCCCCGCATCCATTCCCCCCCCGAGCCCCCTTCTCTCTCTCGCCGAGACGCCGTCGATTGCTCGTCGGAGTTCCACCACCACCGGAAGTCGCCGTCGATCGTAGCCACCACCTCCGACCATCATTCGCCACGCCGTCGCCACCAATCGCCTCCGGAGGACCGTCCCCGTCGCCAGGACCACTTCCCCGTCCTCCCCGACCACCGGAACACCTCGCCGTCGCAATCGCCGCTACCGGACTCGCCGGAGTACCCCGACGCCGGCAACCTCCCTCCGTAAGCCCCCTCGACCGTCCGATCCAAATCCCACGGTCCAGATTAGAACGAACTTAAGTCCGAACCGTTTTCTTCTACCGAACGGTCGCCCGCTCTAATTCACCTACCGAACGCCCCCCTTAGCCAATCGGATCGCGCCACGTAGCCCCCTGACCGACGCAAACTTTTTTTCATTTTCTGTTTTGTTTTAATTAACAGAATGTTTTCCAATTTTGTTTTGCTTATATCTTTTAATCTGTTTAGAGTTTTGAGTTGATTCTTTTTGCAATAGCTCACAATTTTCATGTAGTTTCACCCTGTACTTTTAAATTTCAAATTTGAACTATGAAATTTGAATTGAATCAAATTTGCTTAAAATCTTCAAATCTGAATAACTAGAGTTTGAAAATAGATTTTGATATGAATCTTTTTGCTACTGTTTGGTATTAGTTAGGACTATCTTCAGGTATAGTTTGAGGATTTTCATGATATATTTGATTACTGTTTTACCCAAAAAACAGAATCTGCTTATTATTATAATATAGTTTTATAAACTTAATTTTGATTAGTTTGATTTAGAATTTGGTTTTATTTGTTTATTAGGTTCTGTTAGTAAACATTTAGTGTTTTCACTTACTGTTAATAAAAATATAAATTTGCCTAGTTTAATTTTATTTAACATAGGAATCAAAATTTCTTTTCAATTAGGCTTAATTTGACTAAAACAACTAACTAGTAATAGTTTGTTTTCAAACAAAGTTTTCTATATTTTGTTTCTGTTTTCTAAGACAGATTTAATAGTAAATTATTATTTTTCTGTCAAGAACATGTTTTGTTAACAAATTATAAGTTTAGTTTTACATTCTTTTGTTAATATAACTATAGTTGATTCATATAGTGTTTATCAAAACTTGTATAAACTTCACTAAACTTTTCCCAACAAGCTTAAATTGATTATTCTGTTTATTAATAAAATATTCTATTGTTTTCCTTGTTGTCAACAATTGTTTTGCTAATTCAAAATAGTTTTATTATGTAGTAGTGTTTTCATCATCCCCTTTGGAAAAAACAAAACTTTGTGTGTTTTACTTGCTAGAGACTTTTGTGCATTGTTTGCCTTGTTTGTTTAGTACTTCTTTGCTGAATGTTATGAGTACTTATTTTGGTTGTATGCTTATTTAAGTGCATTGTTTGTTTCGTTAGATTATCCGGAGTGCGAAACTTGTTACCTAGAGTTACTCAAGTACGAAGATCATCAATCAGGCAAGTCACTTTGATCATGTTTTACCCATGTTTTATATGCATTAGTTCTACCATCTCCCCAGTTGCATGCAAGATAGGTTAGTTGGAAACTTGGTTACATAGTAGTAGTATCATGTGGTAGATACCCCTCTCAACCCCTTTGACAACATTGGCCCCGGGAAACGTTGTTTTACCTTTTGCTATGCTATTAGTAGACGGGGTTGGTTGTGTGATTCATGAGAGTTGAGAGAGTTAATAATTTCAAGACCTACATAATGATCAAGATTTCAATACTCCAAGTTTTCAACATACCTCTGGGTGGATGATGGTTGAACGGCGCCCTGGAGAAACCAGTGGTTAGCCTAGGTGATGCTGGAGGTGGCCAGTATTCACGCGGAAAGGTCCACCCAGGCACAAAGGGATGGATGGGTGCTTCAAGACCCAAGGCTTACCTGCACAGCCACAAGTCATTATGGGCTCTGGCTTGGTTGGATATCGTGGTGACCCTGGACAGGCGGTGCTACGAGAGGTAGAAGAACGGTAGGAAAGGATGGGCATCGTCAGAGTCGCAGGGAAACCCTTTGGAAGACCATGTTTTGGTCATCCGTTTCTCAAACACCCTGAAGTGCGAGAAATCAAACGGAGGCGACCAAATCTTGTGGGGAACGTGTGCAAAAACTCTGCAGAGTACTTAAACCTAATCGATTAGCCGTGTCCACGGTTATGGACGACTTGAGCCAAAGGGATTGGAACTTCCGGAACTCTCAACACAAATAATATGATGATGTGGGAATTTAATAATTTTGGGTATGAGAATTGGTTGATGGAACCATCTCATTAATCAACCAACTTAGTAATGCTTTGCTTAGCCCTTTTTCTAGATGTAGGAAAAATTGGCTTTACGCAAAACTTACCACCCCACCTGCCATATAAGCATATAGACTAGCTGATTATTTTCACCCCTCTCTTGTGACTTTGCCGGCATACTCCATATGCTGACCTACACGGCTGCAACGTATCATGTTGCAGAGTATTTTTCCGACCAGGAGTGAGGACACGTTCTATGCTCAGTGAGATGCCCTTGGAGTCGGATGGACTCATCTACCTTCGACGCTTCCGCAAGATTTAGATATTCTCATGAGTTGGCCTTTGGCCACTTTATTGTAATTTTTATCGTAATAAAGAACTCGATATGAGATTTCGATTAATATAATGCTGTGTGATTTACCTTTGATATATACATTGATGTACCGTGTGTGTACCAGCATGATCTTGGGATGGTACGGAAACACCGGAGACTTGACCTTCCAGGTCGGGTCGTTACACCTGCTCTTCCAAATCAACTGATGCAAGTGTTGATGAAGCCATTGGCTCCTAGAAAGCCTCAACGGAAAACCTTCCTTGTGAAGGATTTTCTCTATGTACCCAGGACTGTCTGCCGCATTCTCATGAATACTCTATGTCTTCAGAAGGGCCACAACTCTGAAGAAGAGGAAGTGGAGGGAGTCATGAAGAATATGTTGTTCAACATTATTCATGGGATTCCCATTAACTTCCACGATTTCTTCTTGCGGACATTGGCTAATGCTGCTTTAGCCCCATTTGAACAGAAGCCTTATGCACCTTGGATCATAAAGTTCATCAGAGCAAAGTCTTCAGTTCCCTTCAAGGCAGACTTTTAGAATCACTTCGGCTTCTTGCCTCCTATTGAAGTCCTCAAATGCACAACTGCCTCAATAGAAGGAAAAGGCAAGGCTGTCATTGATGAAGGCACTCGTCCATTGGATGGACTGTTTCACAAAGCTGCTTCCTTCTCCACAAATGATGACACTACAACTCGGGACTCAGAAGCAAAGGCCTCAGCGCAAAAACCTCAAGAGTCTGCCCCTCGTGTGATGACTGATAAAGAGCTTCTCATAAGTCTTCATTAGAAGGTCAATCACAATCACAAGTGGGTGAAGCGTCAACATGGTTACATTGTGCAAAACATGACTGTGACGCAGAACTCTGTGAAGACGAATCACTACTGTGCGCATGAAACCCTCAATCGCACTTGGGCTATTCTGTCTCACCTCAAGACTCCTAAAGAACTGAAGGAGATGGACCTTGAGGAAAATCTTGACTGGGCTCGTCAACCAAACAAGAAATTCAAGAAAGTTCAAGTTCCTCTAATGGTCACAAGTTCATATTTTTCATCATGTGAAAGGGATGAAGCTGAGGACATTGACGACACTACGGCAGGCCATGCATCGACAAACGACCCCGACAACGATGGCGCTCATTCCTCACCAACATGATGAAATTCTTCAAGGGGCGTTAGTCCTCACTTTTTCGTCCCTTTTGGTCTTCGATGACAAAGGGGGAGAAATTTTGAGTTAGTCTTCAAGCGGGTCTCTTATATGGGCTTATTTTTGTTTAAGTTTCAACTCTCGCTCTTCTGAAGCTTTTGATGTTTAAGTTGTAAACTTAAGTCCGATGGTGGTCCGACTCTTTTGAACTGCTTTCTACATGCTTATTTCATCAAGCACCTTAGTGCATGCATGCTGAATTTCGTCAGAAACCATTTTTCATCATGCATTTCAAATTCTTGATATCATATGATAAATGCGTGTATGAATTACAAGATATAGGGGGGTTCTCCATGTTTGTAACCTGCAATGTGCATTTGCACTCCAAAGCAAAATCCTCAAATATGCACATCTTCAGAGGGAGTTCTTCTATATCTTGCAATCAAATTCCTCAAACTCTGTATTTACACTTCATAGTATTATCCCCGTTGAAAACTTAACCTATTTGTCATCAATCACCAAAAAGGGGGAGATTGTTAGTGCATCTAGTGCCCCTTAGTGATTTTGCTGTATTGAAGACTTATAGGTTAAGGAACTAATGTGTTTGTGTGTGTACACAAGCTCTATAAGTCGATGAGGAGTTTGATACATCCAGAGATTACCGAACCCTAAAAATGTATGTCTTCAACAGAAGACTTTGGTGAAGACTTTGCTGAAGACTTTGTATTCCCTGAAGACTTTGAAAATGAAGAAGTTGGTGTGACCTTAAAGATATAAACGAGGACTATGAAGCGTGAAGACTTTTGTTTTTGTAGTTTCATTTCCTTTCTATGAGTCATAGGAAACACTTTACTGTTAAAGGGGGACAAGGTAATACTAAGGAAAATTTCCAACTAATGCTCAACACAAAATCCTCAACACAACCAATCCTGCGAGTGAAGCCTTTGGAAATCTATTGCGGTTCAGTCAAGTTCTCCAGTGACAGAGACGAAGTTCTTCTGGTCCCTGAGGAAATTGATCTGACTGAGGAGTTAGGATTTCACCAGTGTGAATTGCCTACAAGTGAGGAACATTATATGTCTGAGGACTTTCATAATTCGAAATTCCAACCGTTGATGTGCTTAGTGCCAACTGTCCCCATACATAATATCCACATAACGGTCATATCATTGGGGGCATTCATGGCATATCATGTCAGGTTGCACCCTGGCTATAAATAGCCACCCCCCACAGCCACTAGTTAGTTCGATGCTCCGAGAGAGAAATGACACTTGTCATTAGAGAGGAACCCATCCTCTGAGGACTTTGAGAGAAAATCATCACTGAGGAAAACCCACAACCAAACCACCAAACCCAAAGTGATTGAGCATCACTGAAGAAATTCCTGTGTGGAACCTATGCTTGTTACCTTTGAGGACTGTGCATCCTCCAGACGGTTAGGCGTCATGGTCTAGTGCATCCTGCAGTAAATTAGGGATCACGAAGTGACCTTGGCCTAGAGCATCCAGCGGTAAATTGTGGATTGCCGGGTGACCAATTTGTGAGGGTTTTGGAACTCTACCTTGAAGACTTACCACGAGTGTTGGGCGAGGACTCTGTGACCTTACCTCCAGGAGAATACGGAAAGGACTATGTGTCCTAGGACTATGTGTCCTCTGGTTTAAATACCAGGCTGCTCCAAACCATACGTACGACTGTCACAGCACTTGGAACTGGGTCATCAAACCATTGTCTTCATTGGGCTACCTGGTTCTATTTCCTCAACCCCCTTATTCCTCGTATACTTGTTGATGAAATTGATCGTTACTGTTTGAAGAATTTGACTGTAGACTTTCAAAATTTCCTCACCTCAAATTCTTCAAGTTACCTTGTTCATCACTGCCAATCCTGTATCATGCTACCTATAACTTGTGCATGTTGATTTCATCATTATGACTATGTTGTTGCTATGTTCCTCATGCACTTGAGTACTTGTTCTGCTGCCAGTTATTCATCACATTTCAAATTCCTCAAAGTTGAAATTCTTGAAGTGATGAATTTGTAAAAAATCGCCTATTCACCCCCCGCCTCTAGTCGATATAACACACTTTCACAAACAAACTAAGAAACAGAGCTTCAAGTTGAAACTTTTTCGAACCACGGAAATAATTGTAGGGTAGAGGAGACCTAGGCGTCATACTATTCCTACACAAGAACCTCATGTAGCTCAACCTAGGCATCAATCAAGCAGTAAACAAAGGGAGGACCTGACCCAACCCTGGTAGTTTAGTTTCACAAGCAGTATCGAAACTAGATCATAGCAACAACAAAATAGAACGAGAGGGATTGACCTAGTGTCCCATTGACTTCTTTGACTAAGTACCCCAATTTCCATCAGTGACAACAACCTCATGTGCATTTGCTATTTGTTCTGTGTGCCTCGCTGCTGGAAGCCATTTCATGGGGTAAATGAATTGACAACTAAAAACCCATGCTAGTAATAGGAAAAACATTGTCCAAACTACAGGAACTGCTCCAGAAGCCATCTATTTTCGAACATCTTCAGTAAACTTCAGACATCTAACTACAACAATCACTAAAAAGAACATGAACAAACTAAATGTGCACTGGGCACCTAGTGAGATTTCTCCATGCTAGCTATAGAAGCATTTTATGTCTAGCAGAGCACCAATGACTTGTTGGGGAACGTTGCATGGGAAACAAAAAATATCCTATGCACACACAAGTCTATCCATGGTGATGAGCATCTACGAGAGGGAGAGTGGATCTACATACCTTTATAGATCGCTAAGAGGGAAGCGCTAAGAAACCTTCTGTCTTTGCGATCCAAATCGCAATCCGTCCCGCGATCCAATCATGATCCGTCACGATCTAGCGCCGAACCGGCGGTACCTCCGCGTTCAGCACACGTACTGTTGGGGATATAACCCCGCAATATGACCCGCCCTGGAGGCTCCGGGTCATGTTGCTGGCTCATGAGCCGGCCCAAAGGTGAGCCAAAAGACGGGTGGCCCAGGAAGATAGATGGCTCAAGATGCGGGCCGTACGGTGGCCCGGACAAAGAAGACCCGGGCGTATAAGCCATCTCAGAGAAAACTTAGACAGGAAGATAGAGAGAGACTCGGACATAGAACGAGACTCGGTTAGACAATTGTAACGACCCGGGGATCCTGACCTCCTATATAAAGGCAGACCCATGGCGGCTTAGAGGACAGGTTATCGAGAACTAGGTTAAGCTTCTAGCTCCTTGTAATCGATACAACAAGCAATAACAACACAAGCAGGACGTAGGCTTTTACCTCGACTTGAGGGGCCGAACCTGGGTAATCCCGTGTCCTTCGTCCCGATCAACCCCTTTGAGTCCACCGCAATGGCGATAGCCCCGAACTCAAGTTCGGTAACCCGGACATCTGTCGTGACAAAACCACGACACGTACAGCTCGATGACGTCTCCGCCTTCTTGATCTAGCAAGCAGGGGCGGAGAGGTAGATGAGTTCTCCGACAATGCGACGGCATGGTGGCGATGGTGGTGGTGTTATCTCGGCAGGGCGATGCCTAGCGCTACCGAAACCGCGAATGGAGGAGAAAACGATCTAGGGAGAGAGAGGGGCTACAAGGGCTTCGTGTGTGCTCTTGGGGCGCCCCCTCCCCTCTATATATAGGTGGAGGGGCATGGATATCAGCCCATCAAAGCCCTAGGGCGCAGCCAAGGGGGAGGAGTTCGACTCTAGTCCAATTCGCTCCCTTTCCAAAACAAGGTGGACTTTCCACCTCTCCCAAGCCACATGGGTCGGCCTTGAGGGACTTGTGCGCCTGGCCCAATAAGGCCAGGGCGCCTCCCCTCAGCCCATGCAAATCCCTGGGACATGGTGGAAGCCTTGATAGACTTCCACACTCCTTCAGAAGTTTCCGGAACCTTCTAGAAGCTTACCGGTTCAATACCGGAAAAACCCAAAACTTTTCCGGTAGCCAAAATATGACTTCCCATATATAAATATTTACCTCCGGACTATTATGGAGCTCCTCATGATGTCCGGGATCTCATCTGAGACTCCAAAAAACCTTCGGTCACACACATACGTAACTCAACAATACCAAATCGTCACCGAACATTAAGTGTGTAGACCCTGTGGGTTCGAGAACTATGTAGACATGACCGACACAAATCTACTGTCAATAACCAATAGAGGGACCTGGTGTTGGGGAATGTTGCATGGGAAACAAAACATTTCCTACGCTTCACCAAGATCAATCTAGGAGATGAGCATCTACGAGAGGGGAGAGTGGATCTACATACCCTTGTAGATCGCTAAGCGGGAAGCGTTAAGAAACGCGGTTGATGTAGTTGAACGTCTTCATATCCAAATCACCGAGCGTCCCATGATCCAATCACGATCCGTCCCGATCTAGCGCCCAACGGACGACACCTCCGCGTTCGGCACACATATGGCTTGATGACGATTTCCGCCTTCTTGATCCATCAAGAGGGAGCCGAGAGGTAGACGAGTTCTCCGGCAGCGCGATAGCATTGTGGCGATGGTGATGGAGTAATTCTAGCAGGGCTTCACCTAAGCATCACTGAAAACCAATCTAGAGGAGAAACTATGATCTAGAGAAGAGGGCAGCACATGGCTGTTTTTCTGTGTCTCAAAACCCTCAAAACCTTTAGTATATATAGGAGGAGGGGAGGAGGAGGCTTGGCCCCCAAGGGTCCAGCCCCTAGCTTCGGCCGAAGTGGGAGGGAGGAGTCCTCCTCGTCCACTCCTAGTAGGATTAGGACTCCTTCCTTATTTCCCACTTTTGTCTTCTTTCCACCTTGGGTTTTCTTCCCTAGCCGCATGGGCTTCCTGTGGGCCTTCGGCCAGCCCACTAAGGGCTGGTATTCCTTCTCCCACAGCCCATGTAGCCTCTTGGGT
Organism: Hordeum marinum; assembly: GCA_022496015.1. Classification (NCBI taxonomy): domain Eukaryota; kingdom Viridiplantae; phylum Streptophyta; class Magnoliopsida; order Poales; family Poaceae; genus Hordeum; species Hordeum marinum. The sequence goes on from CM039676.1 coordinate 26,937,112, forward strand.
CGAAATACCCCTCCTGATGGTCCCCAGTACCCTCCCGGCAGTCCCGGTACACTATCGATGAGCCCGAAACTTTTCCGGTGACCAAAACAGGACTTCCAATATATCAATCTTTACCTCTGGACCATTCCGGAGCTCCTATTGACATACGGGATCTCATCCGGGACTCCAAACAACCTTCGGTCACCACCATGAAAAACTCCATACTTCTGAAACGTCACCAAACCTTAAGTGTGCAGACCCTGCGGGTTCGATAACTATGTAGACATGACCGAGACACCTCTACGATCAATAACCAATAGCGGGACCCGGATGACCATGTTGATTCCTACATATTCTACGAAGATCTTTATCGGTCGAACCTCTATGTCAAGGATTCAGTTAATCCCTTATGATGTTCCCTTTGTTCTTCGGTATGTTACTTGCCCGAGATTCGATCGTCAGTATCTTCATACCTAGTTCAACCTCGTTACCAGCAAGTCTCTTTACTGATCTCGTGGCTAACACTTAGTCACATTGCTTGCAAGGCTTATTGTGATGTTGTATTACCGAGTGGGCCCTGAGATACCTCTCCGTCACACGGAGTAACAAATCCCAGTGTTGATCCATGCCAACCCAACAGACACCCTCGGAGATACCTGTAGAGCACCTTTATAGTCACCCAGTTACGTTGCCATGTTTGATACACACAAGGCACTCCTCCGGTGTCCGTGAGTCGCATGATCTCATGGTCATAGGAACATATACTTGACATGTAGAAAACTATAGCAATAAACTGACACGATCATATGCTACGTTTATTGTTTGGGTCTTGTCCATCACACCATTCTCTTAATGATGTGATCCCGTTATCAAATGACATCTCATGTCAATGGCTAGGAAACCTTGACCATCTTTGATCAATGAGCTAGTTTACTAGAGGCACACTAGGGACAAAGTGTTGTATATATATCCACACATGCAATGTGTTTCCAGTCAATACAATTATAGCATGGATAATAAACAATTATCATGAACAAGGAAATATAATAATAACCATTTTATCATTGCCTCTAGGGCATATTTCCAACAATCTTCCACTTGCACAAGAGTCAATAATCTAGCTCACATCACTATGTGATTTACATTGTAATGAATCGAACACCCATAGAGTTCTGGTGTTGATCATGTTTAGCCCTTGGAAGAGGTTTAGTCAACGGGTTTACGACATTCAGATCCGTGTGTACTTTGCAAATATTTATGTCCTTCTCCTCGATGTAATCGTGGATGGAATTGAAGCGTCACTTTATGTGTCTGGTCCTCTTGTGAAACCTTGGTTCCTTGCCCAGAGCAATGGGACCAGTGTTGTCACAGAACAGAGTCTTTGGATTAAGTGCACTAGGCACTACTCCAAGATCTGACATGAACTGCTTCATCCAAACACCTTCCTTCGCTGCCTCCGAGGCTGCATTGTACTCCCCTTTGCATGTTGAATCAGCTACCACGCTCTACTTGGAATTGCACAGCTTGCCGCTCCCCCATTGAGAATAAATATGTATCTGGTTTGTGACTTAGAGTCATTCGGATCAGTATCAAAGCTTGAATCGACGTAACCCTTTACGACGAGCTCTTGATCACCTTGATAAACAAGAAACATTTCCTTAGTCCTTTTCAGGTACTTAAGCATATTCTTGACTGTCATCCAGTGCTCCATTCTAAGATCACTTTGAAACCTTCCAGCCATACTTATGGCATGGCTAACATTGGGTCTTGTGCACAGCATTGCATACATGATAGAGCCTATGGCTGAAGCATAGGGGATGACACTCATCTTCTCTCTATCTTCTGCAGTCACTGGGCATTGAGTCTTACTCAACTTCACACCTTGTAACACAGGCAAGAACCCCTTCTTGGACTGATCCATTTTGAACTTTTTCAAAACTTTACCAAGGTATGTGCTTTGCGAAAGTGCTATCAAGCATCTCGATCTATCTCTATAGATCTTAATGCCTAATATGAAAGCAGCTTCTCCCAGGTCCTTCATTGAAAAACTCTTGTTCAAATATTCCTTCACGCTTTCCAGCATTTCTATATTGTTTCCAATCAGCAATATGTCATCCACATATCATATTAGAAACGCTATAGAGCTCCCATTCACTTTCTTGTAAATACAAGCTTCTCCATAAACTTGTATAAACCCAAATGCTTTGATCACCTCATCAAAGCGATTATTCGAACTACGAGATGCTGGCACCAGTCCATAAATGGATCGCTGGAGTTTGCAAACTTTGCCAGCATTCTCTGGATCGACAAAACCTTCTGGTTGCATCATATGCAACTCTTCCTCAAGAAAACCGTTGAGGAACGCTGTATTGACATCCATCTGCCAAATTTCATAGTCGAAATATGCAGCTATTGCTAACATAATTCTGACGGACTTAAGCATCGCTACGGGTGAGAAGGTCTCATCATAGTCAACTCCTTGAACTTGTGAAAAACCCTTTGCCACAAGTCAAGCTTTATAGACGGTGATATTACCGTCCGCGTCCGTCTTCTTCTTAAAGATCCATTTGTTCTGAATGGACGTTCGCCCTTCAGGTAATACTTTCAAAGTCCATACTTTGTTTTCATACATGGATCCTGTCGTGAACGGACTTGGCTTCGAGGCCATTGCTAACGTGATGTACTCAAAGGGGTTGATGGGGACGAAAGACACGGATTTACCCAGGTTCGGTCCCTCAAGCCGAGGTAATAGCCTACGTCATGTTTGTGCTTGTATTGCTTGATGTATCGATTACAAGGGAGCTAAAGCTTGACCTAGTACTTGAAAACCTGATCTCTAAGTTGCCCCAGGTCTACCTTTATACAGGAGGTCAAGACCACGGGTCATACAAGTGGTAACCGACTCTCATTATCTATCCGAGTCTTCCTCTATCTTCTTGTCCAAGTTGTCCCCGGGCGGCTTACACACTCGGGTCTTCCGGGCCACCGTCCGGCCCATCTTATGAGCCGCTAAGCTTCCTGGGCTTTAGGACCACCGGCTCACTCTGGGGCCAATGTATGAGCCGTCAAGTATAACCCGGAGCCCTTAGGGCGGGTCTACCCGCGGGGTTATATCCCCAACATTAGGCCCCAGGATGATTTGAGCTTGCTCACTTCATCCTTTTGTTTTGCTCCTCGGGCGAGTCGCCCAGGAATGACCCACCATGACGTCACGTTGACCATGCAGAAAAAGATTCGCTGACGTACACACCAAATCTTCTCATTAAGTGACCAACCTGAAAATCGAGGCGTCCGCCTCGGCTGAAACGTTTCCATCGCCTAGATTTTCATGCTCATTCCACCTTATCCTTTTAAATAGGACCGCCCTAGGCGGATTTATTCTTCTCCCGCTCGCTCTTCGTCTTCCTTCTCTCAACGCGACCGCTTCCATCACCTCTAGCTCCGGCGTCGCCTCCGCTTCGCCGACGACAGGCTGCTACATCAACCTGTGTGAACCAGAATCTCATTCGCGTTTCACCGCACCATCGCCGATAAGCCCATGCTCTCTTAGATCCATTGCCGCTCTGGTAGGGTTTGTAGAAAGCTTTGCCGTCGTCGCTCGGGTTCTTCCTATGTCGTTGCTCAGGTTCTTTCGACACTGGCCACACCTTTAACGCTCATCCCTACCACGCCGTCGCATATGGGGCGGCTGTGCACAATGCGCGGACTCATCGCGGCTCCTTTGTACCGTTTTAGTTTCCTCCGCTTCGCCTGTTCTTCGCTAGGTATGAAAATAGGAACATTTCCCCTACTTTTGTAGATCCGTAAACATAGCGGTAGTTTGTGAAATATGTTTTCCAGGACTTAGCCGAATTTTACTCCCTTATTTGCTATGTTGACCCGCCACACTGCGCCGGCTCACATCAGCCGGATTGTAGCATCTTATATGTAGAATCTTTAGGCTCGTAAGCCACCATAGATATTGGTCTCCTCTTGACTCGCCGTGTTTAATTTGCACAGTCTTTGAACGGCCAGAATTTCTCGCGCCTTGAATTCCTGTAACTGGGTCGGGTCTTGCATTACGAAAGAGTTTTTGATGGACTTCGTTCATGCTGGCACTCTTCCTCCCAAACATGCCATCCACTGGCGGGTCCCGGGTGATGAATTGAAGCCTGTTCCCCAAGAAGGCAAAGTGGTTGTTTTCTCAGACCATATTCAGCGGGGTTTCGTGCCTCCCGGCTCAAAGTTCTTCCGCGATGTCCTTCATCTCTACAAGCTCCATCCTCAAGACCTCGCCCCCAATTCCATCTCAAACATCTGCAACTTTCATGTGCTATGTGAAGTTTTCTGCAAACCAAGCCGTCGGTAGGCCTATTCCGAGAGTTCTTTTACGCCAATCGTCAAACTGAAGTGAAGGCCGGTCTGAGTCTCGAGCTGGGCGGAATTTCTATCCAGAGGCGCTGGGACATCACCTTTCCGGCTATGCAGATGCCGAGTCATCCAAAGGACTGGAATAAAACCTGGTTCTATTGTAAAGATACTTCTCCAGAGGGTGAGCGTCCACTGTCAGGTTATCGTCATTCCCGGCTCAAGACAACTTCAGAGCTTCCTGGCTGGCTATCAGCTTTAGAGCGTGCAAGGTATGAGTCGGCTCATGCCAAGATTAGGGCCCTCATGGCCAACGGCTTAACCGGACTGGATCTGATCCGCTGCTGGATCTCCTGGCGGATCATGCCGTTAAGTCACAGGAACCGCCTTATGTGCGAGTACAAGGGTGAATATGACAGCTCATTATGCTTTAGCCGGTCAACTTTGACAGAGGACGACATCACCACTGCTATCAGGAGTCTCGTCCATGAGACATCCGGAGCTTGCAGCGCTATCGGGTTAATCCCCTTTAGTGCCACTAACCCGGCCCCAGATGTAAGGCAATTTCTTCTCCTTCATCTCTCTCACCATACTTGTACTTTGCTGATTCACTGCCATTAGTCGGCTTACTTTTTCAGGCAGACTCTGACTTCTGGAAGAAGGAGTACGTCCCTCCTTTAAAGAAAACTAAGAAGAAAGCCCCAGCTAAGAAGCCCAAGAAGGATGCCCTGCAAGAGGGATGGTTTGACCCGCCACAATCGTCCGGCTCAAAGGTAAAATCTTAGTTGTTTTCTGAGACTATATTTTCTCATTTCACTAACACCTGTTTTACTGACAGGATGATGTAGAGACCAGCCGCGCCAACGCCCCTGAGTAATCTATGTTTCTTCCAGCTCAGAATATTTTGTCCACCGAAAGCCACGGCGGGTTATTGGAAAAGTCCCTCTCTCTCATCCTCTTGCTTATCTGGATCCCCAATTTCTTTCAAAAAAGCAACAACAGGCTGAACATCGTTAGACCCGGAGCGCCGGCTCCACGGATCTTGCGTCCGGCTTACCAAATTCCCCAGCTCCAAAGAAGCGCCCTGCAGAGGTATGTATCTCCTATTTCACTGTTCTTACCTTTGCCATTTCAATATTGTCTTATCTTTTCTCAATTGTCTCTTAGAGGTCACCTTCCTCTGGCGCCTCTACGGCGACCGCCCTACCGCCACCCAAGATCAATCCGCTATAAGTATTTCCTTTAACCGTGCATTTTGCTCCCCTTGGCGGCTGTAATCCTTGGGTTCTGACGTTCGTTCTCTCCAGGGCTCAAGCAAAGCGCCGAAAGACGAACAAGTCCTCCCCTAGCCCTGCTGCTCAAGAGCCGGAGCATGACTAGCCGGATGAGTCACGACCGGATGTGTATCCCCCAGCCACACCCACGGGGCCGGCTGCTGAAGATATCATTCTAGAGAGCCCTCCAAGGGATCCTTCGAAGCCACCAAGTCCTGCCCAGACGACCAAGAATGCCACCACTCCGGACATCATGATCACCGGCTCTGGCTTTCAGTCTCCCCCGGCTCACGTGCTAACCAGGCATAAGGAGCCGACTGAAGCCTCAAAGAAGTTGGAATTTGAACCTTCCGCTTATGAGAAGTGACAGTCGAAGAGCTTCATGCTGGCTATATGAGCCGGCTATCAACTAGCCGAGATCTGGAGCTTCGACTAGTCAATCTGATGAAGAAGAAATACGAGGTACTCTTTTTCCTGTTATACCCTTCCATAGCCCCCAAGGGCCGGCTCAATCTAGTTCAAAGTTGAGCCGGGTCTTTCATGATCTTCCTTGCAGAAAAACCAAATCCGTAGCCCCCAAGGGCTGGCTCAATCTAGTTCAAAGTTGAGCCAGGTCTTTCCTGATCTTCCTTGTAGAAAAACCAAATCCGTAGCCCCCAAGGGCCGGCTCAATCTAGTTCAAAGTTGAGTCGAGACTTTTCCTGCCAAACTTCTGAAAATAAACATTAGCCCCCAAGTGTCATACATATTTCTTGTGATCTGGTTGGAGACTTGCCTATTGATGCTATGTTTTGATATGTCACAGGAAACTTTAACCGAAGCCGGGTCACAGTTGGCTGATCTGAAAACCAATCTGGCAGCTCAACAAACGGCTCGAAGTGCCACAAACGAGAAGTGTCGGCTCCTATCTGAGTAGTTGGTTAAAATCAAGGCCGACTTTGCCGCTTTTAAAGTGTCGGCCGAGTTTGAGAAAGCTTCCTTGGCCAAGCGGGCGTATGACGCTGATCAACGGCTGATAGCCGTATCAGATGAACTCCAAGCTTTGAAGCGTCATATTACCAGAATGACAGCCGCCCTCTTTGGTAAGATTCTGACAACTTGTGCTTCAATGGACATATAACCTTATACTGGCGACTCACCATTGAATTTCTGACTTACACAGGTCCTAGGAGCCGGCAACTGGCCTCTGACAGTCTGCTACCGTTGAAAGCTATCTACACCCCGACGGAGCAGCTCTACTGCGGCGCGGTGTGCACTATCAAGGCTGTGCAATACAAAGACAAAATTCCTTCAACTCTCAAAGGTGTCTTGGAGCTCTTGTCTACCATGCCCAAGCAGATTGCCGAATTAAAGAAATCAGCCGCCCGCCAAGGGGCGATCGCAAGCATCAGCCGGGCCTTATCTTTCTCTCCAGAGTTAACGTCAGCCGAAATGATGGATGGATTCCCTTCGAAGAAAGACGACGGCTCTGAGTTCACCAACGCTAAATACAGCCGGTGCGTGAAGGATTCTAGAGTGTTGGCTTCCATCTTAGCGGAAGAAGCTAACCTGACAACTTATCAGGCGGCTTATGGCCCTGACCAAAAGAGGATCCGTGACCCGACTTACGAGTGCAAGGACTTAACACCTGCCCGCAGTAAGGACCTTTTCGCCCCTGATCTTGAACCATCCACTTACTTTGCAGAAGGATCTTTTGCAGCTCTAACCGACTGCAACTGGGACTTGGACAATCTCCAAATCAGGGCCACCGAAGAGCCGGAGCAGGGTGACCTGCCAGCTAGCTAAATCTTTCATTGGAAAACTTGTAATAGCCGGCTCTCCATGACCCGCCGTGTGGCGTTGTAAAAGACTTGACTGAAATTTTGGGCTCCTCGGGGAGCGTATGTAATAGACCAGGTGTTACTTTTGCTTCTGCTGAATCTAGTTCTATCACGCTTTATAAAATGATTCGGCTCTTCGGCTGTCATTGTCTTTGTATGCTTTTTGTATTCTTTCCCGATTCTTCACAGCTTGTCTCCTTGAATGCATGAACACATATTTTCCACCGTTGAGAGGCCGGCTTAAACGCACAACCCGAAGATGTTATGTCTTCCCAGCGCATTGATAGGAAACTGTTGTTTGGATCGAGAGTCGGCCGAGAAGGTTTGATAAGCTTCTCCCGTAGGGCAATGGAAGCCCCCTATATCACTTATGCTGCTTTTTCAACATAGAAAACATCGGTTGCCAAGATTAGGTAAGCTAGACCCGGAGGTGGGAAGCCCCCTTGACAACCATGGCTAATCTGGTTAGCCGGAGATGGCATAAAGCCTGGCCGATAAGGCATTAGAAGCGATACCCAGAGGTAAGAATCTGCTCTCCGCAGGTTGTTTAGGGTTAGATAAGCTACACCTGGAGGTGGGAAGCCCACTTGACAACCATGGCTAATCTGGTTAGCCGGAGATGGCATAAAGCTTGGCCGATAAGGCATTAGAAGTGATACACGGAGGTAAGAAGCCGCCCTCCGCAGGTTGTTTAGGGTTAGATAAGCTACACCCGGAGGTGGGAAGCCCCCTTGACAACCATGGCTAATTTGGTTAGCCGGAGATGGCACAAAGCCTGGCCAATAAGGCATTAGAAGCGATACCCAGAGGTAAGAAGCCGCACTCCGCCGGTTGTTTAGGGTTAGATAAGCTACACCCGGAGGTGGGAAGCCCCCTTGACAACCATGGCTAAACTTGTAGGAGATATGCCCTAGAGGCAATAATAAATGTTATTGATTATCTCCCTGTTCATAATTAGGTTTATTTTCCATGCTATAACTGCTATGGTTCTCGAGTCTACAATAACCACGAGGCTTGAAGGAAGACTCATATGCATGTGTGGAATATTAAACGGCAAATTGTATTCCTAGTCTGGCCTCTAAGACTGGCTCAAGTATTGCATGATGATCCTGTTTTCCTGATCATGGGCATGTCTATGCCGACAATTTTGAGGGCACAATGTTAGAAGAACATTTGTGTTGAATCGACCCAAATTGATGTTTTGCTATGAGATACATTCATCATAAGTTAATGGTTAATAACACAGAAAAGTTAATGTTTGCATAATTCCTTAGACCATGAGAGTATCGAGTTTCTTCATGCTTGCTTCATGAACTTTGGGGTTTGTTAAACATCATCCCTAAATGGGTGGCTATTACGGCAGCTTACGGGTTCATGGAAAAGTATGTCAAGTAACTTGATAGCTCAAGATTGGGATTTTCTCCTCCGACGATGGAGAGATATCTCTGGGCCCTCTCGGTGTTAAGGTATACATCATCGGCTGGCCAGACATTTTGTGATTTGATCACGGGAATGCCGGAACACGGGAACGAGAAAAGAAAACAATACCGGTAATGAGGTAACTGGCATAGTGGACAAGTTCTTGATCCATGGGGATGCCAACATGTCTCACCTCGGGTATTTGTAACATATCGCGAAGCAACAAGAATAGATCATGGCAACTGGAGGTTCACTCGAATATTCATTCATGTGGGTATAGGGGTCAATATGGGTGTCCACGGCTCCGATGTTGATCATTGATCGGAAGGGGCTCCGGGTCATGTCGATGCTTCACCGAACCTATAGGGTCACACGCTTAAGGGTCATATATCTACTGAATTCTAGACAGGGAGTCTGAGAGAAAATCACCGAAAAAGTGTCGGACACCGGAAAAGTTCCGCACAGAGAACACCGGAACAGTTTCGGTAAAACTGAAAAGTTGTTTCAAGGGATACCATTAAGTCAAATTGGTTTTGGCAAACACCTGATAATTCTTGGAGGGTGCCAGAATCATTCTAGAAACTTCTGGGAATTTATCGAAAGAAAAACCGGAAATGTTCCGGAGCTACCGGAACTGCTTCAGATGCTTTTCACAGATGAAAATCACTAAATAGGAATTGTTTCGGAAAGTCTTGAAAATTATTTTAGTGGGTACTGGAAATTTTCTAAGCCCATATAAATATTTTCAGTTCGACCAGATGCTGAAAAATGTCATCGTGAATAGTGAAAGTGTTTTTTGGATATTTATGGAAAAGCACCTTTTTGGATATTTCCAAAAAGGCTTCTAGAAGGGATTGGGGAGCAAGGCACCTCATGGGGGGGCCTTGGGTTGGCCGGCCAAGCAAGGTGGAGCTCCTTGGAGCTCCACATGGCACCCTATTTTGCTTTATTCTTTATGTAAATGACATAAAGTGGGGGTACTTTTGGTATTTGTGAATGCCAACTTTACCCCTTGGCTTTCCTATAAATAGAGGTGAGTGGGCTGCCCACAAACCTCATCCTTTCTCTCATACACATGCCATGCATTATCTGGCTTCTTCTCTCCCTCCCACGAAAAGAGTTTCGTAGAGCCGAAAGGCTGTCTGGGTTCCAGTGGGAACTAGTTCTCGACGGCGAAGCCCTGCCGGAGAGATGACACCGTATGTGTGCAACTCTGTAGAGAGATCATAGTTTCGGTCTTAGTTCGAGAGTGCCTCCCGAAGGGCTGTCCGTGTGACCGTCCGAGTTTTGGAGGTCCTGCCGAAGGGCTGTCTGAGTGACAGTCCGAGTTTCGGAGGTCCTCCCGAAGGGCTGTCCGCAACACCGTCCGGGGGACTGTCCGACCGCCTCCCGGAGGGCTGTCTGTGGGGCAGCTGAGGGTATACATCCTTGCGATTGGGAGGTTATAAATCCTAGCTGCGGGGATCTGCACCGCCGATCGTCATCGACTCTACTTCCGCTGCGCTACGAGTCGGTAACGAAATAGATCAAACCTTGTATGCAGTCTCCATAGTGGTCCTGGGCTGGTGCGTAGGTCGGAATTTTTTTGTTTTCTTCTTTGTTACCCTATAGTGGCATCAAGAGCCGTGCTATGCGTAGATGCAGGTTGCGATCTAGAATACATAGAGATGTATGGGTGTTGCACAATATAATTAGGTAGTAGATGAGATCTATTGCTGAAAATTATTTGTGCGGGTAGCATATGAAATCTTTTACCCGATGTTCCTTTTGCTTCCCCTGAATTTGCATAGTCCTGATCTTGACGGAATGGTCGAATCTCACAAAGTTCTGGCAATCCGCGATCCTTTCATGCTGCTCGTGAGTATGCTGATTGACAGATCAACAAAGTGCTAATAGTTCTTTGGGTTCCACCATAGTTGAGAAAGATGGATGTTTTGCAGACGAAAGGGCAATGCAGATGTGATCTGCACATGGGTCACGCGTATGATGAAGTTTAGTATGGGGCTCGAGATTTTATTATCTCGTGTTTTATACACCCTGGAAAGTTAATCTAGCAACTTGAATTATCATACTTCATGATGGACGTTGGTAGTTTCGGTTTGTTTCAAAACCTTAGAAGCCACGTAAAACAAGTTTCTGCATGAACCGATTAGAGGCGTCTAACTTGGTTTTGTAGGATGGTTTGCATGTGCATATGATGTGGTATAGCAATGCTCATATTAATTTGATTATGTATGAGATGACTATATGAGGTAATACTAACATGACCTGCGTGTCATGATTCGGCATGATGGTTGTAGCCATATGATTGTCACTTTAATAACCTGCGTGTCAACCTTAAGTAATGCACTTATTTTATTAGCTATAGAGATAGCAATATTATCTTGTGCATCGACAAGGTGGTGTCAATCTTCGTGAAGGTGAGCACCAACGCGAATGCCGAAGACAAAGGAATGAAAGACTTCTCCGTTAGAAAGGGCTATACCATGCCATGCTATTATGAATTGCCTGAGATGTTTATCCCTCTTGATTCACCCTTCTTGATTGCGCGGTAGTCGCTTTTTATTAGGGTGATCTCTCACAAAATATCAAGTAGTTAGTGTTCTCCCAAGTGTAGCACCGTCACAGCACCTATCTCTTCGGGGTATCACATGGTTACATGGGTATGAACGATTAGAGAAGTGTGAGGCGGGTGAGTTGAGACCTTGCAGCGAGATCACTTGGTTGTCTTGACGTTCAGGCATGAAAGTCATGACCTCGGAACACACGCATCGAAAGATGAACAAGAGTCACAGAGATGTGATTGGCAAGTTGGCCTACCAATTGAAATTCTCGTCACTTGAGATGGTTACAACCTTGACGTTGAATTGAAAGTTGGGTCTTGCATCACTCAAAATCAATTATGAGAGATATTGTTTTGAGTGGGAGCGCACTGTAGAATTAACTTTTTTAATTCTCAGTGCAATTAATTTGAACAATGTCTAAATGTGATTTGCATAATAGTTGTAGAATAATGGCTCGCGTTTCCACCTTCCCTATTAAAATTGAATAGTTGTTAAATATCTGGTTAAAACTTTACGGTTGGTAACGTAATGTGAGGATTGTCCTCAAGAGTGAAAAGAAGGACTTTGTCCTATCGCATGCTTTCGGTATTCTCCCTCTAATGCTATGGATCATGTGACTCTCATCCTTCGATCCAAAAGCTAGAAATCCTTTTCAGTCAGAGTGCAATATGTTTGCTTCCATGAGACCCGAACTTCGAAAGTTTGGATAGTTATGTGATATTCATGGAATCTGAAAATCATTTTCAGAGACAGACAAAAGCTAAAAGATATGAGATATCCAAAGCAATGTTTGTTTGCAAACTATAAGTAAAGGAGTTTACTATGCATTAGACTGATAAGAGAGGGATCCAGGAGAACGCCTGTCATATGATGAAAGGTGAATAAAACAGCAACTTAAAGAGAAAGGAAGTGGCCGAAGGGTGTTAGTAAGACTTCCACGCCTAGGAAGTCTGGGGCTAACGCCACTCTTAAGTTGGGTACTTCTTCTGAGAGTAGGAAAAATACTGAAAAGTTAAACATTTAGAAGTATGATGGCAAAAGGAAAGAAGACTGGAATATCCAGCTCATGTATGAATGTCATACAAGTTTTTGATGTATAGAAGGCTGGTCAAAGATATAGTTCTTGGGAATTATGGTTAAACATGTTAATCACTAATTCTTGGGTATTGTGAGTTGGTCACAAAGATACCCGCTCGATTGCATTCTGTTGCAACTCGATGTAAGAACTACCATGGCCTGAAAGACTAGCCAGGGATGAGGTTTAGATACACGCAGGGAACATAGTAAATGTTACTATATCTTCCATCGGTGTATTCCCTATGTATTAAGTTTCATAATTCATTTTAGAGTTTCACACTCTAGCCCTTTGCATAAGGTATCTTGCAAGAAGGTTGTTCATAAGGGAACTTTTCATGTTCGGTGTTATGAATAACATAAGGGCCATACTTTCATTATGAATGAGACGTATGTTATGAATATTGATAATAATACATTACCTCTGGGTTTACTTTTATAATTCATTTTAGAGTTTCTTACACTCTAGCCCATTGCACAATGTTTGTTTCAAAAGAGTTGTTCATAAAAACAATAATTGTTGTCCAGTATTATGAATAACATGAAGGGCCATGCTTCTATCCTAGATGGGATGTATGTTATGAATATTGATGGAAATATGATACATCCATAACACTTACGCTAAATGTTGCAAGACTAAAAGAATACCACATATGTGTGGCATTGCATTTGGTCACATTGGAGAAACCCGCATGGAAAATTCCATTATGATGGATTTTGAAGTCGTTTGATTTTGAATCATCTGACATTTGAAACTTCCCTCCAAAAGGTGAACTAACTAAAATACCGTTCACAGGCCATAAGGAACGAGCAAAGAATTTATTGATGATCATACATTTGATGTATGTAGTCCGATAAATATTGTTGCAAACAGTGGATTTGTCTACCTTCAAAAATGACTCAAGTAGATATATGGATATTTACTTGATGAGACGTAAGTCTGGATCTTTTGAAATCATTGGAAAGGTTTTCAAAAATGAAGTAGAAGTTATTGTACCAAGAAAATTATGTTTCTGCAATTTGATTGCGAAAAGGAATATTTGAGTTACAAGTTTAGCGAATGTCTGATGAGTTGTGAAAAGAGTTTCATAACTTGCACCTCCCGGAACACCACTGCAAGTGGAAAGTCTGTGAAGATGTAATCAAACCATTTATGACATGGTAAGATCAAAGATGACATAAATAGATTTGCCATTATCCCTTTTATAGAGTGATGCTTTAGAGACTGCGGATTTTACACTGAAAAGAGATCCATCAGGTCTGTTGAAATAACGCCATGGTATGGTATGCCCAACCATGTTATATCTTTTCTTAACATTTGGAATATGGGGCTTGTGTAAAAGGTTACAAACCTATTCCAAATCAGACAAGTGCTACTTTGTATGGTTATTCCAAGTCATTGGGTATTCCCCCACCACTATACCGAGGCAAAGGTTTTTGCCACAAAACGGTATGATTTTAAAGAGAATAGTTCTTACAAAAGGTGAGTGGGAGGACAGTGCAACTCGATGAAATAACCAATATCTTCGTCATCAGTTCAAAGGAAAGAAACCCTGGAAATGATTCTGTTGTTTCCTACTACGACTGATATGGAAGTCTCTACAATAAAATGTATGGACTTCGGTCGAATGTGAAGCCGAACCACGTAGGCAAAGCTCATGCAAACCTATCAGGTGCACAAATGAGATATTGTTGTTAGACAACAGTATACCTACAATACACAAGGAAGCGTTGATGGGACCTAACTCCGGGATTGGCTAAATGCCAATACAATCCGATATAGTTTCCATATAAGTGATTCAAGATTAAAACTTGGATACACCTTTCAGAGGACTTAGAGTCTAACGAATATTTATGGAACTAAAAACTGATATGGATAAAAATGTTTTATCCATGAAGCTCGACTTGTTGAAATAACAAGTTCAAGGAGTTGACTACGATGAGGTTGTTTCACCGTAGCGATGCTTAAGGTCGGTTCGGGTTGAACTAGCAATTAATACATATATCAATCATGAGATATGAAACATGGATGACAAAAGGATTTCCATCTAATGAAAATGAAACCTAGGACTTGTATGTGATACAGTCCAAAGTAATTTGTCGATCCAGAGGATGCTAGTAAGTATGCAAACTTCAGAGTTCCAGCAATGGACAGAAGAGAGCAAAATGGAGTTGGAATCTTCGTGGTTTGATGAAATGGTCAAAAGGGTTTTTAACTTCATCAACGGGTAACGAAGATGCTTGTGATTCAAGAAAGTAAGTGGGAGCATAATAATATTTCAAAACGTTGTGTGCTTGACACATTGTTAATTGGAAATAAATTTCTTGACACAAATTAGGACTTCATTTGAAAATAGTTTTGCGATGAAGTGCTTAGGCTAAATAGCCTCAATATTAGGCATGATGATCTATGGAGATAGATTTACCTAATGGGGCTAAGAAATGAATACATATTGACAAGGTGCTAAAACCTTTTAGCATTAAAAACGCCAAGGAATGATTCTTGCCAAAGTCACATGGAAAGAGTTTTTGCAAGACTCAGTGTCCCAAAACACTGACGAGTAAAATACATGATGGAGATTCCACACACTCTAGTGTTTGGATTAAATCATGTATTCCATGGTATGTAAAAACAACCAGATATGTCCGATACTCCCAAGTTGTTGCGAGTATAGATACCAAAGTGATCAAAGCACTGATAAAGGGACAACAGTGAAAGATGTCATTAAGTACTAGAGTAGTGATGATGACATGTTTTCTCGCAAGCAGAGATTATGAAGTGCTCGTTGTAAGTAATTACATCGATACAGTCTTCATCAATGCTCCATGTGATTTTTGATTTAAGTTAAGGGTTTTTGTGTAGTACACAATATGGTGGCACGGTAGTTGGAAGATGTTCCAAACAAGATACTGTAGCGAATTCTATAACAAAGGCTAAGTATGTTGACGCTTTGGAAGCGACAAAGAAGTTGTTGAACCATATAGTTCATTCATGAACTTAGTATGGTTCCAAGATGGCTTTGGTCCATGAGACACTATTGCAGATAGTTGCTCCATAGCTCAGTCTGAGGAATCATGTTTCGACCAATGATTCATGCATATGCAAAGCCAATTTCACACAAAATACGAATTTTGTGATAGCGTGAAAACGCGAGGATATGCAAAGTTACACACGGAGCTGAAGTTGTCAGATCCGCTGGACATCAGGCTATACCACAAGCGAAGCACATTTTACACTAGTATGCCATAGGTGTAAAGTGCATTAGCATTGACTAGATTATTGACTCTAGTGCAAGTGGGAGTCTGTAGGAGATATGCCCTAGAGGCAATAATAAATGTTATTGATTATATCCCTGTTCATAATTAGGTTTATGTTCCATGCTATAACTTCTATGGTTCTCGAGTCTACAATAACCACGAGGCTTGAAGGAAGACTCATATGCACGTGTGGAATAATAAATGGTAAATTGTATTCCTAGTCTAGCCTCTAAGACTCGCTCAAGTATGGCATGATGATCCTGTTTTCCTGATCATGGGCATGGCTATGCTGGCAATTTTGAGGGAACAATGTTAGAAGAACATTTGTGTTGAATCGAACCAAATTGATGTTTTTCTATGAGATACATTCGTCATAAGTTATTGGTGAATAACACAGAGAAGTTAATGTTTGCATAATTCCTTAGACCATGAGAGTATCGAGTTTCTTCATGCTTGCTTCATGAACTTTGGGGTTTGTTAAACCTCATCCCTAAATGGGTGGCTATTACGGCGGCTTACGGGTTCATGGAAAAGTATGTCAAGTAACTTGATAGCTCAACATTGGGATTTTCTCCTCCTACGATGGAGAGATATATCTGGGACCTCTCGGTGTTACAGTATCCATCATCGTCTGGCCAGCCACTTTGTGATTTGATCATAGGGATGCCGGAACACGGGAACAAGAAAAGAGAACAATACTGGTAACGAGGTAACTGGCATAGTGGACAAGTTGTTGATCCACAGGGATGCCAACATGTCTCACCTCGGGTATTTGTAACATATCGCGAAGCAACAGGAATAGCTCACGGCAACTGGAGGTTCACTCGAATATTCATTCGTGTGGGTATAGGGGTCCATATGGGTGTCCACGGATCCGATGTTGATCATTGATCGGAAGGGGTTCCGGGTCATGTCTATGCTCCACCGAACCTATAGGGTCACACGCTTAAGGGTCATATATCTGCTGAATTCTAGACAGGGAGTCTGAGAGAAAATCACCGAAAAAGTTTCGGACAACGGAAAAGTTCCGCAGAGAGAACACCGAAACAGTTTCGGTAAAACTGAAAAGTTGTTTCAGGGGATACCATTAAGTCAAATTGGTTTCGGCAAATGCCTTATAATTCTTGGAGGGTGCCAGAATCATTCTAGAAACTTCTGGGAATTTTCCGGAAGAAAAACCGGAAATGTTGAGGAGCTGCCGGAACCGCTTCAGATGCTTTTCACAGATGAAAATCACTAAACCAGAATTGTTTTGTAAAGTGTTGAAAATTATTTTAGTGGGTACTGGAAATTTTCTAAGCCCATATAAATATTTTCAGTTCGATCAGACGCTGAAAAATATCGTCGTGAATAGTGAAAGTGTTTTTTTGGATATTTATGGAAAAACACGTTTTTGGATATTACCAAAAAGGCTTCTAGAAGGGATTGGGGAGCAAGGCACCTCATGGGGGGGTCTTGGGTTGGCCGGCCAAGCAAGGTGGAGCTCCACATGGCACCCTATTTTGCTTTATTCTTTAGTAAATGACATAAAGTGGGGGTACTTTTGGTATTTGTGAATGCCAACTTTACCCCTTGGTTTTCCTATAAATAGAGGTGAGTGGGCTGCCCACAGACCTCATCCTTGCTCTCATACACATGCCATGCATTATCTGGCTTCTTCTCTCCCTCCCACGAAAAGAGTTTCGTAGAGCCGAAAGGCTGTCTGGGTTCCGTTGGGAACTAGTTCTCGACGGTGAAGTCCTGCCGGATAGATGACACCGTATGTGTGCAACTCTATAGAGAGATCATAGTTTCGGTCTTAGTTCGAGAGTGCCTCCCGAAGGGCTGCCCGTGTGACCGTCCGAGTTTTGGAGGTCCTCCCGAAGGGCTGTGTAAGTGACAATCCGAGTTTCGGAGGTCCTCCCGAAGGACTGTCCGCGACACCGTTCGGGGGACTGTCCAACCGCCTCATGGAGGGATGTCCGCGGGGCAGATGAGGGTATACATCCTTGCGGTTGGGAGATTATAAATCCTAGCTGCGGGTATCTACACCTCCGGTCGTCATCGACTCTACTTCCGCTGCGCTACGAGTCGGTAACAAAATAGTTCAAACCTTGTATGCAGTCTCCATAGTGGTCCTAGGCTGGTGCATAGGTCGGAAATTTTTTGTTTTCTGCTTCGTTACCCTACAAATCTGGTTAGCCGAAGATGGCATAAAGCCTGGCCGATAAGGCATTAGAAGTGATACCCGGAGGTAAGAAGCCGCCCTCCGCCGGTTGTTAGGGTTAGATACCCATCGGTAAAAAACTCCTGATACGTCCATTTTGCATCATACTTTTATATTTATATTTATCATATTATGAGCTGTTATTACACATTATGGTACAATACTTATGCCTTTTCTCTCTTATTTTACAAGGTTTACATGAAGAGGGAGAATGCCGGCAGCTGGAATTCTGGGCTGGAAAAGGAGCAAGTTTGATATGTCTATTCTGCACAACTCCAAAAGCCGTGAAAATAAGCGAGGAATTATTTTGGAATATATAAAAAATACTGGGCGGATGAAATACTAGAGGGGAGCCACCAGGAGGCCACGAGCCTGCCAGGCGCGCCCCACCCCCTAGGCGTGCCTGGGAGCTCGTGGGCCTCCTGTAGCCCCTCTAGCCCCCATCTTCTTCGATATGAAGGGTTTCATCCTAGAAAAAAATCAAGGTAGAGCTTTCGGGAAGAAACGCCGCCGCCACGAGGCGGAACTTGAGCAGAACCAATCTAGAGCTCCGGCAGGGCCATGCTACCGGGGAAACTTCTCTCCCAGAGGGGGAAATCGTCGCCATCATCATCACCAACACTCCTCTCATCGGAGGGGACTCATCTCCATCAACATCTTCATCAGCACCATCTCATCTCCAAACCCTAGTTCATCTCTTGTATCCAATCTCCGTCTCGCGACTCTGATTGGTACTCGTAAGGTTGCTAGTAGTGTTAATTACTTCTTGTAGTTGATGCTAGTGGGTTTACTTGGTGGAAGATCATATGTTCAAATCCTTAATGCTATTCAATACCTCTCTGATCATGAACATAATTATGCTTTGTGATTAGTTACATTTGTTCCTGAGGACATGAGATAAGTTTTGCTAATAGTAGTCATCTGAATTTGGTATTCGTTCGATATTTTGATGCGTTGTATGTTGTCTCTTCTCTAGTGGTGTTATGTGACATCGACTACATGACACTTTACCATTATTTGGTACTAGAGGAAGGCATTGCAAAGTAATAAGTAGATGATGGGTTGCTAGAGTGACAGAAGCTTAAACCCTAGTTTATGCGTTGTTTCGTAAGGGGCTGATTTGGATCCACTAGTTTAATGCTATGGTTAGACTTCGTCTTAATTCTTCTTTCGTAGTTGCGGATGCTTGTGAGAGGGGTTAATCATAAGTGGGATATTTTTCCAAGTAAGGACAGCACCCAAGCACCGGTCCACCCACATATCAAACTATCAAAGTAGCAAACGCGAATCATATGAACAAGATGAAAACAAGCTTGACAATAATTCCCATGTGTCCTCGGGAGCACTTTACCTTATATAAGAGTTCGTTCAGGCTTGTCCCTTGCTACAAAAGGGATTGGGCCATATTTCTACACCTTTTTTACTATTGTTACTTGCTACTCGTTACAAATTATCTTATCACACAACTATCTGTTACCGACAATTTCAGTGCTTGCAGAGAATACCCTACTGAAAACCGCTTGTCATTTCCTTCTGCTCCTCATTGGGTTCGACACTCTTACTTATCTAAAGGGATACGATAGATCCCCTATACTTGTGGGTCATCAAGACTCTTTTCTGGCGCCGTTGCCGGGGAGTGAAGCGCCTTTGGTGAGTGGAATTTGGTAAGGAAACATTTATATAGTGTGCTGAAATTTATTGTCACTTGTCACTATGGAAACGAATCCTTTGAGGGGCTTGTTCAGGGTATCTTCACCTCGACCGGAAGCACAAAGAGTTTCTCCTAAACCTACTGCACCTACTGAAAATATTTATTATGAGATTCCTTCGGGTATGCTAGAGAAACTGTTGGCTAATCCTTTTACAGGAGATGGAACATCACATCCTGACTTGCATCTAATCTATGTAGATGAAGTTTGTGGTTTATTTAAGCTTGCAGGTTTGCCCGAGGATGAGGTCAAGATGAAGGTCTTTCCCTCATCTTTGAGGGATAAAGCATTGACATGGTATAGGCTATGTGATGATACTGGATCATGGAACTACAACCGATTGAAATTGGAATTTCATCAAAAGTTTTATCCTACACATTTGGTGCATCGTGATCGGAATTATATCTATAATTTTTGGCCTCGTGATAGAGAAAGTATCGCTCAAGCTTGGGGGAGGCTTAAGTCAATGTTATATTCATTCCCCAACCATGAGCTCCCTAGAGAAATTATTATTATGAACTTTTATGCTCGGCTTTCTCATGACAATCGCACCATGCTTGACACTTCTTGTACCGGTTCTTTTATGAAGAGAGATATTGACTTCAGATGGGATTTATTGGAAAGAATTAAACGCAATTCTGAAGATTGGGAGTTTGATGAAGGTAAGGAGTCAGGTATGAATCTTAAGTTCGATTGAGTTAAATCCTTCGTAGAAACAAATACTTTTCGTGATTTTAGCGCTAAACATGGACTTGACTCTGAGATAGTAGCTTCTTTATGTGAATCATTTTCTACTCATATTAATCTCCCTAAGGAGAAGTGGTTTAAATATCATCCTCCCATAGAAGTTAATGTAGCTAAACCCGTTCCAGTTGAAGAGAAAGTTATTGCTTATAATGATTCTATTGTTCCTACTGCTTACATTGAGAAACCACATTTCCCCATTAGAATAAAGGATCATGCTAAAGCTTCAACTGTGATACGTAAGGGCTACATTAGAACACCTACACCCCCTGAGCAAATTAAAGTTGAACCTAGTATTGCTATTATTAAAGATCTCTTGACCGATAATGTTGATGGGAATGTTATTCAATTCTGTGAAGCTTCTGCTAGAATTGCTAAACCTCATACTAGAGACAAACATAAACCTGTAGTTGGCATGCCTGTTGTTTCTGTTAAGATAGGAGATCATTGTTATCATGGTTTATGTGACATGGGTGCTAGTGTTAGTGCAATACCTCAATCTTTATATAATGAAATTAAAGATGAGATTGCACCTGTCGAAATGGAATTTATTGATGTTACTATTAAACTTGCTAATAGAGATGCTATCTGCCCTGTGGGGATTGTTAGTGACATGTTGAAGTCTTGTGTGTTAAAACTAAGTATCCTACTGATTTTCTTGTTCTTGCTACGACACAAGATAGCTTTTGTCCCATCATATTTGGTAGACCTTTCCTCAATACTGTTATTGCTCAAATTGATTGTGAGAAACAAACTATTACTGTTGGCTTTGGAGGTGTGCCACATGAATTTAATTTTTCTAAGTTTGGTAGACAACCTCATGAAAAATAATTGTCTAGTAAGGATGAAATTATTGCTCTTGCTTCTGTTGCTATGCCTCCTACTGACCCTTTAGAGCAATACTTGCTTGAACATGAAAATGATATGCATATGGATGAAAGGTGTTGGAAATATGCCCTAGAGGCAATAATAAATTACTTATTATTATATTTCCTTGTTCATGATAATCGTTTATTATCCATGCTATAAATGTATTGATTGCAAACTCATTGCATGTGTCGGTAAATAGACAACACTGTGTCCCTAGTATGCCTCTAGTGAAATAGCTCGTTGATCAAAGATGGTCAGGGTTTCCTAGCCATTAACATGTGATGTCATTTGATAATGGGATCACATCATTAGGAGAATGATGTGATGGACAAGACCCAAACTACAAACGTAGCATATGATCGTGTCAGTTTATTGCTATTGTTTTCTGCATGTCAAGTATATGTTCCTATGACCATGAGATCATGCAACTCACGGATATCGGAGGATTGCCTTGTGTGTATCAAACGTCGCAATGTAACTGGGTGATTATAAAGGTGATCTATAGGTATCTCCGATGGTGTCTGTTGAGTTGGCATGGATCGAGACTGGGATTTGTTACTCCGTGTGATGGAGAGGTATCTCGGGGCCCACTCGGTAATACAACATCACAATGAGCCTTGCAAGCAATGTGACTAATTGTTAGTTGTGGGATCTTGTATTACGAAACGAGTAAAGAGACTTGCCAGTAACGAGGTTGAACTAGGTATGGAGATACCGACGATAAAATCTCGGGCAAGTAACATACCGAAGAACAAAGGGAACGTTATACGGGATTATCTGAATCCTTGACATAGAGGTTCGACCGATAAAGATCTTCGTAGAATATGTAGGAACCAATGTGGACGTCCAGGTCCCGCCATTGGTTATTGACTGTAGAGGTGTATCGGTCATGTCTACATAGTTCTCAAACTAGCAGGGTCTGCACACTTAAGGTTTGGTGACGTTTCGATAGTGTAGAGTTATGTATGGTGGTGACTGAAGGTTGTTTGGAGTCCCGGATGAGATCCCAGACATCACGAGGAGCTCCGGAATGGTCCGGAGGTAAAGATTCATATATAGGAAGTCCCAGTTTGGTCGCCGGAAAAGTTTCGGGCTCATCGGTAGTGTACCGGGAGTGTCGCTAGTGTACCGGGAGACCTCCGGGAGGGGTATTTCGACCCAAGAGGCTTCATGGGCTGTGGGAAAGTAATAACCAGCCCTTAGTGGGCTGGGGGAACAACCACAATAGGCCCATGTAGCTGGAAGAAAGAAACCCAAAGGAAAAAGGTGGAAAAGGCAAAAAAGGAAGAGTCCCATGTTGGAAATATGCCCTAGAGGCAATAATAAAATGGTTATTATTGTATTTCCTAGTTCATGATAATTGTATATTATTCATGCTATAATTGTTTTAACCGGAAACCGTAATACATGTGTGAATACATAGACCACAACATGTCCCTAGTGAGCCTCTAGTTGGCTAGCTCGTTGATCAACAGATGGTCACGATTTCATGACCATGGACATTGGATGTCGTTGATAATAGGATCACATCATTAGGAGAATGATGTGATGGACAAGACCCAATCCTAAGCATAACACAAGATCGTGTAGTTTGTTTGCTAAAGCTTTTCAATGTCAAGTATCATTTCCTTAGACCATGAGATTGTGTAACTCCCGGATACCGTAGGGATGCTTTGGGTGTGCCAAACGTCACAACGTAACTGGGTGGCTATAAAGGTACGCTACGGGTATCTCCGAAAGTGTCTGTTGGGTTGACACGAATCGAGACTGGGATTTGTCACTCCGTGTGACGGAGAGGTATCTCTGGGCCCACTCGGTAAGACATCATCATAATGAGCTCAATGTGACTAAGGAGTTAGCCACGGGATGATGTATTATGGAACGAGTACAAGAGACTTGCCGGTAACGAGATTGAACAAGGTATAACGATACCGACGATCGAATCTCGGGCAAGTACCATACCGATAGACAAAGGGAATTGTATACGGGGTTGATTGAATCCCTGACATCGTGGTTCATCCGATGAGATCATCGTGGAGGACGTGGGAGCCAACATGGGTATCCAGATCCCGCTGTTGGTTATTGGCCAGAGAAGTGTCTCGGTCATGTCTACGTGTCTCCCGAACCCGTAGGGTCTACACACTTAAGGTTCGATGACGCTAGGGTTATAGGGAAATGGTATACGTGATTACCGAAGGTTGTTTGGAGTCCCGGATGAGATCCTGGACGTCACGAGGAGCTCCGGAATGGTCCGGAGGTAAATATTGATATATAGGAAGTCCAGTTTTGGTCACCGGAAAGTTTTCGGGCTCATCGGTATTGTACCAGGAGTGCCGGGAGGGTGCCGGAGGACCCCCGGGAGGGGTGTGACGACCAGAGGACTACATGGGCCCTTAGAGGAGGTGTGCCATCCCATATTGGGCCAGCCAAGACCTCCTAGAAAGGCCCATGCGGCTGGGATCTAGAGATAAGGGCATAGGAGTTTGAAAAGGAGGACATCCACCTCCCTTGTGGGAGGTGGACTCTATCCCTAGCTCGGCCGAACCTCTCCTCCTTGGAGGTGGGGTCAAGCCAGCCCTCCCTCTCCCTCCTCCTATATATACCCAAGGGTTTTGCCTCTTGAGAACAGATCTGAACTCTCTCTCTCTCTCTCGGTGAAGCTCTACCTCTCTTCTTCCTCCTCCGCAGCGCTTGGCGAAGCCCTGCCAGGATACCTTGCTACTCCACCACCACCATGCCGTCGTGCTGCTGCTGGAGCTCTTCCCCAACCTCTCCTTCCTCCTTGCTGGATCAAGGCGTAGGAGACATCACTGGGCTGCACGTGTGTTGAACGCGGAGGTGCCATCCGTTCGGCACTTGATTGGATCTACCGCGATCTGAATCGCTGCGAGTACGACTCCACCAACCGTGTTCTAGCAACGCTTCCGCTTAGCGATCTTCAAAGATATGAATATGCAATCTCTCCACTCTCGTTGCTGGTTTCTCCATAGATAGATCTTGGTGACACGTAGGAAATTTTTTGATTTACTACTACGTCTCCCAACAGTGGCATCATGAGCTAGGTCTATGCGTAGAATCTATGCATGAGTAGAACACAAAGCAGTTGTGGGCGTCGATTTTGTCAATATGCTTGTCGTTACTAGTCTTATCTTGATTGGAAGGTATTGTGGGATGAAGCGGCCCGGACCAACCTTACACGTACGCTTACGTGAGACCGGTTCCACCGCCTGACATGCACTAGTTGCATAAGGTGGCTAGCGGGTGTCTGTCTCTCCCACCTTAGTCGGATTGGATTCGATGAAAAGGGTCCTTATGAAGGGTATATAGCAATTGGCATATCACGTTGTGGTTTTGGCGTAGGTAAGAAACGTTCTTGCTAGAAACCTATAGCAACCACGTAAAAACTTGCAACTAAAAATTAGAGTACGTCTAACTTGTTTTTGCAGCATATGCCGTGTGATGTGATATGGCCAAAAGGATGTGATGTGATGCATTGTTATGTATGAGATTGATCATGTTCTTGTAATAGGGTTCACGACTTGCATGTCGATGACTATGACAACCGGCAGGAGCCATAGGAATTGTCTTATTTTATTGTATGACCTGCGAGTCAATCATAAACGCCATGTAATTACTTTACTTTATTGCTAAGTGTTAGCCATAGTAGTAGAAGTAATAGTTGGCGAGACAACTTCATGAAGACACAATGATGGAGATCATGGTGTCGTGCCGGTGACAATGATGATCATGGTGCCCCGAAGATGGAGATCATAGGAGCAAGATGATATTGGTCATATCATGTCACTATATTGATTGCATGTGATGTTTATCATGTTTACATCTTATTTGCTTAGAACGACGGTAGTAAATAAGATGATCTCTCAATAAAATTTCAAGAGAAGTGTTCACCCTAACTGTGCACCGTTGCTAAGGATCGTTGTTCCGAAGCACCACATGATGATCGGGTGTGATAGGTTCTAACATTCGCATACAACGGGTGTAAGCCAGATTTACACACGCGAAACACTTAGGTTGACTTGACGAGCCTAGCATGTACAGACATGGCCTCGGAACACGGAAGACCGAAAGGTCGAACATGAGTCATATAGAAGATACGATCAACATGAAGATGTTCACCATGGATGACTAGTCCGTCTCACGTGATGATCGGACACGGGCTAGTTGACATGGATCATGTGTCACTTAGATGACTAGAGAGATGTCTATCTGAGTGGGAGTTCACTGAATAATTTGATTATGTGAACTTAATTATCATGAACTTAGTCTAAAATTGCCTTTACTATCTATTTGCAGATCCAATGGCCAACGCAAATGTCAACCTCAATTTCAACGCGTTCCTAGAGAAAACCAAGCTGAAAGATGCTGGAAGCAACTATGCGGACTGGGTCCGTGGCTTGAGGATCATCCTCATAGCTTCCAAGAAACTGTATGTCCTTGATGCACCGCTAGGTGACCCACCCCTTCTCCCAGCAGAACAAGACGTTGTGAACGCTTGGCATTCTCGCTGCGATGATTACTCCCTTGTTCAGTGCGGCATGCTCTACAATTTAGAATCGGAGCTCCAAAAGCGTTTTGAGCAACACGGAGCATATGAGATGTTCCAAGAGCTGAAACTGGTTTCCAGGCTCATGCCCGGGTCGAGAGATATGAAGTCTCCGACAAGTTCTTTAGCTGTAAGATGGAGGAGAACAGTTCTGTCAGTGAGCACATCCTCAAGATGTCTGGGCTTCACAACCGCTTGACTCAGCTGGGAGTTAACCTCCCGGATGACTCAGTCATTGACAGAATCCTCCAGTTGCTTCCACCTAGCTACAAGAGCTTTGTGATGAACTACAACATGCAGGGGATGGAGAAGTCCATTCCTGAGTTGTACTCGATGTTGAAATCAGCGGAGGTCGAGATCAAAAAGGAGCATCAAGTGTTGATGGTAAATAAGACCACTAGTTTCAAGAAAGGCAAGGGTAAGAAGAACTTCAAGAAGGACGGCAAAGCTGTTGCCGCGCCCGGTAAGCAAGTTGCCGGGAAGAAGAAGAAAAATGGACCCAAGCCTGAGACTAAGTGCTTTTATTGCAAGGGTACCGGTCACTGGAAGCGGAATTGCCCGAAGTACTTAGCGGATAAGAAGGACAGCAACGTTAAAGGTATATGTGATATACTTGTTATTGATGTGTACTTGACCAGCGCTCGTAGTAGCTCCTGGGTATTTGATACCGGTGCAGTTACTCACATTTGTAACTCCAAGCAGGAGCTGCGGAATAAGCGGAGGCTGGCAAAGGACGAGGTGACGATGCACGTGGGGAATGGTTCCAAGGTCGATGTGATCGCCGTCGGCACGCTACCTCTACATCTACCTTCGGGATTAGTTTTAAACCTTAATAATTGTTATTTAGTGCCAGCTTTGAGCATGAACATTGTATCTGGATCTCGCTTGATGCGAGATGGCTACTCATTTAAATCCGAGAATAATGGTTGTTCTATTTATATGAGAGAGATGTTTTATGCTCATGCCCCGCTGGTCAATGGTTTATTTTTGATGAATCTCGAACGTGATGTTACACATGTCCACGGTGTGAGTACCAAAAAGTGTAAAGTTGATAACAATAGTCCCACTTACATGTGGCACTGCCGTCTTGGTCATATTGGTGTCAAAGGCATGAAGAAGCTCCATGCTGATGGACTTTTGGAGTCACTTGATTTTGAATCATTTGACACGTGCAAACCATGCCTCATGGGCAAGATGACCAAGACTCCGTTCTCTGGAACAATGGAGCGAGCAACTGACTTGTTGGAGATAATACATACCAATGTATGCGGTCCAATGAGCGTCGAGGCTCGCGGTGGCCACCGTTATGTTCTCACCCTCACTGATGACTTGAGCAGATATGGTTATGTCTACTTAATGAAACACAAGTCTGAAACCTTTGAAAGGTTCAAGGAATTTCAGAGTGAGGTCGAGAATCAACGTGACAGGAAAATAAAATGCCTACGATCTGATCGTGGTGGAGAATATTTAAGTCACGAGTTTGGCATGCACCTTAGGAAATGTGGAATTGTTTCACAACTCACGCCGCCAGGCACACCTCAGCGAAATGGTGTGTCTGAACGTCGTAATCGCACTTTATTGGATATGGTGCGATCTATGATGTCTCTTACCGACTTACCGCTATCATTTTAGGGATATGCATTAGAGACTGCCGCATTCACTTTAAATAGGGCACCGTCTAAATCTGTTGAGACGACACCGTATGAATTATGGTTTGGAAAGAAACCTAAGCTGTCGTTTCTAAAAGTTTGGGGATGCGATGCTTATGTGAAGAAACTTCAACCTGAGAAGCTCGAACCCAAAGCGGAAAAGTGCGTCTTCATAGGATATCCCAAGGAGACTATTGGGTATACCTTCTACCTATGATCCGAGGGCAAAGTCTTTGTTGCCAAGAATGGATCCTTTCTCGAGAAAGAGTTTCTCTCAAAAGAAGTAAGTGGGAGGAAAATAGAACTTGATGAGGTAATTGTACCTCCACTCGAACCGGAGAGTAGCGCAGCACAGGAAGTTGTTTCTGTGGAGCCTACACCGGCTAGAGAGGAAGTTAATGATGATGATCATGAAACTTCAGATCAAGTTGCTATTCGAAGGTCCACTAGGACACGTTCCGCACCAGAGTGGTACGGCAATCCTGTCCTAGAGATCATGTTGTTGGACAACGGTGAACCTTCAAACTATGAAGAAGCGTTGGCGGGCCCGGATTCCGACAAATGTCTTGAGCCCATGAAATCCGAGATAGGATCCATGTATGAGAACAAAGTATGGACTTTGGTGGACTTGCCTGATGATAAGCGAGCCATTGAAAACAAATGGATCTTTAAGAAGAAGACTGACGCGGACGGTAATGTCACAACCTATAAAGCTCGGCTTGTCGCTAAGGGTTATCGACGAGTTCAAGGAGTTGACTACGATGAGACTTTCTCACCCGTAGCGATGCTAAAATCTGTCCGAATCATGTTAGCAGTTGCCGCATTTTATGATTATGAGATCTGGCAAATGGACGTCAAAACGGCATTCCTTAATGGCTTCCTCAAGGAAGAACTGTATATGATGCAGCCGGAAGGTTTTGTCGATCCTAAAGATGCTAACAAGGTATGCAAGCTCCAGCGCTCCATCTATGGGCTGGTGCAAGCATCTCGGAGTTGGAACATTCGCTTTAATGAGGTGATTAAAGCGTTTGGGTTTGTACAGGTTTATGGAGAACCCTGTATTTACAAGAAAGTGAGTGGGAGCTCTATAGCATTTCTTATACTGTATGTGGATGACATGCTGATAATGGGAAATAATATAGAACTCTTGGAAAGTATAAAGGCCTACTTGAATAAGTGTTTTTCAATGAAGGACCTTGGAGAAGCTGCTTACATATTAGGTATTAAGATTTATAGAGAGAGATCGAGACGCCTCATCGGTCTTTCACAAAGCACATACCTTGAAAAGATATTGAAGAAGTTCAATATGGATCAGTCCAAGAAGGGGTTCTTGCCTGTGTTGCAAGGTGTGAGATTGAGTACGACTCAATGCCCAACCATGGCAAAGGATAGAGAAGAGATGAGTGTCATCCCCTATGCTTTAGCCATAGGCTCTATTATGTATGCCATGTTGTGTACCAGACCTGATGTGAACCTTGCCATAAGTTTGGTAGGGAGGTACCAAAGTGATCCCGGAGCGGAACACTGGACAGCGGTCAAGAATATCTTGAAGTACCTGAAAAGGACAAAGGACATGTTTCTCGTATATGGATGTGCCGAAGAGCTCGTCGTAAAGGGTTACGTCGATGCTAGCTTCGACACAGATCCGGACGACTCCAAGTCGCAAACCGGATACGTGTATATTTTGAATGGAGGGGCAGTCAGCTGGAGCAGCAGCAAGCAAAGCGTCGTGGCGGCATCTACATGTGAAGCGGAGTACATAGCTGCTTCGGAAGCAGCAAAGGAGGGAGTCTGGATGAAGGAGTTCATCACCGACCTAGGAGTGATTCCGAATGCGTCGGGCCCGATGACTCTACTCTGTGACAACACTGGAGCTATTGCCCTTGCGAAGGAGCCCAGGTTTCACAAGAAGACAAGACACATCAAGCGCCGCTTCAACTCCATCCGTGATTACATTCAGGAGGGAGACAAAGATATTTGTAAAGTGCATACGGATCTGAATGTCGCAGATCCATTGACTAAACCTCTCTCACGAGCAAAACATGATCAACACCAGAATGCTATGGGTGTTCGATTCATCACAATGTAACTAGATTATTAACTCTAGTGCAAGTGGGAGACTGTTGGAAATATGCCCTAGAGGCAATAATAAAATGGTTATTATTGTATTTCCTACTTCATGATAATTGTCTATTAATCATGTTATAATTGTGTTAACCGGAAACCGTAATACATGTGTGAATACATAGACCACAACATGTCCCTAGTGAGCCTCTAGTTGGCTAGCTCGTTGATCAACAGATAGTCACGGTTTCATGACCATGGACATTGGATGTCGTTGATATCCTAATGATGTGATGGACAAGACCCAATCCTAAGCATAGCACAAGATCGTGTAGCACATGATCTCATCGGTATTGTACCGGGAGTACCGGGAGGGTGCCGGAGGACCCCCGGGAGGAGTGTGAAGACCAGAGGACTACATGGGCCCTTAGAGGAGGTGTGCCAGCCCATATTGGGCCAGCCAAGACCTCCTAGAAAGGCCCGTGCGGCTGGGATCTAGAGATAAGGGCAAAGGAGTTTAAAAAGAAGGAGATCCACCTCCCTTGTGGGAGGTGGACTTTATCCCTAGCTCGGCCGAACCTCTCCTCCTTGGAGGAGGGGTCAAGCCAGCCCTCCCTCTCCCTCCTCCTATATATACCCAAGGGTTTTGCCTCTTGAGAACAGATCTGAACTCTCTCTTTCTCGGCGAAGCTCTACCTCTCTTCTTCCTCCTCCGCAGCGCTTGGCGAAGCCCTGCCAGGATACCTTGCTACTCCACCACCACCACGCCATCGTGCTTCTGCTAGAGCTCTTCCCCGACCTCTCCTTCCTCCTTGCTGGATCAAGCCATAGGAGACGTCACCGGGCTGCACGTGTGTTGAACGCGGAGGTGCCCTCTGTTCGGCACTTGATCGGATCTACCGCGATCTGAATCGCTGCGAGTACGACTCCATCAACCGCGTTCTAGCAAT
This sequence comes from Hordeum marinum, assembly GCA_022496015.1. NCBI lineage: Eukaryota > Viridiplantae > Streptophyta > Magnoliopsida > Poales > Poaceae > Hordeum > Hordeum marinum. Next base: position 26,967,603 of record CM039676.1, read on the forward strand.
GCTTCCGCTTAGCGATCTTCAAAGGTATGAAGATGCAATCTCTCCCCTCTCGTTTCTGGTTTCTCCATAGATAGATCTTGGTGACACTTAGGAAATTTTTTGATTTACTCCTACGTCTCCCAACATCCTAGTCCTACTAGGAGTGGAGGAGGAGAGTCCACCTCCACCTCCTAGCTTCGGCCGACTCCTAGATGGGCTTGGCCTTGCGCCAAGGCTGCCCCTCCTCTCCTCCTATATATACTGGAGGAATAGAAGGGATTTGCACAGAATTTATGGTCACGTGCTACCCGTTTCACCGGTGCTCCTCTAGGTCGGTTTTCTGCAGTGCTTAGGCGAAGCCCTGCCAGAATTGCTACACCACCATCACTAGAGCGCCGTCACACTGCCGGTGAACTCTCTCTCCTCTCCACCTCCTCTTGCTGGATCAAGACGGCAGAGATCGTCATCAAGCTGCACGTGTGCTGAACGCGGAGGTGCCGTCCGTTCGGCAATAGATCGGAAGGACCGTGATCAAGATCGCAAGACAGTTCGTGATGAGATCGCGGAACAGATTGTGATGAGTTCGCGGGACAGATCGTGATCAAGATCGTGGGACGGATCGTGATGAGTTCGCGGGACAGATAGTGATCAAGTTCACGGGACGAATCGTGATTGGATCGCGGGACGGATCGTGATGAGATCGTAGGACGCTTGGCGATTTGGATCGCGAAGATGTTCGACTACACCAACCGCGTTTCTTAACGCTTCCCGCTTAGCGATCTACAAGGGTATGTAGATCCACTCTCCCTCTCGTAGATGCTCATCACCATGGATAGATTTGCGTGTGCGTAGGAAATTTTTTGTTTCCCATGAGATCTCGAGTAGAACACAAAAGGTTTGTGGGCATTGATGCTTAGATTGCTTCCTCCCTTTGTCGGATTTTGATTTAGCGGTATTGTGAGATGAAGCGGCCCGGACCAACATTACTCGTACGCTTACGAGAGACCGCTTCCCTCAACCGCAACTTGTTGCATAGATGGCTTGCGGGTGCCAAATTCTCTCACTTTAGTTGGATCGGATTAGACAAAGGCAGTCCTTGAGAAGGATGAAAAGCAACTAGTATATCACCGTTGTGGTTTTTGCGTAGATGAGAATCGTTCTTGCTAGATACCCATAGCAGCCACGTAAAACATGCAACAACAATTAGAGGATGTCTAACTTGTTTTTGCAGGGTATGTTGTGATATGATATGGCCAATTACATGATGTGATATATGTGATGTATGAGATGATCATGTGATGTATAGATTATCACGACTTGCATGTCGATGAGTACGGCAACCGGTAGGAGCCATAGGATTGTCTTTAACTATTGTATGACCTGCGTGTCAATCATTAAGCGCTATGTAATGCTTTACTTTATTGCTAAACGGTAGCAATAGTAGTAGAAGCATGCAGGGCGTGACAACCCCGATGGCGACACATTGATGGAGATCAAGATGATGGAGATCATGGTGTCATGCCGGTGACGATGGAGATCATGCCGGTGCTTTCTAGATGGAGATCAAAAGCACAAGTTCATGGCCATATCATGTCACTTATGATTTGCATGTGATGTTAATCCTTTTTATGCACCTTGTTTTGCTTAGGACGATGGTAGCATTATAAGGTGATCCCTCACTTAATTTCAAGATAAATTGTGTTCTCCCCGAGTGTGCACCATTGCGAAAGTTCATCGTGTTGAGACACCACGTGATGATCGGGTGTGATAGACTCTACGTTCACATACAATGGGTGCAAGCCAGATTTGCACGTGCAAAACACTCGGGTTAAACTTGACGAGCCTAGCATGTACAGACATGGCCTCGGAACACAAGAGACTGAAAGGTCGAACATGAGTCATATAGTAGATATGATCAACATAATGATGTTCACCATTGCAGCCACCTCAACTCACGTGATGATCGGACTTGAGTTGGTGAATTTGGATCATGTATCACTCAAATGATCGGAGGGATGTCAATTTGAGTGGGAGTTCTTAAGTAATATGATTAACTGAACTCATTCTCATGAACATAGTCAATAGTGTCTTTGCAAATTATGTTGTAGATTACTAGCTCGCGCTGTAGCTCCCTTAATTTTTTATATGTTCCTAGAGAAATAGAGTTGAAAGATGATGGTAGCAATATTGCAGACTGGGTCCGTGATCTGAGGATTGTCCTCTTTGCTGCACAGAAGGCTTATGTCCTTAATGCACCGCTCGGTGCGCCAACCCCTCTAGCATCGTCTGTAGATGTTCTGAACATCTGACAGGAACGTTCTGATGACTACTTGATAGTTTAGCGTGTCATGCGTTACGGCTTAGAATTGAGGCTCCAAAACGTTTTGAACGTCACGGAACATATGAGATGTTTCTAAGATCTGAAATTAGGATCTCAGGCTCATGCCCATGTTGTGAGATATGAGATCTCCAACAAGATTCTTTGCCTGCAAGATAAAAGAGAATAGCTCAATCGTTGAGCATGTTCTTAGATTGTCTGGGTGCTACAATCGCTTGAATCAAGTGGGAGTTGATCTTCCAGATAAGATAGTGATTGACATAGTTCTCCAAGTCACTGTCACTAAGCTACTAGAACTTGGTGATGAACTATAAATTGCCAGGGATAGAAATAATAATTCCTGAGCTGTTCGCGATGTTTGACACCGCGAAGGTAGAAATCAAGAAGGAGCATCAAGTGTTGATGGTTAATCAAACCACTAGTTTCGAGAAGGGCAAGAGCAAGGAGGGAAACTTCATGGATAGCAAGTCAGTTGCTGCTCCAGTGAAGCAACCCAAAGTTGAACTCAAACCCGAGACTAAGTGCTTCTGTTATGAGGTGAGCGGTTGCTGAAGCGGAACAACCCTAGATACTTGGTAGATAAGAAGGCTAGGCAACATCGACAGAAGTATATTTGATATACTAGTTATTGATGTGTACCTTGCTAGTACTCCTAGTAGCACCTGGGTATTGGATACCGGTTCGGTTGCTAAGTGTTAGTAACTCGAAATAAAAGCTATGGAATAAACGGAGAACTAGCTAAGGGTGAGGTGATGATATGTGGTGGAAATGTTTCCAAGGTTGATGTGATCAACATCACACGCTCTCTCTACCTTCAGGATTAGTGACGAACCTAAATAAATGTTATTTGGTGTTTTGTGTTGAGCATGAACATGATTAGATCATGTTTATTGCAATACGGTTATTAATTTAAGTTAGAGAATAATGGTTATTCTGTTTACATGAATAATACCTTCAATGGTCATGCACCCAGTGAGTATGGTTTGTTGAAATCTTAATCGTAGTGATACACATGTTCATAACATTGATGTCAAAAGATACAAAGTTAATAATGATAGTACCACACACTTGTGACACTGCCGCTAAATGTCATATTAGTATAAAGCGCATGAAGAAACTCCATGCGGATGGATCTTTAGACTCATTCGATTTCGAATCGGTTGAGACATGCGAACCATACCTCTTGGGCAAGATGACTAAAGGACCCCGTTGGATGGAGAGAGAAAGTGATTCATTGGAAATGATACATGTTGATGTATGCAATTCAGTGAGTCTTGTAGCGTGCAGTGGATATCATTATTTTCTTACCTTCACTGATGATTTAAGTAGATATAGTGTATATTTACTTAATGAAACACAAGTCTGAATCGTTTGAAAGGTTCAAGCAAATTCAGAGTGAAGTTTAAGATCGTCGTGACAAGAAGATAAAAATGACTGCAATATGATCGTGGAGGTGAATATCTGAGTTACAAGTTTGGCATACAACTTAAGACAATGTGAAATTTGTTTCACAGCTAACGCCACCTGGAACACCATAGTGTGATGGTGTGTCCGAACATCATAGTCATGCTCTATTGGATATGGTGCGTGCTATGATGTATCTTATCATTTTACTACTATAAATTTGGGTTTATGCATTGGAGACAACTACATTCACTTTAAATAGGGCATCATCTAAATCCATTTGAGATGACACCGTGTGAATTATGGTTTGATAGAAACCTAAGCTGTCATTTCTTAATATTTGGGGCTGCGACACTTGTGTGGAAAATGTTTTCACCTAATGAGGTCGAACTCAAGGCGGACAAATGCATCTTCATAGAATACCCTAAGATCAGTTGGGTGGACCTTCTATCTTAGATCCTAGTGCAAAGTGTTTGTTGCTTAAACGGATCCTTTCTCGAGGAAATGTTTCTCTCGAAAGAATTGAGTGGGAGGAAGATAGAACTTGATGAGGTTGTTAAACCTTTGTTCAACCAGAGAGTAGCGTAGCGCCGAAATATGTTTCTGTGAAGCCTACGTTAGTTGAAGAGGAAGTTAATGATGATGATCATGAAGCTTCACGATCAAGTTACTATCAAACTTCGTAGGTCGACAAGGATGTGTACTGCTCCTAAGTGGTATGACAACCCTGTCTTGGAGGTCATGTTGTTGGACAACGATGAACCTATGAGCTATGGAGAAGCGGTGATGGGCCCGGATTCTGACAAATGGTTGGAGGCCATGAAATCCGAGATAGGATCCATGTGTGAAAACCAAGTATAGACTTTGGTAGACTTGCTCGTTGGACGGCAGGTCGTTGAGTACAAATGGATCTTTAAAATGAAGACAGACACTGATGGTAAATGTCACCATTTGTAAAGCTTGACTTGTTGCAAAGATATTTGTGACAGGTTCAAGGAGTTGACTGCGATGAGACTTTCTCACTCGTAGCGATGCTAAAGTCTGTTGGAATTATGTTAGCAGTTGCTGCATTTTCAATTATGAAATCTGGCAGATGGATGTCAAAACATCGTTTCCTTAACGGTTTACTTGAGGAAAGGTTGTATGTGATACAACCAGAAGGTTTTGTCAGTCCTAAGGATGCTAAAAGGTGTACAAGCTTCAGTGATCCTTCTATGGACTGAAGCAAGCATGTCGGAGTATGAATATACGCTTTGATGAGGGGATCAAAGTTTTTGAAGTTTATACAAAGTTTACGAGAAACTTGTATTTGCAATAAAGTGAGTGGAAGCACTATAGAATTTCTGATAAGTATATGTGGATGACATGTTGTTGATTAGAAATAATGTAGAATTTCTGGAAAGCATAAACGGTTATTTAGAGAGGACGAACGTCGTCCCCTATGCCTTAGCCATAGGATCTATACTATGCCATGTTGTGTACCGCACCTGTGTGTGCCTTGCCATGAGTCTATCAAGGGGTACAAGAGTGGTCCAGGAGTGGATCACCGGACAGCGGTCAAAATTATCCTTAGTAACCAGAGGACTAAGGAAATGTTTCTTGATTATGGAGGTGATAAAGAGTTCGTCGTAAAGAGTTACATCGATGCAAGCTTTAACATCTATCTGGATAACTAGTAGTAGCAATCTGGATACGTATAGTAGAGCAGCCATTTGGAAATAGTACCAAGTGGAGTGTGGTAGCAGTGTTTACGGTTTGACATAGAGATTTGCAAAGTACACACGGATCTAAATATCATAGACCCATTGACTATAAGACCTCTCTCACATGCAAAGTATGATCGAGCCCCAGAACTCGTTGGGTGTTAGATTCATAACAATGCGAATCACATGGTGATGTGAACTAGATTATTGACTCTAGTGCAAGTGGAAGACTGTTGGAAATATGCCCTAGAGGCAATAATAAATTAGTTATTATTATATTTCCTTGTTCATGATAATCGTTTATTATCCATGCTATAATTGTATTGATTGGAAACTCATAGCATGTGTGGGTAAATAGACAACACTGTGTCCCTAGTATGCCTCTAGTGAACTAGCTCGGTGATCAAAGATGGTCAGGGTTTCCTAGGCATTGACACGTGATGTCATTTGATAACGGGATCACATCATTAGGAGAATGATGTGATGGACAAGACCCAAACTACAAACGTAGCATATGATCATGTCAGTTTATTGCTATTGTTTTCTGCATGTCAAGTATATGTTCCTATGACCATGAGATCATGCAACTCACGGATATCGGAGGAGTGCCTTGTGTGTATCAAACGTCGCAACGTAACTGGGTGACTATAAAGGTGCTCTACAGGTATCTCTGATGGTGTCTGTTGAGTTGGCATGGATCGAGACTGGGATTTGTTACTCCGTGTGACGGAGAGGTATCTCGGGGCCCACTCGGTAATACAACAACACAATGAGCCTTGCAAGCAATGTGACTAATTGTTAGTTGCGCGATCTTGTATTACGGAACGAGTAAAGAAACTGGCCAGTAACGAGGTTGAACTAGGTATGGAGATACCGACGATCGAATATCGGGCAAGTAACATACTGAAGAACAAAGGGAACGTTATACGGGATTATCTGAATCCTTGACATAGAGGTTCGATCGATAAAGATCTTCGTAGAATATGTAGGAAATAATGTGGACATCCAGGTCCCGCCATTGGTAATTGACCGTAGAGGTGTCTCGGTCATGTCTACATAGTTCTCGAACCCGCCGGGTCTGCACACTTAAGGTTTGGTGACGTTTCGATAGTGTAGAGTTACGTATGGTGGTGACCGAAGGTTGTTCGGAGTCCCGTATGAGATCCCGGCCATCACGAGGAGCTTCGGAATGGTCCGGAGGTAAATATTCATATATAGGAAGTCCTAGTTTGGTTGCCGGAAAAGTTTCGGGCTCATCGGTAGTGTACCGGGAGTGCCGGTAGTGTACCGGGAGACCTCCGGGAGGGGTATTTCGACCCAAGATGCTTCATGGGCTGTGGGAAAGTAATAACCAGTCCTTAGTGGGCTGGTGGAACAACCACAATAGGCCCATGTAGCTGGAAGAAAGAAACCCAAAGGAAAAAGGTGGAAAAGGCAAAAAAGGAAGAGTCCTAGTCCTACTAGGAGTGGAGGAGGAGAGTCCACCTCCACCTCCTAGCTTCGGCCGACTCCTAGATGGGCTTGGCCCTGTGCCAAGGCTGCCTCTACTCTCCTCCTACATATACTGGTGGAATAGAAGGGATTTGCACAGAATTTACAGCCACGTGCTACCCGTTTCACCGGTGCTCCTCTAGATCGGTTTTCTGCAGTGCTTAGGCGAAGCCCTGCCGGAATTGCTAAACCACCATCACCGGAGCGCCATCACGCTTCTGGTGAACTCTCTCTCCTCTCCACCTCCTCTTTCTGGATCAAGACGGCGGAGATCGTCATCAAGCTGCATGTGTGCTGAACGCGGAGGTGTCGTCCGTTCGGCACTAGATCGGAAGGACCGTGATCGAGATCGCGAGACAGTTTGTGATGAGATCGCAGAACAGATCGTGATGAGTTTGCGGGACAGATCATGATCAAGATCGTGGGACGGATCGTGATGAGTTCGCGGGATAGGTCGTGATCAAGATCGTGGGACGGATCGTGATGAGTTCACGGGACGAATCGTGATTGGATCGCGGGACGGATCGTGATGAGATCGTAGGACGCTTGGCGATTTGGATCGCGAAGATGTTCGACTACACCAACCGCGTTTCTTAACGCTTCTCGCTTAGCGATCTACAAGGGTATGTAGATCCACTCTCCCTCTCGTAGATGCTCATCACCATGGATAGATCTGCGTGTGCGCAGGAAATTTTTTATTTCCCATGCGATGTCCCCAACAAAAGGAATGAGATGGATAGAGTTATATTTGAACAACATCCTATCCTTAATAATAATTTGTCTGTTGAATTACTTGGAGATCCACCTCCACCAAAGGGTGATCCTGCGTTTGAGCTTAAACAATTACCTGATACTATTAAGTATGCTTATCTTGATGAAAAAGAGATATATCCTATTATTATCAGTGCTAACCTTTCAGAGCATGAAGAAAATAAATTATTGAAAACTCTAAGGAAGCATCGTGCTGCTATTGGATATACTCTTGATGATCTTAAAGGCATTAGTCCCACTCTATGCCAGCATAAAATTAAAATTGATCCTGATTTCAAACCAGTTGCCGATCCCCAACGAAGACTGAATCCTAATATGAAAGAGGTGGTAAGAAAATAAATACTAAAGCTCCTCGAAGCAGGTATCATTTACCCTATTGCTCATAGTGATTGGGTAAGTCTGGTGCATTGTGTCCCTAAGAAGGGAGGTATTACCGTTGTTCCTAATGATAAAGATGAATTGATCCCACAAAGAATTGTTACTGGCTATAGGATGGTAATTGATTTTAGGAAATTAAATAAAGCTACTAAGAAAGATCATTACCCTCTACCTTTTATTGATCAAATGCTAGAAATATTGTCTAAACATACACACTTTTACTTTCTAGATGGTTATTCTGGTTTCTCCCAAATACCTGTTGCACAATCTGATCAGGAGAAAACCACTTTTACGTGCCCTTTCGGTACCTTTGCTTATAGACGTATGCCTTTTGGTTTATTTAATGCACCTGCTACCATTCAAAGATGTATGATGGCTATATTCTCTGACTTTTGTGAAAAGATTGTTGAGGTTTTCATGGATGATTTCTCCGTTTACGGATCTTCTTTTGATGATTGCTTGAGCAACCTTGACCGAGTTTTGCAGAGATGTGAAGATACTAACCTTGTCTTGAATTGGGAGAAGTGCCACTTTATGGTTAATAAAGGCATTGTCTTGGGACATAAAATTTCCGAAAGAGGTATTGAAGTTGATAAGGCTAAAGTTGATGCCATTGAGAAGATGTCATGCCCTAGACATAAAAGGTATAAGAAGTTTCCTTGGTCATGGATGTTTCTATAGAAGGTTTATTAAAGACTTCTCTAAGATTTCTAGGCCTCTCACTAATCTCTTGCAAAAAGATATTCCATTTGTTTTTTATGATGATTGTGAAGAAGCATTTGAAATACTCAAGAAGGCCTTGATAACTCCACCTATTGTTCAACCACCTGATTGGAACATACCTTTCGAAATTATGTGTGATGCTAGTGATTATGTTGTTGGTGTTGTCCTAGGACAAAGAGTTGATAAGAAATTAAATGTTATTTATTATGCTAGTAGAACTCTAGACAGTGCCCAAAGAAATTATGCTACTACTGAAAAAGAATTTTTAGCAGTTGTGTATACATGTGATAAGTTCAGATCTTATATTGTTGATTCTAAAGTTACTATTCACACTGATCATGTTGCTATTAAATATCTCATGGAAAATAAAGATGCTAAACCTAGACTTATTAGATGGGTTCTCTTGCTACAAGAATTTGATTTGCATATTGTTGATAGGAAGGGTGATGAGAACCCCGTAGCAGATAACTTGTCTAGGTTAGAGAATGTTCTTGATGACCCACAACCTATTGATATAGATTTCCGGATGAACAATTGAATGTCATCAATGCTTCACGCAGTACACCATGGTATGCTGATTATGCTAATTATATTGTTGCTAAATATATACCACCTAGTTTCACGTACCAACAAAAGAAAAAGTTCTTTTATGATTTGAGACATTACTTTTGGGATGATCCTCACCTGTATAAAGAAGGAGTAGATGGTGTTATTAGACGTTGTGTAACTGAGCATGAACAGGGACAGATCCTACAGAAGTGCCACTCCGAGGCTTACGGAGGACACCATGCTGGAGATAGAACTGCACACAAGGTATTGCAATCCGGTTTTTATTGGCCTACTCTCTTTAAGGATGTTGTAAGTTTGTCTTGTCTTGTGATGAATGTCAAAGAATAGGTAATATTAGTAGGCGTCAGGAAATACCTATGAATTATTCACTTGTTATTGAACCTTTTGATGTTTGGGGTTTTGATTATATGGGACATTTTCCAAAGTCCAATGGGTATACTCATATTTTAGTTGCTGTTGATTATGTTACTAAGTGGGTAGAAGCTATTCCAACTAGTAGTGCTGATCATAACACCTCTATTAAGATGCTTAAAGAAGTTATTTTCCCTAGATTTGGAGTCCCTAGATATTTAATGACTGATGGTGGTTCACATTTTATTCATGGTGCTTTCCGTAAAATGCTTGCTAAGTATGATGTCAACCATAGAATTGCATCTCCTTGTCATCCTCAGTCTAGTGGTCAAGTAGAGTTAAGTAATAGATAAATTAAATTAATTCTACAAAAGACTGTTAATAGGTCTAGAAAGAATTGGTCTAAGAAACTTGATGATGCACTGTGGGCTTATATAACTGCTTATGAGAATCCCATGGGCATGTCTCCGTATAAAATGGTTTACGATAAAGCATGGCATTTACCTCTTGAGCTAGAGCATAAGGCTTATTGGGAAATCAAAGAGCTCAACTTTGATTTAAAACTTGCTGGTGAGAAGGGGCTATTTGATATTAGCTCACTTGATGAATGGAGAACTCAGGCATATGAAAATGCCAAGTTGTTTAAAGACAAAGTTAAGAGGTGGCATGATAAAAGGATACAAAAACTTGATTTCAATGTAGGTGATTATGTCTTGCTATACAATTCTCGTTTAAGATTTTTTGCAGGCAGGCTTCTCTGTAAATGGGAAGGTCTATATATTGTCGAAGAAGTATATCGTTCCGGTGCCATCAAAATCAACAACGCAGAAGGCACTTTTCCGAGAGTTGTGAATGGGCAAAGAATCAAGCATTATATCTCAGGTACTCCCATAAATGTAGAAAGCAATATAATTAATACCATAACCCTGGAGGAGTACATAAGGGATGTTTACCAGCTTGTTTCAGACTCTTAAAATGAAGAGGTATGTGATATGGTAAGCAAACCGACTCCAAAACTCTTCCAATAGCATTTTTTCTCCGTTTTGGAATATTTAGAAAAATAGAAAAATTTAAAGTAGTCCGGAAAGCGCACGAGGAGGTGACGAGCCTGCCAGGCGCACCCCTACCCCCTGGGCACGCCTGGGGCTCGTGAGCACCTCATGTGCCTCCTGGACTCCGTTTTCTTGTGGAATGCTCCTTATGCTTGGTAAAAATTCATTATATAATCTCCCGAACGGTCTGACCCTCGTATCACGCAAATATCCTCTATTTTTGTTTCGAGCTGTTTTTTGTCAGGATTCCGAGGGTCAAGCATCATGTCGTCTTCTGCCTCCAATCAAGTGCACGATGATGCTTGGTTGATGCGGATGGAGTCTCAAGGATCAGAAGTCGAGGAGACAAACATGGAGGAAGATGTTGGGGATTCCTTTGAGGTGCACCCTCCGTCTTGGAAGTGGAGCACTTTGGCTGGCATCTCCACTATTCCAAATCCTCATCAAGCCATGGGCACTATCAACAATCATGGAGGCCAGCAAGCACAAGAAGGGCTCCCTCCTAGGAGGCCGCTACACAGGTTACATCGGAACAACTTCCACAATTTGATTCATAACTATGGAGTTGAAAATACACCCCGCACACACATGCCCTCCAATTGGGATATATCCTGTCCAAGTGAAAGTAATGCAGGAGAAAGCTCATGGGGGCCGACCAACAAACACCTTCTGGAAGAAATCTAGAAGAACACCATTATGATTCAGTGTGTGGTCTGTGAGTTACTGGATCTGAAGGCCAGCTTGAGCAAGCTGACTGGCACCCCAACTTCACCACCATCACCTCCGGAGGAAGACAATTAAACACACGGGTATGGGCACTCCCCTTGGCTTGTGCCAAGCTTGGGTGAGTTGCCCCAGTATCGTATCACCATCACATCTTTTGCCTTTACCTTTATTTTAGTTCGATCATTTTGGTAATATCTTTATCTAGTAGAATAAAGTTCTTAGTATGATCTAGGCTTGAGTTTTGCTTTGTGTTACCCCCAATGTAATCGAGTTCGTGAGTTATATAATAAAGAGTGTTTTAGTTAAGGTATTTGCTTCATGTCATGATCTAAAGGAAATAATAATAATAGAACAAAAGCATGAAAGATCATGTGATGATCTTATGGGAAGTGATGACTTCACATATAAAAAGAATGTTGACTGAAACTTGTTGTGGGTAGACAAACGTAGACCTTGGTCATTGTGGCAATTAATAGGAAGTAATAAATAAAGAGAGGTTCACATATAAATATATCATCTTTGACACCATCTATGATTGTGAACACTCATTAAACTATTACATGCTAAGAAGTAGATGTTGGACAAGGAAGACAACATAATGAATTATGTTTGCTTGGTTCCGAACAATGTTATATGATTATGGATCCTTTAGCATGCGACGCTTGCTTCCACCTCATATTAGCCAAAACTTCCGCACTAAGTAGAGATACTACTTGTGCATCCATAAAACCCTCAACCCAGTTTTGCCATGAGAGTCCACCATACCTACCTATGGATTGAATAAGATCCTTCAAGTAAGTTGTCATCGGTGCAAGCAATAAAAATTGCTCCCTAAATATGTATGATCTATTAGTGTGTGGAAAATAAGCCTTGTACGAACCTGTGACGAGGAAGACATAAAAGCAACAGACTGCATAATAAAATTCTTTATCACAGGGGGCAATATAAAGTGACGTTCCTTCATACTAAGAGATCACACGTCCAAACCTCAAAAGCGCATGACAACCTCTGCTTCCCTCTGCGAAGGGCCTATCTTGTACCTTTACTTTTTATCTTTAAAAGAGTCATGGTGATCGACACCAATTCCTTATCTTGCCATTATCTTGGCAAGCGTCATGTGCTAGAGAAAGATCTATATTCATATATCAACTTGTAAGTAAGTAATCATGAATTATTATTGTTGACATTACCCTTGAGGTAAATAGTTGGGAGGCAAAACTATAAGCCCCTATCTTTCTCTGTGTCCAACTGAAACTTTGATCTCATGAGTACCGCGTGAGTTTTAGCAATTGTAGAAGACTAAAAGATGATTGAGTATGTGGATTTGCTTTACAAGTTCTTATTTGACTCTTTCCGATATTATGATAAATTGCAATTGCTTCAATGACTAAAGACTACTGGTTGTTAATTCTCAATAAGGTTCTTGATGCATGCTTTACATTGTGAATGAATTGTCACTTTAGCATAAGGGATTATATGACGATATTGTTGTTCTAAATATGATCATGATGCCTGCATGTCCGTATGTTATTTTATCGACACCTCTGTCTCTAAACATGTGGGCATATTTATCGATCTCGGCTTCCACTTGAGGACAAGCGAGGTCTAAGCTTGGGGGAGTTGATACGTCCAGTTTGCATCATACTTTTATATTTATATTTATCATATTATGAGCTGTTATTACACATTATGGTACAATACTTATGCCTTTTCTCTCTTATTTTACAAGGTTTACATGAAGAGAGAGAATGCCGGCAGCTGGAATTCTGGGCTGGAAAAGGAGCAAGTTTGAGATGTCTATTCTGCACAACTCCAAAAGCCGTGAAAATCAGCGAGGAATTATTTTGGAATATATATAAAATACTGGGCGGAAGAAATACCAGAGGGGAGCCACCAGGAGGCCACGAGCCTGCCAGGCGCGCCCATCCCCCCTGGGCGCGCCTGGGAAGCTCGTGGGCCTCCTGTAGCCCCTCTGGCCCCCATCTTATTCCATATGAAGGGTTTCATCCAAGAAAAAAACAAGGAAGAGCTTTCGGGAAGAAACGCCGCTGCCACGAGGCGGAACTTGAGCAAAACCAATCTAGAGCTACGATAGGGCCATCCTGCCGGGGAAACTTCTCTCCCGGAGGGGGAAATTGTCGCCATCGTCATCACCAACATTCCTCTCATCGGATGGGACTCATCTCCATCAACATATTCATCAGCACCATCTCATCTCCAAACCCAAGTTCATCTCTTGTATCCAATCTCCATCTCGCGACTCCGATTGGTACTCGTAAGGTTGCTAGTAGTGTTAATTACTTGTTGTAGTTGATGCTAGTGGGTTTACTTGGTGGAAGTCATATGTTCAGATCCTTAATGCTATTCAATACCTCTATGATCATGAACATAATTATGCTTTGTGAGTAGTTATGTTTGTTCCTGAGGACATGCGATAAGTTTTGCTAACAGTAGTCATGTGAATTTGGTATTCGTTCGATATTTTGATGCGTTGTATGTTGTCTCTCCTCTAGTGGTGTTATGTGAACGTCGACTACATGAAACTTCACCATTATTTGGGCCTAGAGGAAGTCATTGGGAAGTAATAAGTAGATTATGGGTTGCTAGAGTGATAGAAGCTTAAACCCTAGTCTATGCGTTGTTTCGTAAGGGGCTGATTTGGATTCACTATTTTAATGCTATGGTTAGACTTTGTCTTAATTCTTCTTTCGTAGTTGAGGATGCTTGCGAGAGGGGTTAATCATAAGTGGGATGTTTGTCCAAGTCAGGACAGAACCCAAGCACCGGTCCACCCACATATCAAACTATCAAAGTAGCGAACGTGAATCATATGAACATGATGAAAACTAGCTTGACAATAATTCCCATGTGTCCTCGGGAGCGCTTTACCTTATATAAGAGTTCATTCAGGCTTGTCCCTTGATACAAAAGGGATTGGGCCATATTGCTGGACTTTTGTTACTATTGTTACTTGCTACCCTTACAAATTATCTTATCACACAACTATCTGTTACCGACAATTTCAGTGCTTGCAGAGAATACCTTACTGAAAACCGCTTGTCATTTCCTTCTGCTCCTCGTTGGGTTCGAAACTCTTACGTATCGAAAGGACTACGATAGATCCCCTATACTTGTGGGTCATCAACTCCCTACAACCGCGGCTAATCATGTTAGCTAGAGATTTGGCAGAAAGCTGGCCGATATGGTGTTAGAAGCGATACCCTTCGGTAAGAAGCCCCCTTCAGCAATATGGTGTAAACGCCGGCTGATAAAGCATTAGAAGCGATACCCGAAGGTAAGAATCCGCCCTCCGCCGCGGCTAATCATGTTAGCCAGAGATTTGGCATGAAGCCTGGCCGATAAGGCATTAGAAGCGATACCCGAAGGTAAGAAGCCGCCCTCCACCGCAGTTGATATATCAACTGGAATGTTTATGAACTCTTCTTGAACAAAGATGCGTGGAACAAAAGAGGTCCCGTCTTGAGGGGATTCTGTTTTATTTATATATCGTATGTACAATGATAATGTACAATGGTGAGCCTTAACACCTTCATGTGTAATACAGCCGTAGATGCGCTATGTTCCATGGCCGGCAGGCCTCCTGACCCGCCATCTCTGAGTCATCCTGAATATCGATGAGATAATATGACCCATTGTTGAGATTCCTGCTGACCACAAAAGGTCCTTCCCAAGGAGGAGATAACTTGTGCATGTCTGTTTGGTCTTGAATCAAGTGGAGCACTAAGTCACCTTCCTGGAACGTCCGGGTCTTGACCCTGCGGCTGTGATAGCGGCGCAGGTCTTGTTGATAGATCGCCGATCGGGCAGCCGCCAGTTCCCGTGCTACTTCCAAAGCATCCAACGCGTCTTGACGTGCAGTCTCATTGTCTGTCTCAACATAAGTCGCCACTCGTGGCGAATCATGCCGGATGTCGCTTGGCAATACTGCCTCAGCACCGTACACCATAAAGAAAGGTGTATAGCCGGTAGATCTATTGGGGGTAGTCCTGATGCTCCATAAGACGGAAGGCAATTCTTCCTCCCAACACCCGGGCGTCCGTTGCAAAGAAACCATAAGTCGTGGCTTGATGCCCCATAAAATCTCTTGATTGGCACGCTCCGCCTGACCATTAGGCTGTGGATGCACAACTGCTGAAACATCAAGCCGGATGTGCTCCTCGTCGCAGAACTCTTTCATAGCCCCCTTAGATAGATTTGTACCATTGTCAGTGATGATGCTTTGGGGGTAACCAAACGGTAGATTAGTTTCTTAACAAATTGAACCACGGTAGCCGCGTCACACTTGCTAACCGGCTCTGCCTCCACCCATTTGGTGAACTTATCAACCGCCACCAAGAGGTGCGTTTTCTTATCTTTGGATCTTTTGAAAGGCCCTACCATGTCGAGCCCCCAGACAGCAAATGGCCAGGTAATTGGTATCATCCTCAACTCTTGAGCCGGAACATGAGCACGCCGGCCGAACTTTTGACAGCCATCACATTTGCGAACCAAGTCCTCTGCATCCTTGTGAGCCGTCAACCAGAAGAACCCGTGCCGGAAGGCCTTGGCTACCAGCGACTTTGAGCTGGCATGATGTCCACAATCTCCAGCATGAATTTCATTTAAGATTTGCTGACCCTCCTCAGGTGAGACACAGCGTTGAAAAACGCCAGTCATGCTGCATTTGTGCAGCTCACCATTAACTATCGTCATTGATTTAGAGCGCCGGGTGATCTGTCTGGCTAGGTCTTCATCATCAGGTGACTCGCCCCTGGTCAAATAGGCTAGGTAGGGGACAGTCCAATCTGGGATAGCATGTAAAGCCGCCACTAATTCCCCCTCCGGGTCAGGAACAACCAAATCCTCTTTTGAAGGTAACTTAACAGTCGGATGATGTAACACGTCCAGGAATACATTGGGTGACACCGGCTTTCATTGGGAACCTAGCCGTGATAGCGCATCTGCCGCCTCATTCCTACGACGATCAATGTGATCCACCTGATACCCTTTGAAGTGGCCAGCAATAATATCAACCGTCTGTCGATAAGCTGCCATCCGTGGGTCTTTGGAATCCCAAGTGCCCGAAACTTGCTGAGCCACCAGATCCGAGTCGCCAAAACACCTTACCTAGCTTAAATTCATCTCCTTGGCTAATCTAAGACCATGAAGCAGAGCCTCATACTCAGCTGCATTGTTAGTGCACGGGAACATCAGCCGGAGCACATAACAAAACTTATCACCTTTAGGAGACGTCAAAACAACTCCTTCCCCTGATCCTTCTAACTGCTTGGATCCATCAAAGTGTATGGTCCATTATGTGTCATCCGACTTTTCCTCGGGCGCTTGACATTCCGTCCAATCATTTATGAAATCCACAAGAGCTTGGGACTTAATAGCCATGCGAGGCACATATTTTAGATTGAGAGATCCCAACTCCAATGCCCACTTGGCAATCCTTCCAGTGGCTTCTCTATTCTGGATTATGTCCCCCAACGGAGCAGAACTGACCACAGTTATCTGGTGCCCCAAAAAATAATGCTTTAACTTGCGGTTGGCCATGAAGACCCCATATACCAGCTTCTGCCAATGCGGATACCTTTGCTTAGACTCCGTGAGGACCTCACTGATGTAATAAACTGGCCTTGAACCGGATACTCTTTTCCATACTCCTTGCGCTCGAATACGATTGCAGCACTTACCGCCCGGTTATTAGCCACCGCGTATAGAAGCAACGGCTCTTTTTCAGCCGGAGCAGCCAGCACCGGCGGCTTAGTAAGCTGCTTTTTGAGCGCCTCACGCTTCACCCGCCGCCTTGCTCCAGACAAACCTGTCCGTCTTCTTCATCATCTGATACAGAGGAATAGCTTTCTCTCTGAGGCGGCTTATGAACTGGCTCAATGCGGCAATCCACCCTGCCAAGCGCTGAACATCGTTAACATAGGCTGGCTCTACCAGGGAAGTGACAGCTTTGATTTTATCCGGGTTAGCTTCAATGCCACGCTCACAAACTAGAAAACCCAAGAGCTTGCCAGCTGGAACACCAAAGACACACTTGGTCGGGTTAAGCATCATCTTATAGACCTGGAGATTATCAAAGTTTCCTTTAAGTCGTCCAAAAGGGTCTCCTTCTTCCTTGACTTAATCACAGTGTCATCCACGTAGGCATGAACATTGCGGCCGATCTGACTGTGAAGGCAATTATGCACACACTGCTGATAGGTTGCATGGGCACTCTTGAGCCCGAAAGGCATGGATACATAGCAGAAAGCTCCAAAAGGCGTAATGAAAGTCGTCTTCTCTTGGTCTTTAACCGACATTTTGATCTGATGATAGCCTGAGTAGGCTTCCAAAAAACACAGGCTTTCACATCCTGCCGTAGCATCGATGATTTCATCAATACAGGGAAGGGCAAATGGATCAGCCGGACAAGCTTTGTTAAGGTCTGTGTAGTCCACACACATACGCCAAGTGCCGTTCTTCTAGAGTACCAGCATCGGGTTAGCCAACCACTCCGTGTGAAAAACCTCAACAATGAAACCCACCGTGAAGAGTCGGGAAACTTCTTCCCCAATTGCCTTGTGTCTCTCCTCATTGAACCGCCGTAGAAACTGTTTAATCGGCTTAAACTTCGGATCCACATTAAGGTTGTGCTCAACGAACTCTCTCGATACACCCGGCATGTCAGAAGGTTTCCATGCAAAGATGTCCCGATTCTCACGGATGAATTCAATGAGAGCGCTTTCCTATTTGGGATCCATGTGAGCTCCGATGATGAACTGTTTGGAAGAGTCGCTCGGGGTAAAATCTACCGGTTTAGTGTCATCCGCTGAAAACTTGAGGGGCGGCTCGACCTCCGTCGTGGGCTTCTTCAGCGGAGTCATATCCTCCGGGTCAACATTCTCCTAATAAAATTTAAGCTCCTCCTGAGCGCAACTGGACTCTACGTAAGCCGCATCTCCTTCCTCACACTCAATGGTCGTCTTCCAGTCACCATGAACGGTAATGGTACCTTTTAAACTGGGCATCTTGAGCTGTAAGTATACATAGCAGGGCCTAGCCATGAATTTTGCATAAGCCGGCCGCCCAAACAACGCATGGTAAGGACTCTTGATTTTTACCACCTCAAACCACAAGGACTCCACCCTGTAATTATATTCGTTGCCAAAGCCCACTTCTAAAGAAATCCTACCCACCGGATACGCCGACTTGCCTGGCACCACACCATGAAAAACGGTGGACGAGGGTTTTAAATCCTTGTCTAGTAATTTCATCCGCCAAAAAGTATCATAGTAGAGGATATTAATACTGTTGCCTCCATCCATTAGCACTTTATTCACCATATACCCTCCCACTTGGGGGGCACAACCAAAGCCAGCCGCCCCGGGACATCAACAAGCGGCGGGTGATCTTCCCGGCTCCACGTTATGTCATACTCAGACCATTGTAAATACTACGGTAGAGCCGGTGCAACCGCATGGACCGCCCACTTGCGCAACTTCTGATCTCTTTTGTTGAGGCTGGTCATGAAAACATGATACTCACCAGAGCTGAGCTGCTTCAGGTTACTCTGATAACCAGACTGATTACGTTGATGCTGATTGTTGTTACCAGAATGTTGTGGGTGTCCTCCTTGGTTACCCTGACCTGGGTGACCAGACCCTGAGCCGCCGGACCCAAAACCGGCCCCTGACCCGCCATGTCCAGAGCCGCCTGGCGGGCCACCGTCCCGATTGTTGGGTTGTGTAAAGTGATTCTTAATTTTCTGCATGAAACGGCCCTCCCCCCATGTGTGGTTCGCGGGCTTATCAGGCTGGCCATGATCCGGACAGGGCCCCTTAAGCGCTTCCTCCAAATTTAAGGCAGGCCTGTCCTTGCTAAAAGGTGGCCTAAACCTCTTGTTGCCCTTGGGGTGACTCTGACTGGTACTTGCATTGGCCACCAGCTCTGACCCGGCCTCAGGATTCTTACGCTTACTCTGGCTACCTTTGTTTGTCGTACCCTTGCTCTCATTGCCCTTCTTGCCTTGGCCAGCCTTCTCCTCATCGGAGCCCGGATCCTTTGTATTGTCAGAGTCGACGTATTTCGTGAGAGCCATCATGAGCTCTCCCATATCCTGACATGTACGCTTGAGCCGGCAAAGCTTCTGCTTTAGTGGAACAAAGTGGCAGTTCTTCTCTAAGATCAGCACTGGCTGAGCCGCCATGATCTGCTCCGAAGAGTGGATGATGGTCGAGACCCGCCGTACCCAATGATGAGCTGACTCGTTCTCC
Source organism: Hordeum marinum (assembly GCA_022496015.1). Taxonomy (NCBI): domain Eukaryota; kingdom Viridiplantae; phylum Streptophyta; class Magnoliopsida; order Poales; family Poaceae; genus Hordeum; species Hordeum marinum. The sequence goes on from CM039676.1 coordinate 26,987,359, forward strand.
TGTTGAACACAGTGATAAAGATCCACGATGGTCATGGGCTGCTTGCACGTTCCTTGAAAGTTTTTAATGAATCTGGCTCTCAACTCTACCCATGAATTGATGGTATTGGGTGGCAATCCCTTTAACCATGTGCGGGCCGGGCCTTCAAGCATCATGATGAAGTACTTGGCACAAACCGCCTCACTGAAGTCCAGCATCTCCATGGCTAGTTCATAACTTTCCACCCAAGCCTCTGGGGTAAATCAGTGGTGTAATTTGGAACTTTGCGGGGCCCTTTGAAATCTTTTGGCAGTCGCTCGCTCCGTAGAGCCGGTGACAAACATGGCACTCCCACCGCCCTGGTGGTTCCTCCCACTCCTATTGACACGGATGGCACGGGCTCCTGGTGAGCCGCCTCGGCTAAAGTTATCGCCTCTGGCTGGCTTCTTGCACGGTTTACAAACCCTTGTGTATCCACAGCCGGCCGATGACCCGTTGGAATCTCTCGGTGTCGGTTTCTGCTGGAACCCGCTGGTGACTCGTAGCGCCTGCTAAAGCTCTGGCTAGGGAGAGGGATTGAATGAACACGGCTTCGGCTGTAAGAGTACTTATCCTGCTGGGCCATCGTCGTTTGTAAGTATCCAATGGCGTTTCGCACATCCTCCGCAAAGGGCGCCTCATCCGGAATAGGAATTGTTTCGAGCCGGGTGGCTATTGTCAGCATATTCTCGGTCGGGTTAGAATAATGACCCGCCGGTGTTGGAAAGGCCGTTGGTGAGACCTGGTTTCGCCGGGGCAACTGAGTCACGGGCCGAGCCGCCGGGCGGCTTCCAGGTGCATCTGTTGTCCACCCTGGCATGTTGAAGAGGTTCCTTGCCTCATAACGCTCTGGTAGGCGGGATTGATGCCTCATCCGATGGACCGCAGCTGCCGATTGTTGCTCCAGAACAAGACGGAAAGCGTCTATCTTGATGTGCTCTGCCTCTTGCTCCATATGGGCTTTTAACTCAGCCATCCTCTGCTTCTCTTCCGCCATCCGGTCCTTGATCCTCACAATCTCCAAGTTCCTAGCCGCTTGATTGTCTGGTGTAACTTTAGTAGCCATTAGGGCCGTGAGCTCGTGCATCAGCTCCGGAAGAACTTGAGCCGGTGATGGCGAGTTAGCGCCTGAGGTGGTGGCTCCAGCGGGCGTACTACTCGTGCCTGGAACTGACCCCCCCCCATGAACACGGCAGCATGAACCGGTGGCCCAAGGTCGTCCGCCTCAGAACGATCCATCTCAGGGTAGAGCTTGTCGTAGCCTCCAAGCCCGCCGTTGTGAAGCCTGTAGACCGACTCTGTTTCTTTGCTTCAAGATTCGTCCCCTGATTAAACGAGAGTTACCTGTGATTCGGAAGCTTCCAGATCCATACCTTGAGTGAAGCCCATGAAGACATGCTTCCGGCCCGAGCTAACGCGGGCGGGTTGCACACTGCGGGTAGGTTGCATACGCCGAGACGGCTCGATGAGGTTGGTGCAGACGTCCGGCCCGGGTGTTGCTCCATCAAGCCTTCCGATGAACACATGAATCCTGCTGAACAGAATCTGAAATCTATATTCCACAGAACCAGCGTCGAGTCCCCAGCCGGCGTCGTCGATGTAGAGCCGTCGTGGCGACTCTTGCTCATCCTGCCAACCACGTATCCCTCGAGCCCCGGGAGAGAGCCCTTTGAAAACTCAACACCACCGAGCGCAAGCCCCACGGTGGGCGCCAACTGTCGTGGTTTTGTCATGGTAGATGTTCGGGTGAACGGACTTGGGTTCGAGGCCATTGCTAATGTGATGGACTCAAAGGGGTTGATGGGGGCGAAAGACACGGATTTACCCAGTTTCGGCCCCTCAAGCCGAGGTAATAGCCTACGTCCTGCTTGTGCTTGTATTGCTTGATGTATCGATTACAAGGGAGCTAAAGCTTGACATAGTACTCGACAACCAGATCTCTAAGTCGCCCCGGGTTTGCCTTTATACAGGAGGTCAAGACCATGGGTCATGCAAGTGGTAACCGACTCTCATTATCTATCCGAGTCTTCCTCTATCTTCTTGTCCAAGTTGTCCCCGGGCAGCTTACACACTCGGGTCTTCCGGGCCACCGTCCGGTCCATCTTATGAGCTGCCAAGCTTCTTGGGCTTTAGTACCACCGGCTCACTCTTGGGCCAGTGTACGAGCCGTCAAGTATAACCCGGAGCCCTTAGGGCGGGTCATACTGCGGGGTTATATCCCCAACAGATCCCATCTCGGACTTCATGGCCTCTAACCATTTCTCGAAATCTGGGCCCTTCATTGCTCCTCCATAGATCATAGGTTCATTGTTGTCCAGCAACATGACCTCCAAGATAGGGTTGTCGTACCACTCAGGAGCATTACGCGCCCTTGTCGACCTATGAGGTTCAATAGTAACTCGATCTGAAGCTTCATGATCATCATCATTAACTTCCTCTTCAATTGTCGTAGGCTCCACAGAAACATCTTTCTATGCTGCACTTCTCTTTGGTTGAAGTAAAGATTCAATAACCTCATCAAGCTCTATTTTCCTCCCACTCAATTCTTTCGAGAGAAACTCTTCCTCAAGAAATGTTCCGTTTTTAGCGACAAACACTTTGCCTTCGGATCTGAGATAGAAGGTATACCCAACTATCTCTTTTGGGTATCCTGTGAACACTATAGGAATCGGGCACTTTGCCGTCAGCCATCCTGGACGGCAAAGGCATGCATTCCGGACGGCAAAGGCTTTGTCGTCTGCAGCAGACGGCCAACCATCCTGCTGAATAAGCCACGGTAAAGGGCGCTTTGCCGTCCGCTGGCGGACGGCAAAGACCTTTGCATCTTTGTCGTCTGCCAGCGGACGGTCAAGGGCATGGACGGCACACGTGCCAACTTAGGTTCGTTAAGGGCTTAACGGCGTGCTTTGCCATCCGCTGGCAGACGGCAAAGACCTTAGTTCTTTGTCGTCTGCCAGCGGACGGCAAAGCACGTGTTTCTTTGCCGGCCTAGGTGGGTTCTTTGTCCTCCGCGGGCAGACGGCAAAGAACTAAGGTCTTTGTCGTCTACCAGCGGACGGCAAAGAACCCACCTAGGCCAGCCTAGTGCTATCCCAGGTTGCACAGGTAGCTGCCACATGGCTGCTTTGCCGTCTGCTGTCTGACGGCAAAGCTCTTTGCCGTCCGCCAGCGGACGGCAAAGTGGCTATATAGCCCCTGTTTTTCTGTTTTTTCTTAAAGTCATTCAATTTGACAGAATATCACATACATATCTAACATATCAACAATACAAGTTTCCAACAAGCATACCAACAATTAGTTTCAACAAGCATACAAACAACATATCCAACATACAAGTTTCCAACAACATATCCAACATACAATGGTTTCCAACAACATATCCATACATACATATCCAAAACAAGTTTTCAACAAGTTTCCATAAACAAAAAGGAAGCACAAGTAGAAGAGTACACTCCATCAATGCAAGCTTCCTCATCTATAGCAAATCTGCAAATTAGGAAAGATGAAAGTTAGAAGAAGAAGAAGAAGACTAGGTAGAAGGAAAAGAAGAAAAAGAAGAAGAAGAAGAAGAATTTATCTTCTCTTTCTTTTTGTCCTCTCCTCTCTTCTTATCCAAGGTAGTAATGTAATTTTCTAGCTAACTAAGCATATCAAGTCATTTTGGAGGAAAAAATGCTAAGTATAGGTCATTTTATAGCTATCCTAGGTAGAATATATCATTTTGGAGGTAAGTAAGGTTATTATGTCATTTTTGAGGAAAATAAGCTAAGTATAGGTCATTTTGGAGCTAAACCAAGGTTATTATGCCATTTTTCACCTAATTGAGCTAATTATGTCATAAATGAACTAGCTAAGCTAATTATAGATCATTATTGAGCTATCCTAGGTAGTTATGCCATTTTGTACCTAAGTGAGCTAATTATGTCATAAATGAACTAGCTAAGCTAGCTATAGATCATTATTGAGCTATCCTAGGTAGTTATGCCATTTTCTAGCTAACTAAGCATATCAAGTCATTTTGGAGGAAAAAATGCTAAGTATAGGTCATTTTATAGCTATCCTAGGTAGAATATATCATTTTGGAGGTAAGTAAGGTTATTATGTCATTTTTTAGGAAAATAAGCTAAGTATAGGTCATTTTGGAGCTAAGTAGGTCATTTATTAAGCTAAGTATGCATTTGTTAATAAAAACACTTGGGAAAACTTACCATCATCACGGAGGTGAAGGATCGGTAGGGTTTGCGCCAGGGTGAGACGTAGAATGACCGGTCGGGGTTGCGACAAACGTAGAAGGATCGGTCGATGCTTATCGGGAGGCACGCTGCACCAAAGATCATTTGCAATGTCTCCTTAGCATGATGCAACTCAAATGTGAGTACTAATAACTAATGACCATTCAAATGAAACTCACCATTGGTGCTATAGCAATATGGGGCATCGACGGAGGGGTCTGACCATTGTTCTGGCACACGGTCTGCACATTTTGTTTTCACGAGTCATTCATATTAGTTAGTTATGAAACGAACATTAAGTGCATGATTTGGCTAATATGCAGGAGAAACTTATCACGAGGAGCTCGTATAGGGACCAGTGAGACGCGTCGTTCTGGTTCCTCTCCTCCTCCAACAGCCTAGCCGTCCTCTCCTCCATGTCCCTCTCCCTCTATGCCGCCTGCCTGTTTGCCTCTGCTAGAAGCTCCTGGGCCCTAGCCTCAGTGACGAGCTCCATTGGTCATGGACGAGACCTTATCTTAGGATCAGAGCTTGTCTGGGGCTTCTTGATCTCCGGGAGAGTTCTAGGACAACATATCAGTCCATCCCCAGTGGCTATCGAGCCATGGGGCCTCCCGCCACCAGATATCATCACGAGCTCTGGATCAAAATGACTCTGGCTCGGGTTGAAGTCCTCCCCTTTCCTCGCCTTCCCCTCATCTCTATACCTCACGAGCTTTTTGTGGGAGGAGATGTTGTTGAAGCTCTCTGGATGATCGAGGTCATCCTCAGAGAATGCCTTGGCCTTCTTGTACGAGGCAGTATGGGCCATGGCATAGAGGTCGAACAGAGGTGGTACCTCCTTGTTTTCTCGTGCCTAAAAGAGAGGAACAAAATATTAGTTAAGGGCTCAAGCTAGCATGAAGAATGAAATTGCATGAATCATGAAGCAAACCACATACCCAGTTATCCCCGAACTCAAACAGGTTGGAGCTCCCTTGATGGTGTGGCACACCTCTCATTTGGGCATGCTTATCCTTGGCCTTGTTTTGTTCGGCTAGCCATTGGGGAGAGCACCACTCATCCACTAATGCCTCCCAACAGTCCATCCTATCCGCACACCATCTCGGGGGCACCTAAGTTAGACAAGAGAAATTTCAGTGCTACGCCTACGAATCAAATCAAAGAAACTAAGTACAAGGCCTTAAGAATAGATAATTACCTTCATTAACTTCTCCTTGCTCAGATAATTTTTGCGGCACTTCTTATTGGCCCTCTTAATGTTAGACGAGGCATAGTAGTCTCAAATAGCCTACACCTGAGCCTCGTGCTGTAAGTTCTGAAGTAGGCGCTTGCACTCGGCTTCGAGAACAACAACCACTTTCGCCTCATCTTCCTCAAGACACCTGTAGAAGGTCTCCAATCAAACAAGACAACACTGATTAGTAAAATCACTAGGTGTTGTTGATTTTTAATTCTGTAAAGGAGAAATTACCCAAAAGCGACGGATCACAATGTCAGCAACCGTAAGACACCGTTGACGCATTTCTCCGCTTTGGGTTCCAGCTTTTCAGGCTGAAGCTTTTTCACATAAGCATCACATCGCCAAACTTTAAGAAACGACAATTCTGGCTTCTTCCCAAACCACAGATCATATGGCGTCGTCTCAATGGATTTCGATGGTGCCCTATGTAAAGTGAATGCAGCTGTCTCTAATGCATAACCCTATAATGATAGTGGCAAATCGGCAAGAGACATCATAGAACGCACAATATATAATAAGGTTCTATTACGACGTTCAGACAAACCATTACGTTGTGGTGTTCCAGGCGGTGTCAATTGTGAAACAATTCCACACTGTCTTAAGTGACTGCCAAACTCATAACTCGGATATTCACCTCCTCGATCAGATTGCAGGAATTTAATCTTCTTGTTACGATGATTCTCAACTTCACTCTAAAATTGCTTGAACTTTTCAAATGTTTCAGACTTGTGTTTCATTAAGTAAATATACCCATATCTACTTAAGTCATCAGTGAAGGTGAGAAAATAACGATATCCACCGCGTGCCGCAACATTCATTGGACCGCACACATCCGTATGTATGATTAACAACAAGTCACTTGCCCGTTCCATTGTTCCAGAGAACGTCGTTTTAGTCATCTTGCCCATGAGGCATGGTTCACATGTGTCAAGTGATTCAAAATCAAGTGACTCCAAAATTCCATCAGCATGGAGCTTCTTCATGTGTTTTACACTGATATGACCTAAATGGCAGTGCCAGAAGAAAGTGGTACTATCACTATCAACTCTACATCTTTTTGTATCAATGTTATGAACATGTGTATCATCACTATCAAGATTCATTATGAATAAACCCCTCACATTGGGTGGATGACCATAAAAGATATTTCTCACATAAATAGAACAACCATTATTCTCTGATTTAAATGAGTAACCGTCTCGCAATAAACAAGATCCAGATATAATGTTCATGCTTAACGCAGGCACTAAATAAGAATTATTCAAGTTCATCACTAATCCTGATGGTAATCGAAGAGAGAGTGTGCCGACGGCGATCACATCAACCTTGGAACCATTTCCCACGCGCACAGTCACTTCATCCTTTGCCAGCCTTCGTCTATTCCGTAGTTGCTGTTTTGAGTTGCAAATCTGAGCAACCGAACTGGTATCAAATACCCAGGCACTACAACGAGAGCTAGTAAGGTACACATCAATAACATGTATATCATATATACCTTGTTTGTTGTTGGCCGCCTTCTTGTCAGCCAGATACTTGGGTCCAGCCTTGGGTTTCTTCATGGGAGGAGCAACTGCTTTGCCACCCTTCTTGGAGTTACCCTTCTTGCCCTTGCCTTTCTTCTTGAAACTAGTGGTTTTATTGACCATCAACACTTGATGTTCTTTCTGGATTTTAGACTCAACGACTTTTAGCATCGCAAATAGCTCGGTGACTGACTTGTTCATCCCGTGCATGTTATAGTTCATCACAAAGCTCTTGTAGCTAGGTGGCTGTGACTGAAGAACTCTATCAATGATCGCCTCTGGCGGAAGGGGCATCCCTAACTCCGCCAGACGAGTCGAATACCCAGACATTCTGAGTATATGTTCACTGATAGACCCGTTCTCCTCCATTTTGCAAGCATAGAACTTATAGGGGATTTCATACCTCTCGATCCGGGAATTCTTCTTAAAGATAAACTACAACTCCTGGAACATCTCATATGCTCCATCACGTTCAAAACGTCTTTGAAGTTCCGGTTCTAAGAGATACAACATTGCACACTAAACTATTGAGTAATCTCCAGAACGTGCCTCCCAAGCGTTATTAACGTCTTCGGATTACATGTTAGTGGGTTGGTCACCAAGCGGTGCACAAGGACATATGACTTCTAGGGAGCCGTGAGGATAATCCTCAGATTACGGGCACAGTCCACAGTTACTTCCATCATCTTTCAACTTAGCTTTATCTAGGAACGCATTAAAATTCAGGGGTGCTACTGCGTGAGCCATTGATCTACAACATAAATAGGCAAAGGTTACTAAGACTATTGTTCAAGATAATGAGTTTAGTTAATCAAATTACCACACTCAAATATACATCGCTCAGGTCATCTGAGTGATACATGACCCAAATTCACCAACTCAAGTCCGATCATCACGTGAGTTGAGGTGGTTTCAATGGTGAACATCATCATGCTGATCATATCTACTATATGACTCATGTTCGGCCTTTCAGTCTCTTGTGTTCCGAGGCCATGTATGTACATGCTAGGCTCGTCAAGTTTAACCCGAGTGTTCTGCATGTGCAACACGGGCTTGCACCCGTTGTATGTGAATGTAGAGTCTATCACACCCAATCATCATGTGGTGTCTCGACGCAACGAACTTTCGCAATGGTGCACACTCGGGGAGAACACAATTCATCTTGAAATTTAAGTGAGGGTTCACCTTATAATGCTACCGTCGTCCTAAGCAAAACAAGGTGCAGAAAAGGATTAACATCACATGCAAATCATAAGTGACATGATATGGCCATGAACTTGTGCTTTCCATCTTGAAAGCACCGGCAATCTCCATCATCACCGGCACAACACCATGATCTCCATCATTGTGTTGCCATCAGGGTTGTCGCGCCCACCATGCTCATACTACTATAGCTACCGTTTAGCGATAAAGTAAAGCATTACATAGCGCTTAATGATTGACACGCATGTCATATAATAATTAAAGACAACCCTATGGATCCTGACGGTTGTCGTACTCATCGACATGCAAGTCATGATATTCTATACAACACATGATCATCTCATACATCACATATATCTCATCATGTAATTGGCCATATCACATCACAACATACCCTGCAAAAACAAGTTAGACGTCCTCTAATTGTTGTTGCAAGTTTTACGTGGCTGCTAAGAGTATCTAGCAAGAACAATTCTCACCTACGCAAATCCACAAAGGTGATACATAAGTTGCTTTTCAACCTTCTCAAGGATTGCCTTTGCCGAATCCGATCCAACTAAAGTAGGAGAAACAGACACCCACCAGCCATCTTTGTGCAATGAAGTTACACGTCAGTCGATGGAACCGGTTTCTCGTAAGCGTACGAGTAAGGTTGGTCCAGGCCGCTTCATCCCACAATACCGCTGAACCAAAACATAACCAAGGGAGGAAGCAATCTAAGCATCAATGCCCACAAACTCTTTGTGTTCTACTTGAGATCTCATCTACACATAGATCTAGCTCTGATACCACCGTTGGGGAACGTTGCATGGGAAACAAAAAATTCCTACGCACATGCAAGATCTATCCATGATGATGAGCATCTACGAGAGGGGGAGTGGATCTACATACCCTTATAGATCTCTAAGCGGGAAGCTCTAAGAAATGCGGTTGACGTAGTCGAGCGTCTTCGCGATCCAAATCGCAATCTGTCCTGTGATCCAATCATGATCCGTCCCGATCTAGTGTCGAACCGATGGCACCTCCGCATTCACCACACGTACAGCTCAATGACGTCTCCACCTTCTTGATCCCGCAAGAAGGGGCAGAGAGGTAGATGAGTCTCGAACAATGCTAAGGGATGGCGGCAATGGTGGTGGTGCTATCTAGACAGGGCTACGCCTAGCGCTACCGAAACCGCGAACACAGGAGAAAACAATCTAGGGAGAGAGAGGGACGCCAAGGGCTTCGTGTGTGCTCTTGGGGCGCCCCCTCCCCTCTATATATAGGTGGAGGGGCATGGAGATCAGCCCGTCCAAGCCCTAGGGTGCAACCAAGGGGGGGAGTTCGACTCCTAGTCCAGTTCCCTCCCTTTCCAAAACCAGGTGGACTTTCCACCTCTCCCAAGCCACATGGGCCTTGACGGACTTGTGCGCCTGGACAAGTAAGGCCAGGGTGCCTCCTCTTAGCCCATGCAAACCCTTGGGACGTGGTGGAACCCTTGGTGGACTTCCGGACACCTTAGGAAGTTTCTGAAACCTTCTAGAAGCTTCCCGGTACAATATCAAAAAACCCGAAACTTTTCCGGTAGACAAAATATGACTTCCCATATATAAATCTTTACCTCTAGACCATTCCAGAGCTCCTCGTGATGTTCGAGATCTCATATGGGACTCTGAACAACCTTCAGTCACCCACATACATAACTCATCAATACCAAATCGTCACCGAACATTAAGTGTGTAGACCCTGCGGGTTCGAAAACTATGTAGACATGACCGAGACAACTCTACGGTCAATAACCAATAGTGGGACCTGGATGCCCATATTCGTTCCTACATATTCTACGAAGATCTTTATCGGTTGAACCACGATGTCAAGGATTTGGACAATCTCGTATGTAGTTCCCTATGTCCATCGGTATGTTACTTGCCTGAGATACGATCGTCGATATCTCCATACCTAGTTCAATCTCATTACCCGCAAGTCTCTTCACTCGTTCTGTAATACAAGATCCCATGACTAACTCCTTATTCACATTGCTTGCAAGCTTCTTGTGATGTTGTATTACCGAGTGGGCCCAGAGATACCTCTCCATCATATGGAGTGACAAATCCCTGTCTCGATCCACGCCAACCCAACAGACACCCTCGGAGATACCTGTACAGCACCTTTATATTCACCCAGTTATGTTGTGGCGTTTGATACACACAAGGAATTCCTCCGGTGTCAGGGAGTTGCGTGATCTCATGGTCATAGGAACAGATACTTGACATGAATAAAGCAGTAGCAATAAACTAACAAGATCAACTGATATGCTTACGGTTGGGTCTTGTCCATCACATCATTCTCCTAATGATGTGATCCCGTTATCAAATGACAAATCATGTCTATGGTCATGAAACCTTGACCATCTTTGATCAACGAGCTAGTCTAGTAGAGGCTCATGAGGGACATGGGGTTGTCTATGTATCCAGACATGTATTTGAGTTTCCGGTCAATACAATTATATCATGGATAATATACGTTTATCATGAACAAGGAAATATAATAATAACTAATTTATTATTACCTCTAGGGCATATATCCAACATGACTTTGATTTGTCAAAATAAAAAACAAAGGGAGAACTTGTGAATCATTCATGGTGGTCTCCAACAAGGTGGTCTACTTGGCCCTCTCTGCAAGGCGAAATGTAAGCAACATGCACACAAGCGCACAAATCAGATGCGGAAGGAGATGAAGAATACCAGAGATCTGGCATAGCAAGATGAGCAGGCGATGCAAGATTGAAAAACAGAACATCACATATATACCAAAGGAGCTAAGTTTTCATGTTGCAATTTACGTGCAATAATGTGAGAACAATGCATCGAAACTGTCTAAACTAAATTATTACGTGACCAAGTGTGCAAAGGATACAATGCCCAATATCCAGCTGTTGAAAAGAACTAGCTAGGGAAAATGCATCAGATTAACCCACAAACGGAGGTTGAGACTTGCGCATACTGTAGGAGCCCGACAGTGGGGGAGTTCACTCGAATACGATAGTGGTGGCAGCTAGCTTAGTGATGAAGAAGAAGAATCAAATGGAATCAGGCTTTCGAGATTTGATGACTATTCCGTTGATATCTGGGACATGCAAGAAAGGATTGACTGCTCCCTAAAAAACATGATGGGAGGTGTGCTGGTGCACACCAATGAAAAACTCGTGGGCTATCACCTCAGATAGTGCTCTCTGTGAAGAACATAAGTGATGTTACAGGGAAAGTGCATGCCCCAGGTTATCTTAATAACTAATATCTGCTTCAAAGGATTTGTTCCTTTCATAACAATTGTGTTAATTGATTCAAAACAAGTCTAGTAATTGGTGGTACATGACAAGAAGTGAACTAGACTATACGATCCTTAAGGAAAACTTACTCGGACCAAACAAGGAGCAACTGAAAACTGTTTGCGTATGTGTATACATTTTTTTGATAAGGAAAAGGCAGAGAAGCTCTGCTTTATACATTTCAAAACAGGTGTGAAACCTGAGTGACCATAGGCAATTACATGAGGCAATGTTAACACTGCACGAAGGGTGCAGATGGCCATTGCCAAGCCATATTACAAGAGAGAGGGGAACAAAAGTAGAAGAAAAGAGTCCTATCTTAGACGCTCCACCCAGTGGAGTATTAGCTGCTGGTCTGCATGTGTCTTTACCCTGTGATTCAATAGATGGATTGTATTCGATGCTTCTCTTAGGATTAGGACATCGGGCCACCTATCATTTTCAAAGATCCTCACATTTCTCACACTCCAAAGCATGATTGTGCATGCAGCAAAAAAGTACATGCCACAGCTTACCAGCTCCACCTCTGTGTGCGGCTAGACCTAAGGAGACGAGCTCGAACAGGGAGGTAGCACGCACAGCTAGGTCGAACACACCAAGCTTTTTCCAAAGTACATGTGCAGATTTGCATCAAAGTGTTAAGTGTTCAATTAACTCGGTTGTAGGGCAAATATCACAACCGCCATGTTGTGCAATGGTCTTCCATTGTTTTTTAGCATATTATCTCGGGTATTCAATCTGTCGTGGAAGGCTAGCCAGAGAAACACCCTATGCTTCTTGGGGATAATGTTATCCCATATGTAATCAGCTTGGGGCCATTTCATACCTCTGAAAGTTAACAAGTTGTAGAAGTAGGTTGTTGATGCTTCACCCTTATGTACAGAAGACATCCGTTTGTTGCCCATGGTTGGATCCGATTGTATAGGACTCAGCTCTCCCATCATGTTGTGAAGTTGTTGTGTTGTTGTCACAGATAAGTTAGGGTGCAGCTGGATATCCCACTGTCCATTGTATTGGGAGGCCACCGTAAAAAAATTGTCTTTAGCGAAAGTGAATAGTATGGGGTAGGAGTCATTAAACCGACCATTGCCTGACCAGTCATCAAGCAAAATGGAAATCCCTGGAGTCGTCTCCCAGCGACCACTTGGCGACATTGATGCCCAATGGCAATGGCATCGATATCTTGAGGAAGCTCCAAAGGGTTGTGCCCCCGTTCCTTGCTAACATAGGAAGGGTGTGTTCACTGTGTTGTTGTGCTAGCCAAGCAAAACATGGCACCTTTCTATCTTGTAAAACCTTTTTAGTGAGGCGGCAGATTAAGGCCATATTATGTGTGTGAAGATCCTGAATGCCTACCCTCCGGTGTCCTTGGGACATTGTAGCAATTCCGAAACATGTTGACTTATCGATGCCTCCATGCAAACTGGCACAAAGGTGCTTTTATGGAAGTTGATTTGCATACCAGTGAACTCTGAGAAAAGATTGAGTATCATCTAGACAACTGTAGCAAGTTCCAAAGTGCCTTTGATGAGCATAAGTGTATCATCAGCATACTATAACATCGGGAAGAAAGATTTAGATTCTAGTGGGTGTAGCGGGTGTCCATTTCAATGTTCCTAGCAACACATTTGCTGCAGCACATCCGCCACTAGGATGAACAGGTAAGGTGATAGGGAGTCCCCTTGCCTTAGTCCACATCTTAAGTGGATTGGCTCTCCCAGCTTACCGTTAATAGCCACTCTGGTTGAACTTGAGTAGAGCAGATTTCTTATCTAGTTGATCCACCTGCTCCCAAACCCCCTGCATTGAGGACAACAAACAGAGCATCCCAGCTTACACTATCAAAGGCCTTCATGAAATCTAGCTTGAATACAATCATTGGATTCTTTCTCTTCTTAGCATATTGAACTAATTCCGCAGTAAGAGAGAAATTATCTGCAATGCACCATCCGGTCAGGAAACCCGATTGGAGTGGATGTACCATCTCTGTTATCCTAGCATGGAGCCTTGTAGTTAACACTTTTGTGGATAAATTTGGTAAGTTGTGTACCAAGGAGATAGGCCTAAAGTCTTTGATTTCCCAAGAGGTCTCTTTCTTGGGCAGTAGCACAATTGAGGCTGTGTTGACACCTCAGAGATCAACCTTGTTGGCATGGAAATAAAAGAAGAAATTCATCAAGGCAGGTTTATGTTGGGGAACGTTGCATGGGAAATAAAAAATTTCCTACGCACACGAAGACCAATCCATGGTGATGAGCATCTATGAGAGGGAGAGTGGATCTACGTACCCTTGTAGATCGCTAAGCGGGAAGCGTTAAGTAACGCGGTTGGTGTAGTCGAACGTCTTCGTGATCCAAATCGCCGTGCGTCCCGCGATCCAATCTTGATTTGTCCCGCGATCTAATCACGATCCATCCCGTGAGCTTGATCACGATCCGTCCCACGAATTTGATCACGATCCTTCCGATCTAGCGCCGAACGGACGGCACCTCGGCGTTCAGCACACGTACAGCTTGATGACGATCTCCGCCGTCTTGATCCAGCAAGAGAGAGCGGAGAGGTAGAAGAGTTCGCCGGCAGCGTGACGGGGCTTCAGCGATGGTGGTGGAGCAATTCCGGCAGGTCTTCGCCTAAGCACTGTAGAAATCCGATCTAGAGGAGAAACTATGCACTAGAGATTAGGGTTTGCACGTGGCTGGAAATCAAGTGCCAAAACCCTAGAAATCCACTAGTATATATAGGAGGAGAGGAGGAGAGGAGGCAACTTGGCCTCCAAGCCTTCTAGGCTTCGGCCGACTAGGAGAGGAGGAGTCCACCTCCTCCACTCCTAGTAGGATTAGGATTCACCTTCTTTTTCCTCTTTTGCCTTTTTCCACCTTTTTCCTTTTGGGTTTTCTTATCCAGCCACATGGGCCTTATGTGGGAGCTTCCACCAGCCCACTAAGGGCTGATATTCACTCTCTCACATCCCATGAAACCTCTTGGGTCGAAATACCCCTCCCGGAGGTCTCCCGGTACACTACCGGCACTCCCAGTACACTACCGATAAGCTCGGAACTTTTCCGGCGACCAAAACAGGACTTCCTATATATGAATCTTTACCTTCGAACCATTCCGGAGCTCCTCGTCATGTCCAGGATCTCATCTGAGACTCCAAAAAAACTTCGGTCACCACCATACATAACTCTATACTACCGAAACGTCACCAAACCTTAAGTGTGCAGACCCTGCGGGTTCGAGAACTATGTAGACATGACCAAGACATCTCTACGGTCAATAACCAATGGCGGGACCTAGATGTCCACATTGGTTCCTACATACTCTATGAAGATCTTTATCGGTCGAACCTCTATGTCAATGATTCAGTTAATCCTGTATGATGTTCCCTTTGATCTTCGGTATGTCACTTGCCCGAGATTCGATCGTCAGTATCTCCATACCTAGTTCAACCTCGTTACCGGCAAGTCTCTTTACTCATTTAGTAATACAAGATCCCGCAACTAACAATTAGTCACATTGCTTGCAAGGCTCATTGTGATGTTGTATTACCGAGTGGGCCCCGAGATACCTCTCCGTCACACGGAGTAACAAATCCCAGTCTCGATCCATGCCAACTCAACAAACACCATCGGAGATACCTGTAGAGCACCTTTATAGTCACCCAGTTACGTTGCGACGTTTGATACACACAAGGCACTCCTCCGATATCCGTGAGTTGCATGATCTCATGGTCATAGGAACATATACTTGACATGCAGAAAACAGTAGCAATAAACTGACATGATCATATGCTACGTTTGTAGTTTGGGTCTTGTCCATCACATCATTCTCCTAATGACGTGAACCCGTTATCAAATGACATCACATGTCAATGGCTAGGAAACCTTGACCATCTTTGATTAACGAGCTAGTTCACTAGAGGCATACTAGGGACACAGTGTTGTCTATTTACCCACACATGCAATGTGTTTCCATTCAATACAATTATGGCATGGATAATAAACGATTATCATGAACAAGGAAATATAATAATAATAACTTTATTTATTGCCTCTAGGGCATATTTCCAACAGTCTCCCACTTGCACTAGAGTCAATAATCTAGTTCACATCACTATGTGATTTACATGGTAATGAATCGAACACCCATGCAGTTCTGGTGTTGATCATGTTTAGCCCTTGGAAGAGGTTTAGTCAATGGGTCTGCAACATTCAGATCTGTGTGCACTTTGCAAATATTTATGTCCTTATCCTCGATGTAATACCGGATGGAGTTGAAGCCTCGCTTTATGTGTCTGGTCCTCTTGTGAACCCTTGGTTCCTTGGCTAGAGCAATAGCACCAGTGTTGTCACAAAACAGGTTTATTGGATTCAGTACACTAGGCACTACTCCAAGATCTGTCATGAACTGCTTCATCCAGACACCTTCCTTCGCCACCTCCAAGGCTGCGATGTACTCCGCTTCGCACGTAGAATCAGCTACCACGCTTTGCTTGGAACTGCACCAGCTTACCGCTCCCCCGTTTAGAATAAATACGTATCCGGTTTGCGACTTAGAGTCATCCGGATCAGTGTCAAAGCTTGCATTGACGTAACCCTTTACGACGAGCTCTTCATCACCTCCATAAACAAGAAATATTTCCTTTAGTCCTTTTCAGGTACTTAAGGATATTTTTGACCGCTTGCCAGTGCTCCATTCCAGGATCACTTTGAAACCTTCTGGCCATACTTATGGCAAGGCTGACATCGGGTCTTGTGCACAACATTGCATACATGATAGAGCCTATGGCTGAAGCATAGGGGATGACGCTCATCTTTTATTTATCTTCTGCAGTCAATGGGCATTGAGTCTTACTCAACTTCACACCTTGTAACACAGGCAAGAACCCCTTCTTGGACTGATCCATTTTGAACTTCTTCAAAACTTTATCAATGTATGTGCGTTGTGAAAGTGCTATCAAGCGTCTTGATCTATCTCTATAGATATGAATGCCTAATATGAAAGCAGCTTCTCCTAGGTCTGTCATTGAAAAAATCTTATTCAAATATTCCTTCACGCTTTCCAGCATTTCTATATTGTTTCCAATCAGCAATATGTCATCCACATATAATACTAGAAACGCTATAGAGCTCCCACTCACTTTCTTGTAAATACAAGCTTCTCCATAAACTTGTATAAACTCAAACGCTTTGATCACCTCATCAAATCGCTTATTCTAACTCCGAGATGCTTGCACTAGTCCATAAATGGATCGCTAGAGTTTCCAAATTTTGTCAGCATTCTCTGGATCGACAAAACCTTCGGGTTGCATCATATACAACTCTTCCTCAAGGAAACCATTGAGGAACACCATTTTGACATCCATCTGCCAAATTTCATAGTCGAAATAAGCAGCTATTGCCAACATGATTCTGACAGACTTAAGCATCGCTACGGGTGAGAAAGTCTCATCGTAGTCAACTCCTTGAACTTGTGAAAAACCCTTTGCCACAAGTCGAGCTTTATAGACGGTGATATTACCGTCCGTGTCCGTCTTCTTCTTAAAGATCCATTTGTTCTGAATGGCCTTTCGCCCTTCAGGTAATACTTCCAAAGTCCATACTTTGTTTTCATACATGGATCCCATTTCGGATTTCATGGCCTCTAACCATTTCTCGGAATCCGGACCCATCACTGCTCCTCCATAGCTCGTAGGTTCATTGTTGTCTAACAACATGACCTCCAAGACAGGGTTGCCATACCACTCAGGAGTAGCACGCGCCCTTGTCGACCTACGAGGTTCAATAGTAGCTTGATCCGAAGCTTCATGATCATCATCATTAACTTCCTCTTCTACCGTCGTAGGTTCCATAGAAACATCTTTCTGCGTTGCGCTACTTTCTGGTTGAAGTAAAGTTTCAATAACCTCATCAAGCTCTATTGTCCTCCCACTCAATTCTTTCGAGAGAAACTCTTTCTCAAGAAATGTTCCGTTCTTAGCGACAAACACTTTGCCTTCGGATCTGAGATAGAAGGTATACCCGACTGTCTCTTTTGGGTATCCTATGAAGACGCATTTCTCCGCTTTGGGTTCCAGCTTTTCAGGCTGATGCTTTTTGACATAAGCATCACATCCCCAAACTTTAAGAAATGACAACTTTGGCCTTTTCCCAAACCACAGTTCATATGGCGTCGTCTCAACGGATTTTGATGGTGCCCTATTTAAAGTGAATGCAGCTGTCTCTAATGCATAACCCCAAAACAATAGTGGCAAATCAGCAAGAGACATCATAGAACGCACCATATCCAATAAGGTTCGATTACGACGTTCGGACACAACATTATGTTGTGGTGTTCTGGGCAGTGTCAACTGTGAAACAATTCCACATTGTCTTAAGTGACTGCCAAACTCATAACTCAGATATTCACCTCCTTGATCAGATCGCAGGAACTTAATCTTCTTGTTACGATGATTCTCAACTTCACTCTGAAATTGCTTGAACTTTTCAAACGTTTCAGACTTGTGTTTCATTAAGTAAATATACCCATATCTACTTAAGTCATCAGTGAAGGTGAGAAAATAACGATATCCACCGCGCGCTGCAACATTCATTGGACCGCACACATCAGTATGTATGATTTCCAATAAGTCACTTGCCCGTTCCATTGTTCCAGAGAACGGCGTTTTAGTCATCTTGCCCATGAGGCATGGTTCACATGTGTCAAGTAATTCAAAATCAAGTGACTCCAAAAGTCCATCAGCATGGATCTTTCTCATGCGTTTTACACCAGTATGACCTAAACGGCAGTGCCACAAGAATGTGGTACTATCATTATCAACTCTACATCTTTTGGCATCAATGTTATGAACATGTGTGTCATCACTATCAAGATTCAATATGAATAAACCCCTAACATTGGGTGCATGACCATAAAAGATATTACTCATATAAATAGAACAACCTTTATTCTCTGATTTAAATGAGTAATCGTCTCGCAATAAACAAGATCCAGATATAATGTTCATGCTTAACGCAGGCAATAAATAACAATTATTCAGGTTCATCACTAATCCCGATGGTAATCGAAGAGAGAGCGTGCCGACGGCGATCACATCAACCTTGGAACCATTTCCCACGCGCGTCGTCACTTTGTCCTTTGCCAGCCTTCGTTTATTCCGTAGTTCCTGCTTTGAGTTGCAAATGTGAGCAACCGAACTGGTATCAAATACCCAGGCACTACTACGAGAGCTAGTAAGGTACACATCAATAACATGTATATCATATTTACCTTGTTTGTCGTTGGCCGCCTTCTTGTCAGCCAGGTACTTGGGGCAGTCCCGCTTCCAGTGACCAGTTCCTTTGCAATGAAAGCACTCAGTTTCTAGCTTAGGTCCATGCTTAGGCTTCTTTGTAGGAGTAGCAACTACTTTGCCATCCTTCTTGGTTTTACCCTTCTTGCCTTTGCCCTTGCCATTTTTCTTGAAACTAGTGGTTTTATTGACCATCAACACTTGATGTTCTTTCTGGATTTCAGACTCAGTGACTTTCAGCATCGCAAATAGCTCGGCGACTGACTTGTTCATCCCGTGCATGTTATAGTTCATCACAAAGCTCTTGTAACTAGGTGGCAATGATTGAAGAACTCTATCAGTGATCGCCTCTGGCGGAAGGGTAATTCCCAACTCAGCTAGATGGTTTGAATACCCAGACATTCTGAGTATGTGCTCACTGATAGACCCGTTCTCCTCCATCTTGCAAGCATAGAATTTATCGGAGGTCTCATACCTCTCGATCCGGGCATTCTTCTGAAAGATAAACTTCAACTCCTGGAACATCTCATATGCTCCATGACGTTCAAAACGTCTTTGAAGTCCCGGTTCTAAGCCATACAATATTGCACACTGAACTATTGAGTAGTCTCCAGCACGAGCCTCCCAAGCGTTCTTAACGTCTTCGGAGGTCATGTCTTCTGGTTGGTCACCAAGCGGTGCATCAAGGACATATTGTTTCTGGGAAGCCGTGAGGATAATCCTCAGATTGCGGGCCCACTCAACAAAGTTACTTCCATCATCTTTCAACTTAGCTTTCTCTAGGAACGCATTAAAATTCAGGGGTGCTACTGCGCGAGCCATTGATCTACAACATAAATATGCAAAGGTTACTTACACTATTGTTCAAGATAATGAGTTTAGTTAATCAAATTACTAAAGCCCCCACTCAAATTGACATCCCTCATGTCATCTGAGTGTCACATGATCCAAATTCACCAACTCAAGTCCGATCATCACGTGAGTTAAGGTGGCTTCAATGGTGAACATAATAATGTTGATCATATCTACTATATGACTCATGTTCGACCTTTCGGTCTCTTGTGTTTCGAGGCCATGTTTGTACATCCTAGGCTCGTCAAGTTTAACCCGAGTGTTCTGCACGTGCAAAACTAGCTTGCACCCGTTGTATGTGAATGTAGAGTCTATCACACCCGATCATCACGTGGTGTCTCGACACGACAAACTTTTGCAACGGTGCACACTTGGGGAGAACAAAATTTATCTTGAAATTAAGTGAGGGATCACCTTATAATGCTACCGTCGTTCTAAGCAAAACAAGGTGCATAAAAATATTAACATCACATGCAAATCATAAGTGACATGATATGGCCATGATCTTGTGCTTTTGATCTCCATCATGAAAGCACCGGCATGATCTTCATTGTCACCGGCACGACACCATGATCTCCATCATCTTGATCTCCATCAACGTGTCGCCATCGGAGTTGTCGCGCCCAACATGCTTAATGATTGACATGCAGGTTATACAATAATTAAAGACAACCCTATGGCTCCTGTCAGTTGCCGTACTCATCGACATGCAAGTCGTGATAATCTATAAATCACATGGTCATCTCATACATCACATATATCACATCATGTAATTGGCCATATCATATCATAACATACCCTGCAAAAACAAGTTAGACGTCCTCTAATTGTTGTTGCATGTTTTACGTGGCTACTACGGGTATCTAACAAGAACAATTCTCATCTACGCAAAAACCACAACGGTGATACACCAGTTGCTTTTCAACCTTCTCAAGGACCGCCTTTGTCGGATCCGATCCAACTAAAGTGAGAGAAACTGTCACCCGCAAGCCATCTATGCAACAAGTTGCGGTTGAGGAACCCGTCTCTCGTAAACGTACGAGTAATGTTGGTCCGGGCCGCTTTATCTCACAATACCGCTAAATCAAAATCCGACCAAGGGAGGAAGCAATCTAAGCATCAACGCCCACAAACCTTTTGTGTTCTACTCGAGATCTCATCGACACATAGACCTAGCTCATGATGCCACTGTTGGGGAACGTTGCATGGGAAACAAAAAAATTCCAACGCACACGAAGACCTATCCATGGTGATGAGCATCTACAAGAGGGAGAGTGGATCTACGTATCCTTGTAGATCGCTAAGCGGGAAGCGTTAAGTAACGCGGTTGGTGTAGTCGAACATCTTCGCGATCCAAATCGCCGTGCATCCCGCGATCCAATCACGATCCGTCCCGCGATCCAATCACGATCCGTCCCGCGATCTAATCACGATGCATCCCACGAGCTTCATCACGATCCGTCCCACGAACTTGATCGCGATCCTTCCGATCTAGCGCCGAACGGACGGCACCTCCGCGTTCAGCACACGTACAGCTTGATGACGATCTCTGCCGTCTTGATCCAGCAAGAGAGAGCGGAGAGGTAGAAGAGTTTGCCGGCAGCGTGACGGTGCTCCGGCGATGGTGATGGAGCAATTCCGGCAGGGCTTCGCCTAAGCACTGCAGAAATCCGATTTAGAGGAGAAACTATGCAGTAGAGATTAGGGTTTGCACGTGGCTGAAAATCAAGTGCCAAAACCCTAGAAATCCACTAGTATATATAGGAGGAGAGGAGGAGAGGAGGAAACTTGGCCTCCAATCCTTCTAGGCTTCGGCCGACTAGGAGAGGAGGGGTCCACCTCCTCCACTCCTAGTAGGATTAGGATTCACCTTTTTTTTCCTCTTTTGCCTTTTTCCACCTTTTTCCTTTGGAATTTTCTTCTCCAGCCACATGGACCTTGTGTGGGAGTTTCCACTAGCCCACTAAGGGCTGATATTCACTCTCTCACAGCCCATGAAGCCTCTTGGGTCGAAATACCCCTCTTGGAGGTCTCCCGGTACACTACCGATAAGCCCGGAACTTTTCTGGCGACCAAAACAGGACTTTCTATGTATGAATCTTTACCTCCGGACCATTACGGAGCTCCTCGTGACGTCCAGGATCTCATCCGGGACTCCGAACAAACTTCGGTCACCACCATACATAACTCTATACTACCGAAACGTCACCAAACCTTAAGTGTGCAGACCCTGCGGGTTCGAGAACTATGTAGACATGACCGAGACATCTCTACGGTCAATAACCAATGACGGGACCTGGATGTCCACATTGGCTCCTACATATTCTACGAAGATCATTATCGGTCGAACCTCTATGTCAAGGATTCAGTTAATCCCGTATGATGTTCCCTTTTTCCTTCGGTATGTTACTTGCCCGAGATTCGATCGTCGGTATCTCCATACCTAGTTCAACCTCGTTACCGGCAAGTCTCTTTACTCGTTCCGTAATACAAGATCCCGCAACTAACAATTAGTCACATTGCTTGCAAGGCTCATTGTGATGTTGTATTGCCGAGTGGGCCCCGAGATACCTCTCCGTCACACGGAGTAACAAATCCCAGTCTCGATCCATGCCAACTCAACAGACACCATCGGAGATACCTTTAGAGCACCTTTATAGTCAACCAGTTACATTGCGACGTTTGATACACACAAGGCACTCCTCCGATATCCGTGAGTTGCATGATCTCATGGTCATAGGAACATATACTTGACATGCAGAAAACAGTAGCAATAAACTGACACGATCATATGCTACGTTTGTAGTTTGGGTCTTGTCCATCACATCATTCTCCTAATGACGTGATCCCATTATCAAATGACATCACATGTCAATGGTTAGGAAACCTTGACCATCTTTGATTAACGAGCTAGTTCACTAGAGGCATATTAGGGACACAGTGTTGTCTATTTACCCACACATGCAATATGTTTCCATACAATACAATTATAGCATGGATAATAAACGATTATCATGAATAAGGAAATATAATAATAAACACTTTATTTATTACCTCTAGGGCATATTTTCAACAGTTTAATGGTCTCCTTGAAACTCTTGTAAAACTCATTGGTGAATCCATATGACCAAGGATTGCGATTGTTCGGGGAGTGGTTGATTGCAGACACTATCTCAGCCCAAGTAAACTGCTCATCCAGCAAACTCAGGTCAACAGGTTCATATAGGTTTGAGAGATTCACCATGGGTAAAGAAGGAGAGCTTTTGCCGAGGAGTGTGTTGTAGTATTCGGTCGCTATCTTCAGTTTGTCCTCATCCTCAAAAAACTCAACCCCATCTTTAACATGAACCCTGGTCTTGTTTCTCTTGGAGTGGCTATTTGCAACAACATGAAAGAAGCGGGTGTTTTTGTCCCCCAACGTACATTGCCGGATCTTTGCTCTTCTCCTGCATATACTTGTCTGCCAGAGAACCAACTATTATACCTTCTTGTACGCATGATCTGTGAGGCAAAACTCTAAGTCGGAGAGCACTCCGTGCTCTTCCACCCTTGTTAAAAACTCAACAACATGCTTGTTGTTATCCAAGAGCAGCCTAATGTTGCTGCTATTTATGCACCATTTCTGGATAGCAACGCGGATCCTTCTCATTTTAAAACTGGTGAGTGAGGTGACAGACAGCAATGGGTCTGGTTCCCCTGTTCCATCCGTCTAAACTTATCCTTACGACCTCCTTGATTTCCAGCCAGAAATCTTTGAACCTAAAAAAGTTGCTTCTGGTGCTTTCATTTGAGAAATCCACAACAATCGGCGAGTGGTCTAAAGTAGTTGTCGTTACATCAGTGGCCACTGTTTTGCACAAGCCTAGATTCCACTCTGCTTTAACCAAAACCATGTCCAATTTGATGAGAGTTGGTTCCCTTCTCTTGTTAGACCATGTGTATTTTTCGATTTGCTATATTAATGTCATCCAGGCAATGATCCCTAATCCAATCATTGAAACCCTCCATGACAGACCAATTTATGTATCTCTTGACTTTTCCTCAGGAGATCTATACATGTTGAAATCTCCCAATAAAATCCATGCTCCCCCACAAGAGCAGCACCTTGATTGAGGTGTTGGATGAATTCCTCTCTTTCAGAATTTCCACATGGCACGTACACGGTGGTCAAAGGGGCAGCCCTTCCATTGGTAGTGCCGTAGTGGAGTGGAAGCTCACAGTAACACAATAACTGCTATTAGTCATTTCTGTGCATCAAACTGTAGACTGGTTCCAGGACACCAAAAGTCCCCCTGAAGTTCCTGAAGCGGGCATATAGATAAAAGATCGTAGGTTTGCAGGCAGGAAGGTTGCTGCTTTGAGCAAGTCCAGGCTCTGGAGTTTTGTCTCCTGCAAGCACACCACATCAGCACAGCTAGATTGTATCACATTCCTGATTAAAGAGCATTTATCAGTGTCACTAAGACCGCGAACATTCCAATTGAGAATCCTCATAACGGGTATGTAGGACACATAATAAACAAGACTGAAGCAATAGACAGAGATAGACATTTCAATGGCAGGAAACTGAAGATGTTCGTATAAAGGCATGGGATGCAACAACTTGAGACAAGCAAGGAATGTAGGTGCATGTGCCATGGGCGCAACACGTAGATGAATGCGGATACATCACCCCAAAGGAGCAGGGAGGATTAAAAGTAAAGACTAAGACCAATGCAAACTGCATAAGTAGTGAGAAAGCAGCCTAACGAGCTAGTGCTATAAACAAGCACCCTAACATGCATAAGATGGACGGATAACTCTAGTGTGCAGTAGTTGTAGTGACTCTGATCACTCATAGCTAGCCTCAAAGGACGCAGACTGAACAGAGGAAGCACTCAGCTGAGATGACGAGCTCGGGAAGGCCGCTTCAGCTAAGATGGCATCGATCGATGTTTAGGTCACAACACTTGGTGATCTGCTTAGACTTGCCTCTGGTCAGTGGCGCCGGCGTCTCGGTCAGTGGAAGCCCCAGCAGGTCAAACACCTTAGCCTTCTTCTTCCTTGCAGCAGAGGAGCCACAGTGATGCCAAGCCCCCTCATCAGAGGGCGTGCCCACGGCTTTGCGTTTCGAGCCGCGCTCAAGGAGCACACCCTTGGCCCATCATGCATGTTCTGAATATGAGAGATGCGCCATGGCGATGGCACCGCCGGCGGGTCCTCCGGGGGGGCGGAGTTTGCCCGGGAGGCAACAAGCCCACAACCATACCGTCGCTCTGGGCGGCATGCACAGGTGGTGCCAGGGCTGCCCTGGAGGCAGTCGCAGCGTCCCTGTCTGCTACCAATGCCGCGCCACCCTCAGCACCTTCCTGAGAGTCATCCGAGATGCTGATTGCCGGCGACTGGAGCAGCTGCAGGGTGGGGGAGGATCTCAAATCTTGAGGATTAGGTTCCTGCGGTGGTGCTCTGCAATCACAGACCCGAGTGGCAATAGCAGCCGGCGGAATAGTGTAGGCCCCATGCTTCATATCAGTAGTCACTACCGGCAAGAAAGTCCCATTGGGCAGCAGGCCCAGGAAAGGATGTGGAGCGGGAATCATTGGTCGGGTGCAAATGGGCTTGGTATTAAGCACTTGGTGAGTAGGATGTGGGCTTGCACAGGCGGGTGGATGAGCGGAGGGTAAATGTGAGCTTGTGTAAGCGAGAGGAGCGGCCCAACAGAGGGAAATAGATTTCCTGGCACGGCTGGTTTTCGTGGGTATCGGCACTCGACTACCGACAGAAGAGGAAGAGTTCTGATACAAAGGTCGCCTTCGGCATTCTTGGGACAAAATTTGAAAAGGAAGGACCGACAATTTTGGCACGAAACCTCCTCGTGAGCTAGGTCGAAGCAAGGGAACAGGCCATCACTGATGGACGCGACCCCCACCTTGATGACGCCAGTGACGAATCGGCAGTGGCTGAGATCGATGGTGAAAGAGAAAGTCATCTCCTCAGATCTGAAGACAACACTGGCATGGGGCCGGCGGATCTGCGTTGCCAGCAAGATTGGCGCGCGGTCGTCGTCCTCATGGGCGATATCTTCGATGGTTGGGATCGAAGGCACCATTCTCCCATTGCTTGGTCTTGACGCAAATCTTGAGCATGGCGAGGTAGTCATCCGCTGTGGCCACATGCGGGTGTTGCTAGGCCTGGTACGCGCACCCCTCCATTGACGACACGCTTTCCCGGCTGGCCATGCAACTCCCTCGGGGCCCTAGGGTTGGCAAGACCTCGTATTTAAATAGGCTTTCACCCCGCTTTATAGATAAAGCAAACGTCTATATAACCATGTCTCAACCAGAGTCATAAAAGAGAAATGATGGGGCCACACCACAAGGATGCCCAAATGAAGGAAGAAAAAACATAAAAGGTCATCAGGGGCAAGCTACGAAGCAGGCGAACGGTCGGAGAGCCGACGCGCGGAAGACACCAGAGCGTCCAAATAAAGCTGAAGCCGGTCACGATCCCTCGGTCTAGCAAGCGGATGCCAGTGCTGCAGGAATGTAAGAAATTTCAAGAACGAGTCAGAAGCACATTGCAGGAATACCCGCTCAATCACCATCTCATTGCGAGTAGTCCAAAGAGTCCATGTCATAGCCGCAAAGACGAGCCAGAACAGTCGGCGCTTACGGCCAACCTGAGTGGCCCTTACCTACAAAAATTCTGCAAGGTTATGGGCCTCCCACTCCAGTCCTAGAGCCTCACGAACAAAGCACCAAAGTGCATGCGCTGCTACGCAAGAAAACAAAATGTGCGTTCTCGTTTCTGGGACGTGGCACAAAGGGCAGAGACCATTACCCGAACCATGGCGTTTCAACACCTCGGTCCCCGATGGAAAACGATCTCTGAGAAGCTACCATACGAAAATCTTAATCTTCAAGGGCATCGGCGCCTTCCACAGTGGGGATAACCACTGTAGAGCCGGCAATCGGCATAGCGCCTGATAAGGCGAACTAATGGAGAATTCTCCCGAAGGACAAAGACTCCAAGAAACAGTATTAGGGTCCTGGGACAGAGGAAGTGGGACTACTTCCCTCAAGTTTGTCCATTCCTGTACCTCAGCTGGTCCGAATGAGGGGCGAAATGCAATGTGCCATCCTTCATCCAAAGCAGCCGCCAATACAAGGATGGTCGGGTCGTCACATATCACAAAGAGCCTCGGGAACCGCATGTGGAGAGGCTTTCCATCAAGCCAGGGGTCCAACCAAAACTGGGTCCCAGACCCATTGTCAACCGAGAACCTCAAACCCAGCCTGATCTCATCCTTGATGGCCTGTAAAGATTTCTAGAACTGGGACCCAGCCAAGTGTGAGCAAGCTAAGAGGGGTTGGCCCTGCAAGTACTTGGACTCAATCAGCTCTAACCACAAACCCCCATCTCCCCGCAAGATCCTCCAAACCCAACGCAGCATAGGCGCAACGTTCATACGGCAAGACGCGGGGATGCCCAACCCACCTCGGTCCTTCGGCAAGCAGATGTCAGACCATTTCACCATATGGTACTTGGGCCGACCATCCCCTGCCTGCCAGAAGAACCTAGCCAGCTCCTTGTCAAAGGAGATATGCACACCTTCAGGTAAGATGTACATCCCCATCATAAACATGGGGAGGCTGGCAAGGGTAGAGCTAATGAGGACAGTTTGCTTCCTTTAGAAGTGAACCTACCACACCAAGGCTCCGCACGGGACGCTACTCTTCCCACAAGTGGATCATACCCATTCATCAAAATCCTGGACTCAGCCAGGGGCATCCCCAAGTAAGATATGGGGAATGACACCAACCTATAATTGAGGTTATCTGCGGTCCGGAGCTGCTTAGCCTATGAGTGGCCAAGGACCATGACCTCGCTCTTATCAAAGTTAATCTTAAATCCAGACATTTCCTCAAAGCAGAGAAAAAGGAACTTAAGATTAACAATGTCAGAGTCCGAGCCTTCCACCATAATCATGGTGTCATTTGCATACTGCAAATGGGTAACCCCCCCCCCCCCATCCGGGATGAGGTGGCTAACTACACCCTTAAGGTGGCCCGCCATCTTGGCTTTATCTAGGATGCTCACAAGGGCATCAACTGCAAGGTTGAAAAGCAAGGGGGAGACAGGGTCCCCTTGCTTTACCCCCTGGAGGCCTGAAAGAAGGGATCCACTTCGCATTGATGTTGATCGCGGTGTTACCAGATCTAACCAATTGCATGATCCAGGCACACCACCACACGTCAAATCCACGTCGCTGCAACACCAACCTCAAGAAGGACTAGTCCAGACGGTCATACGCCTTCTGGAAGTCCAATTTCACTAGAAACTAGTTGCAAATCCTAGACAGAGATCAAGTCGATTAATAAGTCGAGAAAGTCAATTAAGGATCCCAATGTGCGGTAGTAGCTAGTCTTGGAAAACATACACAGAACTCAGTTCCTAAGGACGGTCCCAAT
Organism: Hordeum marinum; assembly: GCA_022496015.1. Classification (NCBI taxonomy): domain Eukaryota; kingdom Viridiplantae; phylum Streptophyta; class Magnoliopsida; order Poales; family Poaceae; genus Hordeum; species Hordeum marinum. The sequence goes on from CM039676.1 coordinate 27,015,487, forward strand.
GAGACAACCTGCCATGTACTCCTACATGGCCTCTCATCGCTACCTTTACCAAATCGTGTTCACACACTTAGCTCTCACACAGTAGGACATGAACACATCCATTTCGATTCATCACTCAGATGGATCATACCCGACACGACTCTAAGCATAGCAGGCATAGTAAGCAAGCATGGATGAGTAAGCACAACAAGGCTCAAGCAGTTGCTACTCATGCTAAGTGGTTTCAACTATTTACAGTGACAAAGACAGGTCATGCAAAGGAATGGGTTCAACTACCGAGAACATGTAACAGTTGAATCGTGATTGTCCTAATGCAATAAAAGAGAGCATGAGCGAGAGAGTGGGTTCATATCAGCATGCTCAAGGAGAGGTTGCTTGCCTGACAGTCCTGAAGATAATACTTCTCTTCATTAGTGTCAACGGTCACATCGTCGGAACCATCATCTACCGAGAGGGAACAAACATCGACAAACAAGAAAGGAACACATTCAATGCAATGCAACAACCATGATGCATGACATGACAAGCTAAGGTACTGAATTGACCTAGAGGAATAATTAGCCAAGTTAATTGAAGTGGAACTCAAACAAGTTTGAATTTCAACTCCAAATGATAATTCATATATTGTCCTAATCACAAAATGTCCTACTTTGTGATGTTAACTTTTTCAAACATGCATGATCATGGCATAAACAGATTCATTGGATTTTCTGATCATTTATCATATATAAATTATTTTCATCTGAGCTACATATTATTTTCTTTGATTTTTAGAAGTTTTAAGCATTTTCAGAAATAAATAAATCATTTAGTATTTATTTTAATTGCAGAAATACTTTACTGCATCATCATTACGTCAGGGTGACGTCACAGGTCAACAGGGTCAGCCAGGGTCAAACCTAACTCGCCGGACCCACATGTCAATGACACATGGGGTTTATTAGGTTTAATTAAATCCTAATAAAAATCATTAAGGGCTTGGGCCCACTAGTCAGTGGGTGATTAGGTTAATTTAAACAAATTAATTATTTGACCTAATTAGGCCAAGGGTTGGCCCCACCTGCCATTGACTCCGGAGAAGTCAAATTTGGTCAGTGGGGTCAAACCCACCGGCGGCTCAACGCCGGCGAGGCCAGAAGCGGCGAAGGTGCTCGGAAATCGCCCTCCGATGACCAAATGAGCAGCGGTTTGGCAATATGCGACGCTAGTCGTCGGGCACGTCCAACGGTGCAATCGGCTCGAGCTGGGGAGGTCTAGAACGACGGCGGCGACAACTTGTGCGGCGGCCGGAGCTCGGCCAATGACGACAACGAGGCTATAGGGCACGGGAGGACCAGATGTTGAGAGCAATCGGACCCTAGGAACGCTCGAAGCATGATGACGAGCTCGAGAGCAGGTCGTGGTGGCTATAGCCATGGCCACATCTCCACTGGCGGCGAGAAGCTTCGGCTTCGACAGGGATGCTAGCTAAGGGGCGCCCGAGACAGCAGAAAGAGAGGGGAGAGGAAGAGAGGCTCACGGAGGTTCGTCTGGAGTGGACGGCGAGGTCGGGGAAGAGCTGGAGCAAGCGAATCGGCGGTGGGAAGCTTCAGCAGCCGACGGTGGAAGCGGCAAGGGCGAGGGGGAGAACCAGAGAGGGGAGGAGAAGGAAGAGGGGTGGGCTCGATGCGGACGGCTCTAGGGTCCTCATCCCCTCCTCTAGCCAGGCTAGCAGGCAGGAGGTGGCCCTGGCGCGTGGCCTCACGCGTCGGGCACACGCCCTCTCGTCCTCCTAGCGAGAGGTCAGGGACGACTCGCCACTGGGCCAGTTGGGTCGGCCGGGCTACACGCAGGTAAGTCGCTAGGTTTGCTCCTTTTCCCCTTTATTTTTTTATTTTTTTTATTTTCTGCTTTTGTTTAATTTTGTTTGGGCAAAAACTATAAAGCAAAAGTTCCTGAAAATATTTGTGGGGTATATTTGGAATATTTCCAAACTCTACAAAAAGTTCTAGAAAATTTGATGCAACTAAAATATTTACAATGCTTTATTAATGATTTTCAGAAACTTTCCTAGTTTATTAAATTTTCCAAAATAGTTGTTAATATATAATTCACCCCTGATATGTTGTTACCAACATTTATCAAAGAGGGGGAACATTTTTGAAGAGCATTTTGAGAACATTGAGAATCCAATTGTTGGAATTTTATTTATTCAATGAGATGCTAGGGTTTATGTTAATCCCCATTTCATGTTTCAATTGAATTTAAACATGATGACATGATGCACATGCAATGACAAGCAGCTCCTAAGCTAGGGCTGTGACACAAGCAGCAAGGAAGAGCTCAAAAAACTTCTTCGTCGTGTGACCTAGAAAAGACAGGGCACCTATCATCATCAAAGAAGGGAAGTAAGGGAAGGGAAGGAGAAGGAGAGCAAATCGAAGATGGGACTAGGACCTTGAATCGAAGATGGGCTGGAGCTCCTCACCGGCAAGTCCCTGACGCACGCATCCCTGCAGGAGGGCGAAGGCAGCACGCTCGACCTGCCACGGTGGGTGCAATCGGTGGTGCGCAAGGAGTGGACCACCGAGGTGTTTGACATCGAGCTTGTGCGCCTAGGCGCCAGCACCGAGGAGGAGATGATGGCGCTACTGTAGGTGGCCATGGCATGCGTGGCCATTGTGCCCGACGTGCAACTGGACGCGCCGGACGTCGACGAGAGGATCGAGGAGATCAGAGCCGGCCACGGGCAGACCACGAAGGAGGGGAGCACACGGGCGACCACCTCCGAGGAGGAATAGCCCCCTGTTGCCCCGACGCCGTAGCCCCGAACATCTCTTCATTGTTTTGTTGGATGAATTGTATTTCCTTCTCTCTCCCTCTATCAAGTGTAGCCTCAGGCAGGTTTCATTCTTTTTCTTCCAAGTAAAGTAAATGTTTTGTTTTCTAATTTTTTTCTTCTTTTTTGCTGCATGCCTCTATTCAGTCCCCTTTACCCTTGTGATAGATTGACGCTCTCTCATGCATCATTGCACTTGTTCTTCGATTCTATTTGCATGTTGTTCCTGAGATAAAAAAAACTGTAAAGAAAATATTGTACTCCAACCCCCTTCTCAAAATAATTGTCGTGCTTGACACATATTGTTGGACAAAGGAAGTAGGTGATATTTGAGTGGAAAACCCTATATGACGCTCAATGTGTCAAGTTGTCGTGCAAACACTGAGCGATGCGAGCGATTAAATGAGTCGGTACTTTGCGCGTTTCACTGATCACGGTTTCCCAGGTAGTCCGCGTCTGGGTTTTTCCATTTTGCTTTTTTCCTGCTGTTTCTTTTATGGTTTTCTTCAGTTCTTCATTACTTTTCTTATTTTTATTATCTATATTCCGTTTTCTATATTTGTGTTATCTGTTTTGTTTTTCGTTTCTTTTCCTTTTTTCGTTTTTTAATATTCAGAAATTTAAATTTTCATAAATTATCGAACTCTTAAAAATATGTTCAGACCTTCAATTTGTGTTCCATTCTATTCAAAAAATGTTCATGAAATCCCGGTTTCCCAGCTAGTCCACGTGTAGTTTTTTCTGTGTTTCTTTTTTCCTGTTGTTTCTTTTATGGTTTTCTTCAGATTTTCATTACTTTTCTTATTTTTTATTTTTTATTACGTTTCCTATATATTTGTTATCTGTTTTGTTTTTCGTTTGTTTTCATTTTTTCATATTCGGAAATAAAAATTTCATAATTGTCCAACTCTTAAAAATATGTTTAGACCTTCAATCTATTAAAAAAATCATGAATTTCTAATTTTGTTCATGTTTCTAAAAAATTGACAGAATTTTGAAATAATCAAATGTATCATTTCAATTTTTATTCTTCATTTTGGAATTTTGAAAAATATTCACTTTTTTTCAAAAAAAATGGTTTTTGAAAAAGGTTCACTCCTTTAAAATTTGTTCACAAATTTGAAAAATGTTCAGGTTTTTTAAAAAAATACTTCTGGTCAATTGGAAAAAGTTTCCACTATAAAAAATTGTTCACAAATTCGAAAATTTCCACGTTTTCAAAATTGTTTCGAAAACTAAATGTTCTTAATGGATTTTCAATGAATGTTCACGCTTTTAAATTTGGTTCACAAATTCTAAAGTGTGCATGTGTTCGAAATTTAGAACATATTTGTATTGTTTTAGAAAATGTTGGCATTTTTACTTTTTTGTTCACAAATTAAAAAATTGTTTGTGAATTTCAAAAAAATATCCTGCTTTCCAATTTTGTTAAAAAATTCAATAAATGTTCATATTTGCAGAACAAATCACTTATGCTGTGTTTGGATGTCTGTATTGAAGGCCTCCATATAGTATTGGTTTCAATTCCAATTCAGCTTGGAAATTGTAATGGACATGAATACGAATTCGCTTGTTTGGATGCTCATTGTATTGGCTCACGAAATCTCAGTGGAGTTTCAATACCATAAACTGTGGATCTTAGTTCAAAAACTGATACACAAAAGATTACTGTACATTAGTAATTAAACAAGCAGTTGGGTAAACCATGATTGATGTACATGAGTAAACTGTACAACAATAGTGATTAAACTGTAGAACAATTATAGACAAGAATAAGCCTATCTAGCCGCCGTTTAGTGCAGCTGTACTAAACAAAAAATCACATAGAGACATGAACAGTAAGCCAATCACAGTTTAGAAGACTTGGACTGCATAGTAAGCCAATGTTGGTACCCCTGCCGAGCTGCTCCCTGACGAAACTGAAGAAAAACAACAACTAGATAACTGAAGATGTGCAGCAGAGGGAGGAAGGCCAAGTCCCAAGCGAGGAGGAGGGGGTCCGGTGGCATGGAGGGATTCCGGAGCAGATGTAGAGGGTGAGGGGCGGCGGTGGACGGCTAGATCCTGGGCGTGGCGGCCATGGGAGGAGGAGATGGGGCGGCAGAGGAGATGGGGCGCCATGGGAAGAAGGGGAACGAGCTGCAGCGGGGATGCCGGTACCGGCGTAGGAGGAGGAGGAGAGACAGCGAGAGGAGCTGCTCTGGGTGCCGCCGTCGGTGTGCTCCCATGGACGCGGCTCGTCTAGTTCAATCACAAGTTGAGAACTGAAGACGCAATAGCCAATAGGGGCCGAGGCAGATTTGCTCGGCACCGGACATGTTCTTGTCCTCTATCGGGGAAAGGCCGGCGAGGGCACGGATGCCCTGGGCTTGCTCCACCGCGAGGGCACGTGCGACCCAGGCTTGCCACTTGGCTAGGATCCGGACATGGGCATCCTCCTCGGTCTTCTTCTTCACGGCACGGCGCGGCTTCTCGCGGTCACGGCAGGCACGCCGTCCGTCGAAAGCGCCATCGCGGCTGCCTCATACGCGGCCCTGCGCGTTGCTGCCATTGGTCTCGGACTCTAAGGCCGACGTCGCGGGGACAGGGACCTAACTTCGGGGAGCCTCGAAGCCGCGCTGATCATGGAGATGCGAGGGAGGGTAGGCACTGAGGCTCGACGGAGACATCCTCAAATCGCGTGTGCGCTCCCGTACGTGATCATGTCAAAGCATGCATGCTGTTGCTTCCTCCTGAAGGACGACCAACTGTTCTGGGGACAGTTTCTTCAGTTCAGTTAGACTGGCAGGCATCCGATGGCAATGGGTACCCGATACCCGCAAACCCGACGGGTACCCGCCTTAAATGGGAGGGTTTGGGACAGAATAAAACCCACGGGTATGCTTACCGGGTGAAATCCAAACCCATCGGGTACAGCGGGTGCGGGTATGGGGGGCTCAAACCCGTACCCTCTAACCCGCATACCCGCCTGGCCCTACATGTCAGTGTGCTTTCAGTAGCCGTCCCCACCTGTCATTGTATTGAAGAGAAACCCTAACCCTCACGGCCTCAGCATCTTTTCTTTTCCTCAATCCCTCGGTCCCTCCCGAGCCGCCGCCACCCCCAAGGCCCCAAGCCCCTAACTGCTCGCAGTCGCAGAGGCGGCAGAGCTCCCGCGACCCGCCGCCTGCGCCGTGCGTTCCCACCGCCCGCGTCTTGATCCCGCTGGCCGCTGCGCCCTCTGCACCTGCTCCCTCTGCACCTGCTCCCGCCGTTGTGCCCTGCGCTTCTGCTCCAGCCGGATGTGCCAATCGCCATGGACAGCGAGCCCGTGGAGGGGAGCGAGGGCGACTCCGGCCATGGCCCGCTCGAGCAGGAAGAGGTCGAGGAGGAGCGGCCCACACCTCCGCCGTCGTCGTCGCGTGGATGTGTCCAGATACCGCCGGTGGGAAGCGGGGCACGGCTTGGCTTCTTGCTGGGCGTGCACCCCTTGTCGTCGAGCTCCAAGGAAAGGCAGGGAGGTGGCGGACGCGGCAGATTGCCGCCGGTTGCTGCGACCGGAAGCGGACGGAAGCGGGGTCGTACGCCCGTTACTTCGTCGTCCAACGGCTCAGGTCAAGTCCAGAGGAAGGTGAAGAAGACGGCCGCCGGCGAGAAGGCCAAGTCTCCAGTGTACGTGTTGCACGGACATGTAGCTGCTGTTTAGAATTTTAGATGCGAATTTTAGATGCAGAGATGATCCATTTAGAGATTATAGTTGCTCACATGCTATTAGTGTTATGTGCTATTTAGTGTTGATTTAGAGATTTTAGATGGCTGGCCATATAGAGATTTCTATTTTAAATGCAGAGATCTATTTTAATTGTTTAGAATTTTAGATCAATTTAGAGATTTTAGCTGTTGTTAGTGTTAGTTGCTATGTTTAGATTCATTTAGGTGAATGAAAATGCAAAGAATAGTTAGTGTTAGCTGCTGGGTTTTATTTAGATGAATGAAAATGTAACTGAATATTTGTGCTTCATTTCATGTAGTGGTACAAGTTGTAGTAGCGAAGCCCCATCCGAATCTGTGAACGAAATTTCTGACAATGAAGATGAAGTGGTGGAGATTAATGGTGTAGGAGCAGCTAGAGGAGGAGTGTCACGCAAGCTAACTTCCCCAGTGTGGCTCGAGATGAAGAAGGAGTTCGTGAATGGACAATGGAAAAGCATCTGCAACTACTGTCACAAGGCCCTTAGTGCGGGATCGAAGAGTGGTACTAAACATCTGGGTTTGCATCTGAAAACATGTACTCTAAATCAGATGAAGTTGAAGGGCAAGAGTGGAAAAACAATGAATCAGGCTTCCTTGAGGATGACTGCCCAAGCTGATGGGAAGGTGAATGTAGAGACCTATACATTTGATCAAGATACTGCTAGAGAAGAGCTTGGTAACATGATAGTGCTGCATGACTACCCATTGAGTATTGTTGACCACGCTGGATTTAGGAGGTTTATTGGTGCACTACAGCCGCTCTTCCATCTGCATACAAGGAACACTATCAGGTTTGTCTTTGTTCATGCACTGCTGTCACTAAATATTTCTGCCATTGTGTTGAGATTTGAATGACGAGCTAACATTTCTATTTTGTTTTGTAGGAAGGATATAGAGGGCAGATATGAGAAGGAAAAAAGCTAAGGCAATTGAGTACATGACTATGCTGCAATCAAGGGTAGCTGTCACAACTGATATGTGGACATCAGATAGCCAAAAGAAGGGCTACATGGCTGTTACAGGTCATTTCGTTGATGAGTCATGGAAGCTGCGAAGCATTCTTATGGGGTAAACCTCTTTTTTTATTGTTCATGTCTGCTGTTTTTAGTGATAAATAGTTGTTGTTTTTCGTGATAAAAAGTGTCTGCTTCTAGTGATGAACTGGTGTTGTTTTCAGTGATAAATAGGTGTTGTTTTCAGTGATAAATATGTGTTGTTTTAGTGATAAATATGTGTTGTTCTCAGCGATAAATAGGTGCTGTTTTCAGTGATAAATAGGTGTTGTTTTCAGTGATAAATAGGTGTTGTTTTAGTGATGCAAAGCTGCTGTTCTAAATGTTGTTCATGTATGTTTATTGTAGGTTCATATATGTGCCAGCACCTCATAGTGGAGAAGTCATAGCTGAAGAGCTGCACAACTTATTGATGGAATGGAATTTGGATGAGAAACTCATGATGGTGACGGTTGACAATTGCTCGTCCAATGACCGGGCTCTTCAGGAATTGGTGGGAAAACTTGGGAAGTCCAAGCTACCGTTAGAAGGTACAATGCTTCACATGCGTTGTTCTGCTCATATTTTGAACCTCATAGTAAAAGATGGCTTAGATACAATGAAATCTGCTACACACAATCTTAGAGAAAGTGTTGGATATTGGACTGCCTCAGCCAAGAGAGTTGAGAAATTTGAGGAGATGGCTAGATATAAGAAAGTAAAAATCACAAATAAGATGAGACTAGACTGTAAGACTTGGTGGAATTCTGTCTACCTTATGCTCAATGTTGCTTTGCCTTATAAAGCTGTCTTTGAAAGAGCCAAAGTAGTAGACAAGCAATATGTAAACTTGCCTACTAAGGATGAATGGGACTTTGCAGCAGATATAGTACCTAGGCTAAGTTTATTCTATGATATAACCACATTGTTCTCTGGTAGAGATTATGTCACAGCCAATGTGTTCTTTCCCAAGATATGTGAAATCAAGATGAAAATTAGGCAGTGAGCAACATCTAAAGATGAGGTTATCATACAAATGTGTGAAAATATGATAACAAAGTTTGATAAATATTGGATTGATATCCAAGGGCTGATGGGCATGGCTACACTACTTGACCCTAGATATAAGAGACAAATGTTGGTTGCTTGTTATGCAATGTTGCATGGCATTGAGCCATCCTCTTATGAATGCAATGAAAAGGTTGATGCTATTGTCGCTAATCTGCATAAATTGATCAAAGAGTACAAAGTGGAAGAAGTTGAATATCAGCCGGCTGTAGATTCTTTGTCTTCAATGCCAGCTCCTGCCATTATGTCTTTCTTCCATGACATTGTAGCACAACAAAGGCCTGCAGCAACTAGAGTTCAAGGAGAGATAGAACATTACTTGGCTGATGACTTAGTACCATATACAGAAAATTTTGATGTGCTGGATTGGTGGAAAGTGGCTGGCACAAGGTACCCAACTTTAAGGAAGGTAGCAAGAGACATATTTGCTATTCCAGTCACAACGGTTGCTTCGAAATCTGCATTTAGTATGAGTGGTAGAATAGTGACTGATCATAGGAGCCGTCTCACTTCCAAAATGCTTGAGATATTGATGTGTTATCAGAATTGGCTTAGAAACAAGTACAAAGGTGAGCAAATGATGCATTTTCTATCATTGATCTCTTATGTACCTTTTTACACAATCTTATATTCTTGTATGTCCATTTCTTGTGTCTTATAGATGCTCATATGGGTGAAGGCAGCTTCTGGACTTGTCTTCAAGATACACAAGAAGAGAATGAGGTTTATTTGTACTCATACATTGTGTTTATTTGTACCTAAACAACTTTTCGATGCAAACTTTATATCATTGTGTCTATTATAACTCGCTTGTCATTTTTCCTGTAACTAGGACTCATGCACGACCTAGATGTGAGACATCCTTGCTGGAACATGTAGAGTTCAAGCTTTTCGAGGCGTCAACCTTGCTGGAGTTGGACTGGACTCGAGCTTCTTTGTCTTGACTCTTGGATGAATATGTTGTCATGGAACTTGTTTGTTGTCGAACTTGTATGATTTGGTGAACCATTTGTTGCTGAACTTGTACGATTTGGTGAACTATTTGCTTCTGAACTTGTATGATGTGTTGAACACTTGAACTTGTATGTGTGATTTGAACAACTTGTTGAATTGTTGTCAATTGCTACTTGCTAGCCTGTATTCTTGTTAACTTGTGAATTTGCTGTGCATTTGTTCATGTAAATTGCTGTCAAATTGTTGATGTGACTGCTGTCATTTTGTTGCTGTCAAATTGTTGATGTAATTGCTATCATTTTGTTGCTGTAAAAGAGGAAAAAACTGACATTTTGCTGTTTACACAAATTTGACGGGTACTCGGCGGGTATCAGGTACCCGGCGGGTATCGGGTATGGGAAATATTTATACCCGTAGACGGGTACGGGTACGGGTAACAGGGGGCGGGTAGAGGTGCGGGTGCGGGTATGGGGATGCCATACCCGCACACGAACCCGGCGGGTGCCATCCGGAGGCAGGCGCAGGCAGGGGGGCTTGCATCAATGGCATTGCCAGGAATGCAAAGTCTCGATGATCCGATCGCACGACATGGGCCTAACTGAATTGCTTCAGCCATATAACTCCCAGAGCGGCGTCGTATGATCCAAGCTCCTTGAACCCAGCTTGCGTGTAACTGACAGACGCGCCCGACGCGCCGACGCAAAAAAAACAGGAAGACGAGCGGCCTCCCTGCACGCGGAGGAGGCGCGTCGTCGGAGGACCCCGTCCCGCCCGCCCTCGAGCGGCGGCTCGGCAAGCCGGAGCGGAGCACGCTCGTGACGCGCGGCGCGTCCGAGGAGCTCGCCCTCGATCACGCGGCGGCGCGTCAGGCCGGAGCGGAGAACGCCCTCGCGCGGCGGCGCGTCGGGCCGCAGCAAGCGGGTGACGCGCGGCGTCCGAGGAGCCCGACCTCGCGCGGCGGCGCGTCAGGCCGCAGCAAGCGGGTGAGGCGCGCGCGGCCGAGCAGCCCGACCTCGCGCGGCGGCGCGGCGGGCCGCAGCAGGCGGGTGACGCGCGCGCGGCCGAGCAGCCCGACCTCGCGCGGCGGCGCGGCGGGCCGCAGCAGGCGGGTGACGTGCGCGCGGCGTCGGCGGAGCCCGTCCGCCCTCGCGCGGCGGAGCAACCGCGAGGCGGCTTCTCTGCGCTCGCGGTGATCGGCAATTTGCCCTGCGGAAGGAGAGGCGGCTTCTCTGCGCTCGCGGGGATCAGCAATTTGCCCTGCGGGAGGATCAGACGACGAGAATTTGGCCTGCAGGAGGAGCAGACGACGATTTGGCCCAGGAACCTTAGACAGCCAGCAGCCCAGAAGCCTCAGACATGGGTCGCAAGAAAAAAGAAAAGCCCGCAGAGAAATACTGGCCTAGCCTCGCTGACCTCCTGTCGTCTGTCGATAGCGAGGTTTAGCCCTTCACCTTTTCTCAATCAACACGTACTATGTTCCTACGTATGTTGATAGCAAGGTTTAGCGTTTAGCACGACTTCTTCTCAACCAATACACGTACGACTAGTTGCTACATTCCAATATACAAAAGGATGTGTTCTTCATAACATTCCAACCATTTGATTTTGCTATAGGGTTTCCATCTTGGTCGTTTAAACGACGACAGGTTCGATTGTCCCATGTTTACGATATGTAGCTACTTTTTTTTTAATTTTTGAGATGGAACTGGGATTCCATAAATCACCCAAACGTTTACATCATCGGGGAGCGAGTCCATTTGCCCCCATCGCTGCCATAGCATGTGCCAGCTTATTACATCCACATTGAATTAAAGTTTATTACATCCACATTGAATTGAAGTTTAAACTAGCAAATGGTCGGATCTCCTTGAACAGAACACCTTCCGGCCCCAAACCATAGTCTATGGACTCGGAAGCTCTCGCCAAAGATTGGCAGTCGGTCTCGATCTAATTAAAGCTGATTTGTCCCCACTACACAGTAGTAAAAAACATGTCAGGCATACCCTTGCCATGGGCATAATTAATCCAACAGCAGTTACACCACACAATAGGCAATTTTGAAGCAGGGATTTACCCCCAATGAAGGACTGAACCCTCTTTATGTTAGTTGGCTGCAATCAATTTAGTCCAATAAATCTGGATACAATATGAACTCACAATGTTTTTGGATCAACCGACACGAGTGTTGAAAGCATCTTCATGGAAGTATTATTTTTCTCAATTTCTAGATCAATTGCAGAGTATCGATCTGTGCTACTCACTACTCTCAATGTAAACAATATTTCTCAGTACGTGTCAGTTTACAGAAACTGAAACTGTAGCTGTATGTGGATAAAGAACAAATTACCTCAAATTAGTTATCAGATGTTACTACAGGGCTATTAAGCATGTTCTGTGCTACTCACTACAGGGCTATTAAGCATGTTCTGTGCTACTCACTACAGGGCTATTAAGCATGTTCTGTACTACTCACTACAGGGCTATTAAGCATGTTGTGTGCTACTCCTAGGAACTGCTGACAAATTGTAGCAAATTTATCGTTCTTCCTGCAATGTAAACAAGATAAACCAAATTTACCTTTCTTCCTGCATTAGTTGCATAACCTTTTCTCTTCCTGTTTCAGGATGTGCTCCTTTTGGATATTAGTGGCTCACCTGAAGAAGTCCAAGCCAACTTCAAGACATATGTCTACAAGGCAAGAGAATGGTGCTACAAAAATGGAATTCGAGTGGATGCTGCTCGGATTTGTGGGCAAAAAAAACATGTTTTCACCACCCCAATAAAAAAAACACTTTACACGGTTGTTAAGTATGATGATGATACTATAACATTCATTAAACAAGGAAGATACTGGTGGGAGAAGGGATACTGTACTGGAGGTAAAGCATATGAACTGATACCGGAGAAAGGATGCAAGAAATACATGGAATGTGCGGACACAGATCACATTACATTGTCCTTTCGTGGAAACCACCGTTACATCTCCAATGGTGACCCTGGAGGGTCACTTACCGGTTTTCAATATCTGCGAAAAGCATTCACCGCTATACTTGAGAGCAAAGGGCGTGTTGATCCCAAGTTTGTTGGCTTATTTGTCCTTTATCTAGCTGAAGCTCCAACTTTTGAGGTCATATTCCAGGCACTATATGAAAATATCCCTGAATCTAACTCCTACCGCCTTGACTTCTTTGTACCAAATACCAATACACTCGTGCACCACTGGAGGAAGTTGAGCAAATATGCAATGAAGTATATGCAATGTCTACGGGAAGGCAAGGAGCTTCCAGAACTAGACGACAAGATTGCTTTGACGGGATTGAGCTCCATTCAAGAGATTCTAGAGTCTGTTAAAATCCTTCAATTGGACGCTTACAACCATGGTATATTTATCCACGAGCCAACACAGCATCCAGATCCAGATGTGTGGAGTGCAATTGATAACATATCTGACCGCAAGAAAAAGTACGAAAAAAGTGCAACTGCTACTGAGGGTTCTATTGCTCAGATCGATGAAAGCATGTTCCACATGTTGAATATCAATGGGAAGGTTGAGACTCTATACGTTGACCAACCACCTAGTTCAGAACTGAAACTGCGCCAAGGGCATGGCTTGTTTTCAAACAAAGAAACAAGCTTTTCAAGATCTGGTGCTAAAAGAAGGATGAGCACAAGTGAATATGCTAACGAGGTGTGTACACAGTTAAACAACACTTTAATCCTCTGCAGATCCATATTCTGATCTTTTGGAACCTTGAATTGCAGATTCTAGATACGCCAAAAGATAAGCTGCTCCAGACCAGCATGGTGAGAAGACCTCATTTCAGTATCATAAACACCTCACTGAATGAGGACTTCCTTCTTAAACGGATTAGATTGACAGCTCAGACCCACAATCTGTTCGGTTACCCACCAAAAATGAAGAAGGTTTGTAAAAAATTGTCTAGTTTGAATGATGTACTATTCATTTTGTAACACTGTTGCACCTCTTATTTGCAGGTTTGTTGTTTTGGAGGAACTACCCCGAAGAATACAAGTGAAAGGCTCATAGCAAGCAGAATATTACCAAGAAGAATGCTCATGATCAAACCAATGATGCTCGGGATGCACATGGTGAAGAACTGCCCAGAGTGGCGAAAAACAGTGCCAGAATTCAAGGGCCAAGGACGCGATGTTCTCCATCAGTTTATTCCTCTAGGCCCGCATGGTGATAGACAAGGTTTTATTGGAAGGTATTCTCTCTTGCTCCAAAATACCCAACTGTACACGAAAATAAGCACCAAGGTGGACAAAGTACTCAACTGCTTATTCTTCTGTTCTCCAATATAAAATTGTTGTGTTTTTTTGTAGCCAACCACTAATGTTCGTCGTGCATTCCTCTAATAGGATAAGAATTTCAATATGATGTCTATAATGGCCATCGATGTACTTCATTCTGTTTATGTTGGTAACTCTTTAGTACCAAATAACTTGAAGGTAATGTCAAATGCTAAGCGTTTTGGTTTCCTTTTCAGGGTAACCTCACTGATCAGTAAGCTCAGGCAGTGTTGGAGGTCCTGATGCTAGGGGTGTTGCATGAAGATGAGCTGTTTCAGTGGTGCTGTTAACATGAAACTGGCGGCCTATTCCTATGGTGGTTGGCGTGAAGCTCATGTTAGCCATGTCTGCATATGTTCGCTATCCCCCATCTAGGATTTTGCCGTTTGTTGATAGGTTAGCTTTATTTTCGTGATGTTTCTGCATTCGCCAACATCAGGCATTGTTGGTTTCTTGCGGAAAGATGGGAAACCTATTGATGACATTCATTAGCCGCCATGTCAAGTAGAGAATTATCATATGCAAAACTATTGCGATAGGTGACTCGATTAATTCTGCCATGATGATTTCCAGTTTTCCACTATCTGAAAGTGGGTTGCCATGCCTGCACTTCAAGCTTTAGGAGCTATATTTTGCAGGATGGTTGGTTGATGATGTCAAAGAGGAACAAGCAAAACATCTTTTCAATCTTCCAAATGAATTTAAAATTCCAAATTTTGAAATGTTTTCCAACCTTTGGACACAGAAGTATTTTGAATTTGAACTGACGATTAAATCTTCCAAATGAAGTATTTTGAATTTGAACTGTGTTCTGAACTTGTGATATAGCTAATCATTGATACTCGTTAGAGGTGTCTCTGACCATGCTGCTCTTTTGATACATACTGGGTTTATTAAGGCTGCAGCTGCCAGGCCTTTTAAGTTTTGAGCTTTGCTGGCTTGTCAGGGTTGAGCTGCCGAATGTAGTCTCTATAATTTGGAATTCTATCGCTCCTAAAAATAACATCCTGGATTGGTGGCAGGCTGTTATGAGGAAGTTACGAAGCGGGCTTAAGGGTTGGGATCCAAATGTTGAGGGGAATTGCAAGAGAAAGATAAGTTTTATTATTAATGCTTTAGATATACTCCCTCCGTAAAGAAATATAAGAGCATTTAGATAACTAGTAATCTAAATGCTCTTATATTTCTTTACGGAGGGAGTACTTGATAAGAAGTGCAAGCTTGCTGTAGTCTCAGCAGCTAACTATATTAGAAAAGAAATACTAGCTTGCAAAATGAATTGAATAAAATCTTAGAGAGGAAGAAATCAAATGGTACCAGTCGCACGGCGGGAGGCTCACGCGAACGAAGCCACGGGCACTGAACTGAGCATCCAACAGCGCAGGGGTAAGTGGCCACGGCGGACACCCAGCGTGACGAAGACCACCAGATCACGCAAACGAGAGGCACAGGCACCAGGACCAGCCTGATCATACATCAAGATTAGCTCCTGCCAAACGTCCCGGACAAGGAGAAAAAAAAAAGAAACTTGGTCAGTGAGAATTTCATAAAAGAAGAAAGCGAACCAAAACAAAGATGCATTCCTCTGACGATAGAAGGTACCTGAGCATGTGTTCCTCTGGTGAACAGAGGCAGGCCGAAGGATGCTGCTGCCGGTGCCCCCGTCAAAGACTCAAAACCTCACAGCAATCGCAGCGACAGAGAGGGGCCGTTAGAGCAACCTGCGAAAAACAAAATTGCAACCCTTAGGGAATGGTAGAGCAAGCAAACGACAGCCCAGAGACAGATAAAAAAGCAATCTTTTTGAGAATGAAAATAGCAAAGACGCTGCAGGGTGGAGGAGCCTGCAACCTGTCCGATGAGAATCGCCGGGAGATCCGCCAGCCGGGGCAGCAGCCCAAATCGAAGAGTAATCGATCAACGAGGGGCTGGGGAAAGAGGAGCCGCCGCATCGGAAAAGGGAAAAAACAGGCTTTGATGGGGGTAACTGCGAGTAGGGACGAGGCCGAAACTTGCTGTGGAGCAAGGACGCGGGGCTGAGCTTCTGCCGGCCGGGGCGACCCATCAGCACTCACTACATGCCCATGGGCCTGCCGGCCGCCGGCGCCGGACACGACTACGCTATTGGCGCCGCCGCGAGCTTCCGGTGGTGCAGGCGAGCGCGCGGGAGAGGTGTCTGGCAGCGCCGTCGAGCCGCAAAGACGCCGGCCGTTGCCGAGGCGGAGGCGGAGGCGGAGGCGGAGGCGGAGGCGGCTAGGGTTCGTGGCCTGGCCTGGTGGGGTGGGTGCGCGTGGGCGATTGGGTCGAGAAAGTCGGGGTTGCTTGTTTCCTTGGCTGAGATGGAAAAGAAATCGCTTGTTTCCTTTTTTTCTAGGAGAAAGTCGGGGTTGCTTGTTTTTTGGCTGAGGTGGAAAAGAAAAAGGTACGAGCATGCATCCACAGCAGCCACCTTGCAAATCCGGTCCCTCAAACGATCACGGACACGCTCGGATGCGTCCGCGGACACTGACCGGTCACGCCTCAAATAAACCTCGTTGCATCCAGGCATCTCATATTTCTTTCTCAAATCCATACAAAGCATGCAACTAAATAAAAGCTACGTGCTACGTGAAAAGCTATCTACTCTTCGTAGAAGATGTGAACGATCTCCGTCCCCTCCGACAGATAGATGTGCGCGTGCCGCAGGTCCGCTCCCTCTGGCGCTGGCGCTGCTGCCCCCTCCACTGCGGCTTCCTCGGCCTCGATCTCGGCATCTAGCTCGTCGAAGAGGGTGTCGGCTTCCGTCTGCCTCTGTCGGATGAGCCGGCGGTTGGCCTCCACCTTGGCCTCATCCCGGATGGAATCCAGGATGGCCTGCTGCTCCGCCATCTCGTCCGATTGGGCGATGACGAACTCCACGTCAGCCCCCGCCATGGTCAAGCCGGGAGCCTCCTGCTTCGGCTCCTCCTCCTCCATTGCCTCCGGCTCCTCCTCCTCCGGCAGCTCCTCCTCCTCCACCTCCTCCTCCGTCTACAGCGAGTCCAGAGGGAGACCCGTAGAGATGCGGGCGGCGCGGCACGCGTGGTACTCCTCCTCGATTTGTCAGCACCCGCTCCAGCGTCGGCTGCGCGTAGGTGGTGATGAGCAGGCGGACCATCCTGACAGAGAGGGAACAGCAAGAGGAGGCGTGATGTCTACTACGGAACTTTATTCTTGTAGTCTTTGTTGGGCCTCCAAGCGCAGAGTTTTGTAGGATGACCTAAGGTTTATCCATCTGTGGGAGGTGTAGGATGAAGATGGTCTCTCTCAAACAACCCTGCAATCAAATACAAGAAATCTCTTGTGTCCCAAACACACCCAATACAATGGCAAATTGTATAGGCACTAGTTCGGTGAAGAGATGATGATACAAGTTGATGCGGAGCATCCCATGGACATCACCATGGCAAGAGTCCCTTTGCCAAGTGACAAGTGCCACATCTACTCCACATACATAAAGGTGAATCATCTCCTTTACACGTGTTCACTTGACCCCTTTGAGGATGGTATACTACTTGACATTCCTCTCGTGTGCATGCATAGGTATTGCCGGAGCTTCATGGATGACGAGGAGGAGTGTCAGCACCTACGTATGACTACACCATCCGCAAGGGAAGCTTGGAAGAGGCGAAAGAAGAAGTGAGGACAAGACTCTGGAAGTCCCAGACCTTCCGGCCTGCCCGGAACCTCCGGACCCCGGACATACCGTCCTCCGGCGCACCTGAGGCATGCCAACTCTTGGGAAACCCCGGAACCTGCCTGGACCTTCCGGCGCCCGAAACTTCCGGCCCTGCCTGCGCAGAGACTTGGGCCGCGACCCGTGTACCCATTTTGCCCCTCACTCACCCCTTCATGGCTTGCACTATAAATACTCCTCTCCCACCTCCATTCTAGGGTTAGCATTGGTTAGCTCATAGATAGTTGAGCCTTGCTCCTTCCACTTCCTCCTCCCATGGAGATAACCACCTCTATGTGAGAAGATCCAAGTGGATGTCAGGACCCCTTGCGAGGGAAGATCCTCCGGGATATCAAGGCCCCATCTCCCCATGGGATTTGGGATAAACTCTACCATGTATACTTCTTTCCCTTTGTTGTTCATGTACCTTGTGGATCTTGTGTGTGGTGAGTCTAGTGGATGTGTGATTGGACTTGTTCTTGAGTGTTTCCTCTTGTGATTTCTCCTCGTTCTTCCCCGTGTTCTTCGTGTTCTTCGTGGAATCCCCCTCCAATTCGTGAAAGATCGACACACACGGGCTTGCCCCGTATCATATTGGTATCATGAGCCAGGTTGATCACGAATTTGGAGTCCTACCCCCCATGGTCTACCATTAGTTCGAGTTTTTCACCCCAAATTCGAAAAATTTCCCAAAAAATAGCCCCAAAAAATTTCTTGATTTTGTTGTTCTTGTGAGTTCTTGTTGATTTTGATCCTTGGATTTGGTGTTTGGCAAGTAGATCTACCTCCCTTGGCGTTCCCTAGCCCCAATTTAACCTTTCCCCCCTTCAATTTCGCCCCAAAAATCGAGTTTTTCCGGCCCCAGTTCTCGGATCCGGAAATTAGGGTTTGTCCCGGAGTTGTTCTCGCGACCCCTGGAACTTCCGGGCTCTACCGAACCCCGGAACTTTCGGGCTAACCAGAAAGTTTCCCCATATATTTCCCATCCCCCGCCCCTCGGAACTCCCCCCCCCCCAAAACTTCCGGAGCCCGGAACTTTCGGCCTAAACAGAATCATTACACATATTTCAGCTTCAGCCATTTTACCGTTTCGGTCGTAACTTTCGCTCCCGAACTCTAATTTGGGCGTTCTTTGGCTTGTTTTGAAGCTATCGACGTGCCAAAGCTGCTCATCTTGGTTTTACCATCATTTGACCACTTCAAAATTTTCAAATTTTAGCAAGTTTGCCTAGGCCCTCCACCATATCATCCGCAATACCACCATAGTCTTCCGCAACCTAACCCAGTTGGTTTACCTTTGCATTTGTGGTTGCTTGAGTTGTGATTTGAGTCTCCTAAGGTGTTTCTGCTACTTAGGGGCCTGTTACTTCTTCATCAACCACCGGTGACTTGTATCGGTCCATCATCTACATCAACCACCGACGTTCGATATCGATGACGACCATCCATCCTTTGAGACCATCTTCAACCGAAAGCAAGGCCGGTTCATCCTGACTTCGTGAAAGGTTAAGTGTGATGAAGGTATACATTCCGTCATACACTTTACCTTCCTTGCCATTGCATCTTGTTAGCCCCACCATCTTTGTGATTACCTTCATACCTATTGAGACTAGCTATCTGAGTATTGTCGGGCTTCGCGAAAACTTGTGCACCTTAGTGATATGATATCATATTGTTGCATCATCGAAAATATCATATAGTGCAATTGCTTGCTCCCATGCATATCTTGCGATATTTATCTCATATAGTTGGTTGTGGCTCAATAAGAATAGTGGAAAGGAAGAGAGAGAGAAAAGAGAAAAAAAAGCTTTTAAGCAAAGAAGAAAGATCAAAAGCTTAAAAGCAAAGAGAGTTGAGCAAGAAAAGAGATACTTGTGCATGAGGATACATGAATAGGAAACATATGCTTGCATGAATAGGATTGGTGCCAAGTGGTGAATCGTGCCCAAACGTGCAATAAGCTAGCGTCTCTCCTTGTGTTTGTGCAACACGAGCTTTGCTCATCCCTATAGTTTCACAAGCCCCATTATCCCATCGCGTGTGTTTCTCTATTGCCTTCCTCTATATTTGTGATCACTTGCTTTGCATTTTGAGTCCTTTGGATTTATTTCAACATTTACAATATCTTGGACTTCAATTTGCATGAATTTGTGCCACTTGTCCTAACCGAGCCACTCGATAAGCTTTATGTTGTAGGTGTGAGTGAACAAGTCTGGTACCAATTCCACTATTCTCTCAATTCACATTTAGTGAAACGGGATACATCCTCAACTTTGGGAACGGTATTGTGGTATTTTTTATCTCATTTCCCACTCACCTTTGCTCGAGTCTTGTGATGGCTAGGCAAAGCACACCATCTTCGGTCTACAACAACAACGACGAGTTCGATGCCATGATGAACATCATCGATGCCAAGATGCACGCTCAAATGGAGGAGCTCAAGGTCCTCATCAAGAACCACAAGAGGTCTTCATCATCTTTGAGAAGACGCTCAAGTGCACATGCTCCCGAGCAACCATCTCCGGCAAGATCACACCGACATCGACACCATCAACGACATGAAGAAATAACGACGCCAACATCAAGGCGTCCAACGACGAACAATGGTGAATGTCACGAGCTCAACACCAAACACCGTTCGGTGACTTCACCACCTACCTTGGCTTCTTCGCCACGCGACTTCAAGGCATCTTCTCCTTTGAACATGAGGCATCTTCGCCAACAAGCACTTAAAGAGAAGCTCCCCAAGCTCAAGTCCGCGACTTCCATGAGCTACTATGACCTCAACATTGACCATGACATTCCTTTCTATGGGAGTCAAGACCCCGAGGAGTATCTCGAGTGGGAGTGCAAGATGGAACACTACCTCAAGTTACTTCAAGTCCCTTCGAAAGATCAAGTGAGGTGCACCACAAGAAACTTCCACGGCGACGCGTCGACATGGTGGCTTCACACCTCTTCGAAGAGCTTCAACATGAGTTGGTCCAAGACGAAGAAAGCGATGCGGTAAGAGTTTGTGGCTTCCACCTACATGGAACATCTTCAACGCTAATTGGAGAACACCATACAAGGATCCAAGTCCATCGACGAGTACTTCATGATGATGAAGAAAGCCTTGCGACGAGCCGGCATGACCGACCCCATCTAGATGAAGTTCTACTTCATGATGGGATTGAACAACGACATCACCAAGCCTATCTTCGACAACAACTACGTGTCTCTCGACGAACTCTACATTGGTGCCCTCAAGGCGGAACAAGACCTCAAGGCCAAGCCTACTTGACCTCGCGCACACTTCACGACGACCAAGCTCCGAGATGAAGAGCATGAGGATGGTACCACCAAGATGTCCAAGCCCGACGAGCTCCAAGACGACGCTCCTAAGTCCGACTTCACCGCCATCCCTCTTTGTGGCATTGACCATGCCGAGCCTACCACGACTCTTTATGACGATGGCGCGGCGACGACCACAACTACGGAGCCACTCAAGGAACATGCTTTGGAGGCAACCGACAAGGTTGAGAGCAAAGAGGATGTTTACATCTTTGGAGGCGAGAGTGATGATGTGCCATTGTCGGCCTTCATCCACGGCGACGATAACGAGACGACCACGGCGGCGTTTGGAGATGAGTTGAGAGACTTTTGCTACCATATTGAGAGTGAGAGTGCCTTCGCCACTAGCCCCATACATCTTGAGTTGCCACAATTACCATGTGAGGAGAGCCACAACCCCCACCACTTGAGTGAGATGAGTGCCTCCACCATATGTGAGTTTGAGTGCACCTACTTCGAGGGAGTGTGTGAGCCACCACCACATAGAGAGAGTGAGGTAGTTGAGATGGCATGTGAGGCTGCTATGATTTCTAACAACTTAACCTCTACCTCTATTGTGTCTTCTCATTTGCTGCTAGGTCCCATACACGATGATGCGTTGATCCTCGATGACTTCGTCCTTCCTTTGGACAAGACGATGGCCATGGAGGAATATGATGCGCCCCCACATGGTTCCATCACGATGAAGATGACCCCAAGTTGGTCTATGCCACCTTACCTACACCACATGAGTGGAATGAAAAAGGTAACATAGGTGAAGGTGATGCTCTTGTCCCTCTAGTGGACATTGATTGCTTGCATGATGTTGATCACCCTATGGATACCTTGCATGCTATGTCTTCTTCATGCTTAGATGTGCCACCAATTTATGATGCATATGAGGATGAGCATGTTGAATTACCTAGTTGTGATGCTACACTCCATCAGATAACATGTGGAAACTCTATTGGTCACATCATGTTTGACAATCCGCTTGACTTGCCATATGCTATGCGTGAAATTTCCCATATTGCATCTTTGCAATCTCACCATAGTGACTATACATACACCATAAAAATTAATCCCATTTGCACATATGGCATAGATGACAAGCCCATGGTTATTGGCATTTGCTTTTCTTGTGATGATATTGCCATGCTCCCTTTGCATCATTTGCGCAATTGCTCCCATATGACATGCCATGACCACCTTGCTTCGGATATGCATTATTTTGGATGTTGTCCATATTCTCCATATTATGCTATCGATAGTGCACATGAGGACACCCCCATAGTTTTCTCATACATTTTAGGAGATTTTGTTCCATGCCATCCATTGCATGATCCCCATACTTGTGTGCACGATATGCTACCCATGAATAAAAATGCTATTGATGTGCCATATATCTGCATGCTCAATTTGTGTCCCCATCGTGTTATACACAACAACTATTCTTTCATGATGGATGACATGTTCCTATACCATGCATCAAATTTCTTTGAGCATTTCTTATCTTGTGCTAACTTACACAAGCACATGCACATCCTAACGGATGATGTATACATATACCACGCACACACAATTTTCCTTTTGTCTTTGTTGTGTGTAGGTACACACGATTCTTCGTCAACCTCGCAATCCCATGAGTTGAAGAAAAGAGCTCTTGAGAGCACCGACGCTTTGGGATTCATCAGAATGTGTCTCCAACCATTCCCCTCATGCAAGGACTACGCGCATCTATTCTACATGGCCCTCACATGGTTATGGCTTACTGTGCATTATCTATCCTTTACCCATATTGCCATGTTCACTTTGCATGATATGCCCATTTCTATGCCTTTGTAATGCATTTGTGACCCATGCTTTGCATTACACATGAACCATGACTCTTGTGTTTGTATGTGTATTTGCAAGCTCGGTGAAGATATTACTAGCTATTGCCATGTTTGCTTTGCGACCCATGCCTGTGATGATACATTGATCATGTTTTGTTCTCGTGCTTGCGATATGTCATGTGCATTGTCCATGCCTACTATTTGCTCCTATGACATGGTTGCCATGATTTCCTCTAGTATGTTGCATCTTCGCACTACTAGCTTGCACGACATGGTCACTATGCTTTCTTATGTGGCATCATCGATGCGCTCCTTTTATGCGGTTGATGACAACCATTGCCAAGCTTTGCACATTGATTGCTCCTTGCTTGACTTGATTGCCTCACACATGATGACCAATTGCTCTTTCTATCGTGTTGAGTGCATCACTATCTTCACTACACCATGTGCACATTATGCTTGGATTGTCTTGCACTTGCCCCACGTGTCTAGATATGTCACTTTGTTTGGTGTTGTGAATGATTCCTTCGCCTGTCATAGACCTTTCATTGATTGCTTTGTGCATGAGTGCTATGACCTTGAGGTAGATGCTTGTTCTATTGACACACATATTTGCATCCCTACCTCACCTTGGCATCATTGCTTCCATGCTTGCATTGCTTGTGCTCCATTTCTATGCCTACATGCCATGACACAATCCCTTGTCACACCATATGTTATACATGATGACAACACTTGTGCGGTGATTCACCACTTGAATGCTTGGTTGGGCACTAACGCTAACCACATTTGTTTTTCCAAGTGTTTGTTGTCCTTGCTCCTTTTGAAGGAACTACAAGATGGTGAGACATTGGAGAGTGCACCCTTAGAACTTGATGATGATGAGTGCTTGGTGATCGTCCACTTCTACACGGCGATGCCATCTCCTTCCCATGGTGATTTGGATCTTGATCCGAGGACGGATCTTTCACAAGGGGGAGGGGATGATGCGGAGCATCCTATGGACATCACCATGGCAAGAGTCCCTTTGCCAAGTGCCACGTGCCACATCTACTCCACATACATAAAGGTGAATCATCTCCTTTACACGTGTTCACTTGACCCCTTTGCGGATGGTATACTACTTGACATTCCTCTCGTGTGCATGCATAGGTATTGCCGGAGCTTCATGGATGACGAGGAGGAGTGTCAGCACCTACGTACGACTACACCATCCGTGAGGGAAGCTTGGAAGAGGCGGAAGAAGAAGCGAGGACAAGACTCTGGAAGTCCCGGACCTTCCGGCCTGCCCGAAACTTTCGGACTCCGGTGCACCCGAGGAGTGCCAACTCTCAAGAAACCCCGGAACCTGCCTGGACCTTCCGATGCCCGAACATCCGGCCCAGCCCGGAACTTCTGGCCCTGCCTGCGCGCAGAGACTTGGGCCGCGACCCATGTACCCATTTCCCCCCTCACTTACCCCTTCGTGGCTTGCACTATAGATACTCCTCTCCCACCTCCATTCTAGGGTTAGCATTGGTTAGCTCATAGATAGTTGAGCCTTTCTCCTTCCACTTCCTCCTCCCATGGAGATGACCACCTCTATGTGAGAAGATCCAAGTGGATGTCAAGACCCCTTGCGAGGGAAGATCCTCCGGGATATCAAGGCCCCATCTCCCCATGGGATTTGGGATGAACTGTACCATGTATCTTTCTTTCCCTTTGTTGTTCATGTACCTTGTGGATCTTGTGTGTGGTGAGTCTAGTGGATGTGTGATTGGACTTGTTCTTGAGTGTTTCCACTTGTGATTTCTCCTCGTTCTTCCCCGTGTTCTTCGTGTTCTTTGTGGAATGCCCATCCAATTCGTGAATGATCGACACACACGGGCTTGCCCCGTATCACAAGTGCAATATGGATGGTAGATATAAGTTTTTGTAATCTGAAAATATAAAAACAGCAATGTAACTAATGATAAAAGTGAGCACAAACGATATTGCAATACTTAGAAACAAGGCCTAGGGTTTATAATTTCACTAGTGCAAGTTCTCTCAACAATACTACCATGGTTGAATCATATGTAAATCCCTCATGTGCGACAAAGAGTTCACTCCAAAGTCATAAATAGTGGAGAACAAACGAATACATTATTGTAGGGTACGAAACCACCTCAAAGTTATCTTTTCCGATCAATCATATGAGCTATCCCTATAAGTGTCACGGACAACCCTAGAGTTTGTACTAAAATAGCACCTTAAGATACACATCAACCAAAAACCCAATGTCACCTAGATACTCCAATGTCACCACGAGTACCCATGGGCTTGATTATACGATATGCATCACGCAATTTCAGATTCATCATGTTCAATCCAACACAAAGAACTTCAAAAAGTGCCCCAAAGTTTCTACCGGAGAGTCAAGACGAAAATGTGTGCCAAACCCTATGCATAGATTCCCAAGGTCACGGAACCCGCAAGTTGATCACCAAAACATACATCAAGTGTGTCATGGTTTTATCACGACATATGTCCGAAGACTTAGGTTTGAGGCCATCGCTAAGGTGGTGGACACAAAGGGGTTGATAGGGATGAAAGACGCGAGTTTACCCAGGTTCAGCCCCTCGAGAAGAGGTAAAATCCCACACCATGCTTTGTGTTATATTGATTGGAGTATTGATTACAAGGGAGCATATTCGCTTGACCTAGCTCTCGATCGATTCGTTTCTGTCTAAGCTGCCCCAGGGTCTCACCTTTATATAGGAGGTCGAGGCCCTGGGTTACAAGAGTCCCAAACCAACTCATACAAAGTATTCAATCCTGTCTCTAAGCCGCCTTGCCTCCTTGGTCAAGCCATCTCCGGGCGACTTACTCGCCTGGGTATCATGCCATCTTGTGCCTCTGGGCCTTCACCTTGACCTGTCTGGTAAGCCGCCACGCAGCCTGGCCTTTATCTTCCAGCCCACTTTAACGATCTTGACTATGAGCCGCCAGGTATGACCCGACCCCTCCTGGGCGGGTCTTACCATGGGGTTATATCCGCAACATTAGGCCCCAAATTGGTTTGAGCATGTTCATGTCAATCTTCAAACTCACTTGGCGGCGAATCTCACCTCCTTTTCACGTGAAAGAGAAAAACTCATAACCTGCCATGATGTCACCTTGGATATGCCAAAAAGATTCAGTGACGTCTACAACAGATCATCGCATTAAACGGTCATCCTGAAAATCGAGGCGTCCTCTTTGGTCAATCATCACCGCGCCTCCTCGATTCTTGTGTGCACTATTGCCATCCCATCTCATAAATAGGTAAATGAGGGGTCCCTTTCCTTTCTTCGCCGCCACTGTTCTTTCTTCTTCCTCCTCCCGACGCTTGTGCATCCAGAGCTACGCCGCGCCAATTGGACCTCGCAGTCGTCTCCAACACCGGCCGCTGCATCAACCTGACTCGATCCAGAATCTCACCAGTCCGTCCGCATCCGCAAGGTGCCAGTCTCAATCCTTACTAAATCTGCAAACATCTAGATTAGGCTCCCCCGAGTTTATCGGGTTTCCTTTAGTGTTCGTCGTGTTCATCGAATTGTTCTTCATAATGTAGATGGCAAGTAATCCCTTGAATCTTATATCATTGCTTATCCGTCGCGGCCGTCCGCTCGATGTTAATATTCCGCTCATTGTAGATCTACAAATCGCTTCATCTTTGTATTGACAGTCTGTTCTTCCACTGTCTTCTTAAGTTCAGAATATATTTTGCTTTATCCTCGCCTGTAGATCTTGCAGCCATGGCTGTAATAGGGAAACCTGTTTATCCATACTTAGCAATATTTCCAGCATCACCTTGTACATTTAACCAACCATCATATTGCCGGCTATCTCATAAAATACAACGACCGCTTAGCGCCTCACCATCATGCTGACCATAGTTTTCCTGATTATTTGGCGTTTCTAACCTGCCATATCCTGCACCTTATCATAGTTTAACCCGCCAGCATGTCAAGAGCGCCCGCGTCTTGTGATTGTTTTGGCTCCGGAGTCACCCATCAGCTTTTGCTTGACTTCGTAGAAACGGGCGTCTTGCCGGCTCAGGACGTTATACATTGGCGGGTTCCAGGGCCAGAAATCAGACCCATCCCTCAGGAAGGGGAAGTTGTCGTATTCACCGATCACCTCCTCCGAGGTTTTAGCCCTCCTGGTCAAAATTCTTCCGAGATGTTATTCACTTCTTCAAGCTCCACCCTCAAGATATAGGTCCAAATTCTATCACCAACATGTGCCAGTTTCAAGTCCTATGCGAAGCATATCTGCAAGAAGAGCCATCTGTCGACCTCTTCCGTGATTTCTTTTATGTCAATCGCCAAACTGAAGTGGCGGCTGGACCAAGTTTGGAGCTTGGTGGCATATCTATCCAGAGACGGAGAGATTTGCCCTACCCAGCAGTCGTCTTGCCAAGTCATCCCAAAGATTGGAACAAGACTTGGTTTTATTGCAAGGACACTTCTCCCAAAGAATAGAAACCGCTATCGGGTTAGCGTCCTACCCGGCTCTACACCTCCACCGAGCTCCCAGACCGGATGTCCTTCGCAGAGCGAGTGAAATATGCTCCGGCCTTTGCGAAGACGAGGGCCTTAATGGAGAACGGCTTGACTGGTGTCAACATAACCCGTTACTGGGTTACCTGGAAAATCTTGCCACTGAGCCGGCGTGACCCACTCATGTGCAAATTTACGGGTGTGAGGAATGACCCTCTCTTTTTCAACACCACTCCCGTGACAGAACAAGATATCAACTCCGTCGTCAAGTCACTTCTTACCGAAACCCAAGAGGCTTGCAACAAAATTGGGTTGAAACCTTTCTGCGTCAAGAACCCAACTCCAGATGTAAGAAACCTTTTTCCAGTAAACTGCTTGTTCTTGTCTTGAGCTTCTGCTTCGCTCCTTTTAACGTTTCGGCGGCTTACACACATGCCGACTCTACCTTCTGGAAGAAAAAATATATTCCTCCTTTGAAGAAGAAGTCTAAGGCGGGTGAAACCCGCGGTCGTAAGAAGAAAACCTCTGCTCAAGAACTGCTTGAAATTGACGACTAAGAGGTAGAACTTGACTCCCTTGGTCGTCTCTTTATGCAACTTATTGATGGTAATTGTACATAGGAGGAAGCAAAAACAAGTCATGTCGATGCTACCGAGGTAACTTACATTTCCTCCGACTCATAAATCTTGCCACGAGATAAAACACGGCGGGTCATCCGGAAAGTTCCATTTTCCCATCCTCTTGCTTAGTTAGATCCCAACTTTCTTTTGAAAAAAGCAACAACACGACTCCAGACATCAGAGTCGGAGTACCGGCTCTAAAAACCTCTTGGCCGGCTTACCAAACTCTTCGGCTCCTCGGAAACGGCATGCTAAGGTACTCTTTCAACTAAGTCCATCATCTGCATAATATTTTTCCATTGTAGCCTTACTCTATTTTTTTACCTCCTTAACTTTTTAGGAGACGCCCCCTTCGTCTGGCGATTCAACTGCATCCAAGCTACCTCCTCTAAAAATCAATCCAGAGTGCATACCTTTATATTTGCACAATACCTTTTATCACCCTTGTCCTCTATGTAACAATCTTTTTTGCTTCCAGGGCTCAAGAAAAACGAAGAAAGTCAGGCGGGTCTACCACCACTCCTACTGCCCAAGAGCCGGAGATTGCTAAGCCGGACTCCTCTGTAGCTCACATTGAGCCTTATGAGGCCAGAAAAGATGCACCTGAAGACGCTCCTCAGCCCTCTGAGCCGGCTGATCATAACATGGCCACTCCAGAAAGTCCTCTAGAGGCTGATCCTAACACGCCTAGCCCTTCAACAACCACCGAAGATACAGCTCATCCAGAAGTTTTTGTCACTGGGACCGGCTATCAATCCCCCGATCCTCATGTGTTAACAAAACACACCAACAAGACGGAAACATCCTCACTAGAAAAGCTTGACTTTGAATTCCCCGTTGTCGGTGTCAAAACTGACGGATCTCTGGTAGGGGGTCCCGAACTGTGAGACTAGAATCAACGGTAACAGGAGACGAAGGGGGCATAGATTTACCCAGGTTGGGGCCCTCCTATGGAGGTAATACCCTACATCCTACTTGATTGTATTGATAGTATGGGGGGTTACAGAGATGATCTACCTCGAGATCAAATAGCTAACCCTAGATGAGTTGTTCTGTCCCTATGCCCTAAAACCCTCCGGCTTATATAGATTCCGAGGATGCCTAGGGTTTACACATGGTCGGTTACATGCCAAATAGATAAACATGCCTATTTACTACATCAAACGTGGAGCACAAGCCCTGCTTCCCAAAGCTTCCATCCTGGAGACTGGGCCTTCAGATCTTCAAGTGTTCGGTGAGCAGCCCATATAGTCCGGCCCATAAACAATAGGCCGGCTATCCGAGGACCCCTTAATCCAAGACTCCCTCAGTAGCCCCCGAACTTGCCTCCAACGCCAAGGGTCTTCAGCTCCAATTGCTTCACTTACAGAGTCTTCGGCTTGCGAGGTGAGTTCCTTCCCGCCGAACTATAGTTCGGCCTCCAATGATAAGTAATTTTCCGCATAGTGGCACGTCTGAATACTGTGAAATAAGTTGGCATTGAAGGCCAAATGTCGGGGGGAAAGATAATGTCCCCTGACAACCTTTCTAACAAAAGGTCACAACCCACCATGTCCAATAGGCCAGTTACAGGTATTCGATGCGTGGTTCGATGCCGTTTCATCAACACGATCTATCAAAGCGCAGACCATGTCCCGTTTAACACGGGATATGTTTAATCGTGCGTGCGCAACTATGCACACGTCTCGAGAAGCAGAGGGATTCATGGCACGACAGAGGGGCGCAAACGTCAAGTCCTTATTAAAAAGGGGAGAAAACCCTCGCGACTATTCTAGCTCCCTTTCCATTCCTCTGAGCCTCCGATGCCTAGATCCAAATCTTCCGCCTCCACCTCCGAGCTCACCAATGGCGGGATCCAATGGCCAATGGGGAGCTTCCACGGTCACCGACCGTGACATCCTCGACCTCAAAAAGGTCGGTTACCTTCCCGCCGACATCCCTCACCGCGCGGCGGAGGAGGGCCAAGTGATCCCCACCCCCAAGCCATGCGAGAGGGTGGTGTTTATCCCCCACTTTATCAGGGGGCTGAGCTTCCCTCTCCATCCCTTTGTCAGGGGGCTGATGTTCTTCTATGGCCTCGACTTCCAAGACCTCCCGCTGAGCTCCATCATGCGTATCTCAGCGTTCGTCCTCGTATGCGAGGCCTTCCTACGCGTCGAGACACACTTCGGGCTCTAGCTGCAGGTCTTCAACATCAAGCCCAAGTGCGTCAGCGGCAAGCATGCAAATTGCGGTGTCGTCGTCATCGGCATGCTCCCCCGCGTCGGGTGGCCGTCGGGCACCCTCATCGACACCATCAAGGGGTGGCAGAAGGAGTGGTTCTACATCACCGAGCGACAAGAAGAAGGTCAGTGTCCCGCTGTCGCATTCAGTTCTGGTCCCCCCACCAAATTGGCTTCTTGGCTCGAGAAAGGCCTTGTTTGGGGATCGGGCAAGGAGGTAAGTGACGTGCAGAAGCGCATCCGCTCTATGGTTGAGGAGGACACTAAGTTGACCGATGTGGTCCAGGTGATGCTCCGAAGACGCATCCTTCCTTGCCAGCGCCGGGACACCCCCCTATGGGCTCGCGAGCTCGACGCCGCGCCCAGAGTCCGGAATCTCTTCCACACTACGTGGGAGAAGTTATGGAAGGCGCTCTTCAAGTCACTAAAGATCTGGCCATCCGAAGTGGAGGACAAGTGTCTGCACACCGCCAAGCCCAACTCCGAGGTATGATACTGTTGGGAATATGCCCTAGAGGCAATAATAAATTAGTTATTATCATATTTCCTTGTTCATGATAATCGTTTATTATCCATGCTATAATTGTATTGATCGGAGACATAGATGCATGTGTGGATACATAGACAAAACCATGTCCCTAGTATGCCTCTAATAGACTAGCTTGTTGATCAAAAGATGGTTAAGGTTTCCTAGCCATAGAAATGAGATGTCATTTCATAATGGGATAACATCATTAGGAGAATGATGTGATGGACAAGACCCAAACTACAAATGTAGCATATGATCGTGTCAGTTTATTGCTACTGTTTTCTGCATGTCAAGTATATGTTCCTATGACCATGAGATCATGCAACTCACGGACACCGGAGGAGTGCCTTGTGTGTATCAGACGTCGCAACGTAACTAGGTGACTATAAATGTGCTCTACAGGTATCTCCGAGGGTGTCTGTTGGGTTGGCATGGATCAAGACTGGGATTTGTTACTCCATATGACGGAGAGGTATCTCAGGGCCCACTCGGTAATGCAACATCACAATGAGCCTTGCAAGCAATGTGACTAAGTGTTAGTCATGGGATCTTGTATTATGGAATGAGTAAAGATACTTGCCGGTAACGAGTTTGAACTAGGTATGGAGATACCGATGATCGAATCTCGGGCAAGTAACATACCGAAGAACAAACGGAACATCATACGGGATTAACCGAATCCTTGACATAGAGGTTCGACCGATAAAGATCTTCATAGAATATGTAGGAACCAATATGGGCATCCAGGTCCTGCTATTGGTCATTTACCGTAGAGGTGTCTCGGTCATGTCTACATAGTTCTCGAACCCGCAGGGTCTGCACACTTAAGGTTTGGTGATGTTTCGGTAGTATAGAGTTATGCATGGTGGTGACCTAAGGTTGTTTGGAGTCCCGGATGAGATCCCGGAGGTCACGAGGAGCTCCGGAATGGTCCGGAGGTAAAGATTGATATATAGGAAGTCCTATTTTGGTCGTCGGAAAAGTTTCAGGCTCATCGGTAGTGTACCAGGAGTGCCAGTAGTGTACCAGGAGACCATCGGGAGGGTATTTCGACCCAAGAGGCTACATGGGCTGTGGGAGAGTGAATACCAGCCCTTAGTGGGCTAGTGGAAGTCCCACACAAGGCCCATGCGGCTGGGAGAGAAAAGCCCAAAGAGAAAAGGTGGAAAAAGGCAAAAAAAGGCAAAATAGGAAGGAGTCCTAGTCCTACTAGGATTGGAGGAGGAATCCTCCTCTCCTCCTTGTTTGGCCAACCCTAGGTCTGGTCCCTTGAGGGCCAAGCCTCCTCTCTTCCTCTGATATATACTAGAGGTTTTAGGGTTTTTGGCCCTAGATTTTGAGCTACGTGCTGCCCGTTCCTCTAGTGCATAGTTTCTCCTCTAGATCGGATTTCTGCAGTGCTTAGGCGAAGCCCTACCGGAATAGCTCCACCACCATCGCCGGAGCGCCATAACGCAATTGGAGAACTCTTCTACCTCTCCGCTCCCTCTTGTTAGATCAAGAAGGCGGAGATCGTCATCAAGCTACACGTGTGCTGAACGCGGAGGTGCCGTCCGTTCGGCGCTAGATCGGAAGGACCGTGATCAAGATCGCGAGACGGATCGTGAATTCGTGATGAGATCGCATGACGGATCATGATGAGTTCGCAGGATGGATCGTGATTGGATCGCGGGATGGCTGAAGATCTGCTTATGCAGAGATGGCTGAAGAAAGCCGTCAACATCCATAGTTCGGCGCCTCAGCACGAAGACGAGAGGACCGGGCTGCTGGCAAAGATGCTCGTGGTAAAGCCTTACGAGGCTCCCACAAAGAAAGAGAAGAAGAAAAAACCAGGCCAGGGTGGCATCCACATCAAGTACCAGCCTGATGCTGCGTCCGAGGATACCCCCGCCTCTTCAAATCAGGAGGAGGCCGAGGAGGAGGAAGAGGAAGAAGAGGAGGACGAGGAGGCCGAGGTCGAGGGCACGAGGAGAGGCAATTCCCCCTGTGCCAGGAAGAGAGCGGCTTCTTCGGACGCCCCGGAGCAGGTCGCTTCTCCTACCCCAAAGAGGGCGCCGCAGACGTGGGTGGTCCTATCCGACGATAGCTCGGACTCAAGCTCCGCGTCCGAAGACCTCGAGGAGGTTCCATGAAGGATCCTACGGGTCAAGACCCCCCATCTAGGTTAGGATCCGAAGACCCTCCTGTATATCAAAAGTAGATTTAGAGTTTGCTAACACATAGGTTATTGACCTTAGAGCCCCTTGCACGTTATCCCCATCGAGGTGATATCGGACGGGGAGACCCCGCCCGCCGAACTAGCGGAGAGCAGGGATGCCTCACACCCCACCACTCCAGGTGCCACGAAGGACGCCGTGGAGGTGTGGTCCTAGCCCACTCCAATGGAGGCGGACACAGGGGCAAGGGAGATCGTACCATGGCCGAAGCTAACGATTCAGCCACCGAAGACTAGGAGCAACACCCCGCCCAGACAACAAGGAGGCCGGGTGTCGTGGTTTTGTCACGGCAGATGTCCGGGTTACCAGACTTGAGTTCGGAGCCATCGCCATGGTAGTGGACTCAAAGGGGTTGATCGAGACAATGGACACGAGTTTACCCAGGTTCAGCCCCTCATGTCGAGGTAAAAGCCTACGTCCTGCTTGTGTTGTTATTGCTTGTTGTGTCGATTACAAGGAGCTAGAAGCTTGCCCTAGTTTTCGATAACCTACCTCTAAGCCGCCCCGGCTCTGCCTTTATATAAGAGGTCAGAGCCGTCGGGTCTTACAATTGTACAGCCGGATCATGTTTACATCTCTAAATCTATCTCTATCTTACCAGCCAAGTTATCCTCTTGGAAGGTCTTGCGCATCCGGGTCTCTGTCGTCTGGCCCACCTTAAGAGCCACCAATCATCTTGGGCCTCCAGCTTATACATGTCTTCGTGGGGCGGCTCATAACCAATGCTATCAACCGGAACCTTCCAGCCGGGTCATATCACGGGGTTATATCCCCAACATTAGGACCCAGGTTGAAGTGAGCCAGCTCATTTCATCCGTCTCCTGTAATTGTCTGAGAGTCGCCAGGAATGACCCGACGTGACGTCATAGATACGCTGATGTATCACCAAATCTCTCACATTTAACTGTTTACCGAAAATCGAGGCGTCTGTTTTGGCAAGACCGGTGTTGACGCCTGGGAACCCGCACCGTTCCCTTGTTAAATAGGACCCGCACGGGTCAAACCAACAATTTCCCGCTCGTGCACCTCTTCTTCTTCCTCCTGCCGCCCATCCGACGCTCGAGCTCGTCCGTTCCGCTCCGGCGCTGCCGTCCCTTCGTCACCAAGTCAGGCCGCTGCATCAACCTGGTTGCGCTAGAATCTCGCCCGCCGCCGTCTCCGCTTCCGGTAAGTACCTCTTCCTATAGCTTTAGACCGGTAGCGAATAGGGTTTTCCGCCGGCGGACCTGTGCCGCCCGTTTCATTCTCCGACGCGGTCGCACGGCCAAGTCTTGGG
This sequence comes from Hordeum marinum, assembly GCA_022496015.1. Taxonomy (NCBI): domain Eukaryota; kingdom Viridiplantae; phylum Streptophyta; class Magnoliopsida; order Poales; family Poaceae; genus Hordeum; species Hordeum marinum. The sequence continues at coordinate 27,049,574 of CM039676.1, forward strand.
CTTGGCCGCGCATCCTTTTAGGTTGCATCGTCTCCACCGCCACCGTACGTGGCTCACCCGTGCGCAATGCACGGTCGGTTAGGGCTGTAGGCCGATTTTCATTTTCCCCTGTTCTTCGATTAGGTCGACGTAGAACTTCTTTTTTCAGCTTCGGTAGATCCAAAACTTTAGTATTGATTCGTGAAACTTGTTTGTCCGGGTCTTGATGACTTCCGGCTCATATGACCATAGTAAGCCGCTAGACTCCCTCCGGCTCTTTATCAGCCGGACCCCTTAAGGCCTTAATTTTTTAGAACCCTGTAACTTGTAAGCCGTCGTTGCTATCTGCCCTTGTTTGATTAGTCACCATTTCCTTTTTGTACAGTACTTTTAAGCCGCCAGGATGACACGCGCCACCAATTCCTGCAATTGGGTCGGCTCCTGTGTGACCGAAGAATACTTGTCTGATTTAGTAGCCGCTGGCACCCTTCCTCCGAGGAAGTGATCAACTGGCGGGTTCCGACTGGTGAGACCCGCCCCGCCCCAAAGAAAGGGGAGGTCATAGTCTTTGCGGATCATATCGAACGAGGATTCGTGCCACCCGGGTCAAAGTTCTTTCGCGACATTCTGCACTTGTACAAGCTGCATCCCCAAGACCTGGCGCCGAATTCCGTGTCAAATATTTGCCATTTTCAAGTCCTCTGCGAGGCATACCTTCAATCAAGGCCATCAGTCAGATTCTTTAGAGAGTTCTTCTACGCCAACCGCCAGACTGAATGCAAGGGCGGGCCAAGCTTGGAACTTGGAGGAATCACCATCCAGCGCCGGAGGGGTATCACCTTTCCGGCTATCCAGATGCCCAGCCACCCAAAGGACTGGAACAAGACGTCGTTCTATTGCAAGGACACATCCCCTGATTCGGAACATTGCTTGCCGGGTTACCGTCCTTCCCGGCTCTCAACCAACACCTCATTGCCAGACCGGCTCTCAGCTGCCGACCGTTCTAGATACGAGAAGCCTCATGCCAGAGTGAAGGCTCTCCTGGCCAATGGCCTCATTGGAACGGACCTCATCCGGTGCTGGGTACAATGGCGGATCATGCCTCTAAGCCGTCGGAACCGGCTCATGTATGAATATCCAGGACACTACGACAGTGAACTGTGCTTCAGCGCCACCACTCCGACTGAGGACGACGTCTATATGACCGTCCGGAGTCTTGTGCACGAGACCTCTGGCTCATGCAGCACCATTGGCCTAGCGCCCTTCTGCGCGACCAATCCGGCGCCTCTTGTAAGTATTTTTACCTTTCCTCCGTCTGTTGTATGTTTATATACTCTTTTTCAAAGCTTGATATCATTCCTCTGGCTCAATTTGCACAGGCTGACTCCGACTTCTGGAAGAAGGAATACGATCCTCCTCCGAAGACAACCAAGAAGAAAGTCGCCGCCAAGAAGCAAAAGAAAGCGGCTCCTCAAGAGAACTGGTTCGAACACCCGGCCTCTTCAGAGTCGGAGGTAAGATCTTTCAACTCTACTTACTTAACTTTTTGTCTTGTCGGCTCGTTTAATAATGTCTTTCCGTGTCTCACAGGACGAAGTAGAAACCAGTCACGCCAACGCTCCTGAGGTAACTTGCATGTACTCCGACTCAGAATATTTCTTCCGAAAGCCGCGGCGGGTCGTTAGAAAATTTCCTCTATCTCACCCTCTCACTCATCTGGCTCCTGATTTCCTTTCAAAAAAGCAACAGCAAGCTGAACGACGTCAGACCCGGAGCGCCGGCTCTACAGAGCTTGCATCGGGACTACCAAACTCGCCGACTCCTAAGAAGCGGACTGCAGAGGTTAGTATCTGTACTTCCCTTTTTCGTTTCTCTTCATGTCCAAATGTCTTATCATTTCCGTGTCTTGCTTTTTCAGAAGACACCCTCATCGGGCGACTCTTCAGCCTTAGTCATACCTCCACCAAAGATTAATCCTCTGTAAGTGTTAAAGTATCCAGATGTCTTGATGAAATACCAATCTCCTTTAAATGCTAACCCTTTACTTTACAGTGCTCAGGCGAAACGCCGCAAGACCCATCAGCCTTCCTCCAGCCCTGTCATTGACAACCAAGAGCCTGAACAGCCGGCCCCGGCTCAACCGGATATTGAACAGCCGGAGGAGACTCCAGTGGACGAAGAAGATCCACCAGCGGCTTCTACTGAGCCGGCTGCAGATGATGTTATCATGGAACACTCCCCCGCTGCTCCTTCAAAGCCGGTTACACCCGTCAGGACCCCTGTGACTCCGGATGTTATCATCACCGGGTCTGCTCAGAAGGCACCTTCACCAGCGCATGTCTTGACCCGGCATACCGAGATGTCTGAAGCTTCGCGGAAACTTGAGTTTGACTCATCATACAACAAGATGATAGCCAAAGAACTCCACTCCGGCTACATGAACCGGGTCAACACCAGCCGAGACTTGGAACTCCGGCTGGTCAGCATGATGAAAACAAAATATGAGGTATGTTACCTTTTTTTGGCCATAACCTTCCCCAGCCCCCAAGGGCTGGATTTAATCTGATATAGAGTTGAATTCGGGTCTTCTTTTGAAGGTTATGTAGAAAATACTTTGCTGTAGATATTGTGAACACTTGTATACTACCAACTGTAGCCCCCAAGTGCCGGCTCAAATTTATTTGAGTCGGAACTTTTGAGATTAGAAAAGAACCATAGTGTAGCCCTCAAGGGCCGGCTCAAATTGATTTGAGTCGGGACTTTCGTAGTTCGAGCAAAAGCGTAGTGTAGCCCCCAAGGGCCGGCTCAAATTTATTTGAGTCGGGACTTTTGAGATTTAGAAAAGAGCCAATGTGTAGCCCCCAAGTGCCGGGTCAATTTCTATGAAGATGAGCTAGAACTTTAGATGTGAATAGATCAAATACACATTAGCCCCCAAGTGTCAAATATATTGCCTGCAATCTGTTTGAGACTTGTAGAATTTGAACTGTGAACCCTTATGCATATGAATACTCTTGTTGCTGCAATATCTTATACTTTGCCTTTGAAATGCACAAGACGCTCTGAACTCCGCCGGCTCTCAGCTGGCGGATCTCAAAATCAACTTGGCAGCTCAACATGAAGCACGAAGCCTTGCTGATGAGAAATGTCGGCTCTTAGCCGAAGAAGTAGCCAAGATCACCGCCGAGCTAACAACTGCGAAAGAAGCAGCTGAGTCGGAAAAAACTGCACTTATCAAAGGGCAGATGATGCCGATCAGCGGCTCATTGCCGTAGCGGAGGAGCTCCAAGGGCTCAAACGGCACATTGCTAAGATGTCTACCGCCTTATTTGGTAAGTCAATCGTTCCTGTACTCGTTATTTAATATCTTTTATGAAACAATTGACGACTGACATGTCTCTGCCGGCTCATGTAGGACCTTTGAGGCGGCAACTTGCAGACGGCAGCATTCTGTCGCTGAAGGCTGTGTACACCTTCACTGAACAATTGTATTGCGGTGCAATGTTCACCATCAAGAGCATACAGTACAAGGAGAAGATCCCCAAGGCCTTGAAAGAGGTGTTAGAGCTGCTCTCGACGGTACCCAAACAAATCCAAGAGCTTAAGAAGTCGACATTCCGCTCTGGAGCCGTCGCGGGCTTGAGCCGGGCCATGGCCTTCGTGCCGGATCTCACAGCAGAGGAGACGATGGGTGGATATCCTTTGAAGAAGGTGGACGGCTCAGAATTCTCTGATGAAGACTACTACAAAGTCGTCAAGGACTCTCGCTATCTGGCGTCTGTAATGGCTGACAAGGCGGAGGATGATTTAAAGAGCTACCAAGCTGCATACGACCAGGAAGATAAACGGATTCACGGGCCTCTTTATGAGTGTCAAGATCTAATACCCGCCCGAAGCAAAGATCTCTTCCCTGGTGAGCTTAACATCGCGCCTTTCTTTGAAGGGTCATTTGATGCCGTCTCTAATTGCAACTGGGAACTCGGCAATCTTCAGATCTGAACCGTGGAAGACCCGGAGCAGGATAAGCCGGCCGAGTGACCAAAGCTTGTAATAGTCGGAGCAAGTATCGGCTCTTGTAATTACCCGCCCATGGTGTTTTGAAATTTTGTCAGAAACATCATCTGTTCCCTCTGAGAACATCTTTTGTAACAACCCTTAAATATCGAAATGCATTTGCCGGCTGTTTACTTTATAGTATTGTCAATCCTTCTTTCTCAGCTCTTTACTTCTAGCTTTGATAAACTTGCCAATGATTCATGTGATACACTTGTAAATCTTCAGAGCTCTTCTAGAGCCGGATAGCACCTCTATTGGTAATCAGCCCCCATGAATAAAACGCAGCTGTTGATAAACCAACACGTAATCTTTCTGAAACGTGTGTCCTTCCCTGGATTCAATAGAGCCGGGAAGTTTACTCCATAAGCCGGAGCATTATGACTCCTTCTCTTATATAAAATGTCATGGAAGAGCCGGCTGCCATAGGATAAAGCAAGCTATACCTGACGGTTCGAAGCCTCTATGTGACAACGACGACTGTTGAGAACTTTTAAAGTGGCCTACAGCCGGCTGTATGAAGGGTGATGTAAGCTATACCATGACGGTAAGAAGCCTCCTTTTAACAGTAAATGCTTAACCATTGTATGCCAACACCGGTTGTCAATAGGTTTATGTAAGCTATACCAAGGGCAAGAAGCCTCTACTGATAACCGCAACTCAAAAGAGCCTGCTGTTAGAGGGTGATGTAAGTTATACCCGAAGGCAAGAAGCCTCCTCCAATCAACCAATGTTGAATAGGGCCGACTGCCGATGATATTATGTAAGCTATACCTTATGGGAAGAAGCATCCATTCGACAGCCGCGACTAGTAATTGTACTAGCCGGCTGAGTGAAGGGTTTATGTAAGCTATACCCAAGGGCAAGAAGCCTCCTGCCGCAACTAATTTTGGCGTAAACGCCGGTTGTTAGGGTGAGATAAGCGAACCCGTCGGTAAGAAGCCCCCTTCGACAACCGCGGTTAATAAGTAACCGAAAGTGGCATAAAGCCGACCATTAGGGTGAGATAAGCGATACCCGTCGGTAAGAAGCCCCCTTCGATGGCCGCAGTTGATAAGCAACTGGAATTTGATGTACACGCTGTTGCCTTAGGGAAATTTTTTAAGCTATACCAAAGGTAAGAAGCCTCCATCAGCAATAGCGCTTAATGTACTCAAACTGAGCATCATACCAGTTCAGGGTCTCTAAAGCGAGATTGGCCGTCAACTATGTGAGCCGGCTCAGGGTCTCTAAGGCGAGATTGACTGATAAGAGCTAAATTGTGTAACTTACAGCAGTTCAGGGTCTCTAAAGCGAGATTGGCCATCAACTATGTGAGCCGGCTCAGGGTCTCTAAGGTGAGATTGACTGGTAAGAGTAACATCAGTTTAGGGTCTCTAAGGCGAGATTGGCCGTCAACTTTATGAACCGGCTCAGAGTCTCTAAAACGAGATTGACTGGAATAAATTCAATAGGTCACTTTAACCGGTTCAGGGCTCCAAAACGAGATTAACCGGCAAGACCTCGGCGGGTCAAAGAACCACAAGAACCGCAAATTTGCTGGTTTTGAAGAATTTCCTCCTTAAATCATGAATATATACATAAGATCCGGAGCTCGAGTCTTTGGTAGTAGTACTACTCTATATAAATATGATATGTACAATGATAACGGATCTGCATCATCTCTTAAGTATAATACGGCCGTAAGTGTGCCATGTTCCACGGCCGCAAAGTCTACTGACCCGCTGTATCCGACTCATCACGAACATCAATGAGATAGTATGACCCGTTGTTGAGGTTTGTGCTAACCACAAAGGGCCCTTCCCACGGCGGAGAGAGTTTATGCATCCCAGTTTGGTCTTGAATAAGCCGGAGCACCAGGTCACCTTCCTGGAACGTCCGGGTCTTCACCCTGCGGCTATGATAGCGTCGCAAGTCTTGCTAGTAAATTGCTGATCTAGATGCTGCTAACTCTCGTGCTTCGTCCAAGGCATCCAACGCATCTTGACGTGCCAGCTCATTGTCCGTCTCAACATAAGCCGCCAGCCTTGGTGAATCATGTCGGATGTCACTGGGTAGAACCGCCTTAGCTCCGTAGACCATGAAAAAAGGTGTAAAACCTGTAGACCTGTTAGGTGTAGTCCGGATGCTCCATAAGACGGAAGGCAACTCATCAACCCAACACCCGGGCGTCCGTTGCAAAGGGACCATGAGCCAAGGTTTAACCCCTCGCAGGATTTCCTGATTAGCCCGCTCGGTCTGGCCATTGGACTGTGGATGTGCCACGGCTGAAACATCAAGCCGGATATGCTCCTTCTCACAGAACACCTTCATAGCCCCCTTAGACAAATTTGTGCCATTATCAGTGATAATACTGTGTGGATAGCCAAAACGATAGATCAATGACTTGACAAACTCAACTGCTGTAGCCGCATCACACTTGCTTACTGGCTCAGCCACCACCCACTTGGTAAACTTGTCAACCGCCACCAAGAGGTGTGTTTTCTTATCTTTGGACCTCTTGAAGGGTCCTACCATATCAAGCCCCCAGACCGCAAACGGCCAAGTGATAGGTATCATCCGCAACTCTTGAGCCGGAACATGAGCACGTTGGCCAAATTTCTGACAAGCGTCACACTTACGGACCAGGTCCTCTGCATCCTTGTGAGCCGTCAACCAGAAGAAACCATGCCGAAAAGATTTGGCCACTAAAGATGTTGACCCGGCATGATGCCCACAGTCGCCAACATGAATTTCATTTAAGATCTGCTGACCCTCCTCTGGTGACACACAACGTTGGAAAACACCTGTCACACTGCATTTGTGTAACTCGCCATTGATAATTGTCATGGACTTGGAACGGAGAACGATCTCCCGAGCCCGACTCTCATCATCCAGCAACTCGCCGCGCGTCAAGTACGCTAAATAAGGAGTAGTCCAATCTGGAATAACATGTAGAGCCGCCACTAGAGCCGCCTCCGCGTCAGGAATTGCCAGATCCTCCTCAGAAGGCATCTTGACAGTCGGATGATATAACACATCAAGAAAAACATTAGGCGGCACCAGCTTACGCTGAGACCTGAGTCGTGATAATGCATCAGCCGCCTCGTTCCGTCGACGATCAATATGATCCACCTGATATCCCTTGAAATGACCTGCAACAATATCAACCGCCTGTCGATAAGCCGCCATTCGTGGGTCCTTAGAATCCCAAGTACCTGAAACTTGCTGAGCCACGAGATCTGAGTCGCCCAGGCATCTAACCCGGCTCAAATTCATCTCCTTAGCAACTCTCAAACCATGGAGCAAGGCTTCATACTCAGCAGCATTATTAGTACAGGGGAACATCAACCGGAGCACATAGCAAAAATTTTCACCTTTGGGGGAGGTGAGAACCACACCAGCACTAGACCCTTCAAGCTATTTAGACCCATCAAAATGTATAGTCCAGTATGTGTTATCCGGCTTCTCTTCAGGCGCCTGACACTCTGTCCAATCATTTATGAAATCCACCAAGGCTTGAGACTTAATTGCTGTACGAGGGGTGTAATTGACGTTAAGAGGTCCCAACTCTAAAGCCCACTTAGCAATCCGCCCTGTAGCCTCTCTATTCTGAATAATATCTCCCAACGGGGCAGAGCTTACTACAGTTATTGGATGGCCCAAAAAGTAGTGCTTCAGCTTATGATTAGCCATAAAGACCCCGTATACAAGCTTCTGCCAATGCGGATACCGCTGCTTGGACTCAGCCAAGACCTCACTGATGTAGTAAACAGGCCTCTGAACAGGATACTCCTTCCCTGCCTCCTTGTGTTCAACCACAACCGCCACACTGACCGCCCGGCTGTTAGCTGCTACATATAAGAGTAGCGGCTCTTTCTCAGCCGGAGCGGCTAATACTGGCGGCTCAGTCAATTGCTTCTTCAGAGCTTCCAGCGCCTCTGCGGCTGCCTTGCTCCACCTAAACTTGTCCGTCTTCTTTATCATCTGATACAAGGGGATGGCCTTCTCCTCAAGCCGGCTTATGAACCGGCTCAGCGCAGAAATCCGCCCTACAATACGCTGAACATCATTGATGCATGTCGGCTCTCGCAGAGAAGTAATAGCCTTGATTTTATCCGGGTTAGCCTCGATGCCACGCTCAGAGACCAAGAACCCCAAAAGCTTTCCCGCATGAACACCAAAAACGCATTTGGCGGGTTAAGCATCATTTTGTAGACCCGGAGATTGTCAAAAGTTTCCTTGAGGTCCTCCAAGAGGGTTTCCTTCTTCCTGGACTTCACCACTATGTCATCCACATAGGCATGAACATTACAACCAATCTGGCTATGGAGACAATTCTGCACACACCGCTGGTAAGTCGCCTGGGCACTCTTGAGCCCGAAAGGCATGGAGACGTAGCAGAACGCCCCAAAAGGTGTAATAAACAATGTTTTCTCCTGATCCTTAACTGCCATTTTGATCTGATGATACCCTGAGTAAGCTTCCAAAAAGCACAAATTCTCACAACCGGCTGTTGCATTGATGATCTGATCAATGCGAGGGAGTGCAAAGGGATCAGCCGGACAAGCCTTGTTAAGGTCCGTGTAATCTATGCACATACACCAAGTACCATTCTTTTTAAGCACCAACACTGGATTAGCCAACCACTCCGGGTGAAAAACTTCAACGATGAAACCAGCAACCAAGAGCCGGGCAACCTCTTCCCCAATATCCTTGCGCCTCTCCTCATTGAAACGCCGCAGAAGTTACTTGATCGGTTTGAACTTTGGATTCACATTAAGATTGTGCTCAGCGAACTCTCTCGGTACACCCGGCATGTCAGAAGGTTTCCATGCAAAGATGTCCCGATTCTCACGGATGAATTCGATGAGCGCGCTTTCCTATTTGGGATCCATGTGAGCCCCAATGATGAACTGCTTGGATGAGTCGCCCAGAGTAAAGTCTACTGTTTTAGTATCATTCGCTGAAAACTTAAGCGGCGGCTCTGCCTCTGTGTTTGGCTTCTTCAACAGAGTCATGTCCTCCGGGTCAACGTTCTCCTTATAGAACTTCAGCTCCTCCTGTGCACAGCTAGCCTCTGCATAAGCTGCATCACCTTCCTCGCACTCAATAGCCGTCTTTCGATTGCCATGAACCGTAATCGTGCCATTTAAGCCGGACATCTTAAGCTGCAGATAAACATAATAAGGCCTAGCCATGAACTTGGCGTAAGCCGGCCGCCCGAACAATGCATTATAAGGGCTCTTGATTTTGACCACTTCGAACCATAAGGTTTCCACCCTGTAATTATACTCATCGCCGAAAGCCACCTCCAAAGAGATTTTACCTACCGGGTACGCCGACTTACCAGGCACCACACCATGAAATACAGTAAACGAAGTTTTGAGATCCTTGTCTAGCAACTTCATCCGCCAAAAGGTATCATAATATAAGATGTTGATACTGCTACCTCCGTCCATGAGCACTTTATTTACTCCATAACCATGTATATGAGGGGCCACGACCAGAGCTAGCCGGCCCGAGTCATCCACCCGCGGCGGGTGATCTTGCTTGCTCCACGTTATGTCATACTCTGACCACGGCAGGTATCGTGGGAGAGTTGGCTCGACCGTATTAACCGCTCGCCTCCATAGTTTGTCATCTCGCCTGCTGTTACCAGTCGTAAACACATGATACTGCCCCGAACTAAGCTGCTTCGGGTTACTCTGGAATCCAGACTGATTGCGCTGCTGCTGCTGTTGCTGCTGTTGCTGTTGATTATTATGATTGTTGTTGCCAGGGTGCTGTTGATGCTGCTGATTATTGTGACCCGGATGACCTGCTCCTGAGCCGCCAACACCAAAACCAGCACCTGACCCGCCGTGGCCTCACCCGCCAGGCCCTGAGCCGCCAGGCGGCCCACCGCCCTGATTATGAGGTGGTTGAAAGTGTTGATTCTTAAATCTCTGCATGATAAAACAGTCGCCCCACGCATGCGTGGATGGCTTCTTAGGTGTACTGTGCTCTGGGCAGGGTTTCCTAAGCACCGCTTCCAAATTGAAAGGGGGCCTGTTATCACGTTGGTACGGTTTGTAACGTCCATTCCCCTTAGGAACATTCGGCCCTGTGTTAGCATTTGCCACCAGCTCTGACCCGCCACCAGCGTTCTTCTCTCTGTTCTGATTCCCATTGTTCCCAAAACTCTTGCCTTGGTTGTTCTTCTTTCCCTGATTTGACTTCTCCTCATCCGAACCCGGATCTTTGGTGCTATCTGAGTCGGCGTACTTCGTTAGAGCCGTCATGAGCTCTCCCATGTCCTGACACGTATGTTTAAGCCGGCCAAGCTTCTGCTTCAGCGGAATGAAATGACAATTCTTCTCCAAAATGAGCACCGCTTGAGCCGCCGTGATCTGTTCCGACAAATGAATGATGGTCGACACCCGCCGGACCCAATGATGAGCCGACTCATTCTCCTACTGAACGCAATGATCCAAATCTACAGTGGTCATAGGCTGCTTGCAAGTCCCTTGGAATTTTTTAATGAACTTCGCCCTCAATTCGGCCCAAGAACTTATAGTATTGGGTGGCAAACCCTTTAACCATGTGCGAGCCGGACCCTCGAGCATCATGATAAAATATTTTGCAAAAATAGCTTCACTGACGTCTAGCATCTCCATAGCTAGCTCGTAGCTCTCAACCCAAGCCTCGGGAGGGAGATCCGCCGTATAATTGGGAACCTTCCGAGGCCCCTTGAAATCCTTAGGCAACCTCTCGCTCCGTAGAGCCGGAGTTAAGCATGGAACTCCCACGGCTCTAGCGCTACCAACCACTCCGGCCTTTGTCAACACTAAGGGCCCAAGACCCGGAGGAACCATTGCTGCCTCTTGCTCTCGCCTGTTTCTTGCCCGGTCCACCAGGGCTTGTGTGTCTAGCGCCGTACGTCCCCCTACCGGCCCATGATGCGGACCACTGCTGGAAACCGTCGGCAACTCATAGCGCCGGCTGAAGCTTCGACTATGGAGAGGGGTAGAGTGGACCCGGCTCCGGCTGTGAGTATATTTCTCCTGCTGAGCCACGGCCGTCTGTAAGTATCCGATAGCGTTCCTCACCTCCTCCGCAAAGGGTGCTTCATTTGGAATAGGGATTGTTCCAAGCTGAGTAGCTGCTGCTACCATGTTCTCGGCCGGGTTAGAATAATGACCCGCCGGTGTTGTAAACCCTCCGGGTGGGGCCATGTGAGCCACTGCTCGCCCTTCCTCAGGGGCAGCTGCCGCTCTCCCAGAGCCGGGGGTGTTGAAGAGATTCCTCGCCTCATAGCGCTCCGGCAGACGAGATTGATGCCTCCTGTGGTGTACAACCGCCGCTGAAACCTGTTCCAGCCCCAAACGGAAAGCGTCGGCCTTGAGCCGTGCCGCCTCTGCCTCCATCTGAGTGTTTAAATCAGTTATCCTCTGACATTCCTCGGCCATCCGGCCCTTGATCATTGAGATCTCCGCATTACGAGCCGCCTGATTATCTGGTGTGACCTCTGTAGCCAACAAAGCCTCGAGCTCATCCATCAATTCCACAAGGCCCTGAGCCGGAGGCTGGGGAGGGTTAGCTCCTGACCCGGCCGCCCCCGACCATGCCATGAATACCGCTGCGTGAGACGGCCGCTCCAGCTTGCCTGACTCACCATGCTCTGACTTGGGGCGAGTGCCATCGTAGCCCCTAAGGCCACCATTGCTGAGCTGATACACAGATTCTGTTTCCCCACTTGACGACTCATCGTCGGAATGCATGAGAGTCCCTTGAGATCCGGATGCTTCCAGATCCATACCTTGAGTGAAGCCCACGAAGACATGCTCCTGAACCGGGTTAACACGGGCAGGGCCTACCTTACGTGCGGGCTGAAGACGCTGAGCCGGCTCGACGATGTTGGTGCAGACGTCCGGCCCGGGTGTAGATCTGTCGGTCTTTCCGATGAACACCTGGATCCCGCCGAACGGAACCTTAAAACCATACTCCACAGAAGCAGCATCAAGCACCCAGCTGGCGTCGTCGATGTAGAGCCGGCTGCGACGACTCTTGCTCATCCTCCCAACTACGTATCCTTCGAGCTCTAGAAGGGAGCCCTTTGAGAACTCAACACCACCAAACGCGAGCCCCACGGTGGGCGCCAACTATCATGGTTTTGTCACGGCAGATGTCCGGGTTACCAGACTTGAGTTAGGAGCCATCGCCATGGTAGTGGACTCAAAGGGGTTGATCGAGACAAGGGACACGAGTTTACCCAGGTTCAGCCCCTCAAGTCGAGGTAAAAGCCTATGTCCTGCTTGTGTTGTTATTGCTTGTTGTATCGATTACAAGGAGCTAGAAGCTTGCCCTAGTTTTCGATAAGCTACCTCTAAGCCGCTCCGGCTCTGCCTTTATATAATAGGTCAGAGCCATCGGGTCTTACAATTGTACAGCCGGATCATGTTTACATCTCTGAATCTATCTCTATCTTACCAGCCAAGTTATCCTCTTGAAAGGTCTTGCGCATCCGGGTCTCTGTCGTTCGGCCCACCTCAAGAGCCACCAATCATCTTGGGCCTCCAGCTGATACATGTCTTCGTGGGCCGGCTCATAACCAATGCTATCAACCGGAACCTTCCAGCCGGGTCATATCACGGGGTTATATCCCCAACACCGGGCGAGCGGGCATTCAGTCCCCTTAGAAAACATCTCCGGAGAGCACTATGCCTTCGGAGGCACCAGTCCAATCCCCGGTGGGTGATCGAGAAATCAGATCATCCCCGGCACCACCGACTAATAGGTGGTCGGTCATGGAGGAGGCTCTATCGAGCGCCTCCATCCCGAGGATCACCGCACCCTTATGGGTGTGGTTCTACAGAGCATCCAGTCCATCGACAATGGACTGAAGGAGGCCTTCAAAGGTCCCCTTACAGGTTTTCAAGTAAGTCACCCGATTTGTTTATTCTGCAAAGATTTTATTCATTCGTATTGCATACATGGCAGACCTCGAGCCGTAGGTGAGGTGAAAAAGCTCACCTAAGGATCACATCTAAATTCAGTACTGAACTAGATGCATGGATTGTCTATAGTTTGGGAACTGAGAGCCCGTGTAATCTGTTAACTGTGTATATAATGCAGGCTTCATCATCGGCGGCTGCCAAAAATGGTGCCGACCTAGACGAGCTACATCGGAAGCTTAAATGCTCCGAAGACGAGGTTGAAGCCCTCAACAAGAGGTTCAAAGAGGCACAAGGTAAGTCCAAACTGAATCCGAATACTTTTCCCCTGAATACTGTTAATGTAGTATCCTTTTGTATAAAGTTTATCATTTAGCAGCCATGTCGAAAGGGATTGAAAAACTCAAGGCTGAGCTTCAACGTGCCAAGGACGAAGCGGCCATTGAGAAGGCGGCGGCCAAAGAAGCAGGCACTGCACTCTCCGCCCTGCGTGCCACCATCGATAAGCATGAGGCTCATGTGGCGGAGATCCAGGATGAGCTCAAGGATGTCAGCAAAAAGTGTGAGGCCCTTGAGCAGAAAAACAAGGAGAGCGAGGCCGAACTGTCGACTCTGAAGACCAAACTTTAGAAAGAGCGGGTGGATAGACGGTTATATGAGGAACAAGTCCGCCAGGCAAAGGATATAACAGATGGTAAGCCGTACTCACTAAAGTGCATCTTCGTGGATAGCAAATTCAGATTGCTTACCCAGGCCTGGCATTCCGCAGGCACTTCCGCAGATCTTCAGAAGAGCGCGGCGGATGCCAATCAACTATTCGCCTTGCGGGGAGAGGAAGATGCAGCTCGGATGTTCTAGGCACAGTTTGGAGCCCCCGAGCGTCCTCCTCTTCTGGTGGAGCAGCTGAAGCAGCTGATGGAGCTGCACCAGATGGCGGAGCCGGCCATGAAGGACCTCTGCATCCTCTTGTGGCCCGGCGAGCTGCTACCAGGCAGCTACTTCGGCCTAGTGCAGAGACTAATCGCTGCTACGCCCCGCCTCGATACCGTCAAGCGCTCCTCCTGCATCTAAGGAGTTCGGATGGCCCTTGCCAAGGCCAAAGTGCACTGGCCGGGGCTAAATCTAATGAAGGTCACCACCGACCCACCGCCACCTGGGAAGGAGCACCGACGCCCCGAGCTATATTTCGACGGGGTGATGGAGAGTGCTTGAGTGATATCGTCGCAGTGTTCGGGCGACAAAATATTTGAATGAGTTGTAACACGTCCGAAGACGTGTCCAAATTATTAATGATATTAGTATTTTGTTATGGTTTTGCATTCTTTTATAACTCCTATGTGGTTGTTTAATACTAAAAGATGCGAGTCGTCGCCTTCAACCCCCATGTATATACTACATAGGGTGTCGATGGCAGTGCACTAAGGCCCTTAGTCGAAGTATCGAAACCTGAAGGTGGTACAGTGTGACATACTAGGCAATCAGACTATAATGCTTTACTTCTTTCACTTAGCCGGAGGGACGCGAAAAGGACAATGGGAAGCGTACAATTAGCTACCGAAGTGTTGTGATGTTCGGACGAACCGTGGACGAAGCCGGCATCACGATATCTCCACAAAGGGCAAGTTCCCCATATAACACGGAATAATCACGTACGAGGATTGAAGTATAACACTTCTAGCTCGGGGTTCACTGATCGGATCGCGCATACTATGACGGTCCGTTTTTGGCTTTCTCCCCTGAGGTGCTTGAGCAGACTATACAGAAGCACAATCATAGGGGTGCTCCCTTTGCCCCTTTAGCCGAACGAGCGAAACGTAAAGGGGCAAGCACAAGAGCCGGGCAATCCAACTAATTGACCAGAGACATAGTTTGGAACCGATGCATATAAAGCGAACGCCAAGACGCCGAACACATGATAAATAGGGTGATTTGTGTTTCAACGCAAGCCCTCGGTGTATTAGCCGGTTACCTCGCATCATACCGAACAAGTTCACAAGAAGAGGGAGAAAAGAAAAATATGCACCGAAAACAAGACAAATGAGGCGAACTTGCACCATGCAATTTTTGTCTTTTCTCAACAACTCTTATAACTCGGATTGTTGAAGCATCTGTTTACAGGTATGTGAAGGAAAATAAGAAATGAAATCATACATGAGTTGTTGTACCAAGGGTCCTCAATTGGTAACCTGACATCCTTGATATGCCCCTTTGCTAGTTGACTCCTGCTCTTAGGTGCACCTTGATGGGTGTTAGAGTTCGGTGGACAGATTTTGCTAACAAGATCTTAAGAGGCCACCGAATTGCAAGTGAGCTTTACGCCGTGGGCAGACTCTTTTAGGAGCAACTGTGTATTGTCCGAAGACGTGTTGATGGTAACAGTCCGGGGTAACTAAACACCCATCTTAATTTTCCACTGCTACCCATGGAATTTTAAGTGCAAAGTTGTGCCTCCTCGTCACATACTTTGCCGGTCCTGGGGTTGTGCAGGGGGGGGGATGAGTCCCTATAGAGGGGAGGAGGGAGGATCTGAGTTTTCGGTCCAAGGCCGAACTCGCTTCCCAGCCTTTTGTGCCTTTACGACGTGTATTGGCACTTGCCGATCTTCTTTGTAACTAAATTCGGCCGCTAGGGCCTGTGCATGTGCCTCAGTTCTAAGGGAGCGCTCGATATTGCCGTTGACAGTAATGACCCCCTTGCGGCCCGACATCTTGAGCTTGAGGTATGCATAGTTTGGGACCGCATTGAAACGAGTGAACGCTGTCCGTCCAATCAGCATGTGATAGCCACTGCGGAAGGGCACGATGTCAAAGATCAAGTCCTCGCTGCGAAAGTTATCGGGCGATCCGAACACAACTGCTAGAGTTACAAAGCCCGTGCATCGGGCCTCAACGCCCGGGGTTATTCCTTTGAAGGTAGTGCTACCGGGTTGGATCCTTGACAGATATATACCCATCTTTTTCACCGTATCTGAGTAAATCAGGTTAAGGCTACTTCCTTCGTCCATTAGGACCTTAGTGAGGTGATACCCATCTATAATGGGGTCTAGGACGAGGGTCACCGAACCCCCATGACGGATATTGGACGGATGATCATGCCGATCAAATGTGATCGGGTATGCCGACCCTCGGTTGTACTTCAGGGCTAAGGTTTGTAGAGACCCGACTCAAAACGAATCAAGCCTCTGTGTGTTAGTGCCATCCCTGGATCAGTATGCTGGCACACACAGTACATCAATGTATATATCAAAGTGCAATCACATGTAAATAGCGTAAAGTTGATATATACCTCTTAATTCACAGCGGAAACAGTCGACGGGAGTGGATTTTGGAAATATGCCCTAGAGGCAATAACAAATTAGTTATTATCATATTTCCTTGTTCGTGATAATCGTTTATTATCCATGCTATAATTGTATTGATCGGAAACTCAGATACATGTGTTGATACATAGACAACACCATGTCCCTAGTATGCCTCTAGTAGACTAGCTCGTTGATCAAAAGATGGTTAAGGTTTCCTAGCCATGGACATGAGATGTCTTTGATAACGGGATCACATCATTAGGAGAATGATGTGATGGACAAGACCCAAACTACAAACGTAGCATATGATCGTGTCAGTTTATTGCTACTGTTTTCTACATGTCAAGTATATGTTCCTATGACCATGAGATCATGCAACTCACGGATATCGGAGGAGTGCCTTGTGTGTATCAAACGTCGCAACGTAACTGGGTGACTATAAAGGTGCTCTACAGGTATCTCCGATGGTGTCTGTTGAGTTGGCATGAATCGAGACTGGGATTTGTTACTCCGTGTGACGAAGAGGTATCTCGGGGCCCACTCGGTAATGCAACATCACAATAAGCCTTGCAAGCAATGTGACTAATTGTTAGTTGCGGGATCTTGTATTATGGAACGAGTAAAGAGACTTTCCGGTAACGAGATTGAACTAGGTATAGAGATACCGACGATCGAATCTCGGGCAAGTAACATACCGAAGAATAAAGGGAACGTTATACAGGATTAACTGAATCCTTGACATAGAGGTTCAACTGATAAAGATCTTCGTAGAATATGTAGGAACCAATGTGGACGTCCAGGTCCCTCTATTGGTTATTGATCGTAGAGGTGTCTCGGTCATGTCTACATAGTTCTCGAACCCGCAGGGTCTGCACACTTAAGGTTTGGTGACGTTTCGGTAGTGTAGAGTTATGTATGGTGGTGAATGAAGGTTGTTCGGAGTCCCGGATGAGATCCCGGACGTCACGAGGAGCTCCAGAATGGTCCGGAGGTAAAGATTCATATATAGGAAGTCCCATTTTGGTCGCCAGAAAAGTTTTAGGCTCATCGGTAGTGTACCGGGAGTGCCGGTAGTGTACCGGGAGACCTCCGGGAGGGGTATTTCGACCCCAGAGGGTCCATGGGCTGTGGAGAGTGATAACCAGCCCTTAGTGGGCTGGAGAAACAGCCACAACAAGGCCCATGGCACAGGAGGCAAAAGTCCTAAAGGAAAAGGTGGAAAAAAGGCTAAAAAGGAAGAGTCCTTCTCCTACTAGGAGTGAAGGAGGAGTAGGACTCCTCCCCCTCTAGCCGGACGACTCCTAGGAGGCCTTGGGCTGGCTCCAAGGCTGCCTCTCCCTCCCTCCTTTATATACTGGTGGATTGGGTGCTGTTTAGACACAGTTTACGGCCACGTGATACCCGTTTCATCGGTGCTCCTCTAGATCGTTTTTCTGCAGTGCTTCGGCGAAGCCCTGCCGGAATTGCTACACCACCATCACCGGAGCGCCGTCATGCTGCCGGTGAACTCTCTCTCCCCTCCACCTCCTCTTTCTGGATCAAGACGGCGGAGATCGTCATCAAGCTGCACGTGTGCTGAATGCGGAGGTGTCGTCCGTTCGGCGCTAGATCGGAAGGACCGTGATCGAGATCGCGAGATGGTTCGTGATGAGATCGTGGAACGGATCATGATGAGTTCGCGGGACAGATCGTGATCAAGATCGCGGGATGGATCGTGTTTGGATCGCGGGACGGATCGTGATGAGATCGCGGGACGCTCGGCGATTTGGATCGCGAAGATGTTCGACTACAACAACCGCGTTTCTTAACGCTTCCCGCTTAGCGATCTACAAGGGTACGTAGATCCACTCTCCCTCTCGTAGATGCTCATCACCATGGATAGGTTTGCGTGTGCGTAGGAATTTTTTTGTTTCCCATGCGACGTTCCCCAACAGTGGCATCATGAGCTAGGTTGATGGTTCGATGAGATCTCGAGTAGAACACAAAAGGTTTGTGGGCGTTGATGCTTAGATTGCTTCCTCCCTTGGTCGTATTTTCGTTCAGCCGGATTGTGAGATGAAGCGGCCCGGACAACATTACTCGTACGCTTACGAGAGACCAGTTCCCTCGACGCAACTTGTTGCCTAGATGGCTTGCGGGTGACAGTTTCTCTCACTTTAGATGGATCGGATTCGACAAAGGCGGTCCTTGAGAAGGTTGAAAAGCAACTAGTGTATCACCATTGTGGTTTTTTTGTAGGTGAGAATTGTTCTTGCTAGATACCTGTAGCAGCCACGTAAAACATGCAACAACAATTAGAGGACGTCTAACTTGTTTTTGCAGGGTATGTTGTGATATGATATGGCCAATTACATGATGTGATATATGTGATGTATGAGATGATCATGTGATGTATAGATTATCACGACTTGCATGTCGATGAATACGGCAACCGGCAGGAGCCATAGGGTTGTCTTTAATTATTGTATGACCTGTGTGTCAATCATTAAGCGCTATGTAATGCTTTACCTCATCGCTAAACGGTAGAAATAGTAGTAGAAGCATGCAGGGTGTAACATCCCAAAATTTCATTTTGGAATGTTATGATATAGCTATGCATCTATCATCATCATTGCTTGAATGTATGTGTTTGTTGAAATGCCTTTTCTAAAATTTCAGAAAGCTCTTTTTACTTTTCCCTAGGTTGCTTTCACCTATTTGAAATTTTGGTTAAAAGTTCAAATAAGAGAGGAGGAACATGACACTCCACACCAGGGACTAATTGGTGATATATTTGAACAATGATAACCAGGAGTTATTTTGAAAATATTTGCAAAAAGGATTTAAAAACAATTAGGCAATTTCTGAAAATATTTTTTTTTCAAAGTGTTCAAATGACATAATTGAAATGTTCATTAAATAGAATTTATTATTCTGTTAATTTTGATATATAATACCCCTATTTTTGGAGACGATTTGAATGCTTTAAAAGCTTTTGAATGTCTCTGTAAAAATATTAAAGAAAATCGGTAACGGTTTGCATTTAAACCAGGCCGGCCCACGGCAGTTAAATCGCGCATTCATTACCGGTCGGCCGACCGCGCGTAACGGTCACGCGCCCACTCGCTGACATCCGGGTCCCACGCCGACCGACCGTTGCCCGAAACGGTCATCGTCTCCTCCCCCGCGCTCGCCGGATCCGACGCCGGCCGTTACCACCCCTCGCCGGATCTCTCTCCCCATTACTCCCCCTCACCCCTCGAGTGCCCTATAAGAACCGGACCACTCCCCCGCATCCGTTCACCCCGAGCCCCCTTCTCTCTCTCGCCGAGGCGCCGTTGATTGCTCACCGGAGTAGCCACCACCACCGGACCTCCCGTCGAGCGTAGCCACCGCCTCCGACCACCATTCGCCTCGCCGTCGCCACCAATCGACTCCGGAGAACCGTCCCCGTCGCCCGGACCACTTCCCCGTCCTCCCCGACCACCGGAGCACCTCGCCGTCGCAATCACCGCTACCGGACTCGCCGGAGTACCCCGACGCCGGCAACCTCCCTCCGTAAGCCCCCTCGACCGTCGGATCCCGAACCAATGGCTAAGATTACAACAGACTTAAGACCGAACCGTTTTCTTCTATCGATCGGTCGCCCGCTCTAATTCACCTACCGCACGCCCTCCTTAATCAATCGGATCACGCCACGTAGCCCCCTGACCGACGCAATTTTTTTTCTGTTTTGTTTTAATTAACAGAATGTTTTCCAATTTTGTTTTGCTTATATCTTTTAATCTATTTAGTGTTTTGAGTTGATTCTTTTTGCAATAGCTCACATTTTTCATTTAGTTTCACCCTGTACTTTTAAATTTCAAATTTGACCTATAAAATTTGAATGTAATCAAATTTGCTCAAAATCTTCAAATCTGAATAACTAGAGTTCGAAAATAGATTTTGATATGATTCTTTTTGCTACTGTTTGGTATTAGTTAGGACTATCTTCATGTTTAGTTTGAGGATTTTCATGATATATTTGATTAATGTTTTAACCAAAAACAGAATCTGCTTATTATTATAACATAGTTTTATGAACTTAATTTTAATTAATTTGATTTAGAATTAGGTTTTATTTGTTTATTAGATTCTGTTAGAAAACATTTAGTGTTTTTACTCACTGTTAATAAAAATATAAATTTGCCTAGTTTAATTTAATTTAACATAGGACTCACAACTTCTTTTCAAATAGGCATCATTTGATTTTAAAACAACTAGTAATAGTTTTGTTTTCAACAAAGTTTTATATAGTTTAATTCTGTTTTTCCTAAAACAAGTTTATTTGTAAATTATTTCCTGCCAAGAACATGTTTTGCTAATAAATAATAAGTTTAGTTTTCATTCTTTTGTTAATATAACTATAGTTGATTCATATAGTGTTTATCACAAACTTGTGTAAACTCTACTAAAGTTTTCCCAACAAACTTAAATTGATTATATTCTGTTTATTAATAAAATATTCTATTGTTTCTTTGCTGACAATAATTGTCTTGTTATTTCAAAATAGTTTTATTATGTTAGTAGTGTTTTCATCCCTCACCTTTTGAAAACAAAACTTTGTGTGTTTTCTTACTTGAGATTTTTGCATTGTTTTGTCTTGATTGTTTACTAGTTCTTGGTTGATGTTTGTGAGTTACAATATTCTGTTGTATGCTTATTTGAGTGCATTGTTTGTTTCGTTAGATTATCCGGAGTGCGAAGCTTGTTACTTAGAGTCCCTCACATACGAAGATCATCAATCAGGCAAGTCACCTTGATCATGTTTTACCCATATTTTATATGCATTAGTTCTACCATCTCCCCAATTGCATGCAAGATAGGTTAGTTGGAAACTTGGTTACATTGTAGTAGTATCATGTGGAAAGTACCCCTCTCAACCCTCTTTGACAACTTTGGCCCCGGGAAACGTTGTTTTACTTTTGCTATGCTATTAGTAGACGGGGATGGTTGTGTGATTCATGGGAGTTGAGAGAGTTAATTATTTCAAGACCTACTTAATGATCAAGATTTCAAGACTCCAAGTTTTCAACATACCTCTGGGTGGATGATGGTTGAACGGCGCCCTGGAGAAACCAGTGGTTAGCCTAGGTGATGCTGGAGATGGCCAGTATTCATGCGGAAAGATCCACCCATGCACAAAGAGATGGATGGATGCTTCAAAACCCAAGGCTTACCTGCACAGCCACAAGTCATTATGGGCTCTGGCTTGGTTGGATATCGTGGTGACCCTGGACAGGCGGTGCTACGAGAGGTAGAAGAACGGTAGGAAAGGATGGGCACCGTCAGAGTCGCAGGGAAACCCTTTGGAAGACCATGTTTTGGTCATCCGTTTCTCAAACACCCTGAAGTGCGAGAAATCAAACGGAGGCGACCAAATCTTGTGGGGAACGTGTGCAAAACTCTACAGAGTGTACTAAACCTAATCGATTAGCCGTGTCCACGGTCATGGACGACTTGAGCCAAAGGAATTGGGATTTTCCAGAAACCTCAAACACAATTAATATGATGATGTGGGTATTTAATCATTTTGGGTATGAGAATTGGTTGGTGGAATCATCTCATTAATCAACCAACTTAGTAATATTTTGCTTTGCCCCCTCTTGATGTAGGAAAAACTTGGCTTTACGCAAAAACTTACCACCACCACCTGCCATATACGCATATAGACTAGATGTTTATCTTTTTCACCCCACCCTTGTGACTTTGCCAGCATATTCCATATGCTGACCTACATGGCTGCAACGTATCATGTTGCAGAGTACTTTTCTAACCAGGAGTGAGGACACGTTCTATGCTCAGTGAGATGCCCTTGGAGTCAGATGGACTCACCTACCTTCGACGCTTCCGCAAGATTTAGATATTCTCATGAGTTGGCTTTTAGCCACTTTATTGTAATCTTTATCGTAATAAAGGACTCGATATGAGATTCCGATTAATATAATGCTGTGTGATTTCCCTTTGATATATACATTGATGTACCGTGTGTGTACCAGCATGATCTTGGGATGGTACGGAAACACCGGAGACTTGACCTTTCAGGTCGGGTCGCTACAGAAATGGTATCAGAGCACACGTTGACCGTAGGACGTAACCTCTAGGATTGGAAAGCCCTAGGATTTTTTCCTCTTGTCTTTAAAATTCTTATACTCTCATATATTCGTTTCTGATTTCTCTCCGATTATTTCAAAATATATAGATGGCCACCTTCATCCCAGTGTTGATCACGGAGTTTTGCCAGCCTGACGCAACGATGCCCTTTGGTAAGGAGCTGATGAGGATCGTCAAGGACGTAAGGATTGCTTTGCCGAGCATCACCGGGATTCCTATCATGTCATTTCCCCAAGATGGACGCTACAGGATCGAGGTGCATATCCCAGGGAAGACTTTTGGGAACCGGAAGGAACCCATCGACCTCAAGTTCGTGGCACCCAGTTGGATACTTGGGAGAGACATGGCCATTCATCGTGCCCTTGGACATATTCAGGAGGAATACAGAGGTGGAACCATTTCACCACGACTCAGCATGGTTTGCCGCAGAGATACCCATGGCAACATCATCACCAACTCCACTGGAGACTCTACCATATCATATATCCAGACCCTGGAGACTCACATCAGGACTCTGGAGCTTCGAGTTCGTGCTGATACAAGGACAATCAAGAATCTGATGAACCGCGAGCTGGACCTTGAAGCTGATCTGCGAGAAGCCAACTATGAACACGAGCATGAAGTGAAGGACTTCCTAGAGAGGATTGATGAGCAGAATGCACGCATTGCAACTCTGGAGGAGCAGCTAGACATGGGGGAAAACCTTCACCCCGAAGGAGACATGGCACCCTTCATCAGCGACGATGAAGACTATGAGGAAAGTACCACCGGAGGACCTACGACTATGCACTTTTGAGGAGAACATTAGTTATGCCCTCCATGTATCTTTTATTTTAGTCGTTAAAGCGTAGGTCGAAGTTTAGTTGTCTGAGATTGTATTCCCGATGTTTGACATTGATTGAATAAATGAATGAGTGTTTGGTGTGGTATGTTTGTGCATTGCATATGGGTAGTGAATTTCTTCTAGACCCTTGTTCTATTCTAATTCTCATCCCTCTGAAAACAGCAAGATGCCTCCACGACGTGAGACCGACTTCACTTTTCCACCGGAACTCACTCAACTCCTTCAGCAACAGAATGCACTGATGCAGTTATTGATTCAGAATCAGACCAACAACAACCAGAACAACCACAACCACCATCCACCCCAGACTGACAATCTCACCCGTTTTCTGAGGTTGAACCCTCCAACTTTCTCCAGCAGCACTGAGCCCATTGTGGCAGATGACTGGCTCCGTAAGATGGAGAGAGAACTTGTCACCGCGGGATGCACTGACGCTGAGAAAGTGCGATTTGCCGCACATCAACTGGAAGGACCAGCGGCATCATGGTGGGAGAATTACACCACCACTTATCCTATTACAGATGTGACTTGGGAGCAATTCAAGCTTGCTTTTCGCACCGCTCATGTTACAGCTGGAGCCATGAGTCTGAAGAAGCGCGAGTTTCACAACTTGCGCCAGGGTAATCGCTCTGTGGCCCAATATGTGGAAGAATTCAACATGTTGGCCCGTTATGCACCAGGAGATGTGGCCGATGATGCGTCCAAGCAAGAAAAGTTTCTGGAAGGACTCAACGATGAGTTGAGCATACAGCTGGTAGTGGCTACTTTCAACAACTACCAAGAGCTGGTGGATAAGGCTCTTATTTTGGAAGGTAAACAACAGCAGATTGAAAACCGCAAGCGGAAGTACACTCAGGGGAAGTTCAACTCTGGAACTCATCAGAAGCCCCGCTACTCCCCGTACTCCGGGAATACCGGATCAGGAAACAGTAAGTTTGGAAAGCACACTCATGCTGTGCATAACCATGGAGGCCACTATCATGGAGGAAATGGGAACAACCGTCCCAGCCATGGTAACTTCAAGACTGACAATGGGAATGGGAACAACAACCAGCACCGTCACGCTCCTGCTCAGAAGGATCTGAGTCACATTACCTGTTTCAAGTGTCAGAAGACAGGGCACTATGCTACTGAGTGTCCCCAGAGCAAGCAAGGCAATGGAAACGGCAATAACAACGGCAATGCAGCAGTTAAGAAGCCCAATCCGTTTCCCCGTGCTCAAGTGAATCACATCGACGTGGAAGAAGTCTATGATCAACCCGAGACTGTGGTTGGTAAGTTTTTATTGCATTCACGTCCTGTTACAGTACTTTTTGATTCCGGCGCAACTCATTCATTCATATCAAGGGTAGTTGTGGATAAGTATGGTTTGCCCACCAAAACTCTTAGTCAGCCCATTAAGGTCAGTTCCCCAGGAGGTATGATGATGGCAGGGATAGGATGCCATGCCTTGAAACTCAATATAGGAAACCATGTTTTTCCCACCGATCTCATCGTCTTAGAGTCACAAGGATTGGATGTAATCCTAGGCATGGATTGGATGACCAAGTATGAAGGAAATCTTGATTGCCCTAGCAAGTCTGTTTCACTCACCACCCCGGAGAACAAGAGGATTAAGTATGTATCCCGACGCACACGTATGAGTGCTAGGTTAAATGCCCTCACGGGAGTTGTTCAGGAGGAAGTACCTGTGGTAAAAGACTTTCCGGATGTATTTCCGAAAGAACTACCAGGAATGCCACCAGATAGGGAGATTGAGTTCTTAATAGAGCTACAGCCAGGGACAACCCCAATTTCCAAGAGACCCTATCGGATGCCCGCAAATGATCTGTTGGAAATCAAGAAGCAAATTAAGGAGTTATTGGACAAGGGGTATATTCGCCCAAGTTCATCACCTTGGGGAGCCCCAGTACTTTTGGTGGAGAAGAAGGATAAAACCTTGAGAATGGTAGTCGATTGTCGTGCCTTGAACGAGGTGACTATCAAGAACAAGTATCCTCTGCCGATGATTAATGATTTGTTTGATCAGCTCGTAGGAGCCAAAGTATTCTCCAAGATCGATCTTCGATCAGGGTATCATCAACTTAAGATTCGTGAACAGGATATACCCAAAACGGCTTTCACCACGAGGTACGGCTTGTATGAGTATACGGTCATGTCTTTTGGATTGACCAATGCTCCTGCATACTTCATGAATTTGATGAACAAAGTGTTCATGGAATATTTAGACAAGTTTGTCGTGGTGTTCATCGATGACATTCTGATATTCTCCAAGAACGAGGAAGAGCATAAGGAACATTTGCGTTTAGTTCTGGAGAAGCTAAGAGAGCATCAGTTATATGCCAAGATCAGCAAATGTGAATTTTGGTTGACAGAAGTCGGATTCCTTGGACACGTTATTTCCGGAGATGGAATAGCAGTGGACCCTGCTAAGGTTGAAGCCGTCACTGAGTGGAAGTCCCCTACCTCAGTTAAGGAGATCCGCAGTTTCCTCGGACTTGCCGGTTATTACCGGAGGTTCATTGAGAATTTCTCAAAGATTGCCAAGCCCATGACAGAGTTGTTGAAGAAAGAATCCAAGTATATTTGGACTGAGGAATGTGAAGCCAGTTTCCAGGAGTTGAAGGAACGTTTGGTCACAGCTCCAATATTGATCTTGCCCGATATTCGGAAGGATTTCCAGGTTTATTGTGATGCCTCACGTCAAGGACTTGGAGGAG
Organism: Hordeum marinum; assembly: GCA_022496015.1. NCBI lineage: Eukaryota > Viridiplantae > Streptophyta > Magnoliopsida > Poales > Poaceae > Hordeum > Hordeum marinum. The sequence continues at coordinate 27,075,518 of CM039676.1, forward strand.
TACTTATGCAAGATGGAAAAGTTGTAGCCTATGCTTCCAGACAGCTACGACCTCATGAGTTAAATTATGCCACTCACGACTTGGAATTAGCAGCCGTAGTGCACGCACTCAAGACTTGGAGACATTTCCTTATCGGAAATAGTTGTGATGTTTACACCGACCATAAGAGCCTGAAGTATATCTTCACGCAGAAAGAGTTGAACCTCAGACAGAGGAGATGGTTAGAGTTAATCAAGGACTATGACATGAGATTACACTACCATCCAGGTAAGGCTAATGTTGTAGCCGATGCCTTGAGTCGGAAAACTTATGTGAACACACTCACAGCGGGAGGATTACCTCAAGAGTTAGTCGATGATCTCAGAGAGCTCAAGCTAGAGATAGTTCCAAGAGGATATGTTGGTACACTGGAAATTCAGTCCACCTTGACCGAAAGAATTCGTGAAGCCCAGAAATTGGACAAGGAGATAGCTGGGATTAAACAGAGAATGGAAGATGGTAAAGCTAAAGGTTTTCGTGAGGATGAACACGGAACTTTGTGGTTTGAGAACCGAATCTATGTGCCCAATGACCCAGAGCTCAGGAAGTTGATACTTCAGGAAGCCCACGATTCACCCTACTCGATACACCCAGGCAACACCAAGATGTATCTGGATTTGAAGGAAAGTTATTGGTGGACAGGTATGAAGAAAGATATTGCAGAGCATGTTGCAATATGTGATGTTTGTCAGCGAGTAAAGGCAGAACATCAGAAACCAGCAGGGTTACTCCAACCTTTGCCGATACCCGAGTGGAAATGGGAAAAGCTTGGTATGGACTTCATCACATGATTACCCAGGACCCGTTCAGGTTATGATTCCATCTGGGTAGTGGTAGATCGCTTGACTAAGGTAGCTCACTTCATTCCAGTAAAGACCACCTATACCAGTGCTAAGCTAGCCAAGATATATATGACCAGGATCGTATGTTTGCATGGAGTTCCGAGGAGTATCATGTCAGATAGAGGAACACATTTTACCTCAAAGTTTTGGCATCAGTTACATGCAACTTTGGGTACAAGGCTAGAGTTCAGTACAGCTTTTCATCCGCAGACCGATGGACAGACTGAGAGAGTCAACCAGATTCTGGAAGACATGTTGAGAGCTTGTGCACTAGATTATGGATCTAGTTGGGATGACAACTTACCTTATGCAGAATTCTCTTACAACAACAGTTATTAGACTAGTCTGAAGATGGCCCCTTTCGAAGCTTTACACTATATGGTTATTCATTTAAGTTAAAGAATAATAGTTATTCTGTTTACATGAATAATACCTTCAATGGTCATGCACCCAGTGAGAATGGTTTGTTGAAATCTTGATCGTAGTAATACACATGTTTATAACATTGATGTCAAAAGATATAAAGTTAAATAATGATAGTACCACATACTTGTGGCGCTGCCGCTAAATGTCATATTGGTATAAAGCGCATGAAGAAACTCCATGCTAATGGATCTTTGGACTCATTCGATTTCGAATCGGTTGAGACATGCGAACCATGCCTCTTGGGCAAGATGACTAAAGGACCCCGTTGGATGGAGCGGGCAAGTGATTCATTGGAAATAATACATGTTGATGTATGCAATCCAGTGAGTTTTGTAGCGTGCAGTGGATATCGTTATTTTCTTACCTTCACTGATGATTTGAGTAGATATAGTGTATATTTACTTAATGAGACACAAGTCTGAATTGTTTTAAAGGTTCAAGCAAATTCAGAAAGAAGTTTAAGATCATCGTGACAAGAAGATAAAATGACTGCGATATGATCGTGGAGGTGAATATCTGAGTTACGAGTTTGGCATACAACTTAAGACAATGTGAAATTTGTTTCACAACTAAATGCCACCTGGAACACCATAGTGTGATGGTGTGTCCGAACGTCATAGTCATGCTCTATTGGATATGGTGCCTGCAATGATGTCTCTTATCATTTTACTACTATAATTTTGGGGTTATGCATTAGAGACAACTACATTCACTTTAAATAGGGCACCATCTAAATCCGTTGAGATGACACCGTGTGAATTATGGTTTGATAGAAACCTAAGCTGTCATTTCTTAATATTTGGGGCTGCGGCACTTGTGTGGAAAATGTTTTCACCTAATGAGGTCGAACCCAAGGCGGACAAATGCATCTTCATAGAATACCCTAAAGAATAGTTGGGTGAACCTTCTATCTCAGATCCTAGTGCAAAGTGTTTGTTGCTTAAACGGATCCTTTCTCGAGGAAATGTTTCCCTCGAAAGAATTGAGTGGGAGGAAGAACTTGATGAGGTTGTTAAACCTTTGTTCAACCAGAGAGTAGCGCAACGCAGAAAGATGTTTCTGAGAAGCCTACGTTAGTTGAAGAGGAAGTTAATGATGATGATCATGAAGCTTCAAGATCAAGTTACTATCGAACCTCGTGGGTCAACAAGGATGTGTACTGCTCCTAAGCGGTACGACAACCCTGTCTTTGAGGTCATGTTGTTGGACAACGATGAACCTACGAGCTATGGAGAAACGATGATGGGACCGGATTCCGACAAATGGTTAGAGGCCATGAAATCCGAGATAGGATCCATGTATGAAAACCAAGTATAGACTTTGGTAGACTTGCTCGTTTGATGGCAGGTCGTTGAGTACAAATGGATCTTTAAAATGAAGACACACACTGATGGTAAACGTCACCATTTCTAAAGCTGGACTTGTTGCAAAGATGTTTGTGACAAGTTCAAAGAGTTGACTGCGATGAGACTTTCTCACTCGTAGCGATGCTAAAGTCTGTTGGAATTATGTTAGCAGTTGCTGCATTTTCAATTATGAAATCTGGCAGCTGGATGTCGAAACATCATTTCCTTAACGGTTTACTTGAGGGAAGGTTGTATGTGATACAACCAGAAGGTTTTGTCAGTCCTAAGTATGCTAAAATGTGTGCAAGCTTCAGTGATCCTTCTATGGACTGAAGCAAGCATCTCGGAGTTGGAATATATGCTTTGATGAGGTGATCAAAGTTTTGATGTTTATACAAAGTTTACGAGAAACTTGTATTTGCAATAAAGTGAGTGGGAGCACTATAGAGTTTCTGGTAAGCATATGTGGTTGACATATTGTTGATCGGAAATGGTATAGAATTTTTGGAAAGCATGAAGGGTTGTTTGAAAAGAGTTTTTCCAAAGAAAGACCTAGATAAAGCTACCTAATTGTTGAGCGTCAACATCTATAGAGATGGATCAAGATGCTTGATGAGACTTTCAATGAGTACATACCTTGACAAGTTTTTGAAAGAGTTCAAAATGGATCAATTAGAGAAATAGTTCTCGTCTGATTTGTAAGGTGTGAAGTTGAGTGAGACTCAAAGCTCTACAATGGAAGAAGACAGAGAAAGGACGAACGTCGTCCCCTATGCCTTAGCCATAGGCTCTGTACAGTATGCCATGCTGTGTACCGCACATGTGTGTGCCTTGGCATGAGTTCGTCAGGGGGTACAAGAGTGAACCAGGAGTGGATCACTGGACAGCGGTCAAGATTATCCTTAGTAACTAAAAGACTGAGGAGATGTTTCTCGATTATGGAGGAGATAAAGAGTTCATCATAAAGAGTTACGTCGATGCAGGCTTTAGCACCAATCCGGATGACTAGTAGTAGCAATCTGGATACATATAGTGGAGCAGCCATTTGGAAGTAGTACCAAGTGGAGTGTGGTAGCAGTGTTTACGGTTTGACATAGAGATTTGCAAAGTACACACAGATCTGAATATTGCAGACCCGTTGACTATAAAAGTCCTCGCTGCGAAAGTTATCGGGCGATCCGAACACAACTGCCAGAGTTACAGAGCCCGTGCATCGGGCCTCAATGCCCCGGGTTACTCCTTTGAAGGTAGTGCTACCAGGTTAGATCCTTGATGGATATATACCCATCTTTTTCACCGTATCTGAGTAAATCAGGTTAAGGCTACTTCCTTCGTCCATTAGGACCTTAGTGAGGTGATACCCATCTATAATGGGGTCTAGGACGAGGGCCGCCGAACCCCCATGATGGATACTGGTCGGATGATCATGCCGATCAAATGTGATCAGGTATGCCGACCCTCGGTTGTACTTCGGGGCTAAGGGTTTGTAGCGACCCGACTCAAAACGAATCAAGCCTCTGTGTGTTAGTGCCATCCCTGGATCAGTATGCTGGCACACACAGTACATCAATGTATATATCAAAGTGCAATCACATGTAAATAGCGTAAAGTGGATATATACCTCTTAATTCACAGCGGAAATAGTCGACGGGAGTGGATGTTGGAAATATGCCCTAGAGGCAATAATAAATTAGTCATTATCATATTCCCTTTTTCGTGATAATCGTCTCTTATCCATGCTATAATTGTATTGATCAGAAACTCAGATACATGTGTGGATACATAGACAACACCATGTCCCTAGTATGCCTCTAGTAGACTAGCTCGTTGATCAAAAGATGGTTAAGGTTTCCTAGCCATGGACATGAGATGTCATTTGATAACGGGATCACATCATTAGGAGAATGATGTGATGGACAAGACCCAAACTACAAACGTAGCATATGATCGTGTCAGTTTATTGCTACTGTTTTCTGCATGTCAGGTATATGTTCCTATGACCATGAGATCATGCAACTCACGGATATCAGAGGAGTGCCTTGTGTGTATCAAACGTCGCAACGTAATTGGGTGACTATAAAGGTGCTCTACAGGTATCTCCGATGGTGTCTGTTGAGTTGGCATGAATCGAGACTGGGATTTGTTACTCCGTGTGACGAAGAGGTATCTCGGGGCCCACTCGGTAATGCAACATCACAATAAGCCTTGCAAGCAATGTGACTAATTGTTAGTTGCGGGATCTTGTATTATGGAACGAGTAAAGAGACTTTCCGGTAACGAGATTGAACTAGGTATAGAGATACCGACGATCGAATCTCGGGCAAGTAACATACCGAAGAATAAAGGGAACGTTATACAGGATTAACTGAATCCTTGACATAGAGGTTCATATATAGGAAGTCCCAGTTTGGTCGCCGGAAAAGTTTCGGGCTCATCGGTAGTGTACTGGGAGTGCCGGTAGTGTACCGGGAGACCTCCAGGAGGGGTATTTCGACCCCAGAGGGTCCATGGGCTGTGGAGAGTGATAACCAGCCTTTAGTGGGCTGGCGAAACAGCCACAACAAGGCCCATGGAGCACGAGGCAAAAGTCCTAAAGGAAAAGGTGGAAAAAAGGCTAAAAAGGAAGAGTCCTACTCCTACTAGGAGTGGAGGAGGAGTAGGACTCCTCCCCCTCTAGCCGGTCGACTCCTAGGAGGCCTTGGGCTGGCGCCAAGGCTGCCTCCCCCTCCCTCCTTTATATACTGGTGGATTGGGTGCGTTTAGACACAGTTTACGGCCGCGTGCTACCCGTTTCACCGGTGCTCCTCTAGATCGTTTTTCTGCAGTGCTTAGGCGAAGCCCTACCGGAATTGCTACACCACCATCACCGGAGCGCCGTCACGCTACCGGTGAACTCTCTCTCCCCTCCACCTCCTATTGCTGGATCAAGACGGCGGAGATCGTCATCAAGCTACACGTGTGCTGAACGCGGAGGTGCCGTTCGTTTGGCGCTAGATCGGAAGGACCGTGATCGAGATCGCGAGACAGTTCGTGATGAGATCGCAGAATGGATCGTGATGAGTTCGCGGGACAGATCGTGATCACGATCGTGAGACGGATCGTGATGAGTTCGGGGGACGGATCGTGATTGGATCGCGGGACGGATCGTGATGAGATCATGGGACGCTCGGTGATTTGGATCGCGAAGATGTTCGACTACACCAACCGCAGTTCTTAACGCTTCCCGCTTAGCGATCTACAAGGGTACGTAGATCCACTCTCCCTCTCGTAGATGCTCATCACCATGGATAGGTTTGCGTGTGCGTAGGAAAATTCTTGTTTCCCATGCGACGTTCTCCAACAGTGGAGTCCCAATAAATACCAACGACAGGTTGAGTGTAGACCGTAACCCTGAATCGTACTCTTACTCGTCATAGAAAAGTATCTGCAACATAAGACGTTGCAGCCGTGTAGGTCAGTACATTGAATGTACCGGCAAGATCACCATAGCAGAACATAAGATAAAGACTATTCTATATGCAGTAGGGCTTTGTGGCTCCGTGTTTGAGTTTTTGCATAAAAGCTGATTTTATTTTTCTTTTCCTACAACAAAGGAATGTCAAGAGTTTTCACTACAGAGTTACCTTACATGACATGGTTCCGCCAACCGATGTCTTAGTTCCCACAAGTATCATAAGTTTCCCACAATTAATTATCAGTCCAGTGTTGAGAGTTCAGAGGTAGATCCAAGTCCAGAGGCTCAAATTGTCCGTAACCGTGGACACGACTAATTGATTAGGTTTAACTCTCTGCATAGGTTTGCGCATTTTCCTGCAAGTCTCGATCGCCTCCCTTGAAGTCCTCACACTACTTGGTGTTTGAGAACAGGATGACTGAGACATAGTCTTTTCGAAGTACTCAACTATGCTAGAGCCCATAATAGCTTGCGACTGCACGTGGAAGCTTCTGGTCTCAGATGATCCATCAATCTATTTGAGCCTGGGTGGCCTTCCATAAAACTGGGTGATCACTGGTCAATCCCCATGATCCCCTGGTAAAAACTGGGTGGTCACTGGTCAATCCCCAGGATCACCTCTCGAGTTTGTAACACTCGGTGATCACTAGTCAATCCCTAGGATCCCCTCTTCTTGCAAATAGTCCACCCAGAGATGTATTGAAATCTTTAAGTCTTGGAGTCTTAAGGTTGATCCCTATATTATTATCACACTCACGTCTCACATGAAACAATCATACTAATCCCCGTCTATGGAAATACTTAAGACAAAACTCAAAACAACAAAGTTTCATCAACACAACTAAGGTTGGTTTTCTCTACAAATGATTTTATTTTCAAAAGGCAACAAAACACTAACAAATTAAAATATCACAAAAGTATTTAAGTAAATATTGTACTTAGTAAAAGAATTACTTTTTAAGAACAAGTAAGAACTAAGAAAAACAATACTCTAAACAACATAAGTTTTTGCCTAATAGACTTAACAACTAGTAGAACCATAAAATATTAAAACAACAGAAAACAAAATATATAGCAACTAAGTTAATAGAAAGTGAAACTTGTAAAACAAATTTTTTTAAAATATTTTCAAATAAGAAATCAAACTAGCAATGAAATCAATTTGCAAGTTACTATGAAACTAGAATTGATTTCATGCTAAAATATAATAAATAATATAAATAAATAAATAAATTTGGCTGAAGTACTATTGCTAACTAACAGAAAACAAGGTAAACTTTCCAACTAATATAAAATAAAATAAATTAAAACAATTTGAAACAAAAGAAATAGAAATAAACCTAAAAGGAACTAAAACAGAATCTGTTTTGTTAACAATGCCAATTTAAAATATTCGAAAAATTCCCAAATTGTTCCTACGGATAACTAAGATCACTAATGACCATTAGCAAAAAGAATCAACCAAAAATCTATTTTTAAACTCAAGATATTTAGAAAATAAGATTTAAATCAAATCTGTTTGAATTCAAATTTAAATTATTGAAATATGGTCAAACTTTATATCTACAGAAACTAAATAAATTTTTTGACATGATGCAAAATGAATCAAATTAAAATAATTAAAAACATAAAAGATATGAATAAAACAAAAACAGAACTAATTCTCTAAAAGAAACTAAAATAGAAAAAATAAAAAACTACTCTAACGAACAGGGGGTGACGTGGCAGTTTCTTCTTAGCTGATGGGTGTGTGCGCGTGTGTTAAACGAGTGAACGGCCATAACTTAAAAGAAAACGTTTCCGTGGAAAACAGAAAAGAAAAATCGGGCGGTCCACTTAAACTAAACCGGATCTAAACGGAAGGGGTAAGTAGATCTAATCTACTCCGTTGAGCTAGGATCGGACGGATGTGGGCGATGCGGGTGACTTACTGCGGTGGAGATCAACTCCGTCGAGATTCTGGCTAGGCCAAGGCGGCGAGGTTGACGGGGACGTCGCTCCGGTGGTCCTCCGGCGACGGCGTCAGCACCAGGTGATGCGGACGAGCACAACGACGAAGATGGTGGTCTTGGCGTTGACGGAGGTGGTCGTACGCGTCGGCGGCGAGCTCGGAGGCGGTGGCGGCACTCGGGTGTCGATGGGGAGGTCGGTCCAATGGCTCTGGATCTCGGGCGGGTGCGCGGTGAGGTGCAGGCGAGGGTGGCAGAGCGGTTGGTGGGCTCAGGAGAGCTTAGGGCGGTCGGAGGTGAGTAGGAGCTTAGCAATGGTGGGGCGGCTCGGCTCTACTCCGATGAGGTCGGGGCGGCATCTCTGGTGTGGGGCTCGAGGGGGTTTGAAAAAAATGAGTAGCGGAGATGCTCCGCTACTTATAGGAGGAGTCAGGGGCTCGGGGAGGAAGGGAATCAATGGATCCGCTGCGTATCCAATCGGCTCCGGCGAGGTTGGAAAGGAGGGAGCAAAGGAGGAAGGTGACCGTGGCGTGGGTTCGATCGGTTGGGTGGGTCCACGTGACAGAGAGAGAGGAGGAGGAGCGAGAGGATCGGGCGGCCGATCCGAATCTTTTTGGATTTGGCGAGAAGGAGACACGGGCCGGGTCTTTCCTAATGGGCTTCGGGGTTTCCTAATAAAAGAAGATTTTCCTATTTAATAGAAACAAAGAAGGAAAATAATGATTTGGAGGATCAAATAAAATCCAGAAATTAAAGTCCTATATATCAAAATGATCAGGAGAATAAATGCAAAAAGATGGACATTTTTCCACGGCCAAAATAAATACTCTAAAAAATTATTTTCAGAAAATGCCTAAATGGCTTTTAATTCCTTTTGCAAACGATTTTCAAATAACCCCCTCGGTTTTATGGTTCAAATACTTCAAAAAAAACCTGGTGTGGAGTGTCATGGTACTCCTCTCAAAATCTCGTCAAGGGTATTTGAATTCTTTCAAAATTTAAAATGGAACCAATTATGAAATGAATTCCAAAAATAATAATTCAGAGATTTTGAAATCCACTTTTCAAATTCCTTGTTTATGAAGAAGTCATGTTATCTTCTCTCACTGATTTGAAATGTAGGAATTTGAATTCCAAAAGCATATGGGAAAGTCATGTCATTCCCTCTCATTCAAAAGTTTTTTTTTGAAAGTTTCAATTTTCACTCAATTTCAATCAGTCACTCAATCAAACAATCATTCTAATATTTATTATAACATTCCAAGATTTGGGATGTTACAAACCTACCACACTTAAACTAAATCTCGTCCTCGAGATTCGAAGAGGCTAGAAAGAAAAGGTTAGGGTTTGGGGTCTTCTAACAAATCCATTATCCTAGGAGTGTGGGGCTACCACACTTAAAATGAGCATTACTGGTCCCTCAAAAATCATAACAATCCTCGGGGTCCTTGGCAATGTTTGTCTCCTCACATTCTTCATAGTAACTTCTTTGCTGATGCTCTTCCGTTATAATCATAACGTTTTCTTGATAATCTAGTGTTCCATTGGCCAATACAAAGCTCTCCCATTAATAGATCTTGTTAACTGACAAGTCTCGTGATCATTCTAAATAACCTATTGAAGATCTCATGGTGGTCTACCATTAGTGGGTATCCTGCAGTGAAATGGGTCTTGGCTTCATTCCTTACCGTAAAATTCCTACGTGTGACAGCAACTGTCATGTACAAGGGGTTTTCTTCATACCATCCTAAGGCTTAAACAAAAGCTTCAAAGAACGTTGTCTCTTTACTATGGGTAAGTCACTCAGATTTACCGTTTCGAATAGCAAGAGAAATGATAAGAGTAAGTCATCATGGTGATCAATCCATGCCGCACTGAAATCATTACCTGGTGTAAGTTTCGGTGAATCTCGTATTCTAACACTTGGGCTTCCTCACAAGCGTTGTAGAAAATTTCTCTTGTCAACGAACGAAGTTCGGATAAATCCATTTATTTTGCAAGCTAAACGAAAGATCTAACATTCCTCCACAACTCTCAGGTTGTCGTATACTCCTAAGAAAATGTTTGATGATCAAATCGCAACTTCTTGTTTCAAGACCTTTGGGCAACCTTCATGAAACCATGAGATCCATCCTCGATACAGGTTCTATCCCTTGAATATGTTTTCCTTTCCATTGGTCTGTTTAACCCTTGGTATGGTTTCATCATAATCATTCCTTTTCCCAATATTCCAACTTCAAAAACACTTTGTCACAAAGGTTATCATCCACATAGTTTGATATGGTTCCACATTCTCTTCACCTGTATTCACTTATCCAAACTCCTTAATATGAATGGTATTTTCTTCATTCATTTATCCCTGTGGTTACTACCACACGTAAAATGAAATGCACTCATGCCTGCATAGACCATATTTTCTCATATCCTCGAAAATGGCCAGTGATCTTTGTTCATAGAGTAACAATTCATATAATTCAACATAGGAGAATCATGACACCATAAATTCCATTGGCTCATGAATTTATTACAAACTCTGAGGCTTTCGTTACATAACTTCAAAATGATAAGAGTGCTACCTATTACATTTATTACTTCCAAAATCCAAAACTCAAACTACTCATGTTTAGCCTTCTTCTTCTCCGGGAAGGTATAGGAGTAGTGTCCTGTCTTGTTACACCGATGACAAGTGATGTGGCTTAGATCCTTCCATGTAGAAAATCATGGAGTCTTCTTCTTAATCTTTGGTTGGGTTCCTTTCCTGATGCTTGTCTCATACCTCATGCAAAAACAGTGTGGCCTCTCCAAGCTACAATGCAAACATCTGATGCCTCCTCTTACTTGGCCTTTCTTCTTGTCCAGGTCGATCATTTCTTCTATCTCCCGAGGATCATATTGCACTTCTTCTGTCGGGAAGTCTCCCAGATACTCGTTCGGACAATCCTAAGAGATATGTCCTTCTTCTCCACATGAATAACATGACTTGGTACTTATGTTTGGGTCTGGTACATCTCCTATCATCATGGATTCTTCTAACTTATTCCCGAGGGCTTCTTTCATTGCTTCCTTCTGCTGCTTCATGACTTCTTGTACCTTGGGGTATATTTGACATTGTGCCGGATAGTGCGTGGTTCCTTCACACAAGAAACATGTCACTTGCCCAGTTGGGCATTCCTCAGCTCGGTGATTTTCTTCACAATGAGGGCATCCATCCTTGTGTTCTTCCTGGGTGTGTCCTATCTCCCCACATATCTTGCATGCACAAATCTTCTTCATGTCTTTGCAACGGGGCTTCTGGGTGTTAGTAACAACATGAGATCTTTGCAGAGTCATCTTGAATTCTTCCCAAGTGATTGATGCTTGCGTATCATGGATAGCTTCATGCATCTTCCACCAATTTGCAGCACCTTCTGCAAGGTACCGAAAAGCATACTAGACCATCTCCTTTCTTGCAACATGGTTACTCCTTAGATGATCCTCCATGTTCTGAATCCATTATTCTGTTTTTAACCGAGTCATCAATCCAGAATACACGAGTCTAGCTTCAATCATCATCTATTGGGTTCAAGGTTTTGGGATGAGATGCGTGAGAGAGAGATAGAGAGAGAGAAGGGATATGAACAACTCAAAGACACAAAACATCAAACTCAAGTCCACACATTCATAAAGTTCAATCAAACTATAGTATCGCCACCCATATAAGGTTGGTGTGGTCGATCACTGAAATCAAAAAAACATTTATCTTTATTCTCTCATGGTGGGGCTACTACTAGGCTAGTCTATATCATGTCTTCCTCTTAGGTGGGCTTGTTCTTATGGTCATGCTTGATATTCTCAAGTTCTTCTACCATATTTTCCCTATTGATGCGGAGTTTCTGGTGTCGTCCCTGTAGTTCCAGGAGTTGGTTCTTGAGCTTCTGAATTTCAACATCTCCAGCATGTGCCATGGCCTGACTGTTCTTTAAGTCTCGACGAAGCTTCTGAATCTTGGGATCGTTTTTCTTCAGATTGGCTACCTTCAGCTTCTCAGCCTTGAGGTTCTCAAAAAGTGCTTCGTTCTCAAATAACTCTGAGGCAAGGTCCATTTGAAGGTTCTTGAAGTTGTGCTCTAGTTCTTGATTGTACACAAGTATGGGTGAAAACTTCATCTTCTGTTCGTCGGTCAGGTTGATGAGTGCTCCATCAGGATTCTACCATCCAAGCCTTCCAAAGTAGTGGTTGCACAACTCAGCACGATGACAATAGCTCAAACGTGCGATGGCATCATGGACGGCAGTGTTTATGCCCATCTCACATTCATGTCTCAATGTGCCATAGTTGATGTCTTCAGTCTTGGGGTCTTCTTCACGTCCAAAAACTTTAGTTTTGATGCCCCAGAATCCAGACTTCCTCTTAGTCGCCTTGATCTCAGGTATCGACAGCTTCACCATCTGCACTAGCTCCATGAGGAATGAGCTTCCGAGGACATCTTCGTAGTCCTCTATTTTGTTCAGGGTGTAGTTCTCCATCTATAGTTTGAAACAGGGAGGGTTCAGTAAAAAATTTAGAAGTTACGAGAGTAGTGAAAACAAAAGTTGTTCCTATCAAGGTCTTCCTATTTCTAATCCATTTCCTAGGGTCACGTCCTACAGTCAACATGTGCTCTGATACCATCTCTGTAGCGACCCGACTCAAAACGAATCAAGCCTCTGTGTGTTAGTGCCATCCCTGGATCAGTATGCTGGCACACACAGTACATCAATGTATATATCAAAGTGCATTCACATGTAAATAGCGTAAAGTTGATATATACCTCTTAATTCACAGCGGAAACAGTCGACGGGAGTGGAGTCCCAATAAACACCAACGGCAGGTTGAGTGTAGACCATAACCTTGAATCGTACTCTTACTCGTCGTAGAAAAGTATCTTCAACATAAGACGTTGCAGCCGTGTAGGTCAGTACATTGAATGTACCAGCAAGATCACCATAGCAGAACATAAGATAAAGACTATTCTATATGCAGTAGGGCTTTGTGGCTCTGTGTTTGAGTTTTTGCATAAAAGCTGATTTTATTTTTCTTTTCCTACAACAAAGGAATGTCAAGAGTTTTCACTATAGAGTTACCTAACATGACATGGTTCCGCCAACCGATGTCTTAGTGCCCACAAGTATCATAAGTTGCCCACAATTAATTATCAGTCCAGTGTTGAGAGTTTAGAGGTAGATCCAAGTCCAGAGGCTCAAATTGTCCGTAACCGTGGACATGGCTAATCGATTAGGTTTAACTCTCTGCAGAGGTTTGCGCATTTTCCTGCAAGACTCGATCGCCTCCCTTGAAGTCCTCGCACTGCTTGGTGTTTGAGAACAGGATGACTGAGACATAGTCTTTTCGAAGTACTCAACTATGCTAGTGCCCATAATAGCTTGCGACTGCACGTGGAAGCTTCTGGTCTCAGATGATCCATCAATCTATTTGAGCCTGGGTGGCCTTCCATAAAACTAGGTGATCACTGGTCAATCCCCATGATCGCCTGGTAAAAAATGGGTGGTCACTGGTCAATCCCCAGGATCACCTCTCGAGTTTGTAACACTCGGTGATCACTAGTCAATCCCTAGGATCCCCTCTTCTTGAAAATAGTCCACCCAGAGGTGTATTGAAATCTTGAAGTCTTGGAGTCTTAAGGTTGATCCCTATATTATTATCACACTCACGTCTCACATGAAACAATCATACTAATCCCCGTCTATGGAAGCATAGCTGCAACTAACTTAAGAACGATTCCCGAGGCTTGGTGACATTGGTGTGGGTTCCTACCTCATGATTCTACTCAAGCTACAAGTTTCATTATTCCTATTAATGGAAAATTAAAAAGGTGGCACTAATGCAATAAAATCACATGTATTCGAAATATGATCAAAGTGAACTTGCCTGGACTGTTGATGAAGAATTATATCGCTCTCAGAAATAGCTTGATAGACTATTCGTCACTCTCCGATAAAAATCTATAATAATCAAACATTGCATTCATATAAGCAATCATACTAGCAATCAATTCTAACAATCAAATGTAACACAAAATCAAAAGCAGCAAGGTTGTGATGAAGGAAATACTTAAGACAAAACTCAAAACAACAAAGTTTATCAACACAACTAAGGTTGGTTTTCTCTACAAATGATTTTATTTTCAAAAGGAAACAAAACACTAACAAAGTAAAATATAACAAAAGTATTTAAGTAAATATTTTACTTAGTAAAAGAATTACTTTTGAAGAACAAGTAAGAACTAAGAAAAACAATACTCTAAACAACATAAGTTTTTGCCTAATAGACTTAACAACAAGTAGAACCATAAAATATTAAAATAACAGAAAACAAAATATATAGCAACTAAGTTAACAGAAAGTGAAACTTGTAAAACATATTTAAAAAAATATATTTTCAAATAAGAAATCAAACTAGCAATGAAATCAATTTGCAAGTTACTATGAAACTAGAATTGATTTCATGCTAAAATATAATAAATAATAATAATAAAAATTGGTTGAAGTACTATTGCTAACTAACAGAAAACAAGGTAAAACTTTCCAACTAATATAAAAGAAAATAAATTAAAACAATTTGAAACAAAAGAAATAGTAATAAACTTAAAAAGAACTAAAACAGAATCTGTTTTGTTAACAATGCAAATTAAAATATTTCAAAAATTCCCAAATTCTACCTACTGATAACTAATATCACTAATGACCAGTAGCAAAAAGAATCAACCAAAAATCTATTTTTAAACTCAAGATATTTAGAAAATAAGATTTAAATCAAATCTGTTTGAATTCAAATTTAAATTATTCAAATATGGTCAAACTTTATATCTACAGAAACTACATAAAATTTCTAACATGATTCATAAAGAATCAAATTAAAATAATTAAAAACATAAAATATATGAATAAAACAAAAACAGAACTAATTCTGTAAAAGAAACTAAAATAGAAAAAAGAAAAAACTACTCTAACAAATAGGATGTGACGTGGCAGTTTCTTATTGGCTGATGGGTGTGTGCGCGTGTGTTAAACGAACGGACGACCATAACTTAAAAGAAAACGGTTCGGTCTAAAATAGAAAAGAAAAACCGGGCGGTCCACTTAAACTAAACCGGATCTAAACTGAAGGGGTAAGTAGATCTAATATACTCCGTTGAGCTAGGATCGGACGGATGTGGGCGATGCGGGTGACTTACTGCGGTGGAGGTCAACTCTGTCAAGATTCTGGCTAGGCCAAGGCGGCGAGGTTGATGGGGACGTTGCTCCGGTGGTCCTCTGGCGACGGGGTCAGCACCAGGTGATGCGGACGAGCACGACGACGAAGATTGTGGTTTTGGCGTCGACGGAGGTGGTCGTACGCGTCGGCAGTGAGCTCGAAGGCGGCGGCGGTTCTCGGGTGTCGATGGGGAGGTCGGTCCAATGGCTCTGGAGCTCGGGCGGGTGCACGGTGAGGTGCGGCGAGGGTGGCAGAGTGGTTGGTGGGCTCAGGAGAGCTTGGGGCAGTCGGAGGTGAGCAGGAGCTTAGCAATGGCGGGGCGGCTCGGCTCTACTCCGGTGAGGTCGGGGTGGCATCTCTGGGGTATTTGAATTCTTTCAAAATTTAAAATGGAACCAAATATGAAATGAATTCCAAAAAGAATAATTCAGAGATTTTCAAATCCACTTTTCAAATTCCTTGTTTATGAAGAAGTCATGTTATCTTCTCTCACTGATTTGAAATGTAGGAATTTGAATTCCAAAAGCATATGGGAAAGTCTTGTCATTCCCTCTCATTCAAAAGTTTTTTTTTGAAAGTTTCAATTTTCACTCAATTTCAATCACTCACTCAATCAAACAATCATTCTAATATTTATTATAACATTCCAAGATTTGGAATGTTACAGGGTTCCGCCCGTATACTTCCCGGAGGGCGCGCTTCCTCTCCTTCTTCGGTATGTGGGTGGCGTATATCATGTTCACCATTTTGACTTTGGGAGGGAATTTCTTCTGTCCACCCTTGATTGGAACCCGGGGCTCATCATCGCCCTCACTGCGAGAGCTTTTGCCTTGGTCTTCGGGCGGTATCTTGCCAGCCTGCTTAAACACCCAGCAGTTGCGGTGTGTGTGGTTGGCGGGCTTCTCTGAAGTCCCATGGATTTGGCAAGGTCTTTCCATGATCTTCTCCAGCTGAGTGGGTCTGTTGCGATTGCCTTTAGGAGGCTTCTTCCACTGCCCAAGTCAGGAGTTGCAGAATCTGACATTTACAGCTGTGTCATTGGGATTGCTATTATTGTGTTGGCTCTTATTCTTATTGCGCTTTGGCTTTGAATTGCCATCCCGGGCTTCAGTTTCTACGGGATCTTCAGAATTGTGGCTATGTCTTG
The DNA here is from genome assembly GCA_022496015.1 of Hordeum marinum. Lineage (NCBI taxonomy): Eukaryota > Viridiplantae > Streptophyta > Magnoliopsida > Poales > Poaceae > Hordeum > Hordeum marinum. Next base: position 27,091,954 of record CM039676.1, read on the forward strand.
CCAACCAGTTGTCTTCACCCGTGCAAAAGCGGGTCATGAGGGAAGTAAGGGTGGAAATAGTCTGAGGTTTTTCCTGGTCGAGCTGGCGAGCCAGCCATTCGTCCAGAATATTGTGCCGGAAAGAGGCTACGGCCTGAGCGTCTGGACAGTCGATGATTCGGTTCTTTTTAGTCAAGAACCTATTCCAGAATTGCCGAGTAGACTCGCCAGGCTTCTGGACGATGTTGTTGAGATCGGAGGAGTCTGGCAAGCGGACATAGGTTCCCTGGAAGTTAGAGTGGAATGCATCTTCCAGGTCTACCCAACATCCAATGGAATTTTCAGGACGGCTGTTTAAGCAGTGTCGAGCTGGCCCGTCAAGCTTAAGAGGGAGATATTTGATGGCGTGGAGATCGTCTCCTCGCGCCATGTGGATATGGAGGAGGAAGTACTCAGTCCATATTGTTGGGTCAGTGGTCCCATCATACTGTTCTATATTCATGGGTTTAAACCCTTCGGGGATTTGATGCCGCATTACCTCATCTATGAAACACAATGGGTGGGCGGTACATCTGACCCGTGCTATGTCGCGCGTGTGTTCGGCGTCTGTGTCGGTCCGCTTGTGTTCCCGGACTCTATTGTTATGGTTGAACCATGGTCGATACCCGACCCATTTATCGTGCGAGTACTCCCTGGATCCATAAATGGATCTTGTGCGGCCTACTATGTACTCCAGGTCATCTTGCAGGTCAAACCTGTCGTTGTGCTCCAATGGATCCTGACCCCGTCTTTGGGGCACTACCGGTATATAACCGGTATTGTTAGCCGTCCTGTCCCGACCATGAGGGGGGTGGTCCAGCTTCTCGTATGGAGTGTGGTTTGGAGACGGAGTATCATTGAGTTCATCATCAAATTGTGTCATCAACTTTCTCCGAGGGTAGCTTTTGGGCCGGTTTGAAAGGGCGGTGCCGTATACTTCCTAGGCTGATAGGACTTTTGTCCGTCGATCATTAAGGTCCTCTTGCTCGGCTTCGAGTTGCCGTTCCTTAGCCTTTAGGCTGCGATCCATTGCTATGAGCCGTTGCCTGATTTCTTCCTGATCTTCAAGGTTATCAGGGATGTACAAGTCATCGGCTTCTGGTACATCTTCCTCTTTGATGTGGGAAGGTGATTGTCGTCTTCGAAGTCTTTGACGTTATCGGGATTGCTGTGGTCCTCAGGCCCTTCTAGACCCTCTGAAGGGTGTTCGCAGGTATCGGGATTGCCATGATCAGCGAGGGTATTATCGTCCCTATTGCAGATAATAGCATTTCTTCCCTTTTCCCTTTGGACCACTTATGCGGCTTCCAGCGCCTTGACGACGTGTCGCCCGATTTGTCGCCATCATTGTTAGGCATGTCGCCATCGTTAGTGGCAGGAGTGTCTACCATGTAGACATCGTATTGGACGTGGCGGTCCAACTCCCGGTGTTAATGGGGGTGGGGGCATGGTCCTCTTCATCCATGTATTCTGCCTCCTCGGAGGCATAGTCCAGCGCGTGGGTTAAATCTTTGACGGTGTCTATTAAGTGGGTGGTGGGTGGGTTGAAAAATTCGTCTCTGCTCGCGCCGTAACCGAACCGAGCATAGATCGAGACTGGATCGCTGGTGATCTTCATTAATGAGAATCGCTCTAGGGCCTCGTCGACCGTCAAGGGCCCGATCGGATCCAACTGTTCGGAGCTTGTCGAGTTAACCTCCATGACATCCAGACATGGGGAGTGTTCGACAAGAACATGCGTCCGATCACTTAGCTTAATAGCCGAACCGGGATAAGAGACCAGCTCGTCACCGTGGGTGACCCCATCGACATGTCGGAAGATGGGGCTCGAGGTTAAGGCCTCAGAGTCCTCGGGGGCTACAGGCGAGGCTGTGAGCTCGATTAGTGACAAGTCGCCCCAAGAGTCGACGGAGAACTCTAAGTTTCCAAATCTGACCTCCTGATCAGGGGCGAAGCTCTTGACGCGACCTAGATGGCCAGTGGAATCAGCATGCAACACAACGCTGCCAAAGGCGAAGATCTGTCTGAGGACAAAAACGTACATGCCGCGGACCTCTTTGTTGATGACAAGGCGAGGCGTTGATTCCATCTTGCTCATAGAGGAACTCCCAATGAAAGCACCAATGTTGGTGTCAAAACCGGCGGATCTCGGGTAGGGGGTCCTGAACTGTGAGACTAGAATCATGGTAACCGGAGACAAAGGGGACACAGATTTACCCAGGTTCGGGCCTTCCTATGGAGGTAATACCCTATGTCCTGCTTGATTGTATTGATGGTATGGGGGCTTACACAGGTGATCTACCTCGAGATCGAATAGCTAACCCTATATGAGTTTCTCTATCCCTATGCCCTAAAACCCTCCGAATTATATAGATGCCGAGGATGCCTAGGGTTTACACATGGTCGGTTACATGCCAAAGATATAAACATGCCTATTTACTACATCAAACTTGGAGCGCAAGCCCTGCTTCCCAAAGCTTCCATCCTGGAGACTGGGCCTTCAGATCTTCTAGTGTTCGGCGCGCAACCCATATAGTACGGCCCATAAACAATAGGTCGGCTATCCGAGGACCCCTTAATCCAGGACTCCCTCACCCATGTTAGAAAAACCGACTGCGGATGAATTACATGTTGGTTATCTAAAACCGCCTCTCTGCAAGCCATAACATGGAGTCCAAGCTTGTTGGACTGATGAAGAAAAAATATGAGGTACTTCTCCTCTTGCTTTTTCTTATATCCTTACTTAGCCCCCAAGACCCGGTTTAGTATTGTAAACAGTAGACCAGGTCTTCCAACTTTCACTATCCTTGCAAGTAGCTTGACATGTAGCCCCCAAGTGACGGGTTAGTATAGATATTAACCCGGTACTTGAAAATTAGATCCAATTGTAGCCCCCAAGGTCGGGTCATTATGATAATGATTAGCCAGAGCTTCATTACGTAGAAACACCAAGTATAGCCCCCAAGGCCGATTTAACTTCTTCAAGATGAGCCGGAAACTTCCTTACTTAAAATCGCGAGTGTAGACCCCAAGTGCCAGCTTAACTTCATGAAGATGAGCCGGAACTTTCAATTATTGTAAACTTAGAGAAAAACATAGGCATTAGCCCCCAAGTGTCAAGTATATTGCTTGCAATCTTCTTGAGACTTGCAACATGATAGCTTCATTACCTCTAAATATTAATATCTCAGTTTGGTGATTTAAACCTCATGAATCTTATTTGCATTATGCAGGAAGCTTTGGATAGGGCCGAGTCTGATTTGACCGACCTAAAGGAAAATATTGCCTCACAGCAAGCTGCCCAGGCTGAGGCGGAAGAAAAATGATGGGTTGCTTTTGAAGAGCTTGAGAAGGTTCAAGCTTACTTTGCCGCCTTCAAAAAGATCGCTGAATCTGAGCACGCCGCCCTAACTAAGTGCACAGACGACGCTGATGAACGGCTCAAGCTTATGTCAGAGGAACTGAAAACCCTCAAGCATCATATATCCAGGATGACTGTTGCCATCTTTGGTAAGTACTTAAGACTTAGAAAAATCTCTTGCTTTGTTCATTTTTTTGGGCGGCTTATAACGTCTAACTTTCCTTGCAGGCCAGAGAAGCCGCCAACTGTCTTCTGACAGCTTGTTGAAACTGAAGGCAATATATACCTTGATAGAACAGCTATATTGTGGGACCCTCTGCACCATCAAATCAATATTGACCGAGAAATGCGTCCCCAAATTCATGAAGGGAGTAATAGAAGTCTTGTCCACCCCGCCCAAGCAAATCGAGGAGCTCAAGCGATCAGCTACCAGGAAGGGAGCGATGGCTGCGCTAAGCCGGTCTCTGGCCTTTGCCCCTGAGCTGACCGCAGAAGAGATGATGGATGGCTTCCCGTACAAGAAAGATGACGGCTCAGATTTTACTGAAGCTGATTATGCCAAATGTATGAAGGCCTCCCAAGTGCTTGCTGCAACGCTCGTCAATGATATTGACCTGTCCTCATATCAGGCGGCTTATGGCGAAGATAGAAAACGAGTGCGCTATCCAACCTTTGAAGCTAGGGACTTAATTCCTACACGCCATAAGCCACTCTTTGCTCCTGAAATTGACCTGTCTCCCCTATTTGACGAGGCTCAATTTGAAGCTTTAACAAACTGCAACTGGGATGTGGACAACCTTTAGATCGAGCGGGTCGAAGACCTGGCGCAGGATGACCCGCCAGCAAGCTGAACACGTTGCCCCTTATTGAAGGTAACCCGAATAGCAGACCCACCGAGGCTGGAAGTGTACCAAAACTGTAAGTCCATTGCATTTTGGGTTCCCTGAAGAGCTTTGTAATAGGTCTAGAAAAAACTTGTTTGCCTCAGCCGTGCCATCGCGCACGCATGGTATTTGAACAACTTTCTGCCCTTTTATCTGCCTTGTATTCTGCCCGTGACATCTTTTGTCACACTTAATGGTGGTTCATCTTAGGAGACAAGACCTGCAAAAAGCAAAAAAAACAGAGTATGTACTGTATCGTTATGAGGGCGGCTTGTAAAGCACAACTCGGAGATGTTAAATCCCTTATGACCTTGCTTTTCCTTTTTTGTTTTTGAAAACTCATACGCCGGCTCTCCTGGCATGAACTCGTTGTTTGAACTCTTAACAGTACAGGGTCTCTAGTGAGAGTGACCGTCAACTCCTTTGAGCGGCTGAGGGCCTCTAGGCAAGATTAACTGGTAAGAGCACAACGAACCATAGAGAGGCATAGTAGGGTATGAGTATCCCTGGGGCCCATAAGCTACTTCTCACGTGACATAAATCCGTCGTTTGAACCTTAAACAGTGCAAGGTCTTTAAAAGAGTATCTGTTTAAGAGTACGAATGGGCCACATAGCGGAGAGTCTGCAGTAGATGGGTGAGTTTATTCTCGCTTTCCGTAAGCCGGCCCTCACATTACAAGAGCCGGAGGTTGAACCTTGAACAATACATGGTCTCTAGTGAGAGTGACTATCAAATACTTCGAACAGCTCAGGGTCTCTAGTAGAGATCAATTGGTAAGAGTTTGGCAGGTCACCTAGCGGAGCAGCAACAACATACATGTAGGTTCAACTCGAACTTGCGGTGGATGAAGATCCGATCAAGAGGGTGTGTAATCTAAACCCAGTGGGTTGGAAGCCCCCAAATGACCTTGTTGACGGAGTCAACCTTTGGGTAGACAAACTGGCCTTACGATGGCTGAAGAGCCGATCAAGAGGGTGTGTAAGATAAACCCGGCGGGTTGGAAGCCCCCAAATGACCTTGTTGACAGAGTCAACTTTTGGGTATACAACCCGGCCTTACGGTGGCTGAAGAGCCGATCAATAGGGTGTGTAAGCTAAATTCGGTGGGTTGGAAGCCCCCAAATGACCTTTTTGACAGAGTCAACTTTTTTGCACCATCTTGTATGCCGCCATCTTATAAGCCGCCATCTTGTAAGCTGCCTTCTTGTAAGACATCGTACGATGTCACAGTTTTGGTTGAAGAGCCGATCAAGAGGGTGTGTAGGATAAACCCGACGGGTTGGAAGCCCCCAAATGACCTTTGTTGAAGTATCCATCTTTGCACAATCTTGTATAAATAAACGGCAGAGACCTTGCCTTGTAGGGATGCCAACTTTATTAGATAAAAAAGGTATATACAATGGTGTATGTATTTACATTGATGGGAGTCGATGACTCAAGTATAGTAAGGCCGCAGATGAGCAATATTCCACGACCCGTGGGTCTCCTATCCAGAGGTATGTGATTCGTCCCGTACATCAATGAGGTAATAAGACCCATTGTTCAGATTTCTGCTGACCATAAAAGGTCCTTCCTAGGGGGGAGATAACTTGTGCATACCCGTCTGATCTTGAATCAAACATAACACCAAGTCGTCTTGTTGAAACGTCCAGGTCTTAACCCCGCGGCTATGATAGCAGCGCAAGTCTTGTTGATAAATCGCCAATTGTGCTGTTGCAAGATCATGCTCTTCATCCAAAGCATCTAATGCATCTTGGCGGGCCATCTTGTTATCCGTTTTAATGTAAGACGTCACCCGGGGCGAGTCATGACGAATATCACTTGGTAAAACAGCTTCCGCGCCGTAAAGCATGAAGAAAGACGTATATCCTGTTGACCTGTTGGGGGTAGTTCTGATGCTCCAGAGAACTGATCCTAACTCCTCGACCCAGCAACCCGATGTCCATTGCAAAGGAACCATAAGTCTGGTCTTGATGCCTCTCAAGATCTCCTGGTTAGCACGCTCTGCCTCACCATTGGACTGTGGATGAGCGACAATAGAGACGTCAAGCCGGATGTTCTCACTCTAACAGAATGCCTCCATAGCCCCTTTAGACAGATTTGTTTTGTTGTCTGTGATGATACTATGAGGGTAACCAAAGTGATAGATCAACTTTTTGACAAATTGAACTGGTGTGGCTGCATCACACTTGTTAACCGGCTCAGCTTCAACCCACTTGGTAAACTTATCCACCGCCACCAAAAGGTGGGTCTTCTTGTATTTAGATCTCTTAAAAGGTCCGACCCTATCAAGCCCCCTGACCGCAAACGACCAGGTGATTGGAATCATCAGCAATTCCTGAGCCGGCACATGAGCACGTCACCCGAACTTTTGACATCCATCACACTTGGTGACCAAGTCCTCTGCGTCCTTGTGAGCCGTCAACCAGAAGAAACCGTACCAATGCTTTGGCCACCAAGGATTTTTAGCCAGCGTGATGACCGTAGTCATCGACGTGTATTTCGTTTAAGATTTCCCTGCCCTCTTTAGGAGAAACACAACGCTGAAAAATGTCGGTGACACTGCACTTATGTAACTCTCCATTGATGATAGTCATGGACTTGCACCGCCACACGATTTGTCTCACCAGAGTTTCATCCTCAGGCAACTCGCCGCGAGTCATATACGCTAGATAAGGCAACACCCAATCAGGAATAACATGTAGAGACGCCACCAACTACCCCTCTGGGTCAGGTATAGCCAGATCTTCTTTGGAAGGTAGCTTGACAGACGGGTGATATAACACGTCCAAGAAGACATTAGGCAGCACCGGCTTACGCTGAGAGCCCAGCCTTGACAATGCATCTGTCGCCTCGTTCCTACGACAGTTAATATGATCCACCTGATAACCCTTGAAGTGGCTAGCGATGATGTCCACCTCCTGACGGTAAGCCGCCATCCGTGGGTCTTTGGAATCCCACGTGCCGAAGACTTGTTGAGGTACTAGGTTTGAGTCGCCGAGACATCTAACTCGGCTCAGGTTCATCTCCTTCGCCACACAGAGGCCATGAAGCAAGGCTTCATATTTAGCTTCATTGTTAGTACAAGGAAACATGAACCTTAGCACATAACAAAACTTGTCACCTCTAGGGGAAGTTAAAACAACTCCAGCCCCTCACCCTTCCAATTGTCTGGATCCATCGAAGTGAATTGTCCAATATGTGTTGTCCGGCTTCTCCTCGGGCGACTAACACTTTGTCCAGTCGTTTATGAAGTCCACCAAGGCCTGAGACTTGACAGCCGTGCGAGGCACATACTTCAGATTAAGAGGCCCAAGCTCTAGTGCCAACTTAACAATCCTGCCCGTGCCTTCCCTGTTTTGAATTATATCTCCCAACGGGGCAGAGCTGACCACAGTGATCTGGTGTCCAAGGAAGTTATGCTTCAACTTGTGGTTTGCCATCAACACCGCATATATCAGTTTCTGCCAGTGTGGGTAACTTTGCTTGGATTCTATCAAGACTTCACTTACATAGTAAACCGGCCTCAGGACCGGGTACTCTTTCCCTGCCTCCTTACGCTCCACAACGATCGCGGCGTTGACTGCCCTGTTGTTAGCCGCCACGTATAGGAGAAAAGGTTCTTTCTCAGCCGGAGCGGCCAAGATTGGTGGATCAACCAACTATTTTTTCAGCGCCTCAAGCGCCTCATCTACATCCTTACTGTTGGGGAACGTTGCATGGGAAACAAAAATTTTCCTACGCACACGCAAACCTATCCATGGTGATGAGCATCTACGAGAGGGAGAGTGAATCTACGTACCCTTGTAGATCGCTAAGCGGGAAGCGTTAAGAAACGCGGTTGGTGTAGTCGAACTTCTTCGCGATCCAAATCGCCGAGCGTCCCGCGATCCAATCACAAACCGTCCCGCGAACACATCATGATCCGTCCCGCAAACTCATCATGATACGTCTCACGATCTTGATCACAATCTGTCCCGCGAACTCATCACGATCCGTTCCGTGATTACATCACGAACCGTCTCGCGATCTCGATAACGGTCCTTCTGATCTAGCGCCGAACGGACGGCACCTCCGCGTTCAGCACACGTGCAGCTTGATGACGATCTCCACCGTCTCGATCCAGCAAGAGGAGGTGGAGAGGAGAGAGAGTTCAACGGCAGCGTGACGGCGCTCCGGTGATGGTGGTGGAGCAATTCCGGCAGGGCTTCGCCTAAGCGCTGTAGAAAACCGATCTAGAGGGGAAACTGTGCACCGGTGTAACGGGTAGCACGTGGCCGGAAATTCTGTCCAAAACCACCCAATCCACTAGTATATATAGGAGGAGAGGAGAGGAGAGGCAGCCAAGGCCTTTGGGTCGGCCGAAATAGGAGGTGGGAAGCAATCCTACTTCACCTCCAATCCTAGTTGGAGTAGGATTGCCTCCTATTGGCTGATTTCCCCCTTTTTGCTTTAGGACTTTCTCTCCTGCGCCATGGGCCTTTGTGGCTGTTTTCCCAGCCCACTAAGGTCTGGTTATTATTCTCCCACAGCCCATGGACCTCTTGGGGTCGAAATAACCCTCCCGGAGGCCTCCCGGTACACTACCGGCACTCCCGGTACACTACCGATGAGCCCGAAACTTTTCCGGAAACCAAACTGGGACTTCCTATATATGAATCTTTACCTCCAGACCATTCCGGAGCTCCTCATGACGTCCGGGATCTCATCCGGGACTCCGAACAAACTTCGGTCACCACCATACATAACTCTACACTACCGAAACGTCACCGAACCTTAAGTGTGCAGACCCTGCGGGTTCGAGAACTATGTAGACATGACCGAGACACCTCTACGGTCAATAACCAATGGTGGGACCTAGACGTACACATTGGTTCCTACATATTCTACAAAGATCTTTATCGGTCGAACCTCTATGTCAAGGATTCAGTTAATCCCGTATAACGTTCCCTTTGTTCTTCGGTATGTTACTTGCCCGAGATTCGATCGTCGGTATCTCCATACCTAGTTCAACCTCGTTACCGGCAAGTCTCTTTACTCATTCCGTAATACAAGATCCCGTGACTAACACTTAGCCACATTGCTTGCAAGGCATGTTGTGATGTTGTATTATCGAGTGGGCCCTGAGATACCTTTCCGTCACACGGAGTAACAAATCCCAGTCTCGATCCATGCCAACTCAACAGACACCATCGGAGATACCTGTAGAGCACCTTTATAGTCACCCAATTACGTTGCGACGTTTGATACACACAAGGCACTCCTCCGATATCTGTGAGTTGCATGATCTCATGGTCATAGGAACATATACTTGACATGCAGAAAATGGTAGCAATAAACTGACACGATCATATGCTATGTTTGTAGTTTGGGTCTTATCCATCACATCATTCTCCTAATGATGTGATCCCTTTATCAAATTACATCTCATGTCCATGGCTAGGAAACCTTAACCATCCTTTGATCAACGAGCTAGTCCATTAGAGGCATACTAGGGACATGGTTTTGTCTATGTATCCACACATGCATTTAAGTCTCCGATCAATACAATTATAGCATGGATAATAAACGATTATCATGAACAAGGAAATATGATAATAACTAATTTATTATTGCCTCTAGGGCATATTTCCAACAGTCTCCCACTTGCACTAGAGTCAATAATCTAGTTCACATCACCATGTGATTCGCATTGTTATGAATCTAACACCCAATGAGTTTTGGGGCTCGATCATGCTTTGCATGTGAGAGAGGTCTTATAGTCAATGGGTCTTCGATATTCAGATCCGTGTGTACTTTGCAAATCTCTATGTCAAACTGTAATCACTGCTACCACAGTCCACTTGGTACTATTTCCAAATGGCTGCTCCACTATACGTATCCAGATTGCTACTACGAGTCATCTGGATTAGTGTTAAAGCTTGTATCGACGTAACTCCTTACGACGAACTCTTTATCACCTCCATAATCGAGAAACATCTCCTCAGTCTCTTAGTTACTGAGGATAATCTTGACCGCTGTCCAGTGATCCACTCCTAGTTCACTCTTGTACCCCCTGACGGACTCATGGCAAGGCACACACAGGTGCGGTACACAGCATGGCATAATATAGAGCCTATGGCTAAGGCATAGGGGACGACGTTCGTCCTTTCTCTTTCTTCTGCCGTTGTCGAGCTTTGAGTCTCACTCAACTTTCACACCTTACAAATCAGGCGAGAACTCTTTCTCTGACCGATCCATTTTGAACTCTTTCAAAATCTTGTCAAGGTATGCACTCATTGAAAGTCTCATTGAGCATCTTGATCTATCTCCATAGATTTTGATGCTCAACAATTAGGTAGCTTCATCCGGGTCTTCCTTTGAAAATCACTTTCCAAATGACCGTTTTATGCTTTCCAGAAACTCTACATTATTTCTGATCAACAATATGTCATCCACATATACTTATCAGAAATTCTATACTGCTCCCACTTACTTTATTGCAAATACAAGTTTCTCGTAAACTTTGTATAAACATCAAAACTTTGATCACCTCATCAAAGCGTATATTCCAACTCCGAGATGCTTGCTTCAGTCCATGGAAGGATCACCGAAGCTTGCACACCTTTTAGCATCCTTAGGCCTGACAAAACCTTCTAGTTGTATCACATACAACCTTTCCTCAAGTAAACTGTTAAGGAAACGATGTTTTGACATCCATCTGCCAGATTTCATAATTGAAAACACAACAACTGCTAACATAATTCCAACAGACTTTAGCACCACTACGAGTGAGAAAGTCTCATCGTAGTCAACTCCTTGAACTTGTCACAAACATCTTTGCAACAAGTCGAGATTTACAAATAGTGACATTCACCATCAGTGTCTGTCTTCATTTTAAAGATCCATTTGTACTCAACGACCTGCCGTCCAACGAGCAAGTCTACCAAAGTCTACACTTGGTCTTCATACATGGATCCTATCTCGGATTTCATGGCCTCTAACCATTTGTCGGAATCCGGGCCCATCATCGCTTCTCCATAGCTCGTAGGTTCATCGTTGTCCAACAACATGATCTCCAAGACAGAGTTGTCGTACCACTTAGGAGCAGTACACATCCTTGTCGACCTACGAAGTTTGATAGTAACTTGATCTAGAAGCTTCATGATCATCATCATTAACTTCCTCTTCAACTAACGTAGGCTTCACAAAAACATCTTTCTGCACTGCGCTACTCTCGTTGAACAAAGGTTTAACAACCTCATCAAGTTCTATCTTCCTCCCACTCAATTCTTTCGAGAGAAACCTTTCCTCGAGAAAGGATCCGTTTAAGCAACAAACACTTTGCACTAGGATCTAATATTGAAGGTTCACCCAACTGATCTTAGGGTATTCTATGAAGATGCAATTTGTCCGCCTTGGGTTCGACCTCATTAGGTGAAAACATTTTTCACACAAGTGTCGTAGCCCCAAGTATTAAGAAATGACAGCTTAGGTTTCTATCAAACCATAATTCATATGGTGTCATCTCAATGGATTTAGATGGTGCCCTATTTAAAGTGAATGTAGTGTTCTCTAATGCATAACCCCAAAATTATAGTAGTAAAACGACAAGAGACATCATAGCACGCACCATGTCCAATAGGGCATAACTATGATGTTCGGACACACCATCAAACTATGGTGTTCCAGGTGGCGTTTAGTTGTGAAACAACTTTCACATTGTCTTAAGTTGTATGCCAAACTCGTGACTCAAATATTTACCTCCACGATCATATAGCAGTCATTTTTATCTTCTTGTCATGATGATCTTTAAACTTCACTCTGAATTTGCTTGAACCTTTCAAACGATTCAGACTTGTGTTTCATTAACTAAAATACACTATATCTACTCAAATCATCAGTGAAGGTAAGAAAATAACGATATCCACTGCACGCTACAAGACTCACTAGATTGCATACATCAACATGTATCATTTCCAATGAATCACTTGCCCGCTCCATCCAACGGGGTCCTTTAGTCATCTTGCCCAAGAGGCATGGTTCGCATGTCTCAACCGATTCGAAATCGAATGAGTCCAAATATCCATCACCATGGAGTTTGTTCATGCGCTTTATACCAATATGACATTTTGCGGTAGTGCCACAAGTATGTGGTACTATCATTATTTAACTTTGTATCTTTTGACATCAATGTTATGAACATGTGTATTACTACGATCAAGATTTCAACAAACCATTCTCACTGGGTGCATGACCATTGAAGGTATTATTCATGTAAACAGAATAACTATTATTCTCTGACTTAAATGAATAACCATATTGCAGCAAACATGATCTAATCATGTTCATGCTCAACGCAAAACACCAAATAACATTTATTTAGGTTCGTCACTAATCCTGAAGGTAGAGAGAGCATGCGATGTTGATCACATCAACCTTGGAAACATCTCCAACACACATCGTTACCTCACCCTTAGCTAGTTCTCCGTTTATTCCGTAGCTTTTATTTCGAGTTACTAACATTTAGCAACCGAACCGGTATCCAATACCCAGGTGCTACTAGGAGTACTAGCAAGGTACACATCAATAACTCGTATATCAAATATACTTCTGTCGATGTTGCCAGCCTTCTTATCTACCAAGTATCTAGGGTTGTTCCGCTTCAGCGACCTCTCACCTCATAATAGAAGCACTTAGTCTCGGGTTTGAGTTCAACTTTGGGTTGCTTCACTGGAGCAGCAACTGACTTGCTATCCATGAAGTTTCCCTCCTTGCTCTTGCCCTTTTCGAAACTAGTGGTTTGATTAACCATCAACACTTGACGCTCCTTCTTGATTTCTACCTTCGCGGTGTCAAACATCGCAAATAGCTCGGGGATCAACATTTCTTTCCCTGGCATTTTATAGTTCATCACCAAGTTCTAGTAGCTCAGTGACAGTGACTTGGAGAACTACATCAATCACTATCTTATCTGGAAGATCAACTCCCACTCGATTCAAGCGATTGTAGTACCCACACAGTCTGAGCACATGCTCAACGATTGAGCTATTCTCTTTCATCTTGCAGGCAAAGAATCTCGTTGGAGATCCTATATCTCGCAACTCGGGCACGAGCCTGAGATCACAATCTCAGCTCTTAGAACATCTCATATGTTCCATGACGTTCAAAACGTTTCGGAGCCTCAATTCTAAGCCGTAATGCATGACACACTAAACTATCAAGTAGTCATCGAAACGTGCCTGTCATATGTTCACAACATCTACAGACGACGCTAGATGGGGTGGCGCACCGAGCGGTGCATTAAGGACATAAGCCTTCTGTGCAGCAATGAGGACAATCCTCAGATCACGGACCCAGTCCGCAATTTTGCTACCAACATCTTTCAATTCTATTTCTCTAGGAACATATAAAAATACAAGGGAGCTACAACATAATTTGCAAAGACACTTTGACTATGTTCATGATAATGAGTTCAATTAATCATATTACGTAAGAACTCCCACTCAAATTGACATCCCTCGGGTCATTCGAGTGATGCATGATCCAAATTCACCAACTCAAGTCCGATCATCACGTGAGTTAAGGTGGCTTCAATGGTGAACATCATTATGTTGATCATATCCACTATATGACTCATGCTCGACCTTTCGGTCTCTTGTGTTCCGAGGCCATGTCTGTACATGCTAGGCTCGTCAAGTGTAACCCGAGTGTTCTGCGCGTGCAAATCTGGCTTGCACCCGTTGTATGTGAACGTAGAGTCTATCACACCTGATCATCACGTGGTGTCTCAACACGACGAACTTTCGCAACGGTGCACACTCGGGGAGAACACAGTTCATCTTGAAATTCAAGTGAGGGATCACCTTATAATGCTACCGCCGTATAAGCAAAACAAGGTGCATAAAAGGATTAACATCTCATGCAATTCATAAGTGACATGATATGGCCATGAACTTGTGTTTAAGATCTCCATCTTCGAAACACCGGCATGATCTCCATCGTCACCGGCACAACACCATGATCTCCATCATCTTGATCTCCATCAATGTGTTGCCATTGGGGTTGTGGCACCAGCCCTGCTTCTACTTCTATTGCTACCGCTTAGCGATAAAGTAAAGCATTACATAGCTCTTAATGATTGACACGCAGGTCATACAATAATTAAAGACAACCCTATGGCTCTTGCCAGTTGCCGTACTCAACGACATGCAAGTCGTGAAATTCTATACATCACATGATCATCTCATACATCACATATATCTCATCATGTAATTGGCCATATCACATCACAACATACCCTGCAAAAACAAGTTAGACGTCCTCTAATTGTTGTTGCATGTTTTACGTGGCTGCTACGGGTATCTAGCAAGAACGATTCTCACCTACGCATAAACCACAACGGTGATAGATAGATTGCTTTTCAACCTTCTCAAGGACCGCCTTTGTCAGATCCGATCCAACTAAAGTGAGAGAAACTGTCACCCACAAGCCATCTAAGCAACAAGTTGCATCGAGGGAACAGGTCTCTCGTAAGCGTACGAGTAATGTTGGTCTGGGCCGCTTCATCTCACAATCCTGCTGAACCAAAATCCGACCAAGGGAGGAAGCAATCTAAGCATCAACGCCCACAAACCTTTTGTGTTCTACTCGAGATCTCATCGAACCATCAACCTAGCTCATGATGCCACTGTTGGGGAACGTCGCATGGGAAACAAAAATTTTCCTACGCACACGCAAACCTATCCATGGTGATGAGCATCTACGAGAGGGAGAGTGAATCTACGTACCCTTTTAGATCGCTAAGCGGGAAGCGTTAAGAAACGCGGTTGGTGTAGTCGAACTTCTTCGCGATCCAAATCGCCGAGCGTCCCGCGATCCAATCACGAACCGTCCCGCGAACACATCATGATCCGTCCCGCGAACTCATCACGATCCGTCTCACGATCCTGATCACGATCTGTCCCGCGAACTCATCATGATCCGTTCCGTGATCACATCACGAACCGTCTCGCGATCTCGATCACGGTCCTTCCGATCTAGCGCCGAACGGACGGCACCTCCGCGTTCAGCACACGTGCAGCTTGATGACGATCTCCACCGTCCCGATCCAGCGAGAGGAGGTGGAGAGGAGAGAGAGTTCAATGGCAGCGTGACGGCGCTCCGGTGATGGTGGTGGAGCAATTCCGGCAGGGCTTTGCCTAAGCGCTGTAGAAAACCGATCTAGAGGAGAAACTATGCACCGGTGTAACGGGTAGCACGTGGCCGGAAATTCTGTCCAAAAACCACCCAATCCACTAGTATATATAGGAGGAGAGGAGAGGAGAGGCATCGAAGGCCTTTGGGTCGGCCTAAATAGGAGGTGGGAAGCAATCCTACTTCACCTCCAATCCTAGTTGGAGTAGGATTGCCTCCTATTGGCTGATTTTCTACTTTTTCCTTTAGGACTTTCTCTCCTGCGCCATGGGCCTTTGTGGCTGTTTTCCCAGCCCACTAAGGGCTGGTTATTATTATACCACAGCCCATGGACCTCTTGGGGTCGAAATACCCCTCCCGGAGGCCTCCCGGTACACTACCGGCATTCCCGGTACACTACCGGCACTCCCGGTACACTACCGATGAGCCCGAAACTTTTCCGAAAACCAAACTGGGACTTCCTATATATGAATCTTTACCTCTGGACCATTCCGGAGCTCCTCGTGACGTCCGGGATCTCATCCGGGACTCCGAACAAACTTCGGTCACCACCATACATAACTCTACACTACCGAAACGTCACCGAACCTTAAGT
Organism: Hordeum marinum; assembly: GCA_022496015.1. Classification (NCBI taxonomy): domain Eukaryota; kingdom Viridiplantae; phylum Streptophyta; class Magnoliopsida; order Poales; family Poaceae; genus Hordeum; species Hordeum marinum. The sequence goes on from CM039676.1 coordinate 27,107,988, forward strand.
GTGCAGACCCTGCGGGTTCGAGAACTATGTAGACATGACCGAGACACCTCTACGGTCAATAACCAATGGCGGGACCTGGACGTCCACATTGGTTCCTACATATTCTACGAAGATCTTTATCGGTGGAACCTCTATGTCAAGGATTCAGTTTATCCCGTATAACGTTCCCTTTGTTCTTCGGTATGTTACTTGCCCGAGATTCGATCGTCGGTATCTCCATACCTAGTTCAACCTCATTACCGGCAAGTCTCTTTACTCGTTCCGTAATACAAGATCCCATGACTAACACTTAGCCACATTGCTTGCAAGGCTTGTTGTGATGTTGTATTACCGAGTGGACCCTGAGATACCTTTCCGTCACACGGAGTAACAAATCCCAGTCTCGATCCATGCCAACTCAACAGACACCATTGGAGATACCTATAGAGCACCTTTATAGTCACCCAGTTACGTTGCGACGTTTGATACACACAAGGCACTCCTCCGATATCCGTGAGTTGCATGATCTCATGGTCATAGGAACATATACTTGACATGCAGAAAACGGTAGCAATAAACTGACACGATCATATGCTATGTTTGTAGTTTGGGTCTTATCCATCACATCATTCTCCTAATGATGTGATCCCTTTATCAAATGATATCTCATGTCCATGGCTAGGAAACCTTAACCATCCTTTGATCAACGAGCTAGTCCATTAGAGGCATACTAGGGACATGGTTTTGTCTATGTATCCACACATGCATTTAAGTCTCCGGTTAATACAATTATAGCATGGATAATAAACGATTATCATGAACAAGGAAATATGATAATAACTAATTTATTATTGCCTCTAGGGCATATTTCCAACACTTACTCCAAACAAGGTTATCTATCTTTTTCATCATCTGGTACAGAGGAATAGCTTTCTCGCTCAGGTGGCTGATGAAGCAGCTTAAAGCAACAATACAACATGCCAAACGCTGTACATCAGTAATGCTCGCCGGCTTAGACAATGACGTGATGGCCTTTGTCTTATCCAGGTTAGCTTCGATACCTCGTTCTGAAACCAACAAACCCAGAAGCTTGCCTGCAGGAACCCCAAAGACGCACTTAGCCGGGTTAAGCATCATTTTGTAAACCCGCAAATTATCAAACGTTTCCTTCAGATCATCAAGTAGAGTCTCCTTCTTCCTTGACTTAACCACGATATCATCCACATATGCGTGAACATTGCACCCAATCCAGCCTTGAAGGCAATTCTGCACACAACGCTGATAAGTTGCCTGCATGCTCTTAAGCCCGAAAGGCATAGACACATAGCAGAAAGTTCCAAAAGGCGTTATAAACGACATCTTCTCTTGGTATTTAACTGCCATCTTGATCTGATGATAACCTGAATAGGCGTCCATGTAGCAACCTGACCTGAAAGGTCGAATCTCCGGTGTTTCCGTACCATCCCAAGATCATGCTGGTACACACACGGTACATCAATGTATATATCAAAGGGAAATCACACAACATTATATTAGTCGAAATCTCATATCAAGTCCTTTATTACAATAAAATTACAATAAAGTGGCTGAAGGCCAACTCATGAGAATATCTAAATCTTGCGGAAGCGACGAAGGTAGATGCGTCCATCTGACTCCAAGGGCATCTCACCGAGCGTAGAACGTGTCCTCACTCCTGGTTAGAAAGGTACTCTGCAACATGATACGTTGCAGCCGTGTAGGTCAGCATATGGAATATGCCGGCAAAGTCACAAGAGAGGGGTGAAAAGATAATCATCTAGTTCTACATGCATATATGGCAGGTGGGGTGGTAAGTTTTTGCGTAAAGCCAAGTTTTTCCTACATCAAGAGAGGGCTAAGCAAAAAAATATTACTAAGTTGGTTGATTAATGAGATGGTTCCACCAACAAATTCTCATACCCAAATTATTAACACCCACAACATCATATTAATTGTGTCGAGAGTTCCGGAAGTTTCAGTTCCTTTGGCTCAAGTCGTCCATGACCGTGGACACGGCTAATCGATTAGGTTTGAGTACTCTACAGAGTTTTGCACACGTTCCCCACAAGATTTGGTCGCCTTCGTTTGATTTCTCGCACTTCAGGGTGTCTGAGAAACGGATGACCAAAACATGGTCTTCCAAAGGGTTTCCCTGCGACTCTGTCGGTGCCCATCCTTTCCTACCGTTCTTCTACATCTCGTAGCACCGCCTGTCCAGGGTCACCACGATATCCAACCAAGCCAGAGCCCATAATGACTTGTGGCTGTGCAGGTAAGCCTTGGGTCTTGAAGCACCCATCCATCTCTTTGTGCCTGGGTGGATCTTTCCGCGTGAATACTGGCCATCTCCAGCATCACCTAGGCAAAATCCACTGGTTTCTCCAGGGTGCCGTTCAACCATCATCCACCCAGAGGTATGTTGAAAACTCGGAGTCTTGAATCTTGATCATTATGTAGGTCTTGATATTATTAACTCTCTCAACTCTCATGAATCACACAACCAACCCCGTCTACTAATAGCATAGCAAAAGTAAAACAACGTTTCCCGGGGCCAATGTTGTCAAAGGGGTTGAGGAGGTACCTACCACAAGATACTACAACAATGTAACCAAGTTTCCAACTAACCTATCTTGCATGCAAATGGGGAGATGGTAGAACTAATGCATATAAAACATGGGTAAAACATGATCAAGGTGACTTGCCTGATTGATGATCTTCGTACGTGAGTGACTCTAAGTAACAAGCTTCGCACTCCGGATAATCTAATGAAACAAACAAGCACTCAATAAGCATACAACAGAATATTGTAACCCACAAACATCAATCAAGAACTAGTAAACAATCAAGACAAAACAATGCACAAATCACAAGTAAGAAAAACACACAAAGTTTTGTTTACTAGGAGGTGATTGCTAAAACACTACTATCATAATAAAATTATTTCGTAATAACAAAACAATTGTTGACAGCAAGGAACAATAAAATATTTTTATTAATAAACAGAAGAAAATCAATTTAAGTTTGTTGGGAAGACTTTTGTAAAGTTTGTAAAAGTTTTGATAAGCACTAAATGGAACAAATATAGTTTTACTAACAAGAGAGCAAAACAAAACTTATTATTTATTAGTAAAACGTGTTCTTAACAAAAAAGAATTTACAAATAAACTTGTTTTAGAAAACAAAATTAAATTATACAAAACTTTGTTTGAATGCAAAACTATTACTAACTAGTCGTTTTAATCAAAATAAACCTATTTGAAAAGAAGTTGTGATTCCTGTTAATAAGAATTAAACTAAGCAAATTTATATTTTTATTAACAATAAGTAAAACACTATTTGTTTAAACCCACAGAACCTACTAAACAAATTAAAACTAAATCTAAGTTAAACTAACTAAAACTAAGTAAATAAAACAATACTATAATACTAGGCAGATTCTGTTTATAGCTAAAACACCAATCAAATATATCCTAAAAATCCTCAAACTAAACATGGAGGTAGTCCTAACTAATACCAAACAGTAGCAAAAAGATTCATATCAAAATCTATTTTCAAACTCTAGTTATTCAGATTTGAAGGTTTTGAGCAAATTTGATTCAATTCAAATTTATAGTTCAAATTTGAAATTTAAAAGCACAGGGTGAAACTACATGAAAAATGTGAGCTAGTGCAAAAATAATCAACTCAAAACATTAAATATATTAAAAGATATAAGCAAAACAAAATTTGAATTCACTCTGTTAACTAAAACAAAAACAGAAAAGGGTGAAATCTACCGGACGGCCAGGGGGCTACGTGGCACGATCCTATTGGTTAAGGGGGTGTGTGCGCGAGTGCTTACGAGCGGGTGACCGATCGATGGAGGATACCGGTTCAGAAATTAATCCGATCTAATCTCGTGCGTCAGTTTGAGATCGTACGGCTACGGAGTGGGAGGGGGAAGCTCACAGAGAAGATGTCGCCGACGAGGGTTCTCCGGCGAGTCCGAGACGGCGACGTTGTCGGTGTTGCCACTCCGGTGGTCGAGGGATGCAGCGAAGTGGTTCAAACGATGGCGGGCGAGGTCCGGCGTCGAACGGAGGGGTCGGAGAGGTGAGAAGACGTCCGAGGCGACGGGCACGTGGGGAGAGAGCTTCGGTGGTCGGAGCAGCTCCGGCGAGGAATCTGGCAGCGCTCTGGCGTCGGGAGAGAGGGGATTCGGGGGGGGGGGGAATGGATGTGGGGAGTGGCCGGCTTATATAGGGGCGCTGGGGAGAGCAGGGGAGGAGAGAGGAGAGAGATCCGGGAGGGGAGGGAGTAACTGCCGGCGAGGTCCGGCGCGCGCGCGAGGAAGGAGGCGACCGCACGGAGCTAACGGTCGGTCGGGGTGGGGCCCGGTGTCAGTGAGAGAGGGGGCGTCCGTTGCGCGTCGGTCGGCCGATCGGTATTAAATCCGCGAGTAACTGCCCGTGGGCCGACCCGTTTAATACAGAAACCGTTACCGTTTCCTTTTAATGATTTTCCAGAGCGTTTCAAAAACCTTTAAAGCATTCAAATCGTCTCTAAATATAGGAGTATTATATATCAAAATTAACATAATAATAAATACTATTTAATGAACATTTTTATTCTGTCATTTGAATATTTCAAAAAAATATTATTTTCAGAAATTGCCTAATTGTTTTTAAATCCTTTTTGCAAATATTTTCAAAATAACCCCTGGTTTTTATTGTTCAAATATATCACCAAGATGACCCTGGTGTGGAGTGTCATGTTCCTCCTCTCTTATTTGAACTTTTTACCAAGATTTCAAATAGGTGAAAGCAACTTAGGGAAAGTAGAAAGGGCTTTCAGAAATTTAGAAAGAACATTTCAACAATACATGTATTCAAGCAATGATGATGATAGATGCATAGCTATATTTCATAAGATTCCAAAATAGAATTTTGGGATGTTACAAACCTACCCACCTTAAGATGAATCTCGCCCTCGAGATTCAGGTTGGCTAGAAAATAGGTGCGGATGGTCTCTACGAAGATCTTCTTCGCGTTCCCAGGTGGCTTCTTCCTCGGTGTGGTGACTCCACAAAACCTTACAAAACTTGATGATCCTGCTGCGGGTAACTCTGTTGGCAGTCTCGAGGATTCTGACAGGTTTCTCCTCGTAAGTCAGATCATTGTCAAGTTGTATGGCCTCTAGGGGCACTGTATCTCTCAAAGGAATATCAGCCATCTCAGCATGACATTTCTTCAGCTGGGACACATGGAACACATTATGAACTCCAGATAATCCTTCTGGCAATTCCATCTTGTATGCAACTTCGCCTCTACGTTCAAGAATTTTGTAGGGGCCTATGAATCTGGGTGCTAATTTTCCTTTAACACCAAACCTCTTGATTCCTCGAAGCGGGGACACACGAAGATATGCCCGGTCTCCCACTTCATACGTTACTTCTTTACGTTTGCTGTCAGCATAACTCTTCTGTCGAGATTGAGCTATCTTGAGTCTGTCGCGAATAAACCTGACTTTCTCTTCAGAATCTCGGATAAGGTCGGGACCAAAAAGTTGTCGGTCTCCAACACCATCCCACGTCAGTGGTGTTCTGCACCTCCTTCCGTATAAAGCTTCGAAAGGGGCCATCTTCAGACTAGTCTAATAACTGTTGTTGTAAGAGAATTCTGCATAAGGTAAGTTGTCATCCCAACTAGATCCATAATCTAGTGCACAAGCTCTCAACATGTCTTCCAGAATCTGGTTGACTCTCTCAGTCTGTCCATCGGTCTGCGGATGAAAAGCTGTACTGAACTCTAGCCTTGTACCCAAAGTTTCATGTAACTGATGCCAAAACTTTGAGGTAAAATGTGTTCCTCTATCTGACATGATACTCCTCGGAACTCCATGCAAACATACGATCCTGGTCATATATATCTTGGCTAGCTTAGCACTGGTATAGGTGGTCTTCACTGGAATGAAATGAGCTACCTTGGTCAAGCGATCTACCACTACCCAGATGGAATCATAACCTGAACGGGTCCTGGGTAGTCCTGTGATGAAGTCCATACCAAGCTTTTCCCATTTCCACTCGGGTATCGGCAGAGGTTGGAGTAACCCTGGTGGTTTCTGATGTTCTGCCTTTACTCGCTGACAAACATCACATATTGCAACATGTTCTGCAATATCTTTCTTCATACCTGTCCACCAATAACTTTCCTTTAAATCCAGATACATCTTGGTATTGCGTGGGTGTATTGAGTAAGGTGAATCATGGGCTTCCTGAAGTATCAACTTCCTGAGCTCTGTGTCATTGGGCACATAGATTCGGTTCTCAAACCACAAAGTTCCGTGTTCATCCTCACGAAAACCTTTGGCTTTACCATCTTCCATTCTCTGCTTTATCTCAGCTATCTCCTTGTCCGATTTCTGGGCTTCACGAATTCTTTCAGTCAAGGTGGACTGGATCTCCAGTGTAGCAACATATCCTCTTGGAACTATCTCTAGTTTGAGCTCTCTGAGATCATCGGCTAACTCTTGGGGTAATCCTCCCGCTGTGAGTGTGTTCACATAAGTTTTCCAACTCAAGGCATCGGCTACAACATTAGCCTTACCTGGATGGTAGTGTAATCTCATGTCATAGTCCTTGATTAACTCTAACCATCTTCTCTGTCCGAGGTTCAACTCTTTCTGCGTGAAAATATATTTCAGGCTCTTATGGTCGGTGTAAACATCACAACTATTTCCGATAAGAAAATGTCTCCAGGTCTTGAGTGTGTGCACTACGGCGGCTAGTTCCAAATCATGGGTGGCATAATTCAACTCATGAGGTCGTAGTTGTCTGGATGCATAGGCTACAACCTTTCCATCTTGCATGAGTACTCCTCCAAGTCCTTGACGTGAAGCATCACAATAAACCTGGAAGTCCTTCCGAATATTGGGCAAAATCAACACTGGGGCTGTGACCAAACGTTTCTTCAACTCCTGGAAACTGGCTTCACATTCCTCAGTCCAAACATACTTAGATTCTTTCTTCAACAACTCTGTCATGGGCTTGGCAATCTTTGAGAAATTCTCAATGAATCTCCGGTAATATCCAGCAAGTCCAAGGAAGCTGTGGATCTCCTTAACTGAGGTGGGTGACTTCCACTCGGTGACGGCTTCAACCTTAGCGGGGTCTACGGCTATTCCTTCTCCGGAAATAACATGTCCAAGGAATCCGACTTCCGTCAACCAAAATTCACATTTGCTGAACTTGGCATATAATTGATGTTCTCTAAGCTTCTCCAGAACTAAACGCAGATGTTCCTTGTGTTCTTCCTCGTTCTTGGAGAATATCAAAATGTCATCGATGAACACTATGATAAACTTGTCCAAATATTCCATAAACACTTTGTTCATCAAATTCATGAAGTAGGCAGGAGCATTAGTCAAACCAAAGGACATGACTGTATACTCGTACAAGCCATACCTGGTGGTGAAAGCTGTTTTGGGTATATCCTGTTCATGAATCTTTAGTTGATGATACCCTGATCGAAGATCTATCTTGGAGAATACTTTGGCGCCTACTAGCTGATCAAACAAGTCATTAATCATCGGCAGAGGGTACTTGTTCTTGATAGTCACCTCGTTCAAGGCGCGATAATCGACTACCATTCTCAAGGTTTTATCCTTCTTCTCCACCAAAAGAACTGGGGCTCCCCAAGGTGAAGAACTTGGGCGAATATACCCTTTGTCCAATAACTCCTTAATTTGCTTCTTGATTTCCAACAGATCATTTGTGGGCATCCGATAGGGTCTCTTGGAAATTGGAGCTGTCCCTGGTTGTAACTCTATTAGGAACTCAATCTCCCTATCTGGTGGCATGCCTGGTAATTCTTCCGGAAATACATCCAGAAAGTCTTTTACCACAGGTACTTCCTCCTGAACAACTCCTGTGAGGGAATTTAACCGAGCACTCATACGTGTGCGTCGGGACACATACTTAATCCTCTTGTTCTCCGGGGTGGTGAGTGAAACAGACTTGCTAGGGCAATCAAGATTTCCTTCATACTTGGTCATCCAATCCATGCCTAGGATTACATCCAATCCCTGGGATTCTAAGACGATGAGGTCGGTGGGAAAAACATGGTTTCCTATATTGAGTTTCAAAGCATGGCATCCTATCCCTGCCATCATCATACCTCCTGGGGAACTGACCTTAATGGGCTGACTAAGGGTTTTGGTGGGCAAACCATACTTATCCACAACTACCCTTGATATGAATGAATGAGTTGCACCGGAATCAAAAAGTACTGCAACTGGACGTGAATGCAATAAAAACTTACCAACCACAGTCTCGGGTTGATGATAGACTTCTTCCACGTCGAGATGATTCACCTGGGCACGAGGAAAAGGGTTTGGCTTCTTGGCTACGGAGTTGCCGTTTCCATTTCCCTGCTTGCTCTGGGGACACTCAGTAGCATAGTGCCCTGTCTTCTGGCACTTAAAACAGGTGATGTGACTCATATCCTTCTGAGTAGGGACGTGACGGTGCTGGTTGTTGTTCCCATTCCCATTGTCAGTCTTGAAATTGCCATGGTTGGGACGGGCATTCCCATTTCCTCCATGGTTGTGACCTCCATGGTTGTGCATGGCATGAGTGTGCCTTCCAAACTTACCGATACCTGATTCGGTATTTCCTGAGTACGGGGAGTAGCGGGGCTTCTGATGAGCTCCAGAGTTAAACTTCCCCTGAGTGTACTTCCGCTTGCGGTTCTCAATTTGCTTCTGCTTACCCTCCAGAATAAGGGCCTTGTCCACCAGCTCTTGGTAATTGTTGAAAGTTGCCACTACCAGCTGCATGCTCAACTCATCGTTGAGTCCTTCTAGAAACTTCTCTTGCTTGGCTGCATCATCGGCCACGTCTCCTAGTGCATAACATGCCAATGTGTTGAAGTCGTCCACGTACTAGGCCACAGAGCGATTTCCCTGGCGCAAGTTACGAAACTCACGCTTCTTCAGACTCATGGCTCCAGCTGAAACATGTGCGGTGCGGAAAGCAAGCTTGAATTGGTCCCAAGTTACATCAGCAATAGGATAGGTGGTGATGTAATTCTCCCACCATGAAGCTGCTGGTCCTTCAAGTTGATGTGCGGCAAAGCGCACCTTCTCAGCATCAGTACATCCAGCGGTGACATCTCTCTTTCCATCTTATGGAGCCAGTCATATGCCACAATGGGCTCAGTACTGCTGGAGAAAGTTGGAGGGTTCAACCTCAGAAAACGGGTGAGATTGTCAGTCTGGGGTGGATGGTGGTTGTTGTTCTTCTGATTGTTGGTTTGATTCTGGATCAATAGCTGCATCAGTGCATTCTGCTACTGAAGGAGTTGCGTGAGTTCCGACGGGAAAGTGAAGTCGGTCTCACGTCGTGGAGGCATCTTGCTGTTTTCAGAGGGGTGAGAATTAGAATAGAACAAGGGCCTAAAAGAAGAAATTCACTACCCATATGCAATGCAACAAACATATCACACCAAACACTCATTCATTTATTCAATCAATGTCAAACATCGGGAATACAAATCTCAATCAAACTAAGCATCGACCTACGATTCAACGACGAAAATAAGAGATACATGGAGGGCATAACTAAAGTTTTCCTCAGAAGTACATGGTGATCGAGTCTCCTCCAGTGGTGCTCTCTTCATAGTCATTATCGTCGCTGATGAAAGGAGCCAAGTCTCCCTCAGGATGAAGATTTTCACCCATGTCCATCTGTTCCTCCAAAGTGGTGATACGAATGTTCACCCTGTCAATCCTCTCTAAGAAATCCTTCACCTCATGCTCATGCTCGTACTCGGCTTCCCGCAAATCAGCTTCGAGGTCAATCTCATGGTTCATCAGATTCTTGATTTTCTTCGTATCAGCACGAACTCTAAGCTCCAGAGTCCTGATGTGAGTCTCCAGGGTCTGGATATAGGAAATAGTGGTGTCTGCAGTGGGAGGGGTTATGATGTTTCCATTGGCATCTCTGCGACAAACCACGCTGAGTCCTGGTGAAATGGTTCCACCTCTGTATTCCTCCTGAATACGTCCAAGGGCACGATGAATGGCCATGTCTCTCCCAAGTATCCAACTGGGTGCCACGAACTTGAAGTCGTTGGGTTCCTTCCGATTCCCAAAGGTCTTCCCTGGTATATGCACCTCGATCCTGTAGCGTCCATCTTGGGGAAATGACATGATAGGAATCCCGGTGATGCTCGTCAAAGCAATCCTTACGTCCTAGACGATCCTCATTAGCTCCTTACCAAAGGGCATCGTTGACTCCGGGATCAACACTAGGATGAAGGTGGCCATCTATAAATTTTGAAATAATCGGAGAGGAGTCAGAAACGAATAGATGAGAGTATAAGAATTTTAAAGACAGAGAGACACAATCCTAAGGCTTTCTAGTCCTAGAGGTTACGTCCTACGGTCAGCGTGTGCTCTGATACCATTTCTGTAGCGACCCGACCTGAAAGGTCGAATCTCCGGTGTTTCCGTACCATCCCAAGATCATGCTGGTACACACACGGTACATCAATGTATATATCAAAGGGAAATCACACAGCATTATATTAGTCGAAATCTCATATCGAGTCCTTTATTACAATAAAATTACAATAAAGTGGCCGAAGGCCAACTCATGAGAATATCTAAATCTTGCGGAAGCGAGGAACGTAGATGCGTCCATCTGACTCCAAGGGCATCTCACCGAGCGTAGAACGTGTCCTCACTCCTGGTCGGAAAGGTACTCTGCAACATGATACATTGCAGCCGTGTAGGTCAGGATATGGAATATGCTGGCAAAGTCACAAGAGAGGGGTGAAAAGATAATCATCTAGTTCTACATGCATATATGGAAGGTGGGGTGGTAAGTTTTTGCATAAAGCCAAGTTTTTCCTACATCAAGAGAGGGCTAAGCAAAAAAATATTACTAAGTTGGTTGATTAATGAGATGGTTCCACCAACCAATTCTCATACCCAAATTATTAACACCCACAACATCATATTAATTGTGTCGAGAGTTCCGGAAGTTTCAGTTCCTTTGGCTCAAGTCGTCCATGACCGTGGACACGGCTAATCGATTAGGTTTGAGTACTCTACAGAGTTTTGCACACGTTCCCCACAAGATTTGGTCGCCTCCATTTGATTTCTCGCACTTCAGGGTGTCTGAGAAACGGATGACCAAAACATGGTCTTCCAAAGGGTTTCCCTACGACTCTGTCGGTGCCCATCCTTTCCTACCGTTCTTCTACATCTCGTAGCACCGCCTATCGAGGGTCACCACGATATCCAACCAAGCCAGAGCCCATAATGACTTGTGGCTGTGCAGGTAAGCCTTGGGTCTTGAAGCACCCATCCATCTCTTTGTGCCTGGGTGGATCTTTCCGCGTGAATACTGGCCATCTCCAGCATCACCTAGGCAAAATCCACTGGTTTCTCCAGGGTGCCGTTCAACCATCATCCACCCGGAGGTATGTTGAAAACTCGAAGTCTTGAATCTTGATCATTATGTAGGTCTTGATATTATTAACTCTCTCAACTCTCATGAATCACACAACCAACCCCGTCTACTAATAGCATAGCAAAAGTAAAACAACGTTTCCCGGGGCCAATGTTGTCAAAGGGGTTGAGGAGGTACCTACCACAAGATACTACAACAATGTAACCAAGTTTCCAACTAACCTATCTTGCATGCAAATGGGGAGATGGTAGAACTAATGCATATAAAACATGGGTAAAACATGATCAAGGTGACTTGCCTGATTGATGATCTTCGTACGTGAGTGACTCTAAGTAACAAGCTTCGCACTCCGAATAATCTAACGAAACAAACAAGCACTCAATAAGCATACAACAGAATATTGTAACCCACAAACATCAATCAAGAACTAGTAAACAATCAAGACAAAACAATGCACAAATCACAAGTAAGAAAAACACACAAAGTTTTGTTTACTAGGAGGTGATTGATAAAACACTACTATCATAATAAAATTATTTTGTAATAACAAAACAATTGTTGACAGCAAGGAACAATAAAATATTTTTATTAATAAACAGAAGAAAATCAATTTAAGTTTGTTGGGAAGACTTTTGTAAAGTTTGTAAAAGTTTTGATAAGCACTAAATGGAACAAATATAGTTTTACTAACAAGAGAGCAAAACAAAACTTATTATTTATTAGTAAAACGTGTTCTTAACAAAAAAGAATTTACAAATAAACTTGTTTTAGAAAACAAAATTAAATTATACAAAACTTTGTTTGAATGCAAAACTATTACTAACTAGTCGTTTTAATCAAAATAAACCTATTTGAAAAGAAGTTGTGATTCCTATGTTAATAAGAATTAAACTAAGCAAATTTATATTTTTATTAACAATAAGTAAAACACTATTTGTTTAAACCCACAGAACCTACTAAACAAATTAAAACTAAATCTAAGTTAAACTAACTAAAACTAAGTAAATAAAACAATACTATAATACTAGGCAGATTCTGTTTATAGCTAAAACACCAATCAAATATATCCTAAAAATCCTCAAACTAAACATGGAGGTAGTCCTAACTAATACCAAACAGTAGCAAAAAGATTCATATCAAAATCTATTTTCAAACTCTAGTTATTCAGATTTGAAGGATTTGAGCAAATATGATTCAATTCAAATTTATAGTTCAAATTTGAAATTTAAAAGCACAGGGTGAAACTACATGAAAAATGTGAGCTAGTGCAAAAATAATCAACTCAAAACATTAAATATATTAAAAGATATAAGCAAAACAAAATTTGAATTCACTCTGTTAACTAAAACAAAAACAGAAAAGGGTGAAATCTACCGGACGGCCAGGGGGCTACGTGGCACGATCCTATTGGTTAAGGGGGTGTGTGCGCGAGTGCTTACGAGCGGGTGACCGATCGGTGGAGGATACCGGTTTGGAAATTAATCTGATCTAATCTCGTGCGTCAGTTTGAGATCGTACGGCTACGGAGTGGGAGGGGGAAGCTCACAGAGAAGAGGTCGCCGACGAGGGTTCTCCGGCGAGTCCGAGACGGCGACGTTGTCGGTGTTGGCGCTCCGGTGGTCGAGGGATGCAGCGAAGGGGTTCAGATGATGGAGGGCGAGGTCCAACATCGAACGGAGGGGTCGGAGAGGTGAGAAGACGTCCGAGGCGACGGGCACGTGGGGAGAGAGCTTCGGTGGTCGGAGCAGCTCCGGTGAGGAATCTGGCAGCGCTCTGGCGACGGGAGAGAGGGGATTCGAGGGGGAAATGGATGCGGGGAGTGGCCGGCTTATATAGGGGCGCTGGGGAGTGCGGGGGAGGAGAGAGGAGAGAGATTCGGGAGGGGAGGGAGTAACTGCCGGCGAGGTCCGGCGCGCGCGCGAGGAAGGAGGCGACCGCGCGGAGCTAACGGTCGGTCAGGGTGGGGCCCGGTGTCAGTGAGAGAGGGGGCGTACGTTGCGCGTCAGTCAGCCGGTCGATATTAAATCCGCGAGTAACTGCCCGTGGGCCGGCCCGTTTAATACAGAAACCGTTACCGTTTCCTTTTAATGATTTTCCAGAGCGTTTAAAAAACCTTTAAAGCATTCAAATCATCTCTAAATATAGGATTATTATATATCAGAATTAACAGAATAATAAATTCTATTTAATGAACATTTTTATTCTGTCATTTGAATACTTTCAAAAAATATTATTTTCAGAAATTGCCTAATTGTTTTTAAATCCTTTTTGCAAATATTTTCAAAATCACCCCTGGTTTTTATTGTTCAAATATATCACCAAGATGACCCTGGTGTGGAGTGTCATGTTCCTCCTCTCTTATTTGAACTTTTTACCAAGATTTCAAATAGGTGAAAGCAACTTACGGAAAGTAGAAAGGGCTTTCAGAAATTTAGAAAGAACATTTCAACAATACATGTATTCAAGCAATGATGATGATAGATGCATAGCTATATTTCATAACATTACAAAATGGAATTTTGGGATGTTACAGTCCAGGAAGCATAAACTCTCACAACCCGCCGTTGCGTCAATAATCTCGTTGATACGGGGAGAGCAAACGGGTCAACTAGGTAGGCCTTTTAAGATCTGTGTAATCCACACACATATGCCACATGCCATTCTTCTTAAGCAGAAGCACGGGATTTGCTAACCACTCCGGGTGAAACACCTCCACGATGAACCCTGATGGTAAGAGCTGGGCCACCTCTTCTCCAATTACTTTACGCTGCTCTTCATTGAAACAACGGAGAAACTGCTTAATCGGCTTAAACTTATGATCCACATTAAGCTGGTGCTCAACGAAATCTCTCGGTACACCCAACATGTCAGACGGCTTCCATGCAAAGATGTCTCGATTCTCACGGATGAATTCGATGAGCGCGCTTTCCTATGCGGGGTCCATGTTAGCCCCAATAGTGAACTGCTTTGATGAGTCGCCCGGAGTAAAATCCACCAGCTTGGTTTCATCTATCGCAAATTTCAAGGGCGACTCAGACTCCGTACTAGGCTTCTTCAATAGAGTCACATCTGCCGGGTCAACATTATCCTTGTAAAACTTGAGCTCTGCCTCTATACAACTTGATTCCGCATAAGCAGCATCACCTTCCTCACACTCAAGGGCCACCTTCCAATCACCCTGCACTATAATCGTTCCTTTGAGAGCCGGCATCTTGACCTGTAAGTAAACATAGTAGGGTCTGGCCATAAATTTTGCGGAAGCCTGCCGACCAAACAAAGCATGGTATGGGCTCTTAATCTTGAACACCTCAAACCACAAGGTCTCCACTCTGTAGATATGCTCATCTCCAAACGCCACCTCGAGGTTGATTTTTCCTACTAGGTAAGCTGATTTACCCGGCACAACACCATGAAAAACTATCGATGGCGACTTAAGTGCCTTGTCAGTTAATTCTATCCGCTGGAAAGTGTCATAGTACAGGATGTTGATGATGCTGCCACCATCCATCAGTACCTTTGTGAACTTATAACCTCCAACCTGAGGTGCTACCACAAGTGCTAAGTGCCCCGGGTTCTCGACCCGCGGCGGGTGATCCTCCCTACTCCAGGAGATAGGATATTCGGACCACTTTAGATACCGCGGAAGAGCCGGCATTGTCGCGTTGACTGCCCTATTGTGTAGCTTTTGATCTCGTTTGTATAGGCTTGTAGTGAAAACATGATACTGGCCTCCGCTGAGTTGCTTTGGGTTACTCTGGTACCCTGATTGGTTACCTTGCTGTTGACCACCGTTGCCGAACTACTGATGGTGACCTCCTTGACTGCCTTGACCTGATAACCGGATCCTGAGCCGCCTCCGCCAAATCCGATTCCTGAGTCACCCGGACCGGAGCCTCTTGACGACCCATTACTGTTGTTACATTGCTGGTGAAGGCTATAGTCTTGGAACTACCGCATAATATTGTAATCTCTCCATTTATGGCTCGCCCGGCTTACCGGGCCGGCTGTGCTCTGGGAATGGTTTGTTGAGCATTTCTTCCAAATTGAAAGGAGCCTTACCCTTATTAAAAGGCGGCCTAACAGGCTATGGAGATGCCCATCAATAGATATCAATGTGAGTGAGTAGGGATTACCATGCAATGGATGCACTAGAGCTATAAGTGTATGAAAGCTCAAAAAGAAACTAAGTGGGTGTGCATCCAACTTGCTTTCTCACGAAGACCTAGGGAAATTTGAGGAATCCCATCATTGGAATATACAAGCCAAGTTCTATAATGAAAAATTCCCACTAGTATATGAAAGTGACAATATAGGAGACTCTCTATATGAAAAACATGGTTCTACTCTGAAGCACAAGTGCGGTAAAGGATAGTAGCATTGCCCCTTCTCTCTTTTCTCTCTTTTTTTTCTTTTTTGGTGGGAATCTTTGGCCTCTTTTTTGTATTTGGGCTTCTGTGGCCTCTTTTATTTTTTGTAAAGTCCGGAGGCTCATCCAACTTGTGAGGGAATCATAGCTTCTATCATCCTTTCCTCACATGGGACAATGCTCTAATAATGATGATCATCACACTTTTATTTACGTACAACTCAAGAATTACAACTCGATAATTAGAAAAAAATATGAATCTATATGAATGCCTCCGGTGGTGTACCGGGATGTGAAATGAGTCAAGAGTGACATGTATAAAGAATATGAATGGTGGCTTCGCCACAAATACGATGTCAACTACATGATCATGCAAAGCAATATGACAATGATGATGCGTGTCATAAACGGAATGGTGGAAGTTGCATGGCAATATATCCCGCAATGTCTATGGAAATTCCATAATAGGTAGGTATGGTGGCTGTTTGGAGGAATGTATATGGTGGGTTTAATGCACCGGCGAAAGTTGTGCGGTACTAGAGAGGCTAGCAAGGGTGGAAGGGTGAGAGTGCGTATAGTCCATGGACTCAACATTAGTCATAAAGAACTCACATACTTATTGCAAAAGTCTATTAGTCATCAACACAAAGTACTACACACATGCTCCTAGGGTAAGGGTTGGTAGGAGTTAACCATCACGCGATCCCAACCTCCACACAAAGGAAGGCAATCAATAAATAAATCATGTTCCGACTTCATCACATAACGGTTCACCATACGTGCATGCTATGAGAATCACGAACTTTAACACAAGTATTTCTACCAATCCAAAATTATTCACTAGCATGTCTCTAATATTACCTTCTTTATATCTCAAAACAATCATAAGGAATCAAACTTCTCATAGTATTCAATGCACTTTATATGAAAGTTTTTATTATATCCCTCTTGGATGCCCATTATATTAGGACTATTCATAACCTAAGAAAATTACCATGCTGTTTAGAGACTCTCAAAATAGTATAAGTGAAGCACGAGAGTTCATTAATTTCTATAAAATGAAACCACCGCCGTGCTCTACAAAGATACAAGTGAAGCACTAGAGCAAATTGACAAACTGCTCCAAATAGATATAAGTGAAGATCAATGAGTAGGTAAACAATCAAGTAACTATGTGAGGGATCTCTCTCTCAATAAATATTTTCATATATGAGTATTTTATTCAACAGCAAACAAAAAAAAAATAGCACTCCAAGAATATCACACATCATGTGAACGAATTAAAATTTAGGCTAAACATAGGCTAACCGATAATTATTGAAGAAGAAAGGTGGGATGCCAACCGGGGCATCCCCAAGCTTAGATTCTTGAGACTCCTTGAAATATTAATTAGGTATGCCTTGGGCATCCCAATCTTGAGATCTTGTGTCTCCTTAATTCCTCTCATATCATGGTTTCCCTAATTCTTATAAGCTTCATCCACACAAAACTCAACAAGAACTCGTGAGATAGGTTAGTACACATAAGAATAAATCAACACTTCATGCACTGCCAAGATAAGTTGCACAATAATTTTCAAACATCATATACTATTTACTATTGTTTCCACAATTTATATCTACCAATATAGGCTATGGAAACTATATGATAAGTAGATAACAAAACTATGACAGCAATCTCTGCAAACAGAACAGTCTGTAGCAATTTATGAAAATAGTGTACTTATGTAACTCAAAAATTATGAAAATTTAGTAAAATATAAATAATTTATATGAAAATACTATGTAGAAATTTAAGAAACTTTCCACGTTCGAGTAAAATATGAAAATTCAAACACTATAGCAAAAGTTTCTGTTTTTACACAGCACACATCAAAACATGCAATGCAAGCATCCTAAGACGATTCTTTGAACTTTTTATTGAAAAACGAGAATATAAATAAAACCTAACATAGAAAAACAAAATAAAATGATTATCCAATAAAAACACATATTATGTGATGAATAAAAATATAGCTCCAAGTAAGATATACCGATAATGTTGAAGACGAAAGAGGGGATGCCTTCCGGGGCATCCCCAAGCTTAGACACTTGAGTCTTCCTTGAATATTACCTTGGGGGTGCCTTGGGAATCCCCAATCTTAGGTTATTTTAACTCATTATTCTCCTCATATCGTTGTCTCACCCATAACTTGAAAACTTCAATCACACAAAACTTAACGTAACTTCGTGAGAAGGGTTAGTGTAATAAAGATAAATCATTCACTTAGGTACTGTCAAGACAAGATTAATAGCTGTTCCCACAGCATACCTACTGTATTATATCATTTCCATAATTTATACCGCTAAATATAAGCTATGGAAACACTAAAACAAGCAAACTATGCATGCAAAGCAGAATCTATCAAAAACAGAATAGTCTGTGAAGATCTGTAGTATAGCCATACTTCCCTGTCTCTAGAAATTCTAAAACATTAGGAAAATTTGGGAAATTTGTATATAAATATTTTGTAAATAATTAAGATCCAATTGACGCTTAAGATACAACCCTAGAGTTCTTACTAAAATAACACCTTAAGATACACATCAACAAAAACCCTAATGTCACCTAGATACTCCAATGTCACCACAAGTACCCATGTGCTTGATTATACGATATGCATCACACAGTTTCAGATTCATCATGTTAAATCCAACACAAAGAACTTCGAAGAGTGCCCCAAAGTTTCTACCGAAGAGTCAGGACAAAAACGTGTGCCAACCCCTATGCATAGATTCCCAAGGTCACCGGACCCACAAGTTGATCACCAAAACATACATCAAGTGGATCAATAGAACATCCCATTGTCACCATGGATATCGCATCGCAAGATATACATCAAGTGTTCTCAAATCCTCTAAAGACTCAATCCGATAAGAAAACTTCAAAGGGAAAACTCAATTCATCACAAGAAGATAGAGAGGGGAAAACTCCATATGATTCATCTATATTAATAAAGCTCACAGTACTTTAAGATCGTGTCATCTCAAGAACACGAGAGAGAGAGAGAGAGAGAGAGAGATCAAACACATATCTACTGGTACATACCCTTAGCCCTGAGGGTGAACTACTCCCTCCTCATCTTGGTGACCGCTGGGATGATGAAGATGGCCTCTGGTGATGGTTTCCCCCTCCGACAGGGTACCGGAACAAGCTCCCGATTGGTTTTTCATGGCTATAGAGGATTGCGGCAGCGGAACTCCGATCTAGGTTTCTTTCTGGGGCTCCATATTTATAGGAATTTTTGGCATCGGTCTCATGTCAAGGGGACTCCCGAGAGGGCCACAAGCCAGGGGATGCGCTCGAAGGGCAGGGGGATAGGCTGGTGTCTGCCCCGAGACTCCTCTCTGGTATCTTTTTGCTCCAGTATTTTTTATATTTTCCAACAATATTCTCCGTAAATTTTCAACCCATTACGAGAATTTTATTTCTGCACAAAAATGACACCATGGTAGTTCTGCTGAAAACAGTGTCAGTCAGGCTTAGTTCTAATAAAATCATACCAAAACCATATAGTATTATTGTAAACATGGCATGAATACTACATAAATTATAGATACGTTGGAGAAGTATCAAGGTGGAAGGGCTCGGCTGGCGGCGGGGAGAGGGAGGAGGTGGATGTGTTAGGGCTGGGGGCGTCGGCCGTCTTAAATAGCCAACCCCGACCTCCGGCGGGGAGGCTGAGCGGTGCCATGCGGCGCCACACGACATTCATACCACGCCGATGTTCGAGGCACCCGTCGGACCGTCGGGTTTCTCGGCAAGTCTGCGTGGGGCCACAACGTCAGTCCGACGTGGCGGGCGTGCCCGGGCGCGTCCGGGCGCCCCCATACCTGCCTCATATTTGGGCTGGATATGGGGGTGCCGGTCAGCCCGGGCGTTTAAGGGACGTTTGAGAGGCCCGTATGGGTCAAAGAAAAGGGACCGGACAGTGACCGGGCGGCCTGCCCGGGCGTTTGAGGCGGGTATAGGGGTCCGGCTGTAGATGCTCTAAGAGCAACCCCAATCTGGTCGAACCAAACCGAGGTTGTTTGTTCGTTCGAGTCAATCAAGTGGACGGGCACGTCCTTCGTCTAAACAAGACCCAAAGAGGGAGAAGAGGAAGGGGACGTGGGACCTCTCAGCCAGGCTATGCAGAGGGATCCGAGGAGTTCGAGCTGCCGATAGGGCACCAAGTTGATATAACAATGGAGGAGGCTGAAAATAACAGAAAAGGGGGAGCGGCACTAGCTAACCCTAAGCACCTTGAAAATAATTCTGTACCGAGTGACGATGATAAAAACCAAGCTTTGATGCTTACTTTCACAGAAACACCGCCGAGTCCTTCGTCTAAACAAGACCCAAAGAGGAATAAGGTGGCTTCGCTAACTGATAGGGGACAAGTAAAGAACTCAACCAACAACAAAAACAATGATGCGCGTTTGGCGAGCTCCTTAGTGGGGTCGCTCCTAGCGCAATGAGTCTTTTAGTTTGGAACTGTCGTGGGGCTGGCAATCCCTCGACAGCTTGTGAACTTCGCGATCTAGCTAAGAAATTTCCCCCCTCTATACTCTGTATTCTTGAAACACAAATAGTGGGACTCGGGTTGAAAATCTAGTAGGTACTTTGGGTTTTAATAAGAGTTTTGATGTAAGTAGTTCTGCGCGTAGTGGAGGCCTTGGAATTTTTTGGAATGATGAAATAAAGCTAGAAGTTCTTGGTTATTCTGAGTATCACATTGATGCAATGGTTGAGGGCTTGACATAAATAAAGCACATGGTCACATTTGTGTACGGGGAAGCTCAAGTCCGGATACGTTATAAAACTTGGAACATGCTAATGAGTATTGTTGGTGATGCTTCCATGCCATGGGCAGACATAGGGGATTTCAACGAGGTATTGCAAGCTCATGAACAGGTTGACATTGGCAGTCGAAGTCAGGCATAGATGGATGCTTTCAGAGATGCACTAGACACATGTGGCCTTTCAGATATTGGTTATACTGTGTCAGACTGGAGTTTTGAAAATAAGGTAACGGGAGGTACGTATAAAAGGGTTTGGCTCGCCCGGTGCATAGCAAATGTGGCATGGTCATTGACTTTCCCTAGAGCAGTGCTTGGTCATAAAACAGTAGCTACTAGCGACAACGTTCCCATCCTGCTGAGTTTACGTGAGCTGCATGCATGTACGGTGGGACCCAGATGCTTTAAATACGAGCTCATGTGGGAGCATGATGAAACACTAAAATCGGTTGTGGACACTGGCTGGAATTTGCATGCGGGCGAATCTGTTCAGGAGCTCCGCGACAAGCTAGGTAACCTGGCAGGAACTTAACATCATGGGACTGCAGCCACTTCGACAATGTCAAGGAGGAGATTTGGCGATTAAAAAACAGACTGGCACTGCTGCGCGTGATCCCAGGTCGATTGGGCCGGACGCACGAAGAAATTAAGGTTCAGGATCGTCTTGTTGAGCTCTATCATCGAGAGGAAATTCTCTGGCGACAGCGGGCGCGAATAGAGTGGTTAATGCATGGGGATAAAAACACGTATTTGTTTCATCTTCGTGCCGCAGGAGGAGAAAGAACCAGATTAAGGCGCTTGAAAAATTGGATGGCCAGCTGACTGAAAGCACACCGAAGATGGAAGAATTAACCACATCTTGTTACAAAAATTTGTACATGTCTGAAGGTGTTCACGACTTGGCGCATGTTTTAGATACAGTACCATGGAAGGTAAGGTATGAGATGGATGAAGCTCCAAATGCACCTTATACACAACTGGAGGTTAAGCAGGTTCTCTTTCAGATGTATCCAATAAAAGCTCTAGGCCTTGATGGTTACCCAGCCCACTTCTTCCAACGCCATTGGGATGTGTGTGGTGATGATGTAACCAAAGTGGTGCTCAAGATCGTTGATGGCTCTGAATCAGCGGAATGTATAAATGAAACTATTTTGGTCCTCATACCAAAGGTAAAAAACCCAACACTTCTCTCCCAGTTTCACCCAATAAGTCTTTGCAACGTTCTCTCCAAGATAGCTTCCAAGGTTATTTCGAACAGGTTGAAGCTAATTTTACCGGAAATTGTCTTAGAGGAACAATCTGCTTTTGTCCCAGGCAGGTTAATAACTGATAATATTATAACAACTTATGAGTGCTTACATTTTATGAAGAGGAACAAGGCAAAGAAGCATCAGCCATGTGCTTTGAAGCTTGACATGATGAAAGCTTATGATAGGGTGGAGTGGTCCTATCTCCAATCCATCATGCTAAAATTGGGCTTCTCGAAGAAGTGGGTTGACGTTGTAATGAGCTTGGTCACGTCCGTCAAATTTTCAGTCTTGTTTAATGGGAAGAGATTAGAAGAGTTCAAGCCTTCACATGGAATCCGGCAAGGGGACCCGATGTCTCCATACTTGTTCTTGCTAGCAGCAAAGGGCCTATCATGCCTCCTCAAATCAAAAAGTGAGTCATCTAACTTGGGTGGGATCTAGGTGGCACCGTCGGCGCCACTAGTGAACCACCCCTTATTCGTCGATAACAACCTGCTGTTCTTCAAGGCAAATGGTATGGGAGCTACCGAGGTGAACCAATTGTTGGACACTTATTGTGGGGCCTTAGGTTAGAGAATCAACTATGCAAAATCATCTATCTTCTTCAGCAAAGGGGTGCCATACAATACCTGCACTAAAATCAAAGGTATTTTGAATGTCCCTAATGAAACTTTGAACAAGAAATATTCGGGTATGCCTTCAGACATAGGGTCCTCGAAGAATGGAGCCTTCAGGTATCTCAGGGACCGATTTGGAGCAAGGTACAAGGTTGGCTTGAAAAAACAATGTCTTTCGCAGGCAAAGAAGTTCTTGTGAAAGCGGTAGCACAAGCAGTCCCCGTTTATTCCATGTCCCGCTTCAAACTCCTAAGAGGCTTATTCGAACATCTCAATATGCTGATCAAGAAGTTTTGGTGGGGGATTAAGGATGGAAATCGCAAACCCCATTGGGTATCCTGGAACGCCATGACACAACCTAAAGGTATGGGAGGTCTGGGTTTCAAAGATTTCAAACTGTTTAATCTAGCTATGCTTGCTAGACAAGCTTGGAGGCTTTTGCAGAATTCAGAATCTTTAAGTGCCCGTATCTTGAAGAGTATCTACTTCCCCACTACAGATATATGGCATGCAACTCTTGGCAGCCACCCTAGCCAGATTTGGAGAGCTATTGTGGAGGGAAGAGATACTTTGAAACATGGATTGATCAAACGGATAGGCCATGGGGAAGATACAAATATATGAAATGATAATTGGCTCCCTCGGGACGACATGATGATGCCATATGGATATAGGTCCCAGGACCCGCCCACACAGGTTTCAGAGTTGATTGATGCAAACATCCGCTACATGGAACATACAACGGCTCCGAGAGGTCTTTTTCCCCTTTGATGCGGTGGTCATCATAGGCATTCCTTTATGCACAATGAATGTCTCTGATTTTTGGAGTTGGAACTTTGAAAAGAATGGCATGTTCACGGTTAAATCTGCCTGTAGAATGCTAGTGCAGACTAGAAACCATCGAGAAGCGTGGCTTGAAGGTTCTCCTGGCTCGTCGGGCACGAATGAAGAAGGGGCGTGGAGATCACTGTGGAAGACTTAGGTGCCAGGAAAAATCCGAATGTTTTGGTGGAGACTTGATACGTCTCCAACGTATCTATAATTTATGAACTATTCATGTCATGTTTACAATTATTCTATATGATTTTGGTATGATTTAATTAGAACTAACCCGAACTAACGTTGTTTTCAGCAGAACTACCGTGGTGTTGTTTTTGTGTAGAAATAAAAGTTCTCGGAATGAGCTCAAAATTTACGGAGAATATTTTTGGAAAATATAAAAAATACTGGAGCCAAGAGTCACCGGAGAGGAAGGCCGAGTAAGCCACAAGACACATGGGTGTGGCCCCCCCTAGGGCGCGCCCCCTGGCTTGTGACTTCCTCGTGGACCACCAGGACTTCTTTCCACCGCCATAAATTCCTATAAATACGGAAACCTCTGAAAATAAACCTAGATCGGGAGTTCCGCCGTTGCAAGCCTCCAGAGCCACGAAAAACCAATCGGGAGCCCGTTCCAGCACCCTGCCGGAGGGGGAAATCATCACTGGAGGCCATCTTCATCATCTCGATGCTCTCCATGACGAGGAGGGAGTAGTACACCCTCGGGGCTGAGGGTATGTACCAGTAGCTATGTGTTTGATCTCTCTCTCTCACTCGTGTTCTTGAGATGGCACGACCTTGATGTACCATGAGATTTATTGATATAGATTGAATCATATGGAGTTTTCCCCTCTCTATCTTCTTGTGATCAATTGAGTTTTCCCTTTGATGTTTTTTATCGGATTGAGTCTTTAGGGATTTTAGAACACTTGATGTATGTCTTGCGATAGGATATCCGTGGTGACAATGGGATGTTCTATTGATTCACTTGATGTATGTTTTGGTGATCAAGTTGCGGGTTCCGTGACCTTGGGAATCTATGCATAGGGTTTGGCACACGTTTTTGTTTTGACTTTCCGGTAGAAACTTTGGGGCACTCTTTGAAGTTCTTTGTGTTGGATTGAACATGATAAATCTGAAATTATGTGATGCATATCGTATAATCAAGCCCATGGGTACTTGTGGTGACATTGGAGTATCTAGGTGACATTAGGGTTTTGGTTGATGTGTATCTTAAGGTGTTATTTTTGTATGAACTCTAGGGCTGTTTGTGACACTTATATAGATAGCTCATACGATTGATCGGAAAAGATAACTTTGAGGTGGTTTCGTACCCTACAATAATTTCTTTGTTAGTTCTTTGCTACTTGTGACTTTGGAGTGAACTCTTTATCGCACGAGAGGTATTTACATATGATTCAACTATGTCAATATTGTTGAGAGAAATTGCACTGGTGAAAGTATGGACCCTAGGCCTTGTTTCCAAGCATTTATATAACGTTTTGCTCGCTGTTTACTATTTGTTACCTTGCTGTTTTTATATTTTTAGAATACAAAAACCTATATCTACCATCCATATTACACTTGTATCACCGTCTCTTCGCCGAACTAGTGCACCTATACATTTTACCATTGTATTGGGTGTGTTGGGGACACAAGAGACTCTTTGTTATTTGGTTGCAGGTTTTTTTGAGAGAGACCAATCTTCATCCTACACCTCCCATGGATTGATAAACCTTAGGTCATCCACTTGAGGGAAAATTGCCGCTGTCCTACAAAACTATGCACTTGGACGCCCAACACGAATCTACAAGAATAAGGTTGTGTAGTAGACATCAGGACTTGCAAAACAATCACTCCCGACTGAAGATTTGAGGGAACATATACATATGTCCACATTGATCTCGTGCGGTCTTTGGGGCTCATCAGATTCCTGGAGGCATTCTTTGCCAGAGTGCACGACGTCAAGGTGCTCATGGTCATTGGTAGATGAAGAACCAAGCCAACGGTTAGCTGCTACGATAGAAGCAAATACCCGACAGTGGCTTTTCGCATTGCAGGAATCGTTATCACATGACCAGTTTGTCAAGATGGTGGTAACACTATGGGATATATGGTCGTCCCGGCGTAAAGCTATCCATGAAGGGATCTTCCAGTCTCCGGCCAGCTTGCATCAGTTCGTGTGCAGGTTTATCTTGGAGCTAGATGTTCTCCAAGGAACAAGAGCGCCTCAAGGCATAGTCGCGACCCCAGTGAACGCTCGAGCCTGCCTTCCTAAGGCACCTCTTCAAGGACATGCAAAGATCCATGTTGATGCAGCAATCCGACCGGGTAGGGGAGGCGCGGCTTCGGCTATCCACAGAGACAACACAGGTAACTACATTGGCAGCTCCTCAATCGTAATTGCAGGCGTATGTGACCGTCTGTCTCGCGAAGCAATTGCCCTTCGAGAACCTCTCTTGCTAGCCCAAGATCTACAACTTCAGAATATATGCATAGCGTCTGATTCAAAGCAAGTGGTTGAAGGCATTATGCATGGCAACCATGGAAGAATCGGGGCTATCATCAAGGAGATAAGACTAGAGCTTCTACTCATATATGTAAATTTTCTTTTGAAGGTCGCGCAGCAATTGTTGACGCACATAGCTTAGCTAGATCTTCTGTTTCGCTCGTTCCAGGACGCCATGTTTGGTTTGGCCAACCACATGACCCAAACAGTGTCCCACATTCTATGGTCTTTGAGTAATAAACTTCAGCCTTAACCTTAAAAAAAGTGGATGAACGTGTCCGGTTTTTTATTTGATTTGGTTGGTGCATTCCAACAGGAGATAGACTTAAATTTGCCCATGTCTAAGAAAACAATAAATATGTGGCAAAGATAAACATAATAAAAAATACAATTAAACATAAGCGCCTAGTCAACTATCGGCCAAAGTCCACTTAAAACATAATTAAACATTAATTCAAATCTAAAAAGTCACCCGCCTGCCCGTTGCCATAGACTGTTGAAAATATGCCCTAGAGGCAATAAATAAAGTGTTTATTATTAAATTTCCTTGTTCATGATAATCTCTTATTATCATGCTATAATTGTATTGATTGGAAACACATTACATGTGTCGGTAAATAGACAACACTCTGTCCCTAGTATGCCTCTAGTGAACTAGCTCATTGATCAAAGATGGTCAAGGTTTTCTAGCCATTGACATGTGATGTCATTTGATAACGGGATCACATTATTAGGAGAATGATGTGATGGACAAGACCCAAACTACAAATGTAGCATATGATCGTATTAGTTTATTGCTACTGTTTTCTGCATGTCAAGTATATGTTCCTATGACCATGAGATCATGCAACTCACGAACATCGGAGGAGTGCCTTGTGTGTATCAAACGTCACAATGTAACTGGGTGACTATAAAGGTGCTCTACAGTTATCTCCGAGGGTGTCTGTTGAGTTGACATGGATCAAGACTGGGATTTGTTACTCCGTATGACGGAGAGGTATCTCAGGGCCCACTCGGTAATGCAACATCACAATAAGCCTTGCAAACAATGTGACTAAGTGTTAGTTGCGGGATCTTGTATTACAGAACGAGTAAAGAGACTTGCCGTTAACGAGGTTGAACTAGGTATGGAGATACCGATGATCGAATCTCGGGCAAGTAACATACCGAAGAACAACGAGAACATCATATGGGATTAACTGAATCCTTGACATAGAGGTTCGACCAATAAAGATCTTCGTATAATATGTAGGAACCAATATGGGCATCCAGGTCCCGCTATTGGTTATTGACCATAGAGGTGTCTCGGTCATGTCTACATAGTTCTTGAACCCGCAGGGGGGTCTGCACACTTAAGGTTCGGTGACGTTTCGGTAGTATAGAGTTATGCATGGTGGTGACCGAAGGTTTTTCAGAGTCCTGGATGGGATCCCGGACATCACGAGGAGCTCCATAATGGTCCGGAGGTAAATATTGATATATAGGAAGTCCTATTTTGGTCGCCGGAAAAGTTTCGGGCTCATCGATAGTGTACCGGGAGTGCCGGTAGTGTACCGGGAGACCATCGGGAGGGGTATTTCGACCCAAGAGGCTAAATGAGCTGTGGGAGGATGAATACCAGCCCTTATTGGGCTGGTGGAAGTCCCACACAAGTCCCATGTAGTTGGGAAGAAAATCCCAAAAGGAAAAAGGTGGAAAAAGGCAAAAAAGGCTAAATTAGGAACGAGTCCTAATCCTACTAGGAGTGGAGGAGGAGGATTCCTCCCTCCTGGTTCGGCTGAGCCTCCTTGGCTTGGAAGCCAATGTAGCCTCCTATCCTCCTATCCTCCTATATATACTAGAGGGTTTTAGGGTTTTTGCACAAGATTTTCAGCCACGGGCAACCCTACCCTCTAGTCCATAGTTTCTCCTCTAGATCGGATTTCTACAGTGTTTAGGCGAAGCCCTGCCGGAATAGCTCCACCATCGTCACCGGAGCGCCGTCATGCTGCCGGAGAACTCTCCTACCTCTCCGCTCCCTCTTTCTGGTTCAAGAAGGTGGAGATCGTCATCAAGCTGTACATGTGCTGAACGCGGAGGTGCCGTTCGTTTGGTGCTTGATCGGGACGGATCGTGAGGACGGTTCGTGATTGGATCGCGGGATGCTCGGCGATTTGGATCACGAAGACATTCGACTACACCAACCGCGTTTCTTAACGCTTCCCGCTTAGGGATCTACATAGGTACGTAGATCCACTCTCCCTCTCGTAGATGCTCATCACCATGGATAGATGTGCGTGTGCGTAGAATTTTTTTGTTTCCCATGCAACGTTCCCCAACAGTGGCATCATGAGCTAGGTCTATGTGTAGATGAGATCGCGTGTACAACACAAAGAGTTTGTGGGCCTTGATGCTTAGATTTCTTCCTCCCTTGGCCGTGTGTTGGTTCAGCGGTATTATGGGATGAAGCGGCCCGGACCAACCTTACTCGTACGCTTACGAGAGACGGGTTCCATCGACTGACGTGTAACTTTGTTGCACAAAGATGGCCTGCGAGTGATAGTCTCTCCTACTTTAGTTGGATCGGATTCGACAAAGGCGGTCCTTGAGAAGGTTGAAAAGCAACTTATGTATCACCGTTTTAGTTTTGCATAGGCGAGAATCGTTCTTGCTAGATACCCGTAGCAGCCACATAAAATTTGCAACAACAATTAGAGGACGTCTAACTTGTTTTTGCAGGGTATGTTGTGATATGATATGGCCAATTACATGATGAGATATATGTGATGTATGAGATGATCATCTATTGTATAGAATTTCACGACTTGCATGTCGATGAGTACGGCAACCGGCAGGAGCCATAGGGTTGTCTTTAATAATTGTATGACCTATGTGTCAATCATTAAGCACAAGTTCCTTGCCATATTATGTCACTTATGATTTGCATGTGATGTTAATCCTTTTATGCACCTTGTTTTGCTTAGGACGACGGTAGCATTATAAGGTGATCCCTCACTTAAATTTCAAGATGAATTGTGTTCTCCCCGAGTGTGCACCGTTGCGAAAGTTCCTCGTGTTGAGACACCACATGATGATCGGGAGTGATAGACTCTACGTTCACATACAACGGGTGCAAGCCAGTGTTGCACATGCAGAACACTCGGGTTAAACTTGACGGGCCTAGCATGTACAAACATGGCCTCGGAACACAAGAGACCGAAAGGTCGAACATGAGTCATATAGTAGATATGATCAACATGATGATGTTCACCATTGAAACCATCTCAACTCACATGATGATCGGACTTGAGTTGGTGAATTTGGATCATGTGACACTCAGATAACCTGAGGGATGTCAATTTGAATGGGAGATTTAGTAAATTTGATTAAATAAAACTCATTATCTTGAACAATAGTCTAAGTAACCTTTGCATATTTATGTTGTAGATCAATGGCTCGCGCAGTAGCACCCCTGAATTTTAATGCGTTCCTAGAGAAAGCTAAGTTGAAAGATGATGGAAGTAACTTTGTTGACTGGGCCCATAATCTTAGGATTATCCTCACGGCTTCCCAGAAATCATATGTCCTTGATGCACCACTTGGTGACCAACCAGAAGACGTGTCATCTGAAGACATTAAGAACGCTTGGGAGGCATGTTCCGGAGATTACTCAATAGTTCAGTGTGCAATATTGTATGGCTTAGAGCCGGGACTTCAAAGACGTTTTGAATGTCATGGAGCATATGAGATGTTCCAGGAGTTGAAGTTTATCTTTCAGAAGAATGCCCAAATCGAGAGGTATGAGACCTTCGATAATTTCTATGCTTGCAAGATGGAGGAGAACGGATCTATCAGTGAACATATACTCAGAATGTCTGTGTATTCGACTCATCTAGCGGAGTTGGGAATTGCCATTCCGCCAGAGGCGATCACTGACAAAGTTCTTCAATCACTGCCACCTAGTTACAAGAGCTTTGTGATGAACTATAACATGCACGGGATGAACAAGTCAGTCGCCGAGCTGTTTGCGGTGCTAAAAGTTGTTGAGTCTGAAATCCAGAAAGAACATCAAGTGTTGATGGTCAATAAAACCACTAGTTTCAATAAGAATGGCAAGGGCAAGGGCAAGAAGGGTAAAACCAAGAAGGATGGCAAAGTAGTTGCTACTCCTGTAAGGATGCCCACGCGTGGACCCATGCCAGAAATTGAGTGCTTTCATTGCAAGGGAACTGGTCACTAGAAGCGGAACTTTCCCAAGTACCTGGCTAACAAGAAGGTGGCCAACAACAAACAAGGTATATATGATATACATGTTATTGATGTGTACCTTGTAGTGCCTGTGTATTTGATACCGATTCGGTTGCTCACATTTGCAACTCAAAACAGGAACTATGGAATAGACGAAGGCTGGCAAAGGATGAAGTGACGATGCGCGTGGGAAATGGTTCCAAGGTTGATGTGATCGCCGTCGGCACTCTCTTTCTTCGATTACCATCGGGATTAGTGATGAACCTGAATAATTGTTATTTAGTGCCTGCGTTAAGCATGGACATTATATCTGTATCTTGTTTATTGTGAGACGATTACTCATTTAAATCAGAGAATAAAGGTTGTTCTATTTATATGAGTAATATCTTTTATGGTCATGCACCCAATGTGAGGGGTTTATTCATATTTAATCTTGATAGTGATGACACACATGTTCATAACATTGATACCAAAAGATGTAGAGTTGATAATGATAGTACCACTTTCTTGTCGCACTGCCGTTTAGGTCATATTGGTGTAAAACGCATGAGGAAGCTCCATGCTGATGGACTTTTGGAGTCACTTGATTTTGAATCACTTGACACATGTGAACCATGCCTCATGGGAAAGATGACTAAAACGTCGTTCTCTGGAACAATGGAACGATCGAGTGACTTGTTGGAAATCATACATACTGATGTGTGCGGTCCAATGAATGTTACAACGCATGGTGGATATCGTTATTTTCTCACCTTCACTGATGACTTAAGTAGATATGGATATATTTACTTAATGAAACACAAGTCTGGTACGTTTGAAAAGTTCAAGCAATTTCAGAGTGAAGTTGAGAATCATCGTAACAAGAAGATTAAATTCCTGCGATCTGATCGAGGAGGTGAATATCTGAGTTATGAGTTTAGCAGTCACTTAAGACAGTGTGAAATTGTTTCACAGTTGACACCGCCTGGAACACCACAGCGTAATGGTGTGTCCGAATGTCGTAATCGAATCTTATTAGATATGGTGCGTTCTATGATGTCTCTTGCCGGTTTGCCACTATCGTTTTGGGGTTATGCATTAGAGACATCTGCATTCACTTTAAATAGGGCACCATCAAAATCTGTTGAGACAACTCCATATGAACTATGGTTTGGCAAGAGGCCAAAGTTGTCATTTCTTAAAGTTTGGGGATGTGATGCTTATGTCAAAAAGCTTCAGCCTGAAAAGCTGGAACCCAAAGCGGAGAAATGCGTCTTCATAGGATACCCAAAAGAGACAGTTGGGTATACCTTCTATCTCAGATCCGTAGGCAAAGTGTTTGTCTCTAAGAACGGAACATTTCTTGAGAAAGAGTTTCTCTCGAAAGAATTGAGTGGGCGGAAAATAGAGCTTGATGAGGTTATTGAACCTTTACTTCAACCAGAAAGTAGCACAACGCAGAAAGATGTTTCTGTGGAACCTACGACAGTAGAAGAGAAAGTTAATGATGATGATCATGAAGCTTCAGATCAAGCTACTATTGAACCTCGTATGTCGACAAGGGTGCGTACTGCTCCTGAGTGGTACGGCAACCCTATCTTGGTGGTCATGTTGTTCGACAACAATGAACCTACGAGCTATGGAGGAGCGGTGATGGGCCCGGATTCCGAGAAATGGTTAGAGGCCATGAAATCTGAAATGGGATCCATGTATGAAAACAAAGTATGAACTTTGAAAGTTTTACCTGAAGGGCGAAAGGCTATTCAGAACAAATGGATCTTTAAGAAGAAGACGGACGCGGACGGTAATGTCACCGTCTATAAAGCTCGACTCTTGGCAAAGGGTTTTTCACAAGTTCAAGGAGTTGACTAAGATGAGACCTTCTCACCCGTAGCGATGCTTAAGTCTGTCAGAAATCATGTTGGCAATAGCAGCTTATTTCGACTATGAAATTTGGCAGATGGATGTCAAAACAGCGTTCCTCAATGGTTTCCTAGAGGAAGAGTTGTATATGATGCAACCAGAAGGATTTGTCAATCCAGAGAATGCTGACAAAGTTTGCAAACTCCAGCGATCCATTTATGGGCTGGTGCAAGAATCTCGGAGTTGGAATAAGTGCTTTGATGAGGTGATCAAAGCGTTTGGGATTATACAAATTTATGGAGAAGCTTGTATTTACAAGAAAGTGAGTGGGAGCTCTATAGCTTTTCTAATATTATATGTGGATGACATATTGCAGATTGGAAACAGTATCGAAATGCTGGTGTAACATCCCAAAATTTGTTTTTGGAATGTTATGATATAGCTATGCATCTATCATCATCATTGCTTGATTTTATGTGTTAGTTGAAATGCTTTTTCTGACTTTCTGAAAGCTCTTTCTACTTTGCCCTATGTTGCTTTTACCTATTGGAAATTTTGGTTAAAAGTTCAAATAAGAGAGGAGGAACTTGAAACTCCACACCAGGGACTAATTGGTGGTTTATTTGAAAAATAATAACCAGGGGTTATTTTGAAAATATTTGCAAAAAGGGTTTAAAAACAATTAGGCAATTTCTGAAAATATTATTTTTTTCAGAATGTTCAAATGACAGAATAGAAATGTTCATTAAATAGCATTTATTATTATGTTAATTTTGATATATAATACCCCTATATTTAGAGACGATTTGAATGCTTTAAAAGCGTTTGAATGTCTCTGGAAAATTATTAAAAAGAAACGGTAACCGTTTCCGGTATTAAACGGGCCGGCCCACGACAGTTACTCGCGAATTAATTAGAATCCGGCCGACCGAGCGCGTTAACGCGTGCTCTCTCTCACTGACGCTGGGTCCCACGCCGACCGACTGTTGCCCCGAACGGTCGTCTCCTTCCCCGCGAGCGCCGGACCGGATCTCGCCGGCCGTTACCTCCCCTCGCCGGATCTCTCTCCCCATTACTCCCCCGCATCTCCCCGCACCCCTATAAAGAGCCCCACTCCCCGCATCCATTTCCCCCCGAGTCCCCCTTTTCTCTCTCGCCGAGGCGCTGTCAATTGCTCGCCGGAGCTACTCCTCCACCGGAGCTCGCCGTCGAGCGTAGCCACCGTCTCCGTCCACCGTTCGCCCCACCGTCGCCACCAATCGACTCCGGAGAACCGTCGCCGTCGCCCGGACCACTTCCCCGTCCTCCCCGACCACCGGAGCGCCTCGCCGTCGTCCTCGCCGCTTTCGGATCGCCGGAGAAACCCCGACGCCGGCAACTCTCCCCCCGTAAGCTCCCTCGACCATCGGATCCCGAATCAACGACCATGATTAGAACGGATTAAATCCGAACCGGTATCCTCTTCCGATCGGTCGCCCGCTCGAAATCACCTACCGCACGCGCTCGCTAGCCAATAACATCGTGCCACGTAGCCCCCCTGGCCGTTGCAATTTATTTTCTTTTTCAGTTTTGTTTTAATTAACAGAATGTTTTTAAATTTTGTTTTAGCTATATCTTTTTATCTATTTAGTGTTTTGAGTTGATTCTTTTTGCAATAGCTCAAATTTTTCATGTAGTTTCACACTGTACTTTTAAATTTCAAATTTGAACTATAAAATTTGAATTTAATCAAATTTGCTCAAAACCTTCAAATCTGAATAACTAGAGTTTGAAAATAGATTTTTATATGAATCTTTTTGCTACTGTTTGGTATTAGTTAGGACTACCTTCATGTTTAGTTTGAGGATTTTCAGGATATATTTGATTAATGTTTTAACCAAAAACAGAATCTGCTTAGTATTATAATATAGTTTTATAAACTCAATTTTGATTAGTTTGGTTTAGAACTAGTTTTATTTGTTTATTAGGCTCTGTTAGTAAACATTTAGTGTTTTTCACTCACTGTTAATAAAAATATAAATTTTGCTTAGTTTAATTTAACATAGGAATCACAACTTCTTTTCAAATAGGCATAATTTGATTAAAACAACTAACTAGTAATAGTTTTGTTTTCAACAAAGTTTTACATAGTTTAATTCTGTTTTCCTAAAACAAGTTTATTTGTAAATTATTTTCTGTCAAGAACATGTTTTGCTAATAAATAATAAGTTTAGTTTTTTTTCATTCTTTTGTTAATATAACTATAGTTGATTCATATAGTGTTTATCACAAACTTGCATAAACTCTACTAAAGTTTTCCCAACAAACTTAGATTGATTTTGTTTTGTTTAATAGTAAAATATTCTATTGTTGCCTTGCTGTCAACAATTGTCTTGTTATTTCAAAATAGTTTTATTATGTAGTAGTGTTTTCACCATCTCCTTTGGAAAACAAAACTTTGTGTGTTTTACTTGCTAGAGACTTTTATGCATTGTTTTGTCTTGATTGTTTACTAGTTCTTGGTTGATGTTTGTGAGTTACAATATTTTGTTGTATGCTTATTGAGTGCTTGTTTGCTTCGTTAGATTATCCGGAGTGCGAAGCTTGTTTCTTAGAGTCACTCACGTACGAAGATCATCAATCAGGCAAGTCACCTTGATCATGTTTTACCCATGTTTTATATGCATTAGTTCTACCATCTCCCCAAATTGCATGCAAGATAGGTTAGTTGGAAACTTGGTTATATTGTAGTAGTATCATGTGGTAGGTACCCCTCCTCAACCCTCTTTGACAACTTTGGCCCCGGGAAACGTTGTTTTACTTTTGCTATGCTATTAGTAGACGGGGTTGGTTGTGTGATTCATGAGAGTTGAGAGAGTTCATAATTTCAAGACCTACATAATGATCAAGATTTCAAGACTCCAAGTTTTCAACATACCTCTGGGTGGATGATGGTTGAACGGCGCCATGGAGAAACCAGTGGTTAGCCTAGGTGATGCTGGAGATGGCCAGTATTCATGCGGAAAGATCCACCCAGGCACAAAGAGATGGATGGATGCTTCAAAACCCAAGGCTTACCTGCACAGCCACAAGTCATTATGGGCTCTGGCTTGGTCGGATATCGTGGTGACCCTGGACAGGCGGTGCTACGAGAGGTAGAAGAACGGTAGGAAAGGATGGGCACCGTCAGAGTCGCAGGGAAACCCTTTGGAAGACCATGTTTTGGTCATCCGTTTCTCAAACACCCTGAAGTGTGAGAAATCAAACGGAGGCGACCTCTTGTGGGGAACGTGTGCAAAACTCTGCAGAGTGTACTAAACCTAATCGATTAGCCGTGTCCACGGTCATGGACGACTTGAGCCAAAGGAATTGGGACTTTCCAGAAACCTCAACACAATTAATATGATGATGTGGGTATTTAATCATTTTGGGTATGAGAATTGGTTGGTGGAACCATCTCATTAATCAACCAACTTAGTAAAATTTTGCTTAAACCCTTTTTGATGTAGGAAAAACTTGGCTTTACGCAAAAACTTACCACCCCACCTGCCATATATGCATATAGACTAGATGACTATCTTTTCACTCTTCTCTTGTGACTTTGCCGGCATATTCCATATGCTGACCTACACGGCTGCAACATATCATGTTGCAGAATACTTTTCCGACCAGGAGTGAGGACACGTTCTATGCTCAGTGAGATGCCCTTGGAGTCGGATGGACGCACCTACCTTCGACGCTTCCAGAAGATTTAGATATTCTCATGAGTTGGCCTTTGGCCACTTTATTGTAATCTTTATTGTAATAAAGGACTCGATATGAGATTTCGATTAATATAATGCTGTGTGATTTCCCTTTGATATATACATTGATGTACCGTGTGTGTACCAGCATGATCTTGGGATGGTACGGAAACACCGGAGACTTGACCTTTCAGGTCGGGTCGCTACAGCTGGAAAGCGTGAAGGAATATTTGAACAAGAGTTTTTCAATGAAGGACCTAGGAGAAGCTGCTTTCATATTAGGCATAAAGATCTATAAAGATAGATCGAGACGCTTAATAGCACTTTCACAGAGCACATACCTGGATAAAGTTTTTAAGAAGTTCAAAATGGATCAAGCCAAGAAGGGGTTCTTGCCTGTATTAGAAGGTGTAAAGTTGAGTAAGACTCAATTCCCAGTGACTGCAGAAGATAGAGAAAAGATGAGTGTCATCCCCTATGCTTTAGCCATAGGCTCTATAGTGTATGCAATGCTGTGCGCAAGACCTGATGTCAGCCTTGCCATAAGTATGGCTGGAAGGTTTCAAAGTGATCCTGGAATGGAGCACTGGACAACGGTCAAGAATATCCTTAAGTACCTGAATAGGACTAAGGAAATGTTTCTCATTTATGGAGGTGATGAAGAGCTCATCATAAAGGGTTACGTCGATGCAAGCTTTGACACTGATCCGGATGACTCTAAGTCACAAACCGGATACATATTTATTCTCAACGGGGGAGCTGTAAGCTGGTGCAGTTCCAAGCAAAACGTGGTATCTGATTCTACGTGCGAAGCGGAGTACATCACATCCTCGGAGGCGGCGAAGGAAGGTGTCTGGATGAAGCAGTTCATGACAGATCTTGGAGTAGTGCCCAGTGCACTGAATCCAATGAACCCGTTCTGTGACAACACTGGTGCCATTGCTCTGGCCAAGGAACCAAGGTTTCACAAGAGGACCAGACACATAAAGCGACGCTTCAACTCCATCCGCGATTACATCGAGGAGAAGGACATAAATATTTGCAAAGTGCACACAGATCTGAATGTTGCAGACCTGTTGACTAACCTCTTCCAAGGGCTAAACATTATCAACACCAGAGCTGCATGGGTGTTCGATTCATTACAATGTAAATCACATAGTGATGTGAGCTAGATTATTGACTCTAGTTCAAGGGGGAGACTGTTGGGAATACGCCCTAGAGGAAATAAATAAAGTGTTTATTATTATATTTCCTTGTTCATGATAATTGTTTATTATCCATGCTATAATTGTATTGATTGGAAACA
Source organism: Hordeum marinum (assembly GCA_022496015.1). Classification (NCBI taxonomy): domain Eukaryota; kingdom Viridiplantae; phylum Streptophyta; class Magnoliopsida; order Poales; family Poaceae; genus Hordeum; species Hordeum marinum. Next base: position 27,144,918 of record CM039676.1, read on the forward strand.
CATTACATGTGTGGGTAAATAGACAACACTCTGTCCCTAGTATGCCTCTAGTGAACTAGCTCGTTGATCAAATATGGTCAAGGTTTCCTAGCCATTGACATGTGATGTCATTAGATAATAGGATCACATCATTAGGAGAATGATGTGATGGACAAGACCCAAACTACAAACGTAGCATATGATCGTATCAGTTTAGTGCTACTGTTTTCTGCATGTCAAGTATATGTTCCTATGACCATGAGATCATGCAACTCACGAACATTGGAGGAGTGCCTTGTGTGTATCAAACGTCACAATGTAACTGGGTGACTATAAAGGTGCTCTACAGGTATCTCCGAGGGTGTCTGTTGAGTTGACATGTTTCAAGACTGGGATTTGTTACTCCGTGTGACGGAGAGGTATCTCAGGGCCCACTCGATAATACAACATCACAATAAGCCTTGCAAGCAATGTGACTAATTTTTAGTTGCGGGATCTTGTATTACAGAACGATTAAAGAGACTTGCCAGTAACGAGGTTGAACTAGGTATGAAGATACCGACGATCGAATCTCGGGCAAGTAACATACCGAAGAACAAAGGGAACATCATACGAGATTAAGTGAATCCTTGACATAGAGGTTGGACCGATAAAGATCTTCGTAGAATATGTAGGAACCAATATGGGCATCGAGGTCCCGCTATTGGTTATTGACCGTAGAGGTGTCTCGGTCATGTCTACATAGTTCTCGAACCCGCAAGGTCTGCACACTTAAGGTTCAGTGACGTTTTGGTAGTATAGAGTTATGCATGGTGGTGACCGAAGGTTGTTCGGAGTCCCGAATGGGATCCAGGATGTCACGAGGAACTCCAGAATGGTCCAGAGGTAAAGACTGATATATAGGAAGTCCTATTTTGGTCGCCGGAAAAGTTTCGGGCTCATCGGTAGTGTACTAGGAGTGCTGGTAGTGTACCGGGAGACCATCGGGAGGGGTATTTCGACCCAAGAGGCTACAATGGCTGTGGGAGGATGAATACCAGCCCTTTGTGGGATGGTGGAAGTCCCACACAAGGCCCATGCAGTTGGGAAGAAAATCCCAAAAGAAAAAAGGTGGAAAAAGGCAAAAAAGGCTAAATTAGGAACGAGTCCTAATCCTACTAGGAGTGGAGGAGGAGGATTCCTCCCTCCTGGTTCGGCCGAACCTCCTTGGCTTGGAAGCCAAGGCTGCCTCCTCTCCTGCTCTCCTCGTATATATACTAGAGGGTTTTAGGGTTTTTGCACAAGATTTTCAGCCACGTGCAACCCTACCCTCTAGTCCATAGTTTCTCCTCTAGATCGGATTTCTACGGTGCTTAGGCGAAGCCCTACCGGAATAGCTCCACCACCATCACTAGAGCACCGTCACGCTGCCGGAGAAATCTCCTACCTCTCTGCTCCCTCTTGCTGGATCAAGAAGGTGGAGATCGTCATCAAGCTGTACGTGTGCTGAACGCGGAGATGCCGTCCGTTTGGTGCTTGATCGGGACGGATCGTGAGGACGGTTCGTGATTGGATCGCGGGACGCTCGGTGATTTGGATCGCAAAGACGTTTGACTACACCAACCGCGTTTCTTAACGCTTCCCGCTTAGCGATCTACAAGGGTACATAGATCCACTCTCCCTCTCGTAGATGCTCATCACCATGGATAGATCTGCATGTGCGTAGGAATTTTTTTGTTTCCCATGCAACGTTCCCCAACATAGATGCCCGCCTTGTCTTTGTCGTTGATATCAACATCATCCTCGGTGATGTCGATGAAGGCGGGAGGTGGTCCAGACCACCCGAATGCAGCCTGGTAAGCTTCTAGGGTAGCCTCCTCTAGTGTCTGATGTGGCAGTGTCAGTGCGGCAAGCCGGGCACGCTCCTCCTGTTGTGGGATCACTAGAAGGGATGTCTAGAGAGGGGGTCAATAGACTACTTGACAAGATAAAAATCCAGCCTTTTCCCAATTTTATTAGTTGGTAGATGTTAGCAATTCTAACAAGTCTAGTGCACCCTACAGATGCGAATCAACGAGTATAGCAGCGGAAAGTAAAGACAAGCACATGCAAGAAAGAGTAGAGGTAGGGAGATCAAATTCAATTGGAGACGCAAAGATTCTTCCCGTGGTTTCGATAGGTGGTGATATCATACATCCACGCTGATGGAGACTTTAACCCATAGAGGGTAGTGGTCATGACAATCCATGGAGGGATCCACCCAAAAGGCTCGACGAAGTAGAAACCTCGCCTATTCCACCATGGCTTCCGTCCACGAAGGACTATCCTCACTATGGGTAGATCTTCAGGAAGTAGGCGATCTCCTAGCCCATGAAAACTTCTTGTTTCAACTCCCAGACAAACAAGGAGGCTCCCAAGCTAGACCTAACAAATCTAGGAGACACCACAGTCCAAAAGGTAATAGATGTGGTAGTATGACGAACTCCTTTCTCTTGTGATTCAAAAGATAGTCTCCCCAGTCACTCAATCACTCTATCATAGATTTGGCTTGGTAGAAAAGGTTGATCGGGTGGACAACAACTTGGGGAGGCTAGAAATCAAGATTCATATGGATGGAATCGAATGTCTTGATATCAACACATGAGTAGATGGCTCTCTCTCTGTAAATGGATGGGGCAAGTGTAGATTTGTTCTGAGTGCTTCCTCTATGAGTGAGAGGTGGTGTAGGGGTATATATAGGCATCTCCAAAAAATCCAACCGTTACAACTGTCGGATTTCGGGCTCTGCGAAACCCTGAAGGTTCAAACCCAGGGGCGTGTGCGAAGGTCCCCTGTAGCCTCTCCATACCTAGCTCACTACTCGATGGTTACCACGGCAAGCTCACACGATGACGAGGAAGAGGATGAACACGATAGTTTACCCAGGTTTGGGCCATTGTGAAGCATAATACCCTACTCCTGCTTTGGTGGATTGCCTCTTGGGTAGGTGTGGTGGATGAACAAGTATAGTGGTTTCGAGCGTCGCGAGGGTGCTCAACTGGCGTTCTTGGCTCTCTGCCTTGTCTCGTGGTTCGTCGAGTGGCTAAGTCTTGGATCGGCCCCCCTCTACGGTGTGACCTAGCCTCTATATATATCAGTGGCTTGGGTCCTCTTCCCTTATCAAAATGGCAGGAAGGGATCCCACAACGGCCAAATTTGAAGGGGACAGGACTATGCCTGCACACTGTCTAAAGGTGCTATTTGCCCGCAAAGTAGATGTTGATGATGACGTGGTGGGATCCGCGATGACATCCTCCCTGCGGGGCTCATGGTCGTGTTCTTGTTGGACTGGTGATACGTCTCCAGTATATATATAATTTTTTGATGATGTCATGCTATTATATTATCTGTTTTGGATGTTTTATATGTATTAACATGCTATTTTATATTATTTTTGGGACCACCTATTAATATAGAGCCAAGTGCTAGTTTCTGTTTTTTCCTTGTTTTTGATTTTTGCAGATATGGAAACTTAAACGGAGTCCAAACGGAATAAAACCTTCGGAAGGATTTCTTCTGGAAGGAAACAAGTCGATCAAGCTTGGAGTGCACGTCAGGGGAGGTGCCAGGGCGCCACAAGCCTGCTAGGCGCGACCCCCCTGGCCGCACCTAGCAGGCTTGTCACCTCCTGGCTAGTCTCCTAACCCTAATTATTGGCCTGTAAATACCCAAATATTCCTGCAACATCAAAAAGAGAAACGCAAATACTTTTCCGCCACCGGAAGCCTCCGTTCCCGAGAGATCCAATCTTGGAGCCTTTTCCGGTAATCTGCCGGAGGGGGTTTCGATCACGGAGGGCATTTACATCAACTCGATAGCCCCTTCGATGATGCGTGAGTAGTCCACCACAGACCTACGGGTCCATAGCTAGTAGCTAGATGGCTTATTCTCTCTCTTTGATCTTCAATACCATGTTCTTCATGATCTTCATGGAGATCTATGAGATGTAATCCTCTTTTGTGGTGTGTTTGTCAAGATCCGATGAATTGTGAGTTTATGTTCAGATTAACAATGAATATTATTTGAATCTCCTCTGCATTCTTATTTGCATGATTTCATATCCTTGCAAGTCTCTTCGAGTTATTGGGTTTGGTTTGGCCAACTAGATTGGTAATTCTTGCAATAGGATAAGTGCTTAGTTTTGGGTTCAATCTTGTGGTGTCCTCACCCAGTGACATAGTAGGGGTAGCGAGGCACATATTGTATTGTTGCCATCAAGGGTAACAAGATGGGCTTTTCATCATATTGCTTGAGTTTATCCCTCTACATCATGTCATCTTTCTTAATGTGTTACTCTGTTCTTCATGAACTTAATACTCTAGATGCAGGCAGGAGTCGGTCGATGTGTGGAGTAATAGTAGTAGATGCAGAATCGTTTCGGTCTACTTGTCACGGACGTGATGCCTATATGAATGATCAATGCCTTGGATAACTACATGATTATTCGCTTTTCTATCAATTGCTTGACATTAATTTGTTTACCCACCATGATATTTGCCTTCAAGAGAGAAGCCTCTAGTGAAACCTATGCCCCCCCGGGTCTATTTTCCATGATATACTTTCAGATATATAAACCAAAAAACCCAAAAATATCTTGCTGCATTTTATTAACCTTCCACTTTCCGCACTCGTTTACATCTATCTCTTTCAGATATAATCCTTGCAAATAACCGTGTAGGGATTGACAACCCCTTTATAGCATTGGGTGAAAGAGTTTGATTGTTTGTGTAGGTGCATCCATTGGTAACTTGCTCGTTCCTCCTAAAAGATTGATACCTTGATTCTCAAAAACTGAGGGAAATACTTATCTACTTCGCTGCATCACCCTTTCCTCTTCAAGGGAAAACCAACGCAAGCTGAAGAGTTAGCAAGAAGGATTTCTAGCGCCGTTGCCGGTGAGGATACACATAAAGACTACCAAGTACCCATCACAAACTCATCTCTTGCATTTACATTATTTTCCATTTGCCTCTCGTTTTCCTCTCCCCACTTCTAGAATGATTTTCAGAAAATACCAAAAAGATTTGCCATTTTATTCACCCTTCTTTCATTTGCCTTTCGTTTGGTTGTGTGCTTGATTGCTTGATTTGTCATGATGTCTGAGAATACCAAGTTATGTGACTTTTCCAATACTAATAATAATGATTTTATTAGTACTCCTATTGCTCCCGCCACTAGTGCGGAATCTTTTGAAATCAATGCTGCCTTGCTAAATCTTGTTGTGAAATAACAATTTTCCGGCCTTCCTAGTGAAGATGCCGCATCCCATGTAAATAATTTTATTGAGTTGTGTGATATGCAAAAGAAGAAATATGTGGATAATGATATTGTTAAATTGAAGCTATTTCTGTTCTCACTACGAGATCGTGCTAAAACTTGGTTTTCATCTTTGCCTAAAAATAGTATTGATTCATGGAATAAGTGTAAAGATGCTTTTATTTCCATGTACTTTCCGCCCGCTAAGATCATCTCTCTTAGGAACGATATAATGAATTTTAAGCAACTTGATCATGAGCATGTTGCACAATCTTGGGAGAGGATGGAATTACTGATTAGGAATTGTCCCATGCATGGTTTGAGTTTATGGATGATTATACAAATTTTCTATGCGGGCTTGAATTTTGCATCTAGAAAACTTTTAGATTCTGCCGCGGGTGGTACTTTTATGGAAATCATGTTAGGAGAAGCTACTAAACTCCTAGATAATATCATGGCAAACTACTCTCAATGGCATACCGAAAGATCTCCTACTAGTAAAAAAGTGCATGCTATTCAAGAAATAAATACTTTGAGTGAAAAGATGGATGAATTGATGAAATTGTTTGCCAGTAAGAGTTCTCCTATTGATCCTAATGATATGCCTTTGTCTTCTTTGATTGTAAATAATAATGAATCTATGGATGTGAATTTTCTTGGTAGGAATAATTTTGGTAACAATGCATATAGAGGTAATTTCAACCCTAGGCCGTTTCCTAGTAATTACTCTAATAATTATGGTAATTCCGACAAAATTTCTTCTGGAAATTATAATAATATGCCCTCTAATCTTGAGAATATTGTTAAAGATTTTATTGGTTCGCAAAAAGTTTTTAATGGTTCTATTGAACAAAAAGTGCTCAAGATTGACGATTTGGTTAGGAGTGTTGATAGAATTTCACTTGAGGTTGATTCTTTGAAAGTTAGATCTACTCTACCAAAGCATGATATTAATGAGTCTTTAAAATCCATGAGAATTTCTATTGATGAAAGTAAGGAATGAATCACTAGAATTCATGCTAGGTGTGAATGGCTTGAAAAGGTGTTTTCTCGCGATAATAATGATGAAGATCTTAAAGTGATTGATGTGAATCCTATTGAATCTTTGTTTTACAATGTATATCTTGATAATGATGGGACTGGAGATAAATCAACTTTAGGTAAAAGACATCCCAATGATTCAGAGTCTAGAGATCCTAATGCTAAGATTGATAAAAAGTGGGATGGAAGAGGTCAAAACTTTAAATAGAAATGAACCCACTCTTTTGGATTTCAAGGAATTTAACTATAATAGCTGCTATTTGATTGATTGTATTTCCTTGCTTCAATCCATGTTGAATTCTCCTCATGTTTATAGTCAAAATAAGGGTTTTACTAAACATATCGTTGATGCGATGATGAAATCTTCCGAAGAAAAAATTGAGTTAGAAGTTTCTATTCCTAGAAAACTTCATGATGAGTGGAAACCTACTATTAAGATTAAGATCAAAGATTATGAGTGCCACGCTTTATGTGATTTGGGTTCTAGTGTTTCCACGATTCTAAAAACTTTATGTGATGTGCTAGTTTACCATGATCTTGATGATTGCTCTCTAAATTTGCATCTTGCGGATTCCACTATTAAAAAATCTATGGGAAGGATTAATAATGTTCTTATTGTTGCAAATAGGAATTATGTGCCCATAGATTTCATTGTTCTTGATATGGATTGCAATCATACATGTCCTATTATTCTTGGTAGACCTTTCCTTAGAACGATTGGTGCAATTATTGACATGAAAGAAGGAAACATTAGATTCCAATTTCCACTAAGGAAAGGCATGGAACACTTTCCTATAAAGAAAATAAGATTGCCTTATGAATCTATTATTAGAGCTACTTTTGGATTGCACACCAAAGATGACAATACCTAGATCTATTGCGTTTTGCCTAGCTAGGGGGTTAAACATTAGTGCTTGTTGGGAGGCAGCCCAATTTTATTTTTGTATTCTGTTTTTGCTTCTGTTTTTAAGTGTTTCCCACATTATTACTTCTGTAATAGTTGTTTTTTGGTGTTTCAATTAGTGTTTGAGCCAAGTAAAACCTTTGGGGTGATCTATGGTAGTTTTTTATTTGATCTTGCTGAAAAACTGAAACTTTTCCGCTCAGTCCAAGAATTGTCCTGATTTTTTAGAGTGTCGAATTGACTTGAATTTTTTACACAAGATTGATATATATATATATTGCCTAGGTTCTACTAATGTTTCATAAGTTTTTGATTTACATAATTATACGAAGTTTCCAGATTGCTACAGATTGTTCTGTTTTTGACAGATTCTGTTTTCTTTGAGTTGTTTGCCTATTTTGATAAATCTTTGGGTTGTATCATGTGGTATGAGCGATGGCAAAGTTAGATTACAGTAGGTATAACACCAATATAAATAAGTAATAAGTTCACAACAGTACCTAAAGTGGTGATTTATTTTCTTATACTAACGGATCTCACGAGTTTAGTCGTGGATTTGTCATGGCAGATGTCCGGGTGAATGGACTTAGGTTCGGGGTAGAAGCACAACTATGTGGTGGCTTGAAGGGGTTGGTCGGAATCGAGAGACGCGGAGCTTACCCAGGTTCGGCCCCTCCGATGGAGGTAAAAGCCTACGTCCTACTTGTTTGGTATTGATGATGAAGGAGATCTCTCGGTTACAAGGGTGCTGTTTTGCTACCTCTAATAACGAAAGTATCTAATCTATTGTCTATCTAAGACCTGTCTATTGACACGTCTCAAAACTTGACCCTCTCAGGGTGACCCGCCCCTCCTTATATAAGTTGAAGGGGCGACTTACATGTACAGTCTAAGTCGGATAGAGACTCAACTTATTATGACTTCCTATTGTGGGCTTCTCTTCATGGGCTTCTGAGTCCCGGGCTCCTTATCTCAGATGGGCAGCTTAGAGCTAGGCGGCTTACAACCGGGCGGCTTAGAATCGGGAACTCATCTTCGGGGACTTACAACCGGGGACTCATCTTCAAGACTCATCTTAAGGGACTTACAACCAAGGACTCATCTTCAAGAATCATCTTCAGGGACTTACAACCGAGGACTCATCTTCAGGGACTTATAACCCGGGACTCATCTTCAGCTGGGTCATAACTATCTCCGGGTTATAATTGTCTCCCGGATCATACCACGGGGTATATCCCCAACATTAGCCCCCGGGTAAGCTTGAATTTATGCATGGCAACCTCCTGAAATAGGAATAGTAAATATGTCAAGTGGTCGGCTTGCTCCTTTGGTTGGCTTATGAAGTGGCTCCTCAGAAATCTGAGTCTTTTCTGCATATGAATGAGTTGTCTTGAAAATCGTCTTGCTTGTCAGCGTCCTTTGAAAAATATCGGGAATAGAATACCCATATGCCATTGAGTCGGCTTCCAATACTTTGGCTTAATGAAAATCTTGAAAATAAGAAATCGTCATGACATAGATCCGGACTTCCATTGTTGTGAAGCGGGGCGGCTTATATAAACTCTGGCGGGTTATGATCTTTTATAACGCCGGGTCATGAATATTGGTGACGCCGGGTCTAACAACTGAACTCCATAATTAACATATTGAAAATTCTCCTCAAAATATTTGATATGTCCATATTACCTGTAGCCCCCAAGCTCCGAGTTTATCCATGATGACTTGGTGCTTTGCAATAATATCCTAGACTGTATAGCCCCAAGTGCCGGGTTGTCCTGCCTACAGCAACCTGGGACTTATAACTGTCCTATACCTTATGAAACTTCAGCAGGTGTAGCCCCCAAGGGCCGGCTCATCAAAATGTGATGCGCCGGGTCTTCAATTTGATCCTCATAATCTGTTTGAACACCTGAGTACTGTAGCCCCCAAGTGCCGGGTCAGTAAGAATTATTGGGCTAGGACTTATAAAAATATACAAAGGCTGGCTCATCTCCTTGAGATAATAGGGTCTTGCTGACAATGTAATGATTTGAAAACCGGCTTGCATTAGCCCCCAAGTGCCATGGTGCGTGCTTGCAGCGACATGGGACTTGCATACTTGATATAAATTGGACTTGAATAATGTAACCCCTAAGGGCCAGGTCGTCTGCCTGCGGCGACTTGGGACTATGTAAGAATAATATGACTCACCACAATTTGTTGAATGAATCCTTGACCGTGGTTGTAATATAACCCGGAATGAATATCATGGAATAATTCCTTTGTCTTGGACATGAAATACCTGCTCGTGGTTGCGGTGCAACCCGGCAAATATATTTGATAAATCCATGAGTGTTGTAGATTACTACAGAGCACAATTGCAGATATCCGAGAACCAGTCAATTAGATGACATGACATTATATCTGATAGGGCGGCTCTTGAAAAATAATGAATTCTCCGAGCTGGCTTGAAAACCCCAATCATTTAATACTAGTTATGACAAACCATGATGAAGATCCAGCCAGGTTGGCTATTAAAGATCCATTTGCTCTTGCAAAAATTTTCATCATACTTAATGACGGCTCATCTTAAGAGATAAAACGTTCAAAAATAAACAAGACATAATATATTCTGCATTGTTGTGAGGGCAGCTTGAAAAAGCACAACCCGAAGATGTTATATCTTTCATAACATTGCTCCTTCTTTCATAATCTTGCACTGACCCGGCATGATAAGCCGGCTTGACATGTGAATAGGATGCAATGTATGATGCTATGTATGATGCAATATGTATGATGCAATATGTGATGTAATGCATGATGATCTTGCTTTTTCAAAAACTTATGTGCCGGTTCTTCTAGGTGGACTAAATAATTATAACTCCTAATCAGTACAGGGTCTCTATCGAGATTGGCCGTCAATTTCTTAGAACGGCTCAGGGTCTCTAAGTGAGATTAACTGATAGGAAGTGTAGCATCCCAGAGAGAGACACGGTAGGGCATGAGTACCCTTGTAGCTCAAAAACTGCCTCTCACGTGACATAAATCTGTCGCTTTATCCTTAAATAGTTCATGGTCTTTTAAAAGATTGACTGTCTAAGAGTACGAAAGGGCCACATAGCGGAGAGTCTGTTGGGGAACGTCGCATGGGAAGCAAAATTTTTCCTACGCACACGCAAACCTATCCATGGTGATGAGCATCTATGAGAGGGAGAGTGGATCTACGTACCCTTGTAGATCGCTAAGCGGGAAGCGTTAAGAAACGCGGTTGGTGTACTCGAACTTCTTCGCGATTCAAATCGCCGAGCGTCCCGCGATCCAATCACAACCGTCCCGCGAACCAATCACGAACCGTCCCGCCATCCAATCACGAACTGGCTCGCAATCTCATCACGATCCGTCCCACGATCCAATCACGAACGTCTCGTGGCCTTGATCACGATCCTTACGATCTAGTACCGAACGGACGGCACCTCCGCGTTCAGCACACGTGTATCTTGATGACGATCTCCACCGTCCTGATCCAGCAAGAGGAGGTGGAGAGGAGAGAGAGTTCATCGGCAGCGTGACGGTGCTCCAGTGATGGTGGTGGTGGACCAATTCTGGTAGGGCTTCGCCTAAGCGCTATAGAAATCTGATCTAGAGGAGCACCAGTGAATCGGGTAGCACGTGGCCGTAAGTTATGTCCAAAAACCACCCAATCCACTAGTATATATAGGAGGGAGGGAGAGGAGGAGGTCTGGCGCACCACAACTCCAAGGAGGAGTTGGCCGGCCAAGGTGGGAGCAATCCTACTCCTACTCCAATCCTAGTTGGAGTAGGATTGCTTCCTATTGGCTGATTTTCCCTTTTTCCTATTTTTCCTTTAGGAAAACCTTTTCCTGCGCCATGGGCCTTTGTGGCCGGGTTTCCCAGCCCACTAAGGTCTGTCCAACACCCTCCCACAGCCCATGGACCTCTTGGGGTCGAAATACCCCTCCCGGAGGTCCCCCGGTACACTACCGGTACTCCCGGTACACTACCGATGAGCCCGAAACTTTTCTGGCGACCAAACTGGGACTTCCTATATATGAATCTTTACCTCTCGACCATTCCAGAGCTCCTAGTGATGTCCGGGATCTCAAACGGGACTCCGAACAACCTCCGGTCACCAACATACATAACTCTATACTACCGAAACGTCACCGAACCTTAAGTGTGCAGACCCTGCGGGTTCGAGAACTATGTAGACATGACCGAGAAACCTCTCCATCCAATAACCAATGGCGGCACCTGGACGTCCACATTGGTTCCCACATATTCTACAAAGATCTCATCGGTTGAACCTCTATGTCAAGGATTTAGTTAATCCCGTACAATGTTCCCTTAGTTCTTCGGTATGTTACTTGCCCGAGATTCGATCGTCGGTATCTCTATACCTAGTTCAATCTCGTTAGCGGCAAGTCTCTTTACTCGTTCCATAATGCAAGATCCCGCAACTAACAATTAGTCACATTGCTTGCAAGGCTTATTGTGATGTTGCATTACCGAGTGGGCCCCAAGATACCTCTCCGTCATACGGAGTAACAAATCCCAGTCTCGATCCATGCCAACTCAACAGACACCATTGGAGATACCTGTAGAGCACCTTTATAGTCACGCAGTTACGTTGCGACGTTTGATACACACAAGGCACTCCTCCGATATCCGTGAGTTGCATGATCTCATGGTCATAGGAACATATACATTGACATGCAGAAAATGTTGGGAGACGTAGTAGTAAATCAAAATTTTCCTACGTGTCACCAAGATCTATCTATGGAGAAACCAGCAATGAGAGGGGAGAGATTGCATCTTCATACCTTTGAAGACCGCTAAGAGGAAGCGTTAAAAGAACGCGGTTGATGGAGTCGTACTCGCAGCGATTCAGATCGCGGTAGATCCGATCAAGTGCCGAACGGACGGCACCTCCGCGTTCAACACACGTGCAGCTCGGTGACGTCTCCTACACCTTGATACGGCAAGGAGGAAGGAGAGGTTGGGGAAGAGCTCCAACAGCAGCACGACGGTGTGGTGGTGGTGGAGTAGCAAGGTATCCCGGCAGGGCTTCGCCAAGCGCTGCGGAGGAGGAAGAAGAGAGGTAGAGCTTCGCCGTGAGAGAGAGAGTTCAGATCTGTTCTCAAAGGGCCAAAACCTCAAGTATATATAGGAGGAGGGAGAGGGAGGGCTGGCTTTACCCCTCCTCCAAGGAGGAGAGGTTCGGCCGAGCTAAGGGAAGAGTCGACCTTCCACAAGGGAGGTGGATCTCCTCCTTTTAAATCTTTTCCAGCCCTATCTGTTATCTCCTGCCACATGGGCCTTTAGAAAAAGTATTTCCCAGCCCAATAAGGGATGACACACTTTATCTAACAGCCCATGAAGTCCTCTGGTCGTCACACCCCTCCTGGAGGTCCTCCGGCACCCTCCCGACACTCCCGGTACAATACCGATGAGCCCGAAAACTTTCCTGTGACCAAAACTGGACTTCCTGTATATCAATCTTTACCTGCGGACCATTCCGGAGCTCCTCGTGAAGTCCGGGATCTCATCCGGGACTCCGAACAACCTTCGGTAATCATGTATACCTTTTCCCTATAACCCTAGCGTCATCGAACCTTAAGTGTGTAGACCCTACGAGTTCGGGAGACACGTAGACATGACCGAGACACCTCTCTGGCCAATAACCAACAGCGGGATCTGGATACCCATGTTGTCTCCCACGTACTCCACGATGATCTCATCGGATGAACCACGATGTCAGGGAGTCAATCAATCCCGTATACAATTCCCTTTGTCTATCGGTATGGTACTTGCCCGAGATTCGATCGTCGGTATCCCTATACCTTGTTCAATCTCGTTACCGGCAAGTCTCTTTACTCGTTCCGTAATACATCATCCCGTGGCTACCTGCTTAGTCACATTGAGCTCATTATGATGATGTCTTATCGAGTGGGCCCAGAGATACCTCTCCGTCACACGGAGTGACAAATCCCAGTCTCGATTCGTGTCAACCCAACAGAAACTTTCGGAGATACGCGTAGTGTACCTTTATAGCCACCCAGTTACGTTGTGACGTTTGGCACACCCAAAGAATTCCTACGGTATCCGGGAGTTACACAATCTCATGGTCTAAGGAAACGATACTTGACATTGAAAAGCTTTAGCAAACGAACTACACGATCTTGTGCTATGCTTAGGATTGGGTCTTGTCCATCACATCATTCTCCTAATGATGTGATATCGTTATCAATGACATCCATTGTCCATGGTCATCAAACCGTGACCATCTATTGATCAACGAGCTAGCCAACTAGAGGCTCACTAGGGACATGTTGTGGTCTATGTATTGACACATGTATTATGGTTTCCGGTTAACACAATTGTAGCATGAATAATAGACAATTATCATGAATTAGGAAATACAATAATAACCATTTTATTATTGCCTCTAGGGCATATTTCCAACAGTCTCGCACTTGCACTAGAGTCAATAATCTAGTTACATTGTGATGAATCGAACACCCATAGAATTCTGGTGTTGATCATGTTTTGCTCGTGAGAGAGATTTAGTCAACGGATCTGCGACATTCAGATCCGTATGCACTTTACAAATATCTATGTCTCCTTCCTGAATGTAGTCACAGATGGAGTTGAAGCGGCACTTGATGTGTCTTGTCTTCTTGTGAAACCTGGGCTCCTTTGCTAGGGCAATAGCTCCAGTGTTGTCACAGAGTAGAGTCATCGGGCCTGACGCATTTGGAATCACTCCTAGGTCGGTGATGAACTCCTTCATCCAGACTCCCTTCTTTGCTGCTTCCGAAGCAGCTATGTACTCCGCCTCACATGTAGATGCCGCCACGAAGCTTTGCTTGCTGCTGCTCCAGCTCACTGCCCCTCCATTCAAAATATACACGTATCCGGTTTGCGACTTGGAGTCGTCCGGATCTTTGTCGAAGCTAGCATCGACCTAACCCTTTACGACGAGCTCTTCAGCACCTCCATAAACGAGAAACATGTCCTTTGTCCTTTTCAGGTACTTTAGGATATTCTTGACCGCTGTCAAGTGTTCCGCTCCGGGATCACTTTGGTACCTCCCTACCAAGCTTATGGCAAGGTTCACATCAGGTCTGGTACACAACATGGCATACATAATAGAGCCTATGGCTGAAGCATTGGGGATGACACTCATCTCTTCTCTATCCTTTGCCGTGGTCGGGCATTGAGTCGTACTCAATCTCACACCTTGCAACACAGGCAAGAACCCCTTCTTGGACTGATCCATATTGAACTTCTTCAATATGTTTTCAAGGTATGTGCTTTGTGAAAGACCAATGAGGCGTTTTGATCTATCTCTATAGATCTTAATACCTAATATGTAAGCAGCTTCTCCAAGGTCCTTCATTGAAAAACACTTATTCAAGTAGGCCTTTATACTTTCCAAGAGTTCTATATTATTTCCCATTATCAGCATGTCATCCACATACAATATAAGAAATGCTATAGAGCTCCCACTCACTTTCCTGTAAATACAGGATTCTCCATAAACCTGTACAAACCCAAACGCTTTAATCACCTCATTAAAGCGAATGTTCCAACTCCGAGATGCTTGCACCAGCCCATAGATGGAGCGCTGGAGCTTGCATACCTTGTTAGCATCTTTAGGATTGACAAAACCTTCCGGCTGCATCATATACAGTTCTTCCTTGAGGAAGCCATTAAGGAATGCCGTTTTGACGTCCATTTGCTAGATCTCATAATCATAAAATGCGGCAACTGCTAACATGATTCAGACTGACTTTAGCATCGCTACGGGTGAGAAAGTCTCATCATAGTCAACTCCTTGAACTAGTCGATAACCCTTAGCGACAAGCCGAGCCTTATAGGCGGTCACATTACCGCCCGCGTCAGTCTTCTTCTCAAAGATCCATTTGTTTTCAATGGCTCGCTTATCATCAGGCAAGTCCACCAAAGTCCATACTTTGTTCTCATACATGGATCCTATCTCGGATTTCATGGCCTCAAGCCATTTGTCGGAATCCGGGCCCGCCATCGCTTATTCATAGTTCGAAGGTTCACCGTTGTCCAACAACATGATCTCTAGGACAGGATTGTCGTACCACTCTGGTGCGGAATGTGTCCTAGTGGACCTTCGAATAGCGACTTGATGTGAAGCTTCATGATCATCATCATTAACTTCCTCTCTAGCCGGTGTAGGCTCCACAGAAACAACTTCCTGTGCTGCGCTACTCTTCGGTTCGAGTGGAGGTACAAGTACCTCATCAAGTTCTATTTTCCTCCCACTTACTTCTTTCGAGAGAAACTCTTTCTCGAGAAAGGATCCATTCTTGGCAACAAAGACTTTGCCCTCGGATCGTAGGTAGAAGGTGTACCCAATAGTCTCTTTGGGATATCCTATGAAGACGCACTTTTCCGCTTTGGGTTCGAGCTTCTCAGGTTGAAGTTTCTTCACATAAGCATCGCATCCCCAAACTTTTAGAAACGACAGCTTAGGTTTCTTTCCAAACCATAATTCATACGGTGTCGTCTCAATGGATTTAGACGGTGCCCTATTTAAAGTGAATGCGGCAGTCTCTAATGCATATCCCCAAAATGATAGCGGTAAGTCGGTAAGAGACATCATAGATCGCACCATATCCAATAGAGTGCGATTACGACGTTCAGACACACCATTTCGCTGAGGTGTGCCGGGCGGCGTGAGCTGTGAAACAATTCCACATTTCCTAAGGTGCGTGCCAAACTCGTGACTTAAATATTCTCCGCCACGATCAGATCGTAGGCATTTTATTTTCCTGTCACGTTGGTTCTCGACCTCACTCTAAAATTCCTTGAACCTTTCAAAGGTGTCAGACTTGTGTTTCATTAAGTAGACATACCCATATCTGCTCAAGTCATCAGTGAGGGTGAGAACATAACGGTAGCCACCGCGAGCCTCGACACTCATTGGACCGCATACATCGGTATGTATTATCTCCAACAAGTCAGTTGCTTGCTCCATTGTTCCGGAGAACGGAGTCTTGGTCATCTTGCCCATGAGGCATGGTTCGCATGTGTCTAATGATTCGAAATCAAGTGACTCCAAAAGTCCATTAACATGGAGTTTCTTCATGCGTTTGACACCAATAAGGACAAGACGGCAGTGCCACATGTAAGTGGGACTATCGTTATCAACTTTACACTTTTTGGTACTCACACTATGGACATGTGTAACATCACGTTCGAGATTCATCAAAAATAAACCATTGACCAGCGGGGCATGAGCATAAAACATTTCTCTCATATAAATAGAACAACCATTATTCTCGGATTTAAATGAGTAGCCATCTCTCATCAAGTGAGATCCAGATACAATGTTCATGCTCAAAGCTGGTACTAAATAACAATTATTAAGGTTTAAAACTAATCCCGAAGGTAGATGTAGAGGTAGCGTGCCGACGGCGATCACATCGACCTTGGAACCATTCCCGACGTGCATCGTCACCTCGTCCTTGGCCAGCCTCCGCTTATTCCGTAGCTCCTGCTTGGAGTTACAAATGTGAGCAACTGCACCGGTATCAAATACCCAGGAGCTACTACGAGCACTGGTCAAGTACACATCAATAAGAAGTATATCACATATACCTTTAACATTACCGTCCTTCTTATCCGCTAAGTACTTGGGGCAGTTCCGCTTCCAGTGACCGGTACCCTTGCAATAAAAGCACTCAGTCTCAGGCTTGGGTCCATTCTTGTTCTTCTTCTTCCCGGCAACTTGCTTACCGGGCGCGGCAACAGCTTTGCCGTCCTTCTTGAAGTTCTTCTTACCCTTGCCTTTCTTGAAACTAGTGGTCTTATTTACCATCAACACTTGATGCTCCTTTTGGATCTCGACCTCCACTGATTTCAGCATCGAGTACAACTCAGGAATGGACTTCTCCATCCCTTGCATGTTGTAGTTCATCACAAAGCTCTTGTAGCTAGGTGGAAGCGACTGGAGGATTCTGTCAATGACCGAGTCATCCGGGAGGTCAACTCCCAGCTGAGTCAAGCGGTTGTGAAGCCCAGACATCTTGAGGATGTGCTCATTGACAGAACTGTTCTCCTCCATCTTACAGCTAAAGAACTTGTCGGAGATTTCATATCTCTCGACCCGGGCATGAGCCTGGAAAACACGTTTCAGCTCTTGGAACATCTCATATGCTCCGTGTTGCTCAAAACGCTTTTGGAGCCCCGTTTCTAAACTGTAGAGCATGCCGCACTGAACAAGGGAGTAATCATCGTAGCAAGAATGCCAAGCGTTTGCAATGTCTTGTTCTGCTGGGAGAAGGGGTGGGTCACCTAGTGGTGCATCAAGGACATACAGTTTCTTGGAAGCTATGAGGATGATCCTCAAGCCACGGACCCAGTCCGCATAGTTGCTTCCATCATCTTTCAGCTTGGTTTCTCTAGGAACGCATTGAAATTGAGGTTGACATTTGCGTTGGCCATTGGATCTACAATATAGATATTAAAGGCAATTTTAGACTAAGTTCATGATAATTAAGTTCACATAATCATATTATTCAATGAACTCCCACTCAGATAGACATCTCTCTAGTCATCTAAGTGACACATGATCCATGTCAACTAGCCCGTGTCCGATCATCACGTGAGACGGACTAGTCATCCATGGTGAACATCTTCATGTTGATCGTATCTTCTATACGACTCATGTTCGACCTTTCGGTCTCCTGTGTTCCGAGGCCATGTCTGTACATGCTAGGCTCGTCAAGTCAACCTAAGTGTTTCGCGTGTGTAAATCTGGCTTACACCCGTTGTATGCGAACGTTAGAACCTATCACACCCGATCATCACGTGGTGCTTCGGAACAACGATCCTTAGCAACGGTGCACATTTAGGGTGAACACTTCTCTTGAAATTTTATTGAGAGATCATCTTATTTACTACCGTCGTTCTAAGAAAATTAGATGTAAACATGATAAACATCACATGCAATCAATATAGTGACATGATATGGCCAATATCATCTTGCTCCTATGATCTCCATCTTCGGGGCACCATGATCATCACTGTCACCGGCACGACACCATGATCTCCGTCATCATGATCTCCATCATTGTGTCTTCCTGAAGTTGTCTCGCCAACTATTACTTCTACTACTATGGCTAACGCTTAGCAATAAAGTAAAGTAATTACATGGCGTTTATGATTGACACGCAGGTCATACAATAAAGTAACACAACTCCTATGGCTCCTACCGGTTGTCATAGTCATCGACATGCAAGTCATGAACCCTATTACAAGAACATGATCAATCTCATACATCACAATGCATCACATCACATCCTTCTGGCCATATCACATCACAAGACATATGCCGCAAAAACAAGTTAGACGTCCTCTAACTTGTAGTTGCAAGTTTTTACGTGGTTGCTATAGGTTTCTAGCAATAACGTTTATTACCTACGCCAAAACCACAACGTGATATGCCAATTTCTATTTAACCTTCATAAGGACCCTTTTCATCGAATCTCATCCGACTAAGGTGGGAGAGACAGACACCCGCTAGCCACCTTATGCAACTAGTGCATGTCAGGCGGTGGAACCGGTCTCACGTAAGCGTACGTGTAAGGTTGGTCCGGGCCGCTTCATCCCAAAATACCGTCGAATCAAGATAATACTAGTAACGGCAAGCATATTAACAAAATCGACGCCCACAACTGCTTTGTGTTCTACTCGTGCATAGATTCTACGCATAGACCTAGCTCATGATGCCACTGTTGGGAGACGTAGTAGTAAATCAAAATTTTCCTACGTGTCACCAAGATCTATCTATGGAGAAACCAGCAACGAGAGGGGAGAGATTGCATCTTCATACCTTTGAAGATCGCCAAGAGGAAGCGTTACAAGAACGCGGTTGATGGAGTCGTACTTGCAGCGATTCAGATCGCGGTAGATCCGATCAAGTGCCGAACGGACGGCACCTCCGCGTTCAACACACGTGCAGCTCGGTGAAGGCTCCTATGCCTTGATCCAGAAAGGAGGAAGGAGAGGTTAGGGAAGAGCTCCAGCAGCAGCACGACGGCGTGGTAGTGGTGGAGTAGCAAGGTATCCCGGCAGGGCATCGCCAAGCGCTGCGGAGGAGGAAGAAGAGAGGTAGAGCTTCGCCGTGAGAGAGAGAGTTCAGATCTGTTCTCAAAGGGCCAAAACCTCAAGTATATATAGGAGGAGGGAGAGGGAGGGCTGACTTGACCCCTCCTCCAAGGAGGAGAGGCTCGGCCGAGCTAAGGGAAGAGTCCACCTCCCACAAGGGAGGTGGATCTCCTCCTTTTAAATCTTTTCCAGCCCTATCTCTTATCTCCAGCCACATGGGCCTTTAGCAAAAGTATTTCCCAGCCCAATAAGGGCTGACACACTTTATCTAACGGCCCATGAAGTCCTCTAGTCGTCACACCCCTCCCGGGGGTCCTCCGGCGCCCTCCCTACACTCCCGGTACAATACCAATGAGCCCGAAAACTTTCCGTGACCAAAACTGGACTTCCTATATATCAATCTTTACCTCCGGAGCTCCTCGTGACGTCCAGGATCTCATCCAGGACTCCGAACAACCTTAGGTAATCACGTATACCTTTTCCCTATAACCCTAGCGTCATCGAACCTTAAGTGTGTAGACCCTACGAGTTTGGGAGACACGTAGACATGACTGAGACACCTCTCCGGCCAATAACCAACAGCGGGATCTGGATACCCAAGTTGGCTCCCATGTACTCCACGATGATCTCATCGGATGAACCACGATGTAAGCGATTCAATCAATCCCATATAAAATTCCCTTTGTCTATCGGTATGGTACTAGCCCGAGATTCGATCGTCGGTATCCCTATACCTTGTTCAATCTCGTTACCGGCAAGTCTCTTTACTCGTTCCGTAATACATCATCCCGTGGCTAACTCCTTAGTCACATTGAGCTCATTATGATGATGTCTTACCGAGTGGGCCCAGAGATACCTCTCCGTCACACGGAGTGACAAATCCCAGTCTCGATTCGTGTCAACCCAACAGACACTTTCGGAGATACCCGTAGTGTACCTTTATAGCCACCCAGTTACGTTGTGACGTTTGGCACACCCAAAGCATTCCTACGGTATCCGGGAGTTACACAATCTCATGGTCGGTGGAAACAATACTTGACATTGAAAAGCTTTAGCAAACGAACTACACGATCTTATGCTATGCTTAGGATTGGGTGTTGTCCATCACATCATTCTCCTAATGATGTGATCCCGTTATCAATGACATCCAATGTCCATGATCATGAAACCATGACCATCTATTGATCAACAAGCTAGCCAACTAGAGGTTCACTAGGGACATGTTGTGGTTTATAAATTCACACATGTATTACGGTTTCCGGTTAAGACAATTATAGCATGAACAATAGAAAAATATCATGAACTAGGAAATGCAATAATAACCATTTTATTATTGCCTATAGGGCATATTTCCAACAAAAAACAGTAGCAATAAACTGACACGATCATTATGCTACGTTTGTAGTTTGGGTCTTGTCCATCACATCAGTCTCCTAATGATGTGATCCGTTATCAAATGACATCACATGTCAATGGCTAGGAAACCCTGACCATCTTTGATCAGCGAGCTAGTTCACTAGAGGCATACTAGGGACATAGTGTTTGTCTATTTATCCACACATGCAATGTGTTTTCGATCACTACAATTATAGCATGGATAATAAACGATTATCATGAACAAGGCTCATTGTGATGTTGTATTACAGAGTGGGCCCTAAGATACCTCTCCGTCACACGGAGTAACAAATCCCAGTCTCGATCCATGACAACTCAACACACACCATCGAAGATACCTGTAGAGCACCTTTATAGTCACCCAGTTACGTTGCGACATTTGATACACACAAGGCACTCCTCCGATGTCCGTGAGTTGCATGATCTCATGGTCATAGGAATATATACTTGACATGCGGAAAACAGTAGCAATAAACTGACACGATCATATGCTACATTTGTAGTTTGGGTCTTGTCCATCACATCATTCTCCTAATGATGTGACCCCGTTGTCAAATGACATCTCATGTCCATGGCTAGGAAACCTTAACCGTCTTTTGATCAACGAGCTAGTCTATTAGAGGCATACTAGGGACATGGTTTTGTCTATGTATCCACACATGTATCTAAGTCTCTGATCAATACAATTACAACATGGATAATAAACAATTATCATGAACAAGGAAATATGATAATAACTAATTTATTATTGCCTCTAGGGCATATTTCCAAGAGTCTCCCACTTGCACTAGAGTTAATAATCTAGTTCACATCACCATGTGATTCACATTGTTATGAATCTAACACCCAATGAGTTCTGGGGTTCGATCATGCTTTGCATGTGAGAGAGGTCTTATAGTAAACGGGTCTGTAACATTCAGATCCGTGTGTACTTTGCAAATCTCTATGTCAAACCGTAAACACTGCTACCACACTCCACTTGGTACTATTTCCAAATGGCTACTCCATTATACGTATCCAGATTGCTACTACTAGTCATCCGGATTGGTGTTTAAAGCTTGCATCGACGTAACTCTTTACAACAAACTCTTTATCACCTCCATAATCGAGAAACATCTCCTCAGTCTTTTAGTTACTAAGGATACTCTTGACCGCTGTCTAGTGATCCACTCCTGGACCACTCTTGTACCCTTGACAGACTCATGGAAAGGCACACACAGGTGCGGTACACATCATGGCATAATATAGAGCCTATGGCTAAGGCATAGGGGACGACGTTCGTCCTTTCTCTTTCTTCTGCCGTTGTCGAGCTTTGAGTCTCACTCAACTTTCACACCTTACAAATCAGGCGAGAACTCTTTCTCTGACTGATCCATTTTGAACTCTTTCAAAATCTTGTCACGGTATGCAATCATTGAAAGTCTCATCAAGCATCTTGATCTATCTCTATAGATTTTGATGCTCAACAATTAGGTAGCTTTATCCAGGTCTTCCTTTGAAAATCAGTTTTCAAACAACCATTTATGCTTTCCACAAATTCTACAATATTTCCGATCAACAATATGTTATCCACATATACTTATCAGAAATTCTATAGTGCTCCCACTCACTTTATTGCAAATACAAGTTTCTCGTAAACTTTGTATGGACTTAAAAACTTTGATCACCTCATCAAAGTGTATATTCCAACTCCGAGATGCTTGCTTCAGTCCATGGAAGGATCACTGAAGCTTGCACACCTCTTAGCATCCTTAGGACTGACAAAACCTTCTGGTTGTATCACATACAACCTTTCCTCGAGTAAACCGTTAAGGAAACGATGTTTTGACATCCATCTGCCAGATTTCATAACTGAAAACGCAGCAACTGCTAACATAATTCCAACAGACTTTAGCATCGCTACGAGTGAGAAAGTCTCATCGCAGTCATCTCCTTGAACTTGTCACAAACTTCTTTGCAACAACTCGAGCTTTACAAATGGTGACAATTACCATCAGCGTCTGTCTTCATTTTAAAGATCCATTTGTACTCAACGACCTGCCGTCCAACGAGCAAGTCTACCAAAGTCTATACTTGGTTTTCAGATATGGACCCTATCTCGGATTTCATGGCCTCCAACCATTTGTCAGAATCCGGGCCCATCATCGCTTCTCCATAGCTCGTAGGTTCATCGTTGTCCAACAACGTGATCTCCAAGACAGGCTTGTCGTACCGCTCAGGAGCAGTAGACATCCTTGTCGACCTACGAT
This sequence comes from Hordeum marinum, assembly GCA_022496015.1. Taxonomy (NCBI): domain Eukaryota; kingdom Viridiplantae; phylum Streptophyta; class Magnoliopsida; order Poales; family Poaceae; genus Hordeum; species Hordeum marinum. Next base: position 27,167,907 of record CM039676.1, read on the forward strand.
GTTCGATAGTAACTTGATCCTGAAGCTTCATGATCATCATTATTAACTTCCTCTTCAACTAACGTAGGCTTCACAGAAACATCTTCCTGCGCTGCGCTACTCTCCGGTTGAACAAAGGTTTAACAACCTCATCAAGTTCTATCTTCCTCCCACTCAATTCTTTCGAGAGAAACATTTCCTCGAGAAAGGATCCGTTTAAGCAACAAACACTTTGCACTTGGATCTGAGATAGAAGGTTCACCCAACTGATCTTAGGGTATTCTATGAGATGCATTTGTCCGCCTTGGGTTCGACCTCATTAGGCAAAAAGATTTTCCACACAAGTGTCGCAGCCCCAAATATTAAGAAATGACAGCTTAGGTTTCTATAAAACCATAATTCACACGGTGTCATCTCAACGGATTTAGATGATGCCCTATTTAAAGTGGATGTAGTTGTCTCTAATCCATGACCCCAAAATTATAGTAGTAAAACGATAAGAGACATCACAGTATGTACCATATCTAATAGAGCATGACTATGATGTTCGGACACACCATCACACTATGGTGTTCCAGGTGGCGTTAGTTGTGAAACAATTTTCACATTTTCTTAAATTGTATGCCAAACTCGTAACTCAGATATTCACCTCCACGATCATATCGCAGTTATTTTGATCTTCATGTCACGATGATCTTAAACTTCACTCTGAATTTGCTTGAACCTTTCAAACGATTCAGACTTGTGTTTCATTAAGTAAATATACACTATATATACTCAAATCATCAGTGAAGGTATGAAAATAACGATATCCACTGCGCGCTACAAGACTCACTGGATTGCATACATCAACATGTATCATTTCCAATGAATCACTTGCCCGCTCCATCCAACGGGGTCCTTTAGTCATCTTGCCCAAGAGGCATGGTTTGCATGTCTCAACCGATTCAAAATCGAATGAGTCTAAAGATCCATCAGTATGGAGTTTCTTCATGCACTTTACACCAATATGACATTCTGCGGTAGTGCCACAAATATGTGGTACTATCATTATTAACCTTGTATCTTTTGACATCAATGTTATGAACATGTGTATTAGTACAATCAAGATTTCAACAAACCATTCTCACTGGGTGCATGACCATTTAAGGTATTATTCATGCAAACAGAATAACCATTATTCTCTAATTAAATGAATAACCGTATTGCAACAAACATGATCTAATCATGTCCATGCTCAACGCAAGACACCAAATAACATTTATTTAGGTTCGTCACGAATCCTGAAGGTAGAGAGAGCGTGCGATGTTGATCACATCAACCTTGGAAACACTTCCAACACATATCGTCACCTCACCCTTAGCTAGTTCTCCGTTTATTCCGTAGCTTTTATTTCGAGTTACTAACATTTAGAAACCGAACCGGTATCCAATACCCAGGTGCTACTAGGAGTACTAGCAAGGTACACATCAATAACTCGTATATCAAATATACTTCTGTCGATGTTGCCAGCCTTCTTATCTACCAAGTATCTAGGGTTGTTCCGCTTCAGCGACCGCTCACCTCATAACAGAAGCACTTAGTCTCGGGTTTGAGTTCAACTTTGGGTTGCTTCACTGGAGCAGCAACTGACTTGCTATCCATGAAGTTTCCCTCCTTGCTCTTGCCCTTCTCGAAACTAGTGGTTTGGTTAACCATCAACACTTGACGCTCCTTCTTGATTTCTACCTTCGCGGTGTCAAAACATCACTAACAGCTCAGGAATCATTATTTCTATCCCTGGCAATTTATAGTTCATCACTAAGTTCTAGTAGCTTAGTGACAGTGACTTGGAGAACTATGTCAATCACTATCTTATCTGGAAGATCAACTCCCACTTGATTCAAGCGATTGTAGCACCCAGACAATCTGAGTACATGCTCAACGATTGAGCTCTTCTCTTTCATCTTGCAGGCAAAGAATCTTATTGGAGATCTCATATCTCGCAACACGGGCATGAGCCTGAGATCACAATCTCAGCTCTTAGAACATCTCATATGTTCCGTGACGTTCAAAACGTTTTGGAGCCTCAATTCTAAGCCGTAATGCATGACGCACTAAACTATCAAGTAGTCATCGGAACGTGCCTGTCAGATGTTCACAACATCTAAACACGACGCTAGAGGGGGTGGCGCACCGTGCGGTGCATTAAGGATATAAGCCTTCTGTGCATCAACGAGGACAATCCTCAGATCATGGACCCAGTCCGCAATATTGCTACCATCATCTTTCAATTCTATTTCTCTACGAACATATAAAAATACAAGGGAGCTACAGCGTGAGCTAGTAATCTACAACACAATTTGCAAAGATACTTTGACTATGTTCATGATAATGAGCTCAATTAATCATATTACTTAAGAACTCCCACTCAAATTGACATCCCTCAGATCATTCGAGTGATACATGATCCAAATTCACCAACTCAAGTCCGATGATCACGTGAGTTGAGGTGACTGCATTGGTGAACATCATCATGTTGATCATATCTACTATATGACTCATATTCGACCTCTCGGTCTCTTGTGTTCCGAGGCCATGTCTATACATGCTAGGCTCGTCAAGTTTAACCCGAGTGTTCTGCACGTGCAAATCCGGCTTGCACTCGTTGTATGTGAACGTAGAGTCTATCACACCCAATCATCACGTGGTGTCTCAACATGACGAACTTTCGCAATGGTGCACACTCGGGGAGAACACAATTTATCTTGAAATTAAGTGAGGGATCACCTTATAATGCTACCATTGTCCTAAGCAAAACAAGGTGCATAAAAGGATTAACATCACATGCAAATCATAAGTGACATGATATGGCCATGATCTTGTGCTTTTGATCTCCATCATGAAAGCACCGGCATGATCTCCATCGTCACCGGCATGACACCATGATCTCCATCATCTTGATCTCCATCAATGTGTTGCCATCGGGGTTGTCATGCCCTGCATGCTTCTACTACTATTGCTACTGTCGCGATAAAGTAAAGCATTACATAGCACTGAATGATTGACACGCAGGTCATACAATAATTAAAAATAACCCTATGGCTCCTGCCCGTTGGCGTACTCATCGACATGCAAGTCGTGATAATCTATACATCACATGATCATCTCATACATCACATATATCACATCATGTAATTGGCCATATCATATCACAACATACCCTGCAAAAACAAGTTAGACGTCCTCTAATTGTTGTTGCATGTTTTACGTGGCTGCTACTGGTATCTAGCAAGCACAATTCTCACCTACGCCAAAACCACAACGGTGATACACTAGTTGCTTTTCAAACTTCTCAAGGACCGCCTTTGTCAGATCCCATCCAACTAAAGTGAGAGAAACTGTCACCCGCAAGCCATCTAGGAAACAAGTTGCGTCGAGGGAACCGGTCTCTCGTAAGCGTACGAGTAATGTTGGTCTGGGCCGCTTCATCTCACAATCCCGCTGAACCAAAATACGACCAAGGGAGGAAGCAATCTAAGCATCAAAGCCCACAAACCTTTTGTGTTCTACTCGAGATCTCATCGAACCATCAACCTAGCTCATGATGCCACTGTTGGGGAACGTTGCATGGGAAACAAAATTTTTCCTACGCACATGCAAACCTATCCATGGTGATGAGCATGTACGAAAGGGAGAGTGGATCTATGTACCCTTGTAGATCGCTAAGCGGGAAGCGTTAAGAAACGCGGTTGGTGTAGTCGAACATCTTCGCGATCCAAATCGCCGAGCGTCCCGCGATCTAATCACGATCCGTCCCGCGATCCAATCATGATTCGTCCCGTGAACACATCACGATCCGTCCCGTGATCTCATCACGATCCGTCTCACGATCTTGATCATGATCTGTCCCGCGAACTCATCACGATCTGTTTCGCGATCTCATCGTGAATCGTCTTGCGATGTCGATCACGGTCCTTCCGATCTAGCACCGAACGGACGGCACCTCCACTTTCAGCACACGTGCAACTTGATGACGATCTCCACCGTCTTGATCCAGCAAGAGGAGGTGGAGAGGAGAAAGAGTTCACCGGCAGCGTGCCGGTGCTCCGGTGACGGTGGTGGTGGAGCAATTCCAGCAGGGCTTCGCCTAAGCGCTACAGAAATCCGATCTAGAGGAGCACCGGTGAAACGGGTAGCACGTGGCCGTAAGTTGTGTCCCGTGTGCTAGCCCTGCCCCTCTATTTATATGTTGAGCCCTGGGGTCTAAACTTGGAGCAAAAACCTCTGCAAGGTCGATTTTTCCCGCACAAGGTCGGTTTGTCCCACAAGGAAAGAGTCCAACTCGGATCCCTGCAGTCCCGCACACAAGCGGTAGTACCGCTTCACGAGCGGTAGTACCGCTTGAGCGGTAGTACCGCTTCACAAGCGGTAGTACTGCCTTACCGCTTAGGGCAGCAACAAAACTTCCTTTTGCCCTTTCCAATACCTCGTGGGTTTTACCCCATTGGTCCACATAAAGTGTTGCTGCACCCGAACACTTCGGTAAACATCCGGAGCCCCTTCCGGTTAATTCCGGAACTCTTCGAGAGATCAAAACACTATTATCACATATATCAATCTTTATCTCCAGACTCTTCCGGAGATCCTCGTCATGTCCGGGATCGTATCCGAGACTCCAAACATCCTTTGGTCACCACCATACATAACTCTATACTACCGAAGTGTCACCAAACCTTAAGTGTGCAGACCCTGCGGGTTCGAGAACTATGTAGACATGACCGAGACACCTCTACGGCAAATAACCAATGGCGGGACCTAGATGTCCACATTGGTTCCTACATATTCTACGAAGATCTTTATCGGTCGAACCTCTCTGTCAAGGATTCAATTAATCCCGTATAACGTTCCCTTTGTTCTTCGGTATGTTACTTGCCCGAGATTCGATCGTCGGTATCTCCATACCTAGTTCAACCTCATTACCGGCAAGTCTCTTTACTCGTTCCGTAATACAAGATCCCGCAACTAACAATTAGTCACATTGCTTGCAAGGCTCATTGTGATGTTGTATTACCGAGTGGGCCCTGAGATACCTCTCCGTCACACGTAGTAACAAATCCTAGTCTCGATCCATGCCAACTCAACAGACACTATCGGAGATACCTGTAGAGCACCTTTATAGTCACCCAGTTACGTTGCGATGTTTGATACACACAAGGCACTCCTCCGATGTCCGTGAGTTGCATGATCTCATGGTCATAGGAACATATACTTGACATGCGGAAAACAGTAGCAATAAACTGACGCGATCATATGCTACGTTTGTAGTTTGGGTCTTGTCCATCACATCATTCTCCTAATGATGTGACCCTGTTATCAAATGACATCTCATGTCCATGGCTAGGAAACCTTAACCATCTTTTGATCAACGAGCTCGTCTATTGGAGGTATACTAGGGACATGGTTTTGTCTATGTATCCACACATGTATCTAAGTCTCTGATCAATACAATTACAGCATGGATAATAAACGATTATCTTGAACAAGGAAATATGATAATAACTAATTTATTATTGCCTCTAGGGCATATTTCCAATACTTACAACCAAGGACTCATCTTTAGGGACTTACAACCGGGGACTCATCTTCAGCAGGGTCATAACTATCTCTGGGTTATAACTGTCTCTCGGGTCATACCGCGGGGTATATCCCCGAAATTTTTTCTGTTAAGTTTTGTGTTGTGAAGTTTTCAAGTTTTGGGTAAAGATTTGGTGGACTATGGAATAAGGAGTGGAAAGAGCCTTAGCTTGGGGATGCCCAAGGAACCACAAGTCAATTCAAGGATACCAAAAAGCCTAAGCTTGGGAATGCCCTGGAAGGCATCCCCTCTTTCGTCTCCAATCCATCGGTAAATTTATTTGTGGCTATATTTTTATTCACCACATGATATGTGTTTTGCTTGGAGCGTCTTGTATATGAGTCTTTGCTTGTTAGTTTGCCACAATCATCCTTGTTGCACACATCTTTTGAGAGAGACACACTGAATCATGAATTTATTAGAATGCTCTATATGCTTCACTTATATCTTTTGAGTTGGGCAATTTTTCTCTGTTTGCTTGGAGCGTATCGTACCTCAGTTATGTTATTTTGAGAGTCTCTAAAACAACATGGTAATTGGTCTAGGTTATGAATTTAGTCCCAATGTGATAGGCATCCAAGAGGAATATAATAAAAACTTCCATATTAAGTGCATTGAGTATTTATGAGAAGTTTGATTCCTTGCATAAAGTTTTGAGATATAAAGATGGTGATGTTAAGAGACATGTTAGGAAGCAAATTGTGATTTGGTAAAAATACTTGTGTAAAGGTTTGTGATTCCCGTGGCATGCACGTATGGTCAACCATTATGTTAGGAAGTTAGAGCATGACTTGTTTATAGATTGTCGGCCTTTGTCACTACTGGAATAAGACGATTTGCCGTCTGCCAGCTCTTTGTCGTCTACTAGCGGACGACAAAGAGTGTCTTCGCCATCAGCTAGCACAAAGCAGACGGCAAAGAGCTAGCATACGGCAAAGAGGTGCCTTGCCATCAGCCAGCTCTTTGCCGTCTGCTAGCGGACGACAAAGAGGTGGGTGGGGTCCAGTTGACGACACTACTGTAACGGCCCACCACCCCACCGCTTTACTGTCAGCTAGCGGACGGCAAAGAATCTATGCCATCTGCTGGCAGATGGCAAAGAGGTGGATACCTCAACCGCTAACGGCGCACCCCCGACCCATCTCTCCCGACCCATCGATCTCCCCAGCCCCCACCCCCCATCGCCCCCCCCGCGCCGGCCGCCGCCCGCCCCCGTGCTCCTGGTTGCCATCGCGCCCCTGTCGCGCCCCCGCCATCACGCCCCCGTCGCGCCCCTGCCATCGGCCCTCGTCGTGCCCCCACCGCCCCCACCCCCGCCGCCCACGCCCACCGCCGGCCACCGCCTGTGCCCCCCATCCCCGCCGCCGTGTCGCCACTGCGTCGCCACCGCCGGCCACCGCCCGCGCCCACCACCCCGCCGCCCACCCCAGTCGCCCGTGCGCACCGCCGGCTGCCGCCCGCACCCTCACCCCCACCACCGCGTCGCCACCGCGTCGCCACCGTCGGCCGCCGCCCGCGCCCACCACCCCTCAGCCCACGCCCAACGCCCCGCCACCCCGCCCCTCTCTCCCTTCCCGGCGCCCCCGACACCCCACCGCCACCGCCCCCGCCACGCCACTCGCCCCCCCGCCGCCCCTACCGTCGGCTTCAGCCTCCTCCACCTCCACCAACGCCGGCTCCACCTCCCCCACTCCGGTGAGCCCCCTCCCCCTCTCTAATTTTTCATTTTTTAATAGTCTAGTTAGTAATTCAGTTAGTTAGTTGTAGTTATTTAGTTTAGTTAGTAATTTAGTTAGTTAGTTGTAGTTAATAGTTTAGTTTAGTTAGTAATTTAGTAATGTAGTTAGGTTAAATAGTTGTAGTTACTTAGAAGAAGAGAGAAGAAGAAGAAGAGGAGGAGAAGGAGATGAAGAAGAAGAAGAAGAGGAAGGAGAAGAAGAAAAAGAAGAAGAATAGGAGGAGTAGGAGGAGAAGAAAAGAAGAAAAAGAAGAAGGATAATAATAAGAAGAAGAGGAGGAGGAGGGGTGCATCGGCACCGACGTAACCGGGTCGAGGATCGCCGACACGACACCACCGACACCCCGACCCCGACACGACACCCTGACACCACGACACGACACCCCGGACCCCGACACGACACCCCCACACCCCGACCCCGACACGACATCCAGACACCCGACCCCGACACGGCATCCCTGACACACCGACCCCGACACGGCACCCCCGACACCTCGACCGTGACATGGCATCCCCGACACCCCGACACCCCGACCCCGACACGACACCCCCAACACCCCAACCCCGACACCCCGACACGACACCCTGACACGGCACCCCGACACCCCGACCCCGACACGACACCCCGACCCCGACGTCGACCCTGACACCCTGACCCGGCACCCCGACACCCCGACACGGGACCCCGACCCCGACACCCCAACACCCCAACACAACACCCTGACATGGCACCCCCGACCACGACACAGCACCCCGACCCCGACACGACACCCCCTACACCCCGACCCCGACCCGACACCTCGACACGGCACCCCCGACAATGACACAGCACCCCGACCCCGACACAACACCCCCGACCACTCTACTTCAAGAACCGCTCTACTTCACCCCAAAACATTGAGGTCGACAGCGACAGTGAACCCGACTTCACCCCTGAGCAGGAACAAGAAGAGATGGAAGAAGAAGAGGTTACTGCTGCGGATGACCTGACAATGCTTGACCGATTACATAGAGGCCTTCCACATGTTGATGCATTTATTGATGATGCTGATGAGCATGTCATTACTGATAGTGATGATGATTATGCATTTGTTGATCCCAGAGCATATATAGACGATGAAGATTAATATTAGTAATGTGAGTTATTCAATTATTATTATGTACATATATATTATTAATTAGTTCAGGTTATTAGGTATTCAATTTTTTTATGTTGAACTAATTTTGTTCACTCTTTGTCATTGCAGGTGTTGACAGATGGTGGGCGGAGGTCGAGAGCGCTCTGAGCCTCCTTCCTCAGCGCGTGCTGGGAGGGGTGCTATTATTCCACCCCAGCAACTCCAGAGAGCACTGGTACACAACATGCAGACACTGGCGGGCTCTTCTTCTTCGACCGGGAGAGGTCGAGGGAAGCCGAAGAGAGGTGCTAGAGGTAGGAAGGCTGGTGCGCCTTCCTCGCCGCCACTCCCAGCTGATTCTCCCGACCACAAGAGTGCTCCGTCTTAGGTGGACCCGTCTGACTTGGACCCGTCTCGAACTCTGGTCCACGAGCCTTGGGTCGATGAGCCTCGGGTTCTCGAGCCGTCGTCCCAGGAGACTTCGGTCCCAGAGTCTTCGTCCCAGGAGACTCGGGTCCTGGAGTCTTCGTACCACGTGACTCCGGAGGCTAGTGGCCATGCTGATGGTGGCAAGGACAATTACTTGTATGAGGACACCTATAGCGAGGGTGAGCTGGTTGAGGAGGGCAAGAAGGTCTACCAGCATGGTTGTACAAAGCTGCCGCCCGTGCCGATGACCCGCGAGAAGAGGTGGTTGATTGCGCCTAATGCGGAGAAGTAAGTGCATTTACTCTTTTTTAACATTTTTCCTTCATATTTCTTTAAATTAATATCTAATGGGTTGGCCTTGTCCTACTGCAGGGGTTGGAAATACGAGCGTGGTGTTCGTAGGCCCAACCAGGTCCTTGGTGTGCTTCTCCGGCACCACTTCCCAGGGAAGGTCCAGTTGCCCGGTGTGGGTGAGTCTCCAAAGGTAGCACTGACCTAGGAGCTGTACAAGGCTGCCCTGGCCCCGCCGGAGGAGATGGTCGACGGTGTCTTGTGCGAGACGGTGGCTGACATTGTGATCCGTTGCTTTTGGGTAATTTCTCCTTTACAGAATTAAAAATCAACAACACCTAGTGATTGTACTAATCAGTGTCTAATGTGTTGTCTTGTTTGATTGCTGACCTTCTACAAGTTTCTTGAGGAAGACGATGCGAGAGCGGCTGTTGTTCTTGAAGCCGAGTGCAAGCGCCTACTTTAGAACTTACGGCGCGAGGCTCGGGTGCAGGCTATTTGAGACTACTACGCCTCGAGTAACATTAAGAGGGCCAAGAAGAAGTTCTGCAAAAATTATCTTAGTAAGGAGAATTTTATGAAGGTAATTATCTATTCTTAAGGCCTTGTACTTAGTTTGTTTGATTTGATTCATAGGCGTAGCGCTGAAATATCTCTTGTCTAACTTAGGTGCCCCCGAGATGGTGTGCGGATAGGATGGACTGTTGGGAGGCATTGGTGGATGAGTGGTGCTCTCCCGAATGGCTAGCCAAACACAACAAGGCCAAGGAGAAGGGTGCCCAAATGAGAGGTGTGCCACACCATCAAGGGAGCACCAAGCTGTTTGAGTATGGGGATAACTGGGTATGTGGTTTGCTTCATGATTCATGCAATTTCATTCTTCATGCTAGCTTGAGCCCTTAACTAATATTTTGTTTGCCTCTTTTAGGCACGAGAAAACAAGAAGGAGCTGCCACCTCTGTTCGACCTCTATGCCATGGCCCATACTACCTCGTACAAGAAGGCCAAGGCATTCTCTAAGGATGACCTCGATCATCCATAGAGCTTGAGCAACATCTCCTCCCACAACAAGCTCGTGAGGTATAGGGATGAGGAGAAGGCGAGGAAAGGGGAGGACTTCAACCTGAGCCAGAGTCCTTTTGATCCAGAGCTCGTGATGATATCTGGTGGTGGGAGGCCCCATGGCTCGATAGCCATTAGGGATGGACTGATACGTTTCATTTAAATGCCCATGAGTTACTAGTATTCACATTTGAGTTGCATCATGCTAAGGATACATTGCAAATGATCTTTGGTGCAGCGTGCCTCCCGACAAGCATCGACCGATCCTTCTGCATCTGTCGCAAGCGCGACCGGTCCTTCTACGTCTCACCCTAGCGCAAACCCTACCGGTCCTTCACCTCCGTGTTGGTGTTAAGTTTTTGTCACAACCCTAGCTAGTTGTCCTAGGACTAGTTGTGCTTGCATCATGCTTTCATCTATTTGCATCAATATGAAATGGGGAACAAAAAGAAACCCCAAGCTCACTTTGAATCAAACCAATTCAAACTTGGGGAAAATTCAACAAATCCAAAATGCCCACTAAAAATGTTCCCTATGTCTGGAAAAATTGGACATGAATATAACATGGATCATTTTAATTATCTGAACAATTCAAGTAATTCAAAAACAAATGATAAAACTTCTGAAATCATTATAAATAAAGCACTATCATTATTTTTGTTTTCAAAATATCCTGAAACTTTTTAGACAAGTTTGAAATATTCAAACTTCATTTTAGAAAATATATGGGATATTTTATAAAGTTAATTGTACCTGAAAAGGAAATAAACAAAAGTTAGTAAAAGAAAACAGAAAGAAATAAAAGAAAAAAAGGGAGAAAGGCCCAGGCCAGGCCATCCCACCTGGCCCAGGGAGGTCTTCGTGCTCCTGGCGGCCCGGAGGACGAGCGCGTGGCCGGAGCGCGCGCGCTGCCGTGCCTCCACGCCGGTAGCTGCCTGCCTATGCCCTCCTCGCCAACGCGACAGGGATAAGCTCCCCCGAGCCGTCCCCATTGCTCCCCCTCTCTCTCGCCCGCTTCTCCTCCTCTCCCCTCTCTCCTCCGCAATGGCCGAACCCTGTTAGAGCTCGCCGCCGTCGCGTTAGCTGCTCTCCCTCGCCCCTGAGCCCCTCAATCGCTCCACCTAGCTCCCCTCTTCCTTATAGCCGAACCACGCATTGCCGAAAGCTCTCCAGCAACGCATCACCGTTGTTTTCAACCTCCGGTCGCCTAAAAGGAAGTGGAGCTCGCCGCTGCTCCAGGACCTCCCCGAGCCCGCTCTCGACGTCTCTGCGACCGCCGTGAGCCCCTGAGTCTTTTCCCCCTCTTCCCCCTTCGATTCCGTGCCCTAGCATTGGATTCCATCGAGGTCCGAATGCCCCCGCCGCTCGAGCTCAACGCCGACCATGTTCCGGTGACCAGCTGGGCCATCTGAGGCCTCCTTCATGTTCGTGCTGTGATGTAGAGTTTGTAGGTGCCAAGTAGGGGTCGTGTCGCGCCCTGGTTCGATGAGCCCGTGCTCGCTCGAGCTCCGGCCGCTGCCCAGCTCACCGCCGGCATCGATTCCGACCCTCTCAGCTCCTGGGAGGGGTTGGAATGGGCGCGCGCGTGTGTGCTGAGTCTTTTGGTGCCCTCCGCCATCCATTTGGTCGCCGGAGGAGGGATCCCGAAGCCTTCCGCTGTCTCTGGAGCCACGGCGGCTCAACGCCGGTGGGTCTTGCCGGAGTTGACCAGGGGTTTGACCCCCTGAGTCACTAGCAAGTGGGGCCAGGCCCTGTCAGTCAAGTTAATTAAGAAATAAACTAAATAATTTAATTAACCTAATCTATCACTGACATGTGAGCCCAGAACTGTTAATGAATTAGGATTTAGTTTAATTAGTTAGTTAAGTGCTGAGTCATTGACATGTGGCCCCCACATGTCAGGTTTGACTCTGGCCCGGTCAGCTGACCAGCTGATGTCATAATGATGTCATGGTGATGCAATAAAAGCAATTTCTATTTTAAAAATAAGTCCAGAAATTATTCAAAACTTCAAAAATTCATATAAATTAATCTGTAAGTCAGATGAAAATAATTTATATATGAAAATTTATCAGAAAAATCCAATGAATCCAATGGTGCTATTGTCATGCATGTTAGAATAATCTAAATAGGTGAACATTGACATTTACTAATAGGTTAGTAAATGGAATTTGAAATGGAGAACAATTTAGAACCTATATTCAAATTAATTTCAAATCAACATGATCACTAGTTGCATTAGCTCATACACACATGCTATCATGCCATGATCATGCATCATATTGTTGCACTTGCGTGTGTTGATTGTTCCTTATCTGCATTGCAGTAGGCCCTGCTCCCGAGGATACCTTCGAGTATCCCGATGAAGGAGAGAACCCTTCCGTTTCCCAGCAAGGCAAGCAACCCCTTTGATCATTTCAATAATATCCCACTCTCTTGCTCCTGCTCTTGTTTATTGCATTAGGACAACCGATCACATGTCAGTCATACACGGTAGATGATCCTATGTTGTTGCATAACCTGACATTGTCATAGTAAATAGCTAAACCTTGCAACCTAGCATACCTAGTAGATGCTTGTGCCATGATGTGCTTAGCTTACTTTGCTTGCTATGCTTGCTATGCTTAGAATTGTGTCAGGTCGGATTCATCTGGGTGATGAACTGAGTGAAACGATGTTGTTCTGATGTGAGGATGTTATGATGAACTCTATTTGGTAAAGGTAGCGATGAGAGGCTATGTAGGAGTACATAGCGGGTTGTCTCAGTGGGACCGTTCTTAGGAACTGAGTTCCGTGTTTGTGATCCAAGACTAGCTGCTACCACATATTGGGTTTCGGTAACTCGACCCCTCTCGACTTATCAGTCGCTTAGTCCTTAGTCCAGGAGTTGCAAGTAGTTTCTAGTGTTTATAGCATGCTGGAGGCCGTGCGTAGCGCTGACCCTAGGGGTGGGTTACGACGCGGTAGGCAGTGGCACGGTGTACCAAGGGTCACCCGAATGGTGGGCTTGGGAACCCTACACACATCGTTTGGGGCCGTAGCGGAAACTTCGGCCGAACTACCGTGCGGGTTTAGTCTCAAATAGCCGATAGCCTGGACTAGAGGTCTTATGTGATTGACGGTCATGGCCGACTCCCTTGCTGGGCTTCTGCTTGAAGGTTGCCGAGGTGCATGGTTTTATGAGCACTGAGCGATAAGTGGCGAGAGCGTGTGTGAAGAAGTACACCCCTGCAGGGTATGAAACTATTTGAATAGCCACGTCCTCGGATATGGACTACTTGGTGAACTTATGTTGTTCATAGATAATCAAATGGATACCCATAAAAATATCAAGACAAGTGTGAGTATCGTAGATGGCACTCTCCTGAAAGAGGGAAGTAAATCTATGGTGGTGTATTGCTATGGAGTTAGTGGGCTCGTGTGCGATATCTAAGATTGTAGCTAAGAGTTAAAACTGAGTAGTGTAGGTTAGCCATGAGTGAAAGCTGGCATTGCTGCATAAACTCCACCTCCCCCTTTGTTGATACACGAGCATGAATAGACTAGTTCTGCTTTAAAGACTTACTGAGTACATTTGTACTCATGTTTGCTTAATAAATGTTGCAGATGAGACCCAGGACCCTTCGGGTTGGTTCTTCCTAGATGTTGACGATGCCGAATAAGCTGGTGTCCCAGCTATGACCTTACGCCTGTGGCGGGCTGTAGATAGTCAGGCCATGTGCCTTTTTACCCCTTTCATCTGTCTGTACTCAGACAGCTTTACGCTTCCGCTTGGTTTGCATGCACTTGTTTGTATGACTTGAGTACCGGGTCATGTGACCCCTATCTGTAAGAACATATTATGCAAGGCTTGTCTGAGCCTCTTAAATCAAAGTCATGTTGTTGTATGGTTATGTTGTGATGCCATGGTTGTATCTATGCATATCGGGCATGTCGTGCGTATGTGTGACGTGGAACGGTATGTATGGGATCCGACACCTAGTAGTACTCTTTACGGGAAACTGCCTCTTTGTGCTTCCATCGAGCGATGGTAGCTTGCTACTGCTCCGGACACATTGATTGACCGGCATGTATCCTTCTTTGTTGTTGTGTCTGTCCCTTCGGGGAAATGTCTCATAGTGTAATGGAGTCCTTGTAGCCTGCTACGACTCGTCTACGTGCAGTGATGGCATTTATGTCTCATGGCGTAATGGAGTCCTTGTAGCTTGCTATGACTCGCCTACACACGCTTGAGGCCGGCACCTGCATTGCTGGGTTATGTATGCCTGTTTCTGTACGAATGTGCCACTTGGGTTCTATGACTAGTCATGTCGGCCCGGGTTCTTTGTCGTTTGATTTCCAGCGACATGTTCACATACGTGAGCCAAAAGACGCAAACGGTCCCGGCTAAGGTAAGGCTGCAGCCGTGGAACTTACCGTGCGTGAGGCCGCAAAGTGATGTGATATGTTACAGTCTGGATTCATATGACTTAGGATCGGGGTCCCAATAGTTTTGCATACTTAGCTTAAGAAATGACCTACTTAGCTCCAAAATGACCTATACTTAGCTTATTTTCCTCAAAAATGACTTGATATGCTTAGTTAGTTAGAAAATGGTATATTCTACCTAGGATAGCTATAAAATGACCTATACTTAGCATTTTTTCCTCCAAAATGACTTGATATGCTTAGTTAGCTAGAAAATGGCATTACTACCTAGTATATCTCAATAATGATCTATAGCTAGCTTAGCTAGTTCATTTATGACATAATTAGCTCACTTAGGTAAAAAATGACAGCTCAATAATGATCTATAATTAACTTAGCTAGTTCATTTATGACATAATTAGCTCACTTAGGTAAAAAAGGGCATAGTAACCTTGATTTAGCTCCAAAATGACCTATGCTTATCTTATTTTCCTCAAAAATACACAATAACCTTACTTACCTCCTAAATGATATATTCTACCTAGGATAGCTATAAAATGACCTATACTTGGTATTTTTCCTCCAAAATGACTTGATATGCTTACTTAGCTAGAAAATGGCATTACTACCTTGGAGAAGAGGGGAGGAGAGGAGAAAAAGAAAGATAATATAAATTCTTCTTCTTCTTCTTTTTCTGCTTCTTTTTCTTCTTTTTCTTCTAGCTAGTCTTCTTCTTCTTCTAACTATCATCTTTCCTACTTTGCCGATTTGCTATAGATGAGGAAGAGTGCATTGATGGACTGTACTCTTCTACTTCTGCTTCCTTTGTGTGTATGGAAACTTGTTTTGGATATGTATGTATGGATATGTTGTTGGAAACCATTGTGTGTTGTTGGAAACTTGTATGTTGGACTTGTATGTTGGAACTTATTGTTGGTATATGCTTGTTTCAACTTATTGTTGGTATGCTTGTATTGTTGGATATATATGTGATATTGTTGGATATATATGTTTCAAATTAAATGATTTTTAGAAAAAAAAACAGGGGCTATATAGCCATTTTGCCGTCTGCTGGCAGACGACAAAGAGCTTTGCCGTCAGCCAGCAGACGGCAAAGCGGCCACGTGGCAGCTACCTGTGCAACCTAGGCTGACCTAGGTGGGTTCTTTGCCGTCCGCTGGCAGACGGCAAAGAACTAAGGTCTTTGCCGTCTACCAGCGGACGACAAAGAATCCACCTAGGCTGGCAAAAAACAGGTGCTTTGCCGTCCGTTGGCAGACGGCAAAGAACTAAGGTCTTTGCCTTCTGCCAGCTGACGGCAAAGCACACTGTTAAGCCCTTAATGGAGCTAAGTGGCCATGTGTGCCGTCCAGGCCCTTTGCCGTCTGCTGGCAGACGACAAAGATTCAAAGGTCTTTGCTGTCCGCCAGCTCACAAAGCGCCCTTTACCGTGGCTTATTCAGCCAGACGGTTGGCCGTCTACTAGCGGACGGCAAAGCCTTTGCCGTCCGGTATGCATTCCTTTGTCGTCCGGGATGGCTGACGGCAAAGTGCCTGATTCCTATAGTGTGTGTGAGGGTCGGGGGGGGGGGCGATGGTTAACTCCTACCAACCTCCCCCCTAGGAGCATGCGTCTAATGCTTTGTTTCAATGACTAATAGACTTTTGCAATAAGTATGTGAGTTCTTTATGACTAATGTTGAGTCCATGGATTATACGCACTCTGACCCTTCTAGTTTTGCTAGCCTCTCCATTACCGCACAACTTTTGCCGGTACACCATATACCTTCCTCAAAACAACCACCATATACCTTCCTCAAAACAGCCACCATACCTACCTATTATGGCATTTCCATAGCCATTCCGATATATATATTGCGATGCAACTTCCATCGTTTCCTTTTATGACATACACCATCACTTCCATATTGCATATAGAGTCCTATTTTGTAATAGGTATCGAGTTGTAATTTTCCTTTTGAGTTGTAAGTAAATAAAATTGTGATGATTTTCATTAATAGAGCATGTCCCATGTGAGGAAATGATGATGGAAGCAATGATTCCCTTACTAGTAGGGCTAAGAGTCCGGACTTTATGAAAAATAAAAGAGGCCAGCGAAGCCCAAATAATAAAAAGTGAATAAAAGAGGCCTTAGATGCCCACAAAAAAATTAAAAAAAGGAGAGAAAAGAGAGAAGGGACATCGCTACTATCTTTTTTCACTTGTGCTTCAAAGTAGCACCATGATCTTCATGATAGATTGTCTCCTATTTTGTAACTTTCATATGGCTAGTGGTAATTTTTCTTCATGATACACGTCCACTTAGTTTCTTTTTGAGCTTTCATACACTTATAGATCTAGTGCACCATTGCATGGAAATCCCTACTTACTCACATTGATATTTATTGATGGGAATCTCCATAGCCCGTTGATACGCCTAGTTGATGTGAGACTATCTTCTCCCTTTCCTTGACAACCTCCACCATATTCCATTCCACCTATAGTCCTATATCCATGGCTCGCGCTCATGTATTGCGTGAGAGTTGAAAAAGTTTGAGAAAATAATGGTGTGAAAACAATTGCTTGACCTTTCATCGGGGTTGTACATGATATAAATACTTTGTGTAGGGAAGATGAAACATAGCCAGACCATATGATATTATAGGGATAACTTTCTTTTGCCATTATATTTTCAAGAGAAACGATTGCTTTGCTAGTATGCTTGAAATGTTATTGTTTATATATTAATATGAAGCTTTTGTTTTGAGTCTCACGGACCTGAATATTCATGTCACAATAAAGAATATTACATGGATAAATATGTTAGGTAGCACTCCACATAAAAAAAATCTTTTTTTATCACTTACATACTCGAGGACGAGCAGGAGTTAAGCTTGGGGATGCTGATAGGTCTCCAACATATCTATAATTTTTGATGATGTCATGCTATTATATTATCTGTTTTGGATGTTTGATATGCATTAATACACTATTTTAGATTATTTATTGGGACTAACCTAATAATCTAGAGCCAAGTGCCAGTTTTTGTTTTTTCCTTGTTTTTGAGTCTTGCAGATATGGAATATTAAATGGAGTCGAAACGGAATACAACCTTCGGAAGGAATTTTTCTAGAAGGAAAGAAGTCGATGAAGCTTGGAGTGCACGTCGGGGAAGGGGTCAGGGCGCCACAAGCCTGCTAGGCGCAGGCCCCCTGGACGCGCCTAGCAGGCTTGTCGCCTCCTGGCAGGTTTCCTAACCCTAATTCTTGGCCTATAAATACCCAAATATTCCTGCAACATCAAAAAGAGCAACACAAATACTTTTTCGCTGCTGGAAGCCTCCGTTCCTAAGAGATCCAATCTTGGAGCCTTTTTCGGTAATCTGCCGGAGGGGGTTTCGATCACGGAGGCATCTACATCAACTCCATTACCCCTCCGATGATGCATGAGTAGTCCACCACAAACCTACGGGTCCATAGGTAGTAGCTAGATGGCTTCTTCTCTCTCTTTGATCTTCAATACCATGTTCTTCATGATCTTCATGGAGATCTATCCGATGGAATCCTCTTTTGTGGTGTGTTTGTCAAGATCCGTTGAATTGTGAGTTTATGTTCATATTATCCATGAATCTTTTCTGAATGTCCTCTGAATTATTATTTGCATGATTTCATATCCTTGCTAGTATCTTCTAGTTATTGGTTTGGTTTGGCCAACTAGATTGGTAATTCTTGCAACAGGAGAAGTGCTTGGTTTTGGGTTCGATCTTGCAGTGTCCTCACCCAGTGACATAGTAGGGGTAGCGAGGCACGTATTGTATTATTGCCATTAAGGGTAACAAGATGGGATTTTCATCATATTGCTTGAGTTTATCTCTCTACATCATGTCATCTTTATTAATGCGTTACTCTGTTCTTCATGAACTTAATACTCTAGATGCAGGCAGGAGTCGGTCGATGTGTGGAGTAATAGTAGTAGATGCAGAAACGTTTCGGTCTACTTGTCACAGATGTGATGCCTATATGCATGATCATTGCCTTGGATAACTACATGATTATTCTCTTTTCTATCAAGTGCTTGATAGTAATTTGTTTACCCACCATGATATTTGCCTTCAAGAGAGAAGCCTCTAGTGAAACCTATGACCCCCGGGTCTATTTTCCATCATATACTTTCAGATCTATAGACCAAAAACCCACAAATATCTTGCTGTACTTTATTTACCTTTTACTCTCCGCACTCGTTTACATCTATCTCTTTCAGATCTAATCCTTGCAAATAACCGTGAAGGAATTGACAACCCCTTTATAGCGTTGGGTGCAAGAGTTTGATTGTTTGTGTAGGTGCATCCATTGGTGACTTGCTTGTTCCTCCTACTGGATTGATATCTTGGTTCTCAAAAACTGAAGGAAATACTTATCTACTTCACTGCATCACCCTTTCCTCTTCAAGGGCAGACCAACACAAGCTCAAGAGGTAGCAACCGAAATGGTAACCTTTGGGAGGCACCTCGGGAAACCCGTGTACGTCCTTCCTCCCTTTGCACCAAAGGGGAAACTACACCGCCTGGCACTTTGGCGCATGTTGGAAATATGCCCTAGAGGCAATAATAAAATGGTTATTATTATATTTCCTTGTTCATGATAATTGTCTATTGTTCATGCTATTATTGTATTAACTGGAAACCGTAATACATGTGTGAATACATAGACCACACCATGTCCCTAGTGAGCCTCTAGTTGACTAGCTCATTGATCAATAGATGGTCATGGTTTCCTAACCATGGACATTGGATGTCGTTGATAATGGGATCACATCATTAGGAGAATGATGTGATGGACAAGACCCAATCCTAAGCATACCACAAGATCGTGTAGTTCGTCTTCTAGAGCTTTTCTAATGTCAAGTATCATTTCCTTAGACCATGAGATTGTGCAACTCCCGGATACCGTAGGAATACTTTGTGTGTATCAAATGTCACAATGTAACTGGGTGACTATAAAGGTGCACTACATGTGTCTCCGAAAGTGTTTGTTGGGTTGGCACGAATCGAGACTAGGATTTGTCACTCCGTGTGACGGAGAGGTATCTTTGGGCCCACTGGGTAATACATCATCATAATGAGCTCAATGTGAATAAGGAGTTAGTCACGGGATCATGTGTTACGGAACGAGTAAAGAGACTTTCCGGTAACAAGATTGAACAAGGTATAGGGATACCGACGATAGAGTCTCGGGCAAGTAACATACTGTAACAGCCCGGGACCGACACTCTAGAAGATTCCCCTTTTGTTTCCATTCTCGTCCGTGTTTTGTTTGGTTGCTGCATTCATCATTGCATCATTCACATCATCTGCAATGCATCATCACTCGTTTTCGAAAACCTGCATCCATGAGTAGCTGTCAGTTCTCTTCATTCATGCCGTCAACCTTTCGAGGCCAACCAGACACGCACGCGCCCGCGACATCGTTAAAAAACTCATTTTTAAGGCACGCGAAAATATTCTCGGATTGGGTCGAAACCTGGTGCGCGGTCTTGTTATATTATAGGTAGGCCGCCTGCCAAATTTCGTCGCAATCAGAGTTTGTTTGATCTTCCAAAGGTTGCCCATAGCGGCACCGTCATCGGGTTATTCGTCGGACGTTTTCGGTTTTGCAAAACTCCGTTGCCGGGCCACAATTCTTTCTGTCTTCCCCTCCTAGCCAAACTACACAGCCACTAGCCCAACTTAGCCCCTCCATTCGTGGTCATTGGATCGCGATCGGACGGATGAGACCCAACCAACCCCTTGTGGCATTCCCTATTTAACCCCCCCCAATGAAGAGAGCCCCCTCACTCTCTAGGGTTCCCCATGTAAAATTACACCACACCCCTAGAAAACCACCACCTGCTAGCCCAAACCCTCCAGATCCCGAGAACCTACCTTAACCATTTCAGCCCTCAGATCTCACATCTCGGGCTGAAAATCGCCCAAAATCCCACCTACCGGACATGTCCGTGGTCAAATCGGACATGTTCAGCCGTCCGCACAGCCCCGCAGCCGCCTAAGCATCCCCGTGCTCGAACCAGCCGTGCAGCAGCCTTGCTCCCGAGATCCTCCCGCTAGCCCCGCGCCACCGGCCGCCGGAGCGCCACCGCCGCCGAACCCCCATGGCCAGACCTCGCCGCCCCTCTCCTCCTCCCTTCCCTCTCCTTCCTCCTCTCCTCCTCTCCCTAACCTCCCCGACCTCTTGTTGGGGAACGTCGCATGGGAAACAAAAATTTTCCTACGCACACGCAAACCTATCCATGGTGATGAGCATGTACGAAAGGGAGAGTGGATCTACGTACCCTTGTAGATCGCTAAGCGGGAAGCGTTAAGAAACGCGGTTGGTGTAGTCGAACATCTTCGCGATCCAAATCGCCGAGCGTCCCGCGATCTAATCACGATCCGTCCCGCGATCCAATCATGATTCGTCCCGTGAACACATCATGATCCGTCCCGTGATCTCATCACGATCCGTCTCACGATCTTGATCACGATCTGTCCCACGAACTGATCACGATCCATTCCATGATCACATCACGAACCGTCTCGCGATCTCGATCACGGTCCTTCCGATCTAGCGCCGAACGGACGGCACCTCCGCGTTCAGCACACGTGCAACTTGATGACGATCTCCGCCGTCTCGATCCAGCGAGAGGAGGTGGAGAGGAGTGAGAGTTCAACGGCAGCGTGATGGCGCTCCGGTGATGGTGGTGGAGCAATTCCGGCAGGGCTTCACCTAAGCGCTGTAGAAAACCGATCTAGAGGAGAAACTATGCACCGGTGTAACGGGTAGCACGTGGCCGGAAATTCTGTCCAAAAACCACCCAATCCACTAGTATATATAGGAGGAGAGGAGAGGAGAGGCAGCCAAGGCCTTTGGGTCGGCCGAAATAGGAGGTGGGAAGCAATCCTACTTCACCTCCAATCCTAGTTGGAGTAGGATTGCCTCCTATTGGCTGATTTTCCACTTTTTGCTTTAGGACTTTCTCTCCTGCGCCATGGGCCTTTGTGGCTGTTTTCCCAGCCCACTAAGGGCTGGTTATTATTATACCACATCCCATGGACCTCTTTGGGTCGAAATACCCCTCCGGGAGGCCTCCCGGTACACTACCGGCACTCCCGGTACACTCCCGGCACTCCCGGTACACTACCGATGAGCCCAAAACTTTTCCGGAAACCAAACTGGGGCTTCCTATATATGAATCTTTACCTCCGGACCATTCCGGATCTCCTCGTGATGTCCGGGATCTCATCCGGGACTCCGAACAAACTTCGGTCACCACCATACATAACTCTACACTACCGAAACGTCACCGAACCTTAAGTGTGCAGACCCTGCGGCTTCGAGAACTATGTAGACATGACCGAGACACCTCTATGGTCAATAACCAATGGCGGGACCTGGACGTCCACATTGGTTCCTACATATTCTACGAAGATCTTTATCGGTCGGACCTCTGTGTCAAGGATTCAGTTAATCCCGTATAACGTTCCCTTTGTTCTTCGGTATGTTACTTTTCGAGATTCGATCGTCGGTATCTCCATACCTAGTTCAACCTCGTTACCGGCAAGTCTCTTTACTCGTTCCATAATACAAGATCCCGTGACTAACACTTAGCCACATTGCTTGCAAGGCTTGTTGTGATGTTGTATTACCGAGTGGGCCCTGAGATACCTTTCCGTCACACGGAGTAACAAATCCCAGTCTCGATCCATGCCAACTCAACAGACACCATCGGAGATACCTGTAGAGCACCTTTATAGTCACCCAGTTACGTTGCGATGTTTGATACACACAAGGCACTCCTCCGATATCCGTGAGTTGCATGATCTCATGGTCATAGGAACATATACTTGACATGCAGAAAACGGTAGCAATAAACTGACACGATCATAGGCTATGTTTGTAGTTTGGGTGTTATCCATCACATCATTCTCCTAATGATGTGATCCCGTTATCAAATGACATCTCATGTCCATGGCTAGGAAACCTTAACCATCCTTTGATCAACGAGCTAGTCCATTAGAGGCATACTATGGACATGGTTTTGTCTATGTATCCACACATGTATTTAAGTCTCCGATCAATACAATTATAGTATGGATAATAAACGATTATCATGAACAAGGAAATATGATAATAAGTAATTTATTATTGCCTCTAGGGCATATTTACAATAGTCTCCCACTTGCACTAGAGTCAATAATCTAGGTCACATCACCATGTGATTCGCATTGTTATGAATCTAACACCCAATGAGTTCTGGGGCTCGATCATGCTTTGCATGTGAGAGAGGTCATATAGTCAACGGGTCTGCGATATTCAGATCCGTGTGTACTTTGCAAATCTCTATGTGAAACTGTAATCACTGCTACCACACTCCACTTGGTACTATTTCCAAATGGCTGCTCCACTATACGTATCTAGATTGCTACTACGAGTCATCTGGATTAGTGTTAAAGCTTGTATCGACGTAACTCCTTACGACGAACTCTTTATCACCTCCATAATCGAGAAACATCTCCTCAGTTTCTTAGTTACTGAGGATAATCTTGACCGATGTCCAGTGATCAACTCCTAGTTCACTCTTGTACCCCCTGACGGACTCATGGCAAGGCACACACAAGTGTGGTACACAGCATGGCATAATATAGAGCCTATGGCTAAGGCATAGGGGACAACGTTCGTCCTTTCTCTTTATTTTGCCGTTGTCGAGCTTTGAGTCTCACTCAACTTTCACACCTTACAAATCAGGCGAGAACTCTTTCTCTGACTGATCCATTTTGAACTCTTTCAAAATCTTGTCAAGGTATGAACTCATTGAAAGTCTCATCGAGCATCTTGATCTATCTCCATAGATTTTGATGCTCAACAATTAGGTAGCTTCATCCAGGTCTTCCTTTGAAAATCACTTTCCAAATGACCGTTTTATGCTTTCCAGAAACTCTACATTATTTCTGATCAACAATATGTCATCCACATATACTTATCAGAAATTCTATAGTGCTCCCACTAACTTTATTGCAAATACAAGTTTCTCGTAAACTTTGTATAAACATCAAAACTTTGATCACCTCATCAAAGCGTATATTCCAACTCCGAGATGCTTGCTTCAGTCCATGGAAGGATCACCTAAGCTTGCACACCTTTTAGCATCCTTAGGCCTGACAAAACCTTCTAGTTGTATCACATACAACCTTTCCTCAAGTAAACCGTTAAGGAAACGATGTTTTGACATCCATCTGCCAGATTTCATAATTGAAAACACAGCAACTGCTAACATAATTCCAACAGACTTTAGCACCACTACGGGTGAGTAAGTCTCATCGTAGTCAACTCCTTGAACTTGTCACAAACATCTTTGCAACAAGTCGAGATTTACAAATAGTGACATTCACCATCAGTGTCTGTCTTCATTTTAAAGATCCATTTGTACTCAACGACCTGCCGTCCAACGAGCAAGTCTACCAAAGTCTACACTTGGTTTTCATACATGGATCCTATCTCGGATTTCATGGCCTCTAACCCTTTGTCGGAATCCGGGCCCATCATCGCTTCTCCATAGCTCGTAGGTTCATCGTTGTCCAACAACATGATCTCCAAGACAGAGTTGTCGTACCACTTAGGAGCAGTACACATCCTTGTCGACCTACGAAGTTTGATAGTAACTTGATCCTGAAGCTTCATGATCATCATCATTAACTTCCTCTTCAACTAACGTAGGCTTCACAAAAACATTTTTCTGCGCTGCGCTACTCTCTGGTTGAACAAAGGTTTAACAACCTCATCAAGTTCTATCTTCCTCCCACTCAATTCTTTCGAGAGAAACCTTTCCTCGAGAAAGGATCCGTTTAAGCAACAAACACTTTGCACTAGGATCTAAGATTGAAGGTTCACCCAACTGATCTTAGGGTATTCTATGAAGATGCAATTTGTCCGCCTTGGGTTCGACCTCATTAGGTGAAAACATTTTTCACACAAGTGTCGTAGCCCCAAGTATTAAGAAATGACAGCTTAGGTTTCTATCAAACCATAATTCATATGGTGTCATCTCAACGGATTTAGATGGTGCCCTATTTAAAGTGAATGTAGTTGTCCCTAATGCATAACCCCAAAATTATAGTAGTAAAACGACAAGAGACATCATAGCACGCACCATGTCCAATAGAGCATAACTATGATGTTCGGACACGGCATCAAACTATGGTGTTCCAGGTGGCGTTTAGTTGTGAAACAACTTTCACATTGTCTTAAGTTGTATGCCAAACTCGTGACTCAGATATTTACCTCCATGATCATATCGCAGTCATTTTTATCTTCTTGTCACGATGATCTTTAAACTTCACTCTGAATTTGCTTGAACCTTTCAAATGATTCAGACTTGTGTTTCATTAAGTAAATATACACTATATCTACTCAAATCATCAGTGAAGGTAAGAAAATAACGATATCCACTGCACGCTACAAGACTCACTAGATTGCATACATCAACATGTACCATTTCCAATGAATCACTTGCCCGCTCCATCCAACGGTGTCCTTTAGTCATCTTGCCCAAGAGGCATGGTTCGCATGTCTCAACCGATTCGAAATCGAATGAGTCCAAATATCCATCACCATGGAGTTTCTTCATGCGCTTTATACCAATATAACATTTTGCGGTAGTGCCACAAGTATGTGGTACTATCATTATTTAACTTTGTATCTTTTGACATCAATGTTATGAACATGTGTATTACTACGATTCAACAAACCATTCTCACTGGGTGCATGACCATTGATGGTATTATTCATGTAAACAGAATAACTATTATTCTCTGACTTAAATGAATAACCGTATTGCAACAAACATGATCTAATCATGTTCATGCTCAACGCAAAACACCAAATAACATTTATTTAGGTTCGTCACTAATCCTGAAGGTAGAGAGAGCATGCGATGTTGATCACATCAACCTTGGAAACATCTCCAACACACATCGTTACCTCACCCTTAGCTAGTTCTCCGTTTATTCCGTAGCTTTTATTTTGAGTTACTAACATTTAGCAACCGAACCGGTATCCAATACCCAGGTGCTACTAGGAGTACTAGCAAGGTACACATCAATAACTCGTATATCAAATATACTTCTGTCGATGTTGCCAGCCTTCTTATCTACCAAGTATCTAGGGTTGTTCCGCTTCAGCGACCTCTCACCTCATAATAGAAGCACTTAGTCTCGGGTTTGAGTTCAACTTTGGGTTGCTTCACTGGAGCAACAACTGACTTGCTATCCATGAAGTTTCCCTCCTTGCTCTTGCCCTTTTCGAAACTAGTGGTTTGATTAACCATCAACACTTGATGCTCCTTATTGATTTCTACCTTCGCGGTGTCAAACATCGCGAACAGCTCAGGGATCAACATTTCTTTCCGTGGCATTTTATAGTTCATCACCAAGTTCTAGTAGCTCAGTGACAGTGACTTGGAGATCTACATCAATCACTATCTTATCTGGAAGATCAACTCCCACTCGATTCAAGCGATTGTAGTACCCAGACAGTCTGAGCACATGCTCAACGATTGAGCTATTCTCTTTCATCTTGCAGGCAAAGAATCTCGTTGGAGATCCTATATCTCGCAACTCGGGCATGAGCCTAAGATCACAATCTCAGCTCTTAGAACATCTCATATGTTCTGTGACGTTCAAAACGTTTTGGAGCCTCAATTCTAAGTCGTAATGCATGACACACTAAACTATCAAGAAGTCATCGAAACGTGCCTGTCGGATGTTCACAACATCTACAAACGACGCTAGATGGGGTGGCGCACGAGTGGTGCATTAAGGACATAAGCCTTCTGTGCAGCAATGAGGATAATCCTCAGATCACGGACCCAGTCCGCAATTTTGCTACCAACATCTTTCAATTCTATTTCTCTAGGAACATATAAAAATACAAGGGAGCTACAATGCGAGCTGGTAATCTACAACATAATTTGCAAAGACACTTTGACTATGTTCGTGATAATGAGTTCAATTAATCATATTACCTAAGAACTACCACTCAAATTGACATCCCTCGGGTCATTCGAGTGATGCATGATCCAAATTCACCAACTCAAGTCCGATCATCACGTGAGTTAAGGTGGCTTCAATGGTGAACATCATTATGTTGATCATATCCACTATATGACTCATGCTTGACCTTTCGGTCTCTTGTGTTCCGAGGCCATGTCTGTACATGCTAGGCTCGTCAAGTTTAACCCGAGTGTTCTGCGCGTGCAAATCTGGCTTGCACCCGTTGTATGTGAACGTAGAGTCTATCACACCCGATCATCACGTGGCGTCTCAACACGACGAACTTTCGCAACGGTGCACACTCGGGGAGAACACAGTTCATCTTGAAATTCAAGTGAGGGATCACCTTATAATGCTACCGCCGTACTAAGCAAAACAAGGTGCATAAAAGGATTAACATCTCATGCAATTCATAAGTGACATGATATGGCCATGAACTTGTGTTTAAGATCTCCATCTTCGAAACACCGGCATGATCTCCATCGTCACCGGCACAACACCATGATCTCCATCATCTTGATCTCCATCAATGTGTTGCCATTGGGGTTGTGGCGCCAGCCTTGCTTCTACTTCTATTGCTACCGCTTAGTGATAAAGTAAAGCATTACATAGCGCTTAATGATTGACACGCAGGTCATACAATAATTAAAGACAACCCTATGGCTCTTGCCAGTTGCCGTACTCAACGACATGCAAGTCGTGAAATTCTATACATCACATCATACATCACATATATCTCATCATGTAATTGGCCATATCACATCACAACATACCCTGCAAAAACAAGTTAGACGTCCTCTAATTGTTGTTGCATGTTTTACGTGGCTGCTACGGGTATCTAGCAAGAACGATTCTCACCTACGCATAAACCACAACGGTGATACATAGATTGCTTTTCAACCTTCTCAAGGACCGCCTTTGTCGGATCCGATCCAACTAAAGTGAGAGAAACTGTCACCCGCAAGCCATCTAAGCAACAAGTTGCATCGAGGGAACCGGTCTCTCGTAAGCGTACAAGTAATGTTGGTCCGGGCCGCTTCATCTCACAATCCCGCTGAACCAAAATCCGACCAAGGGAGGAAGCAATCTAAGCATCAACGCCCACAAACCTTTTGTGTTCTACTCGAGATCTCGTCGAACCATCAACCTAGCTCAAACCACTGTTGGGGAACGTCGCATGGGAAACAAAAATTTTCCTACGCACACACAAACCTATCCATGGTGATGAGCATCTACGAGAGGGAGAGTGAATCTACGTACCCTTGTAGATCGCTAAGCGGGAAGCGTTAAGAAACGTGGTTGGTGTAGTCGAACTTCTTCGTGATCCAAATCGCCGAGCGTCCCGCGATCCAATCACGAACCGTCCCGCGAACACATCATGATCCGTCCCGTGAACTCATCACAATCCGTCTCACGATCTTGATCACGATCTGTCCCGTGAACTCATCACGATCCGTTCCGTGATCACATCACGAACCGTCTCGCGATCTCGATCACGGTCCTTCCGATCTAGCGCCGAACAGATGGCACCTCCGCGTTCAGCACACGTGTAGCTTGATGACGATCTCCACCGTGTCGATCCAGCGAGAGGAGGTGGAGAGGAGAGATACTTCAACGGCAGCGTGACGGCGCTCCGGTGATGGTGGTGGCGCAATTCCGGCAGGGCTTCGCCTAAGCGCTATAGAAAACCGATCTAGAGGAGAAACTATGCGCCGGTGTAACGGGTAGCACGTGGCCGGAAATTCTGTCCAAAAACGACCCAATCCACTAGTATATATAGGAGGAGAGGAGAGGAGAGGCAGCCAAGGCCTTTGGGTCAGCCGGAATAGGAGGTGGGAAGCAATCCTACTTCACCTCCAATCCTAGTTGGAGTAGGATTGCCTCCTATTGGATGATTTTCCACTTTTTGCTTTAGGACTTTCTCTCCTGCGCCATGGGCCTTTGTGGCTGTTTTCCCAGCCCACTAAGGGCTGGTTATTATTCTCCCACAGCCCATGGACCTCTTGGGGTCGAAATACCCCTCCCGGAAGCCTCCTGGTACACTACCGGCACTCCCGGTACACTACCGATGAGCCCGAAACTTTTCCGGAAACCAAACTGGGACTTCCTATATATGAATGTTTACCTCCGGACCATTCCAGAGCTTCTCGTGACGTCTGGGATCTCATCCGGGACTCCTAACAAACTTCGGTCACCACCATACATAACTCTACACTACCGAAACGTCACCGAACCTTAAGTGTGCAGACCCTGCGGGTTCGAGAACTATGTAGACATGACCGAGACACCTCTACGTTCAATAACCAATGGCGGGACCTGGACGTCCACATTGGTTCCTACATATTCTACGAAGATCTTTATCGGTCGAACCTCTATGTCAAGGATTCAGTTAATCCCGTATAACGTTCCCTTTGTTCTTCGGTATGTTACTTGCCCGAGATTCGATCGTCGGTATCTCCATACCTAGTTCAACCTCGTTACCGGCAAGTCTCTTTACTCGTTCCGTAATACAAGATCCCATGACTAACACTTAGCCACATTGCTTGCAAGGCTTGTTGTGATGTTGTATTACCGAGTGGGCCCTGAGATACCTTTCCGTCACACGGAGTAACAAATCCCAGTCTCGATCCATGCCAACTCAACAGACACCATCGGAGATACCTGTAGAGCACCTTTATAGTCACCCAGTTACGTTGCAACGTTTGATACACACAAGGCACTCCTCCGATATCCATGAGTTGCATGATCTCATGGTCATAGGAACATATACTTGACATGTAGAAAACGGTAGCAATAAACTGACACGATCATATGCTATGTTTGTAGTTTGGGTCTTATCCATCACATCATTCTCCTAATGATGTGATCCCGTTATCAAATGACATCTCATGTCCATGGCTAGGAAACCTTAACCATCCTTTGATCAACGAGCTAGTCCATTAGAGGCATACTAGGGACATGGTTTTGTCTATGTATCCACACATGTATTTAAGTCTCCGATCAATACAATTATAGCATGGATAATAAACAATTATCATGAACAAGGAAATATGATAATAACTAATTTATTATTGACTCTAGGGCATATTTCCAACACCTCTCTCTTCCTCCCGCAGGTCGCTGCAGCCGCCGCCGGCCTTCGCCCGCCACAGCCGCTGCCGAGATCCGGCCGGTGATCACCTGATCTAGTCGCCCCCGGCCCGTTCCCGGCCTCGCACGGCTTTCCGCCGCTGGTTGACATCATGGCAGCCACCGCTGCCATGGCCTCGTGCCCTGGTGAGCACGAGGACGACGACCTTGCCCCGCCTCGGCCTGCCTCCTCCAGCGACCCAGTCGCCCGCAGCCCAGACCGCCTCCAACCGGCCCACGGGCCCATGGTGAGCGCCCCTCAGCTGTCCCTCGCCCGCGTGCGCACTGTAGTCACCCGTCGCCCATTGTTGCTATTGGGCTAGATTCAGATTTGGCGCGATAGTGTTTTTTATCCTGCTGCGAATTTTGCTAATTAACCAAGGAATTTTAGAATTTTGGAAACCCCCCTAAACTCATGCATTTAATAACTACAGATCCGTGCATCATATGAGAAAACTTTATATATGAAATGTTACTAGAATTTTTTGTAGATTCACAATATCCAACTTTCACATGCGATAAAAATGTTATCCTTGCTGTTTGCATTGATTTGCATAATTGCCATGTGAAAATGATTTATTTCATAACTAATTAACCGTAGCTCTGATGCAAATGTTTTATATATGTAACTTGACCAGAAAAATGTGTAGAATATCATGGCACACTTTATATTGCTGTTTAACAACTATAAAACATGCTTAGGACAGATCTGGACCAAAATCATAATATGCATATGAGGTCATTTTGAAAATGATATATGTCGCTTCCGGCCTCATTTAAAATGCATAGATAATATAGTTATATATGCTTCACCATTTGCCATGTTAAACAACATTTAATATTGATGAGTACCTAAACGAGAGTGAACTAAATAATTTGAACGTGGAGTTTCGTCAATATGCAACTCGTTGCGTATTGGGATTCACTTAATGTGTAGCAGATGTTTGTTGTTCTTGCCATGCCATGCCATGCCTTGCATATTAAACCGGACATGCGTCATATTTGTTTGCGCATCATGTCATGCATATGTTGTGGTGTATCTTGTGTTAATTGTTTTTCTTGGATTGTTCCTTCTCCATAGATTTCCGAAGCGTTCGTAGTGTGAGGATTCGTTCGACTATGTTGTCTCGTCTTCTTCATGGACTCGTTCTTCTTACGAGCGGGATCTCAGGCAAGATGACACATTTCCCTAGATACCACTAATATCATTGCTATGCTAGTTGTCTCTCTTCCATCGTTATGTCTCGCTACCTACCACTTGTTTGTCAAGCCCCCAACCTTGCCATGAAAAGTCTCTAACCCTCCTCCTTCCTAGCAAACCTTTGTTTGGCTATGTTATTGCTTGCTCAGCCCTTCTTATAGCGTTTCTAGATGCAGGTGCAATTGCTTCCATGTGACAACATGCACATTCTTTTGTTATCACAATATTATTGCTACTTAATTTAATACACTTATACACTTGGTAAAAGGTGGAAGGCTTGGCCTTTTGCTCAGTGTTTTGTTCCACTCTTGCCTCTCTAGTTACTTGTGAACCGGTGTTATGTTCCATAATTGAGCGCTCCTAACATGATCGGGGTTGTTATGGGGACCCCCTTGATCCTCGTTTTAGGATAAATCTTTTCTGGCAAGGCCAAACATTGGTACTACATTTGCCTAATAACTAATAAACCTGCTGTTGGGAGATGTAGTAGTAAATCAAACAATTTCCTACGATCACCAACATCCATCTATGGAGTAACCAGCAACGAGTAAGGGAAGATTGCATCTTCATACCTTTGAAGATTGCAAAGCGGAAGCATTACTATACCGCGGTTGGTGGAGTGGTACTCACAATGATTCAGATCACGGTGCAATCTGATCTAAGCGCCGAACAATGGTGCCTCCGCGTTCAACAAACGTGCAGCCCGGTGATGTATCCTATGCCTTGATCCAGCAAGGAGGAAGGAGAGGTTGAGGGAGAGCTCTGGCAGCACGACGGCGTGGTGACGGTCGAGCTGCGTGGTACTCCGGCAGAGCTTCGCTAAGCACTAAGGAGAACGAGGAGTAGGAGGAGTAGGGCTGCGCCGAGGGAGGAAGAAACTTATGTTCTTGGCAGCCCCAAAAGCCCCACTATTTATAGGAGGAGGAGGAGGGAGGGCACAGCCCTAGGGTTCCCACCCTAGGAGCCGGCGCCAGCCGAGATGGCATTTGGTGTGGCGGCCAGGAGAGGGAGTGGGAGGGGCGGCGCCCTAGGTGGGCCTAGGGACCATCTGCCCCTAGGGTTTGCCCCCTCCCACCTGTGCTGTGCCTTGGGACCTTGTGGGGGGCGCACCAACCCACCTAGGGACTGGTTCCCTCCCACTTGGTGGACCCCTGAAACCCTTTCGGTGGTCTCGGTACGTTACCGATGATGCCTGAAACACTTTCGATGACCAAAACCTAACTTCCTATATATGAATCTTTACCTCTGGACCATTCTGGAACTCCTCGTGATGTCCGGGATCTCAGCTGGGACTCCGAACAACCTTCGGTAACCACATACACTATTTCCCTATAACCCTAGCGTCATCGAACCTTAAGTGTGTAGACCCTACGGGTTCGGGAGGCACGTAGACATGACCGAGACACCTCTTCGGTCAATAACCAACAGCGGGATCTGGATACCCATGTTGGCTCCCACATGCTCCATGATGATCTCATCGGATGAACGATGATGTCGGGGATTCAATCAATCCCGTATACAATTCCCTTTGTCTACTGGTATGATACTTGCCCGAGATTCGATCGTCGGTATCCCTATACCTTGTTCCATCTCGTTACCGACAAGTCTCTTTACTTTTTCCGTAACACATCATCCCATGGCTAAATCCTTAGTCACATTGAGCTCATTATGATGATGTCTTACCGAGTGGGCCTAGAGATACCTCTCCGTCACATGGAGTGACAAATCCTAGTCTCGATTCATGCCAACCCAACAGAAACTTTCGGAGATATCCATAGTGTACCTTTATAGCCACCCAGTTACGTTGTGACGTTTGGCACAACCAAAGTATTCCTACGATATCTGGGAGTTGCACAATCTCATGGTGTAAGGAAACAATATTTGACATTAGGAAAGCTTTAGCAGACGAACTACATGATCTTGTGCGATGTTCAGGATTGGGTCTTGTCTATCACATCATTCTCCTAATGATGTGATCCCATTATAAACAACATCAAATGTCCATGGTCATGAAACCATGACCATCTATTGATCAACGACCTAGCCAACTAGAGGCTCACTAGGGACATGTGGTGGTCTATGTATTCACACATGCATTATGGTTTCCGGTTAATACAATTATAGCATTAACAATAGACAATTATCATGAACAAGGAAATACAATAATAACCATTTTATTATTGCCTCTTGGGCATATTTCCAACAGTCTCCCACTTGCACCAGAGTCAATAATCTAGTTACATTGTGATGTATCGAACACCCATAGAGTTCTGGTGTGGATCATGTTTCGCTTGTGAGAGAGGTTTAGTCAACGGATATGCGACATTCGGATCCGTATGTACTTTACAAATACCTATATCTCCTTCCTGAATGTAATCACGAATGGAGTTGAAGCGGCGTTTGATGTGTCTTGTCTTCTTGTGTAACCTGGGCTCCTTGGCAAGGGCTATAGCTCCAGTGTTGTCACAAAATAGAGTTATCGGGCCCGACGCATTGGGAATTACTCCTAGGTCGGTGATGAACTCCTTCATCCAGACTCCTTCCTTTGTTGCTTCCGAAGCAGCTATGAACTCCGCTTCACATGTAGATGCCACCATGATGCTTTGCTTGCTGCTGCACCAGCTGACTGCCCCTCCATTCAAAATATACACGTATCCGGTTTGTGACGTCGAGTCATCCGGATCTGTGTCGAAGCTAGCATCGACGCAACCCTTTATGACGAGCTCTTCGGCACCTCCATATACGAGAAACATGTCCTTGGTCCTTTTCAGGTACTTCAGGATATTCTTGACCGCTGTCCAGTGTTTCGCTCTGGGATCACTTTGGTACCTCCCTACCATACTTATGGCAAGGTTCACATCAGGACTGGTACACACCATGGCATACATAATAGAGCCTATGGCTTAAGCATAGGGGATGACACTCAATCTCACACCCTGTAACACAGGCAAGAACCCCTTCTTGGACTGATCCACATTGAACTTCTTCAATATCTTGTCAAGGTATGTGCTTTGTGAAAGACCTATGAGGCGTCTTGATCTATCTCTATAGATCTTGATGCCTAATATGTAAGCAGATTCTCCAAGGTGCTTCATTGAAAAACACTTATTCAAGTAGGCCTTTATGCTTTCCAAAAGTTCTATATTATTTCCCATCAACAATATGTCATCCACATATAATATGAGAAATGCTACAGAGCTCCCACTCACTTTCTTGTAAATACAAGGTTCTCCATAACATGTGTAAACCCAAACGCTTTAATCACCTCATTAAAGCGAATGTTCCAATTCCAAGATGCTTGCACCAGCCCATAGATGGACCGCTGGAGCTTGCATACCTTGTTAGCATCTTTAGGATCGACAAAACCTTCCAGCTGCATCATATATAGTTCTTCCTTAAGGAAGCCATTGAGGAATTCCGTTTTGACGTCCATTTGCCAGATCTCATAATCATAAAATGCGGCAATTACAAACATGATTCGGACAGACTTCAGCATCGCTACGAGTGAGAAAGTCTCATCATAGTCAACTCCTTGAACTTGTCGATAACCCTTAGCAAGAAGCCGAGCCTTATAGTCGGTCACATTACCATCCGCGTCGGTCTTCTTCTTAAAGATCCATTTATTTTCCATGGATCGCTTATCATCAGACAAGTCCACCAAAGTCCATACTTTGTTCTCATACAAGGATCCTATCTCGGATTTCATGGCTTCAAGCCATTTGTTGGAGTCCGGGCCCGCCATCGCTTCTTCATAGTTTGAAGGTTCACCGTTGTCCAACAATATGATCTCCAGGACGGGGTTGCCATACCACTCTGGTGCGGAACATGTCCTAGTGGACCTTCGAATAGAAACTTGATCTGAGGTTTCATGATCATAATCATTAGATTCCTCTCCCACTGGTGTAGGCTCCATAGTAACAACTTCCTGTGCTGCACTACTCCCCGGTTCGAGTGGAGGTACAATTACCTCATCAAGTTCTATTTTCCTCCCACTTACTTCTTTCGATAGAAACTCTTCCTCTAGAAAGGATCCATTCTTGGCAACAAAGACTTTGCCTTCGGATCTGAGGTAGAAGGTATACCCAATAGTTTCTTTGTGGTATCCTATGAAGACACACTTTTTTGCTTTGGGTTCGAGCTTCTCAGATTGAAGTTTCTTCACATAAGCATCGCATCCCCAGACTTTGAGAAACAACAGCTTAGGTTTCTTTCCAAACCATAATTCATATGGTGTCGTCTCAACGGATTTAGACGGTGCCCTATTTAAAGTGAATGCGGCAGTCTCTAATGCACATCCCCAAAATGATAGCGGTAAGTCGGTAAGAGACATCATAGATTGCATCATATTCAATAGAGTGCGATTATCTCGGATTTCATG
Organism: Hordeum marinum; assembly: GCA_022496015.1. NCBI lineage: Eukaryota > Viridiplantae > Streptophyta > Magnoliopsida > Poales > Poaceae > Hordeum > Hordeum marinum. The sequence continues at coordinate 27,203,338 of CM039676.1, forward strand.
GCCTCAAGCCATTTGTCGGAATCCGGGCCCGCCATCGCTTATTCATAGTTCGAAGGTTCACCGTTGTCCAACAACATGATCTCTAGGACAGGATTGCCGTACCACTCTGGTGCGGAACGTGTCCTAGTGGACCTTCGAATAGCGACTTGATGTGAAGCTTCATGATCATCATCATTAACTTCCTCTCTAGCCGGTGTAGGCTCCACAGAAACAACTTCCTGTGCTGCACTACTCTCCGGTTCGAGTGGAGGTACAAGTACCTCATCAAGTTCTATTTTCCTCCCACTTACTTCTTTCGAGAGAAACTCTTTCTCGAGAAAGGATCCATTCTTGGCAACAAAGACTTTGCCCTCGGATCGTAGGTAGAAGGTATACCCAATAGTCTCTTTGGGATATCCTATGAAGACGCACTTTTCCGCTTTGGGTTCGAGCTTCTCAGGTTGAAGTTTCTTCACATAAGCATCGCATCCCCAAACTTTTAGAAACGACAGCTTAGGTTTCTTTCCAAACCATAATTCATACGGTGTCATCTCAACGGATTTAGACGGTGCCCTATTTAAAGTGAATGCGGCAGTCTCTAATGCATATCCCCAAAATGATAGCGGTAAGTCGGTAAGAGACATCATAGATCGCACCATATCCAATAGAGTGCGATTACGACGTTCAGACACACCATTTCGCTGAGGTGTGCCAGGCAGCATGAGTTGTGAAACAATTCCACATTTCCTTAGGTGCATGCCAAACTCGTGACTCAAATATTCTCCGCCACGATCAGATCGTAGGCACTTATTTTCTTATCTTGTTGATTCTCTACCTCACTTTGAAATTCCTTGAACTTTTCAAAGGTTTCAGACTTGTGTTTCATTAAGTAAACATACCCATATTTGCTTAAGTCATCAGTGAGGGTGAGAACATAACGGTAGCCACCACAAGCCTCAACGCTCATTGGACTGCATACATCGGTATGTATTATCTCCAATAAGTCAGTTGCTCGCTCCATTGTTCCGAGAACGGAGTCTTGGTCATCTTTCCCATGTTGCATGGTTCACATGTGTCAAATGATTCAAAATCAAGTGACTCTAAAAGTCCATCAGCATGGAGTTTCTTCATGCGTTTGACACCAATATGACCAAGGCGGCAGTGCCACATGTAAGTGGGACTATCTTTATCAACATTACGCCTTTTGGTACTCACACTATGAACATGTGTATCATCACGTTCAAGATTCATCAAAAATAAACCATTGACTAGCGGGGCATGACCATAAAACATTTCTCTCATATAAATAGAATAACCATTATTCTCAGATTTAAATGAGTAGCCATCTCGCATCAAACGAGATCCAAATACAATGCTCATGCTCAAAGCTGGTACTAAATAACAATTATTGAGGTTTAAAACTAATCCCGAAGGTAGATGTAGAGGTAGTGTCCCGACGGCGATCACATCGACCTTGGAACCATTCCCGACGCACATCGTCACCTCGTCCTTTGCCAGTCTTTGCTTATTCCGTAGCTCTTGCTTGGAGTTACAAATGTGAGCAGCTGCACTGGTATCAAATACCCAGGAGCTACTACGAGTGCTAGTAATGTACACATCAAGAACAAGTATATCACATATACCTTTAACATTGCCGGCCTTCTTATCCGCTAAGTATTGGGGGCAGTTCCGCTTCCAGTGTCCGGTACCCTTGCAATAAAAGCACTCAGTCTCAGGCTTGGCTCCATTCTTGTTCTTCTTCCCGAAAACTTGCTTACCGGGCGCGGCAACTGCTTTGCCGTCCTTCTTGAAGTTCTTTTTAACCTTGCCTTTCTTGAAACTAGTGGTCTTATTCACCATCAACACTTGATGCTCCTTTTTGATATCGACCTCCGCTGATTTCAGCATCGAGTACAACTCAGGAATGGGCTTGTCCATCCCCTGCATGTTGTACTTCATCACAAAGCTCTTTTAGCTAGGTGGGAGCGACCGGAGGATTCTATCAATAACCGAGTCATCCTAAAGATTAACTCCCAACTGAGTCAAGCGGTTGTGCAACCCAGACATTTTGTGTATGTGCTCACTGACACAACTATTCTCCTCCATCTTACAAATGAAGAACTTGTCAGAGACATCATACCTATCGACCCGGGCATGAGCTTGGAAAACCAATTTCAGATGTTGGAACATCTCATATGCTCCATGTTGCTCAAAACGCTTTTGGAGCCCTGGTTCTAAACTGTAAAGCATGCCGCACTAAAACAGGTAGTAATCATCACAGCATGACTGCCAAACGTTCATAACATCTTGGTCCATTGGTAAAATGGGTGTGTCACCTAGTGGTGCATCAAGGACATACAATCTCTTGGAAGCTATTAGGATGATCCTCAAGCCACGAACCCAGTCCGCATAGTTGCTTCCATCGTCTTTCAGCTTGGTTTTCTCTAGGAACGCATTGAAGTTGAGGGTGACATTAGCGTTGGCCATTGGATCTATAATATAGATTGTAAAGACAATTTTAGACTAATTTCATGATAATTAAGCTCACATAATCAAATTATTTAATGAACTCCCACTTAGATAGACATCTCTCTAGTCATCCAAGTGACACAAGATCCACATCAACTAGCCCGTGTCCGATGATCACGTGAGACAGACTAGTCATCCATGGTGAACATCTCCATGTTGATCATATCTTCTATATGACTCATGTTCGACCTTTCGGTCTCCCGTGTTTCGAGGCCATGTCTGTACATGCTAGGCTCGTCAAGTCAACCTAAGTGTATCGTGTGTGTAAATTTGGCTTACACCCGTTGTATGCGAACGTTAGAACCTATCACACCCGATCATCACATGGTGCTTCGGAACAACGATCCTTAGCAACGGTGCACAGTTAGGGTGAACAAGATGTAAACATGATAAACATCACATGCAATCAATATAGTGACATGATATGGCCAATATCATCTTGCTCCCTTGATCTCCATCTTTGGGGCACCATGATCATCACTGTCACCGGCACGACACCATGATGTCCATCATCGTGTTTTCATGAAGTTGTCTCACCAACTATTACTTCTACTACTATGGCTAACGACTAGTAATAAAGTAAAGTAATTACATGACATTTATGATTGACACGCAGGTCATACAATAAAATAAGACAACTCCTATGGCTCCTGCCGGTTCTCATACTCATCGACATGCAAGCCGTGAATCCTTTTACAAGAACATGATCAATCTCATACATCACAATGTATCACATCACATCCTTTGGCCATATCACATCACAAGGCATATGCTGCAAAAACAAGTTAGACGTCCTCTAATTTGTTGTTGCAAGTTTTTACGTGGCTGCTATAGGTTTCTAGAAAGAACGTTTCTTACCTACGCCAAAACCACAACGTGATATGCCAGTTGATATTTACCCTTCATAAGGACCCTTTTCATCGAATCCAATCCGACTAAGGTGGGAGAGACAGACACCCGCTAGCCAGCTTATGCAACAAGTGCATGTCAGGCGGTGGAACCGGTCTCACGTAAGCGTATGTGTAAAGTTGGTCCGGGCCGCTTCATCCACAATACCGCCGAATCAAGATAATACTAGTAACGGTAAGCCAATTAACAAGATCGATGCCCACAACAACTTGTGTTCTACTCCTGCATAGATTCTACACATAGACCTTGCTCTGATACCACTGTTAGGAGACATAGTAGTAAATCAAAAAATTTCCTACGATCACCAAGGTCCATCTATGGAGAAACCAACAACGAGTAAGGGGAGAGTGCATCTTCATACCTTTGAAGATCGCAAAGCGGAATCGTTACTAGAACGCGGTTGGTGGAGTTGACTTGCAACAATTTAGATCGTGGTGGAATCCGATCTAAGCGCCGAACAATGGCGCCTCCGCGTTCAACACACGTGCAGTCTAGTGACGTATCCTATGCCTTGATCCAACAAGGAGGAAGGAGAGGTTGAGGGAGAGATCTGGCAGCACAATGGCGTGGTGACGGTGGAGCTGCGTGGTACTTGGGTAGAGCTTCGCTATGCACTATGGAGAACGAGGAGTAGGAGGAGTAGGGCTGCGCCGAGGGAGGAAGAAACTTGTGTTCTTGGCAGTCCCAAAAACCCCATTATTTATAGGAGGAGGAGGAGGAGGAGGGAGGGCACAGCCCTAGGGTTCCCACCCTAGGAGCTGGCGGCAGCCCAGATGGCATCTGGTGCGGCGGCCAAGAGAGGGAGTGGGAGGGACGGCGCCCTAGGTGGGCCTAGGGCCCATCTACCCCTAGGGTTTGCCCCCCTCCCACCTGTGTTGCGCCTCAAGCCCTTGTGATGGGCGCACAAGCCCACCTAGGGGCTGGTTACCTCCCACTTGCGGCCCATGCAACCCGCCGGTGCGTGTGGCCCTACTTGGTGGACCCCCAGAACCCTTCCGGTGGTCCCGGTACGTTACCGGTGATGCTCGGAACACTTCCGGTGACCAAAACCTCACTACCTATATAAGAATATTTACCTCCGGACCATTCCGGAACTCCTCGTGATGTCCAGGATCTCATCCGGGACTCCGAACAACCTTCGATAACCATGTACACTATTTCCCTATAACCCTAGCGTCATCGAACCTTAAGTGTGTAGACCCTACGGGTTCGGGAGGCACTTAGACATGACCGAGACACCTCTCCGGTCAGTAACCAATAGAGGGATCTAGATACCCATGTTAGCTCCCACATGCTCCATGATGATCTCATCGGATGAACCACGATGTCGGGGATTCAATCAATCCTGTATACAATTCCCTTTGTCTACCAGTATGATACTTGCCTGAGATTCGAGCGTCGGTATCCCTATACCTTGTTCAATCTCGTTACCGACAAGTCTCTTTACTCATTCCATAACACATCATCCCGTGTCTAACTCCTTAGTCACATTGAGCTCATTATGATGATGTCTTACCGAGTGGGCTCAAAGATACCTCTCCGTCACACGGAGTGACAAATCCCAGTCTCGATTCATGCCAACCCAACACACACTTTTGGAGTTACCCGTATTGTACCTTTATAGCCACCCAGTTACGTTGTGACGTTTGGCACAACCAAAGTATTCCTACTGTATCCGGGAGTTGCACAATCTCATGGTCTAAGGAAAGGATACTTGACATTAGAAAAGCTTTAGCAGACGAACTACATGATCTTGTGCTATGTTTAGGATTGGGTCTTGTCCATCACATCATTCTCCTAATGATGTGAGCCCATTATCAGTGACATCCAATGTCCATGGTCATGAAACCGTGACCATCTATTGATCAATGAGCTAGCCAACTAGAGGCTCACTAGGGACATGTTGTGGTCTATGTATTCACACATGCATTACGGTTTTCGTTAATACAATTATAACATGAACACTTGAAAATTATCATGAACCAGGAAATACAATAATAACCATTTTATTATTGCCTCTAGGGCATATTTCCAAAACCTGCATAGGGAGTAATTAACTGGAGGATGTTAATCAACAACCCTGGCCAGTGCTCCTCATGAGTGTTGGTCCAACCCAGAGCAGCCTATTGACGCTACCCGAGGCAACTCGGTGATTGGCGTGGTAACCACAGCTCATCCGTCGTGTCCTGAGAACGAGATACGTGGCTCCTATCAAGATCGTCGACAGGCCGGGCGGCCTTGCTGGATTTGTTTTACCTTTCTCGAATGTCTTGTGTGAGGAACTCTGATCTTCTTCGGGCTATCTCGTGGTGTCGGATTTCCTTTGGAATTGCCTAGGATCATCATGATATCTGTGGTCGAGGTTATTCCCGTGGCCTGTGGTTAATTTATGATGGACGAGTTGGAGCACCCCTGCAGGGTTAAATCTTTCGAAAAGCCGTGCCCACGGTTATGTGGCAAACTTGGATATTTTGTTTAACACCCGGGCATAGAAAACTTGAAGTAAACTCAAATAAAATACACTAACTGTTTGCGTAGCCGTGACTGTCTCTTCTTGTGAGTCCTCATCCAAGAGAGAACACGATGGGGTTATGTTTGACGTAAGTAGGTGTTCATGATCAGTTAGTGATCATTACTAGTTCACATCCGTTATGTGTAGACCACCATACTTTAATTTCTGTATTCGTAAGTTAGCCACTCAAATAAATGCTTAGTCGCTTGCTGCAGCATCACCACTGAACCATACCTCTCCCATTAAGCTTTAATAGTCTTGATACCCTTGGAAATGAGATTGCTGAGTCCCTATGGCTCACAGATTACTAGAACTACAGTTGCAGTTACATGTAATGCGATGATTTGATGTGAGTGCGATGTTTGTTTGATTTGGAGTTCTTCTTCTTCTTCATCAATCTAGGATGGGTTCTAGGCGGCAGCCTGGGATAGCAAGGATGGATGTCATTTTATCATTTGATTTCGTCTGTAGTCAGACCCTGCTCTTCTGCATGATGTTTGACTATGTTGTTGTATTGATGTGATCTTGATGTAGCTTGTGGCGAGTGTAAGCCAATTCCATATACTCATCTCTTCTGTACATGTACTTTTAATGATATCCATTCTTGCAACATGACGAGATGCGCTTCTATCCCTGTGAAGGCCCTCGTGCCAAAATAAGGATAGGACCGCATCTTGGGCGTGACACATACTGATGGACAAAGGAAATTGTATACATGAATAATTGAATCCTCGACATCATGGTTCATCCGATGAGATCATCGTGGAACATGTGGGAGCCAATATGGGTACCCATATCCCGCTATTGGGTTTTGACCGGAGAGGTGTCTCGGTCATGACTGCATGGTTCCCGAACCCGTAGGGTCTACACACTTAAGGTGCGGTTTCGCTAGAGCTGTAATGGGAATTGTATGTGGTTACCTAAAGATGTTCGAAGTCTTGGATGAGATCCTAGATGCCACGAGGAGTTCTGGAATGGTCCGGAGGTGAAGGTTTATATATGGGAAGTCCAGTTTCGGTCACCGGAAAGGTTTCGTGGTTTATCGGTATTGTACGTACCGGGACCACCGAATGGGTTCCGGGGGTTCACCGGGAGGGTCCACCTTCCCCGAAGGACCTAATGGGCTATACTTGGGTGGGAAATAGCCCCTTAGTGGGTTGGTGCACCCCCCAAGGGCCCAAGGCGCCTAGGGTTGGAAACCCTAGGAGGTGGGGGCGCCTCCCACCTAACTTGGGGGGCAAGTTTCCCCCCTTGTCTGCCACCCCCTCTCTAGATGGATCTAGGAGGGCCGGCCACCTCTTCCCTTCCCCCTATAAATAATGGTGGTGGGGGGGGGGGTGAGGGCAGCCGCACCCCTTCCCCTAGCGCAGCCCTCCACCCTTCCTACATCTTCCACCATGCCGTCATGCAGCCGGAGCTCTCCCTCAACTTCTTATCCCCCTTGCTGGATCTATAAGGAGGAGACGTCCACGGGCTGTACGTGTGTTGAACGCGGAGGCGCCGTCCGTTAGGCGCTGGGATCTTCCGTGATTTCAATCGCCGCGAGTATGACTCCATCAACTATGTTCTTTGTAACGGTTCCTGTCGTGGATTTTTCATGGCAGATGTCCGGGTGAACGGACTTAGGTTCAGGGCGGACACAACTACGTGGCGGCTTGAGAGGGGTTGCTCAGAATCGAGAGACGCGAGTTTGCCCAGGTTCCGCCCCTCCGATGGAGGTAAAGCCTACGTCCTGCTTGTCTTGTATTGATGACGAGGAAGCTCTCTTGGTTACAAGGATGTTGTCTTGCTACCTCTAATCTCGAGAGCCTCTAATCTGTCTATCTCTAATGACTTCTACTTGTCTCTCTAGGGGCGCCTTACCCCTCCTTATATAGGTGGAAGGGGTAGGTTTTACATATAGAGTCCCACTCCAAGTAGGACTAGGACTAGTCTTTCATGAATCCTAATCCGAGTCTCGTTTCCTTCGTGAGGGAATCCTCTCTCCTTTGGGCCTTCTCTTGTGAGCCAACTGGCACCGCCTTGCATGTTGAGTCTTGGGCCTTGTTGTCCTACGACCCGCCTGCCGGGTCACCAATAAAACGCCATGTCTTGACCAGGTCTCCTATGAGTCGCCAGGCCGGGTCATACAGTGGGGTATATCCCTGACATTAGCCCCCAGGTTAGCTTGAATTTATTCATGGTAACCTCCTAAAATAGGAATAGTAAATATGTTAAGTGGCCGACTTGCTCCTTTGGCCGGCTTATGAAGTGGCTCCTCAGAAATTCGGGTCTTTTCTGCATATGAATGAGTCGTCTTGAAAATCGTCTTGCTTGCCAGTGTCCTTTGAAAAATATTGGGAATAGAATACCCATATGCCATTGAGTCGTCTTCCAATACTTTGGCTTAATGAAAATCATGAAATAGGAAATCCTCATGACGTAGATCCGGACTTCCATTGTTGTGAAGTAGGGCGGCTTATATAAACTCTAGCGGGTTATGATCTTTTAATAACGCTGGTTCATGAATGTTGGTGACGCCGGGTCTAACAACTGAACTCCATAATTAACATCTTGAAAATTCTCCTCAAAGTTTTTGATATGTCCATATTACCTGTAGCCCCCAAGCTCCGAGATTATCCATGATGACTTGGTGCTTTGCAATAATATTTGTGGTTGTGTAGCCCCCAAGTACCAGGTTGTCTTGCCTGCAGCAGCCTGGGACTTATAACTGTCTTATACCTTATGAAACTTCAGCAGGTGTAGCCCCCTGTAGCGACCCGACCTGAAAGGTCAAGTCTCCGGTGTTTCCGTACCATCCCAAGATCATGCTGGTACACACGCGGTACATCAATGTATATATCAAAGGGAAATCACACAGCATTTTATTAACAAAATCTCATATAGAGTTCTTTATTACAATAATCATTACTATAAAGTGGCCGAAGGCCAACTCATGAGAATAACTAAGTCTTGCGGAAGCTTCATGGTAGATGAGTCCATCTGACTCCAAAGGGCATCTCGCCAAGCGTAGAGCGTGTCCTCACTCCTGGTCGGAAAAGTACTCTGCAACATAATACGCTGCAGCCGTGTAGGTCAGCATATGGAATATGCCGGCTAAGTCACAAGAGAGGGGGTGGAAAATAATTAGCTAGTCTACATGCATATATGGCAGGTGGTGGGGTAAGTTTTGCGTAAAGCCAAGTTTTTTCCTACATCAAAAGAGGGACTAAGCAAAAAATATTACTAAGTTGGTTGATTAATGAGATGGTTCCGCCAACCAATTCTCATACCCAATTGTTAATACCCACATCATCATATTAATTTGTGTTGAGAATTCCGGAAGTTTCAGTTCCTTTGGCTCAAGTTGTCCATAACCGTGGACACGGCTAATCGATTAGGTTGAGTACTCTGCAGAGCTTTGCACAAATTCCCCACAAGATTTGATCACCTCCATTGGATTCCTCGCACTTCAGGGTCTTTGAGGAACGGATGACCAAAACATGGTCTTCTAAGGGGTTCCACTGAGACTCCGACGGTGCCCATCCTTTCCTACCGTTCTTCTACATCTCGTAGCACCGCCTGTCCAATGTCGCCACAATATCCAACCAAGCTAGAGCCCATAATGGCTTGTGGCTGTGCAGGTAAGCCTTGGGTCTTGAAGCATCCATCCATCTCTTTGTGCCTGGGTGGATCTTTCCACGTGAATACTAGCACTTCCCCAGCAACACCTAGGCTAACCACTGGTATATCCCCAGGGCGCCGTTCCAACCATCATCCACCCATAGGTATGTTGAAAACTTGAAGTCTTGAAGTCTTGATCATAGCAGGTCTTGGAATTATTATCTCACAACTCTCATGAATCACACAACCAACCCCGTCTACTAATAGCATAGCAAAAGTAAATCAACGTTTCACGGCCCAATGTTATCAAAGGGTTGTGGGGGTACCTACCACATGATACTACTTCAATGTATCCAAGTTTCCAACTAACCTATCTTGCATGCAATGGGGAGATGGTAGAACTAATGCATATAAAACATGGGTAAAACATGATCAAGGTGACTTGCCTAATTGCTGATCTTCGTACGTGAGTGACTCTAGGTAACAAGCTTCGCACTCCGGATAATCTAACGAAGCAAACAAACACTCAATAAGCATACAAAAATAAGATAGCTAACACAAACATCAACAAAGAACTAGTAAACATTCAAGACAAAACAATTGCTCAAATCATAAGTAAGAAAACACACAAGTTTGTTTTCTAAAAGGTGATGGGAAAAATCACTACTAACATAACTAAACTATTTGTATTAACAAAACAATGGTTGACAGCAAGTAAACAATAAATATTTTTACTAATAAACAGAATAAAATCAATTTAAAGTTTGTTATGAAAAACTTTAGTAAAGTTTTGATAAACAATACTATATGAAGCAACTATAGTTTTACTAATAAAAGAATGAAACTGAACTTATTATTTATTACTAAGACATTATCTTAACAGAATGGAAATTACTAAAACTTGTCTTAGAAAAAAAAACAGAATTAAATTATATGAAACTTGTTGAGAAAAAACTATTACTAACTAGTTATTTTAGTTCAAATTAAACCTATTTGACAAATGTGTTGAGATTCCTATGCTAACAAAGAAATAAACTAAACAATTAATGTTATTATTAACAGTAAGTAAAGCACCTAAAGTTTAACTAACAAAACCTATTAATCAAATAAAACTAAATTCTAATTTAACTAACTAAAACTAAGTTAAATTAAACTATACTATAATGCTAGGCAGATTCTGGTTTTAGCTAAAAGACTAACCAAATTCATCCTAAAAATTCTCAACCTAAGCATGAAGGTGGTCCTAACTAATACCAAACAGCAGCAAAAAGATTCGTGTAAAAATCTATTTTCAAACTCTAGTTATTCAGATTTGAATATTTTGAGAAAATTTGACTCAATTCACATTTTATAGTTCAAAATTGAAATTTAAAAGCACAGGGAGAAACTACATGAAAAATGTGAGCTATTGCAAAAAGAATCAACTCAAAACACTAAACAGATTAAAAGTTATAGCTAAAACAAATTTCTAAAACATTCTGTTTAACTAAAACAAATTAGAAAATGAAAAACATTCTACCGGACGGTCAGGGTGACGTGTCAAGCTTCTATTGGCTGGCTAGCGCGTGCGTTAGGTGGTTGCGCGCGGTCGACCGAGGTTAAGAGGATACCGGTTCGGTTTTAATTCGATCTAATCTGGGCCGTAGATCTAAGATCGAACGGGTGAGGGAGGGTCCGACGACTTACTGGTGGGGGAGGAAGAACTCCGGCGATGGTTGCGGCGGCTGGTGGTCGGAGGTGTTCGGAGGGGCGTCTCCGGTGGTCTAGGAGGGCCGTGAAGTAGCTCAGGCGATGGCGGTGGTCCTCCGGTGTCGAGTGGTCGCGTCAGTGGGGCGCGGGGACATCCGAGGCGATGGCCACGGGCGCCGGGAGGTCCGGTGGTGGTAGGGGCTCCGGTGAGCTCTGGCAGCGGCGGTCTGGCGACGTAGAGAGGGGCTCAGGGGGGGGGATGGATGCGGGGAGCTGGGGCTCTATTTATAGGCCGGAGGGGGGGTCGGGAAAGGAAGGGGAGGCGGATCCGTGACGAGGAGATCTCGCCGGCGTCGACGTGTGCGGAGGAAGGAGATGACCGATGCGGAATTCACGTGGTCAGGGTGGGGCCTGGGTGTCAGCGACAGGGAAAGCATCGGTGGGGCGTCGGTCGGCCGGTAATCTAGCGATTCGGTATTTAAGAGGTGGGCCGGCCCGGTCCGTTAGTTAATTTCTTTCCTTTTTTTAATAAAACTGCGTATTCAAATAATATAGTTCCAAATATAGGAGTATTATATATCAGAATTATCAGAATAAAATATTCCATTTAATGAACATTTTTATTCTGGTATTTGAACACTTTGAAAAAAATATTATTTTCATAATTGGCCTATTTGTTTTAAATCTCTTTTTGCAAATATTGTTCAAATAAATCACCAATTTGGTCCTGGTGTGGAGTGTCATATTCCTCCTCTCTTATTTGAACTTTCTACCAACATTTCAAGTAGGTGAAAACAACAATGGGGAAAAATAGAAAGGGGATTTCACAATTTAAAAAGGGACATTTCAACATTTGCCTACATTCAAGCAATGATGGTGATAGATGCATAGCTATATTCATAACATTCCAAAATCGAATTTTGGGATGTTACAAACCTACCCACCTTAAGATGAATCTCGCCCTCGAGATTCGGGTTGGCTAGAAAATAGGTGCGGGTGGTCTCTACGAAGATCTTCTTCGCGTTCCCAGGTGGCTTCTTCCTCGGTGTGGTGACTCCACAGAACCTTACAGAACTTGATGATCTTGTTGCGGGTAACTCTATTGGATGTCTCGAGGATCTTGACAGGCTTCTCCTTGTAAGTCAGATCACTGTCAAGCTATATGGCCTCTAGGGGCACGGTGTCTCTCAAAGGGATATCAGCCATCTCAGCATGGCATTTCTTCAGCAGGGACACATGGAACACATCATGAACTCCGGACAGTCCTTCCGGCAATTCCAGCTTGTATGCAACTTCGCCTCTATGTTCAAGAATTTTGTAGGGGCCTATGAATCTGGCTGCTAACTTTCCTTTAACACCAAACCTCTTGATTCCACGAAGCGGGGACACACGAAGATATGCTCGGTCTCCCACTTCATACGTTACTTCCTTGCGCTTGTTGTCAGCATAGCTCTTCTGCCGGGATTGAGCTATCTTGAGTCTGTCACGTATCAACTTGACTTTATCCTCTGAATCTCGAATAAGGTCGGGACCAAAAAGTTTTCGGTGTCCAACACCATCCCACGTCAGTGGTGTTCTGCACCTCCTTCCGTATAAAGCTTCAAAAGGTGCCATCTTCAGACTCGTCTGATAACTGTTGTTGTATGAGAATTCTGCGTAAGGCAAGTTATCATCCCAACTAGACCCATAGTCTAGTGCACAAGCTCTCAACATGTCTTCCAAAATCTGATTGACTCTCTCAGTCTGGCCATCTGTCTGTGTATGAAAAGCTGTACTAAACTCCAGCCTCGTACCCAAGGTTTCATGTAGCTGATACCAAAACTTTGAGGTAAATTGTGTTCCTCTATCTGATACGATACTCCTCGGAACTCCATGCAGACACACGATCCTAGTCATGTAAATCTTGGCTAACTTAGCACTGGTATAGGTGGTCTTCACCGAGATGAAGTGAGCCACCTTGGTCAAGCGATCAACCACTACCTAGATGGAATCATAACCTGAACGGGTCCTGGGCAATCCTGTGATGAAATCCATACCAAGTTTTTCCCATTTCCACTCGGGTATCGGCAAAGGTTGGAGTAACCCTGCTGGTTTCTGATGTTCCGCCTTTACTCGCTGACAAACATCACATATTGCAACGTGTTCCGCAATATCCTTCTTCATACCTGTCCACCAATAACTTTCCTTTAAATCGAGATACATCTTGGTATTACCTGGGTGTATCGAGTAAGGTGAATCGTGGGCTTCCTGAAGTATCAACTTCCTGAGCTTTGGGTCATTGGGAACATAGATGCGGTTCTCAAACCAAAGAGTTCCGTGTTCATCCTCACAAAAACCTTTAGCTTTACCATCTTTCATTCTTTTCGTAATCTCAGCTATTTCCTTGTCCGTCTTCTGGGTTTCACGAATTCTTTCAGTCAAGGTGGACAAAATTTCCAGTGTGGCAACATATCCTCTTGGGACTATTTCTAGCCCGAGCTCTCTGAGATCATCGGCTAACTCTTGGGGTAATCCTCCCGCTGTGAGTGTGTTTACATAAATTTTCCGACTCAAGGCATCGGCTACAACATTAGCCTTACCTGGATGGTAGTGTAATCTCATGTCATAGTCCTTGATTAACTCTAACCATCTCCTCTGTCTGAGGTTCAACTCTTTCTGTGTGAAGATATACTTCAGGCTCTTATGATCAGTGTAAACATCACAACTATTTCCGACAAGGAAATGTCTCCAGGTCTTGAGTGCGTGCACTACGGCTGCTAATTCCAAGTCTTGGGTGGCATAATTCAACTCATGAGGTCGTAGCTATCTGGAAGCATAAGCTACAACCTTTCCATCCTGCATAAGTACTCCTCCAAGTCCTTGATGTGAGGCATCACAGTAAACCTGGAAGTCCTTCCGAATATTGGGCAAGATTAATACTGGGGCTGTGACCAAACATTTCTTTAACTCCTGGAAACTGGCTTCACATTCCTCAGTCCAAACATATTTGGATTCTTTCTTCAACAACTCTGTCATGGGCTTGGCAATCTTTGAGAAATCCTCAATGAACCTCCGATAATATCCGGCAAGTCCGAGGAAACTACGGATCTCCTTAACTGAGGTGGGTGACTTCCACCCGGTGACGGCTTCAACCTTAGCGGGGTCCACTGCTATTCCATCTCCGGAAATAATATGTCCAAGGAATCCAACTTCCGCCAGCCAAAATTCACATTTGCTGAACTTGGCATATAGCTGATGCTCTCTCAGCTTCTCCAGAACTAAACGCAAGTGTTCCTTGTGTTCTTCCTCGTTCTTGGAGAATATCAGAATGTCGTCAATGAACACCACGACAAATTTGTCCAAGTATTCCATGAAGATTTTGTTCATCAAACTCATGAAGTAAGCAGGAGCATTTGTTAAACCAAAAGACAGGACGGTATACTCATATAAGCCATACCTTGTGGTGAAAGCTGTTTTGGGTATATCATGTTCACGAATTTTTAACTGGTGATACCCTGATCGAAGATCAATCTTGGAGAATACTTTGGCTCCTACGAGCTGATCAAACAAATCATTAATCATCGGCAGAGGATACTTGTTCTTGATAGTCACCTCGTTCAAGGCACGATAATCGACTACCATTCTCAAGGTTTTATCCTTCTTCTCCAACAAAAGTACTGGGGCTCCCCAAGGTGAAGAACTTGGGCGAATATACCCCTTGTCCAATAACTCCTTGATTTGCTTCTTGCTTTCTAGTAGATCATTTGCGGGCATCCGATAGGGTCTCTTGGAAATTGGAGCTGTTCCTGGTAGTAACTCTATCAGAAACTCAATTTCCCTATCTGGTGGCATGCCTGGTAATTCTTTCGGGAATACATCCGGAAAGTCTTTTACCACAGGTACTTCCTCTTGAACAACTCCCGTGAGAGAATTTAACCGAGCACTCATCCGTGTGCGTCGAGATACATACTTAATCCTCTAGTTCTCCGGGGTGGTGAGCAAGATAGACTTGCTGGGACAGTCAAGATTTCCTTCATACTTGGTCATCCAATCCATGCCTAGGATTACATCCAATCTTTGTGACTCTAAGACGATGAGGTTGGTGGGAAAAACATGTTTTCCTATATTGAGTTTCAAGGCCTGGCATCCTATCCCTGCCATCATCATACCTCTTGGGGAACTGACCTTAAAGGGCTGACTAAGGGTTCTGGTGGGCGAAAGATATTTTTCCACAACTACCCTTGATATGAATGAATGAGTTGCACCAGAATCAAAAAGTACTGTAACAGGACGTGAATGCAATAAAAACTTACCAACCACAGTCTCGGGTTGATCATAGACTTCTTCAACATCAATGTGGTTCACTTGAGCACGGGGAAATGGATTGGGCTTCTTAACTGCTGCGTTGTCGTTGTTGTTGCCGTTTCCATTGCCTTGCTTGCTCTGGGGACAATCATTGTCATAGTGCCCGGTCTTCTTGCACTTGAAACAAGTGATTTGGCTCAGATCCTTCGGAGCGTGACGGTGCTGGTTGTTGTTTCCATTGCCATTCTCATTCTTGAAGTTGCCATGGTTGGGACGGTTGTTCCCATTTCCTCCATGATTGTGGCCTCCATGGTTGTGCACAGCATGAGTGTGCTTTCCAAACTTACCGGTTCCTGATCCGGTATTCCCTGAGTACGGGGAGTACCGAAGCTTCTAATGAGCTCCAGAATTGAACTTCCCCTGAGTGCACTTTCGCTTGCGGTTCTCAATTTGCTGCTATTTACCCTCCAAGATGAGGGCCTTGTCCACCAGCTCTTGGTAGTTGTTGAAGGTAGCCACTACCAGTTGTATGCTCAACTCATCGTTGAGTCCTTCCAGAAACTTTTCTTGCTTGGCCGCATCATCGGCCACATCTCCTGGGGCATAACGGGCCAACATGCCGAACTCTTCCACATATTGGGCCACGGAGCGATTACCCTGGCGCAAGTTGCGAAACTCGCGCTTCTTCAGACTCATGGCTCCAGCTAAGACATGAGCGGTGCGGAAAGCAAGCTTGAACTGCTCCCTAGTCACACCTGCAATAGGATAAGTGGTTGTGTAGTTCTCCCACCATGAAGCGGCTGGTCCTTCGAGTTGATGTGCGGCAAAGCGCACCTTCTCAGCGTCAGTGCATCCAGCGGTGATGAGTTCTCTCTCCATCTTACGAAGCCAGTCATCTGCCACAATGGGCTCAGTGATGCTAGAGAAAGTTGGAGGGTTCAACCTCAGAAAACGGGTGAGGTTGTCAGCCTGAGGTGGATGGTGGTTGTTGTTGTTCTGGTTGTTGGTCTGATTCTGAATCAACAGCTGCATCAGTGCATTCTGCTGCTGGAGGAGTTGCGTGAGTTCCGACAGGAAGGTGGAGTCGGTCTCACGGCGTGGAGGCATCTTGCTGTTTTTAGAGGGATGAGAATTAGAATAGAACAAGGGTCTAGAAAGAAATTCACTACCCATATGCAATGAACAATCATATCACATCAATCACTCATTCATTAATTCAACTCAAGTTCAACCATCGGAAATACAAGACTCAAACAAACCAAACATCGACCTATGCTTTAATGTCGAAAAAAAGATACATTGGAGGGCATGACTAAGGTTCTCCTCAAAAGTGCATAGTCGTGGGTCCTCCGGTGGTGCTCTCCTCATAGTCTTCATTGTCGCTGATGAAGGGTGCCATATCTCCTTCGGGGTGAAGGTTTTCCCCCATGTCCAGCTGCTCCTCCAGGGTTGCTATGCGTGCATTCTGCTCATCGATCCTCTCTAGGAAGTCCTTCACTTCATGCTCATGTTCATAGTTGGCCTCCCGCAGATCGGCTTCAAGATCCAGCTCTCGGTTCATCAGGTTCTTGATAGTCTTCGTGTCAGCACGTACACGAAGCTCCAGCGTCCTGACATGCGTCTCTAGGGTCTGGATATATGACATGGTAGAGTCTCCGGTGGGGTTGGTGATGATGTTGCCATGGGCATCTCTGCGGCAAACCATCCTGAGGTCTCGTGAAATGGGACCTCCTCTGTATTCCTCCCGAATACGTCTGAGAGCAAGGTGAATTGCCATGTCTCTCCCGAGAATCCAGCTGGGTGCCATAAACTTGAAGTCTATGGACTCGGTGATAAATCCAAAGGTCCTCCCGGGGATATGAACTTCGATCCTGTAGCGAGAGTCTTGTGGAAAAGACGTGATCGCATACCCGGTGATGGTCAGCAAAGCAATCTTCACATCCTTGACTATCTGGATTAGCTCCTTGCCAAAAGGCATGGTGGCATCAGGCTGGCAGAACTCCATGAAGCGAACGGGGGTGAAGGTGGCCATCTAGAAGAGTTGAAAACAACGGAGAGGAAAAAAATCAGGAATGAGCAAAGGAGAAAAATATAAGTATTTGTAAAACAGAGGAACATAATGATCCTAAGGCTTTTCCAATCCTAGAGGTTACGTCCTACGGTCAACGAATGCTCTGATACCATTTCGGTAGCGACCCGACCTGAAAGGTCAAGTCTCCGGTGTTTCCGTACCATCCCAAGATCATGCTGGTACACACACGGTACATCAATGTATATATCAAAGGGAAATCACACAGCATTTTATTAACGAAATCTCATATAGAGTTCTTTATTACAATAATCATTACAATAAAGTGGCCGAAGGCCAACTCATGAGAATAACTAAGTCTTGCGGAAGCTTCATGGTAGATGAGTCCATCTGACTCCAAAGGGCATCTCGCCAAGCGTAGAGCGTGTCCTCAATCCTGGTCGGAAAAGTACTCTGCAACATAATACGTTGCAGCCATGTAGGTCAGCATATGGAATATGCCGGCAAAGTCACAAGAGAGGGGGTGGAAAATAATCAGCTAGTCTACATGCATATATGGCAGGTGGTGGGGTAAGTTTTGCGTAAAGCCAAGTTTTTTCCTACATCAAAAGAGGGACTAAGCAAAAAATGTTACTAAGTTGGTTGATTAATGAGATGGTTCCGCCAACCAATTCTCGTACCCAATTCTTAATACCCACATCATCATATTAATTTGTGTTGAGAATTCTGGAAGTTTCAGTTCCTTTGGCTCAAGTTGTCCATAACCGTGGACACGGCTAATCGATTAGGTTGAGTACTCTGCAGAGCTTTGCACACGTTCCCCACAAGATTTGATCGCCTCCGTTGGATTCCTCACACTTCAGGGTGTTTGAGGAACGGATGACCAAAACATGGTCTTCTAAGGGGTTCCACTGAGACTCCGACGATGCCCATCCTTTCCTACCGTTCTTCTACATCTCGTAGCACCACCTGTCCAATGTCGCCACAATATACAACCAAGCCAAAGCCCATAATGGCTTGTGGCTGTGCAGATAAGCCTTGGGTCTTGAAGCATCCATCCATCTCTTTGTGCCTGGATGGATCTTTCCACGTGAATACTGGCACTTCCCCAGCAACACCTAGGCTCACCACTGGTATATCCCCAGGGCGCCGTTCCAACCATCATCCACCGAGAGGTATGTTGAAAACTTGAAGTCTTGAAGTCTTGATCATAGCAGGTCTTGGAATTATTATCTCACAACTCTCATGAATCACACAACCAACCCCGTCTACTAATAGCATAGCAAAAGTAAATCAATGTTTCCCGGGCCAATGTTATCAAAGGGTTGTGGGGGTACCTACCACATGATACTACTTCAATGTAACCAAGTTTCCAACTAACCTATCTTGCATGCAATGGGAAGATGGTAGAATTAATGCATATAAAACATGGGTAAAACATGATCAAGGTGACTTGCCTGATTGCTGATCTTTGTACGTGAGTGACTCTAGGTAACAAGCTTCGCACTCCGGATAATCTAACGAAGCAAACAAGCACTCAATAAGCATACAAAAATAATGTAGCTAACACACACATCAACAAAGAACTAGTAAACATTCAAGACAAAACAATTGCTCAAATCATAAGTAAGAAAACACACAAGTTTGTTTTCTAAAAGGTGACGGGCAAAATCACTACTAACATAACTAAACTATTTGTATTAACAAAACAATGGTTGACAGCAAGTAAACAATAAATATTTTTACTAATAAACAGAATAAAATCAATTTAACGTTTGTTAAGAAAAACTTTAGTAAAGTTTTGATAAACAATACTATATGAAGCAACTATAGTTTTACTAATAAAAGAATGAAACTAAACTTATTATTTATTACTAAGATATTATCTTAATAGAATGGAAATTACTAAAACTTGTCTTAGAAAAAAAACAGAATTAAATTATATGAAACTTGTTGAGAGAAAACTATTATTTGAAAAATGTGTTGAGATTCCTATGCTAACAAAGAAATAAACTAAACAATTAATGTTATTATTAACAGTAAGTAAAGCACCTAAAGTTTAACTAACAGAACCTATTAATCAAATAAAACTAAATTCTAATTTAACTAACTAAAACTAAGTTAAATTAAACTATACTATAATGCTAGGCAGTTTCTGGTTGTAGCTAAAACACTAATCAAATTCATCCTAAAAATTCTCAAGCTAATCATGAAGGTGGCCCTAACTAATACCAAACAGCAGCAAAAAGATTCATGTAAAAATCTATTTTCAAACTCTAGTTATTCAGATTTGAATATTTTGAGCAAATTTGATTCAATTCAAATTTTATAGTTCAAATTTGAAATTTAAAAGCACAGAGTGAAACTACATGAAAAATGTGAGCTATTTCAAAAAGAATCAACTCAAAACACTAAACAGATTAAAAGTTATAGCTAAAACAAATTTCTAAAACATTCTGTTTAACTAAAACAAATTAGACAAAGAAAAACATTCTACCGGACGGTCAGGGTGACGTGTCAAGCTCCTATTGGATGGATAGCGCGTGCGTTAGGTGGTTGCGGGCGGTCGACCGAGGTTAAGAGGATACCGGTTCGGTTTTAATTCGATCTAATCTGGGCCGTAGATCTAAGATCGAACGGGTGAGGGAGGGTCCGACGACTTATTGGTGGGGGAGGAAGAACTCCGGCGATGGTGGCGGCCGCCGGTGGTCGGATGTGTTCGGGGAGGCATCTCCGGTGGTCGAGGAGGGCCATGAAGTAGCTCAGGCGATGGCGGTGGTCCTCCGGCGTCGAGTGGTCACGTCGGTGGGGCGCGGGGACGTCCGAGGCGATGGCCACGGTCGCTGGGAGGTCCGGTGGTGGCAGGGGCTCCGGTGAGCTCTGGCAGCGGCGGTCTGGCGACGTAGAGAGGGCTCAGGGGGGGGGGGGAAATGGATGCGGGGAGCTGGGGCTCTATTTATAGGCCGGAGGGGGGGTCGGGAACCGTCGGGGAGGCGGATCCGCGGCGAGGAGATCTCGCCGACGTCGACGCGTGCAGAGGAAGGAGATGACCAACGTGGAATTCACGCGGTGAGGGTGGGGCCCGGGTTTCAGCGACAGGGAAAGCGTTGGTGGGGCGTCGGTCGGCCGGTAATCTAGCGATTCGGCATTTAAGAGGTGGGCCAGCCCGGTCCGTTAGTTAATTTCTTTCCTTTTTTAATAAAACCGCGTATTCAAAACCTTTTAATGCAAATAATATAGTTCCAAATATAGGAGTATTATATATCAAAATTATAATAATAAAATATGCCATTTAATGAACATTTTTATTCTCGTACTTGAATACTTTGAAAAAAATATTATTTTCAGAATTGGCCTATTTGTTTTAAATCTCTTTTTGCAAATATTTTCAAAATAACCCCTGGTTTTTATTGTTCAAATAAATAACCAATTTGGTCCTGGTATGGAGTGTCATCTTCCTCCTCTCTTATTTGAACTTTCTACCAACATTTCAAGTAGGTGAAAACAACAATGGGGAAAAATAGAAACGGGATTTCAGAATTTAAAAAGGGACATTTCAACATTTGCCTACATTCAAGCAATGATGGTGATAGATGCATAGCTATATTCATAACATTCCAAAATGGAATTTTGGGATGTTACACCCCCAAGGGCTGGCTCATTAGAATGTGATGCGCCGGGTCTTCAATTTGAACCTCTTAATCTCTCAAACAATTGAGTACTGTAGCCCCCAAGTGCCGGGTACCATGCCTACAACGACTTGGGACTTTGAAAATTTGACCTGAGCGGTGTATCCCCCAAGTGCTGGGTCTGTAAGACTTACTGGGATGGGACTTAGAAAAAAATATAGAAAGGCCGACTCATCTCCTTGAGATAATAGGGTCTTGCTAATAGTGTAATGATTTGAAAACCAGCTTGCATTAGCCCCAAAGTGTCGTGGTGCGTGCTTGCAGCGACATGGGACTTGCATATTTGATATAAACTGGACTTGAAAAGTGTATCCCCCAAGTGCGGGTCACACACCCGCGGCGACTCGGGACTGTGTGATAATAACCCATCATAATGCACCTCAGAAGTTCTCTTGAACTGTTATTGGTCCTATTCGAAAGACTCCTTGATCGTGGCTGTAATATAACTCGGAATGAATATCTTGGAATAATTCCTTTGTCTTTAACATGAAATCCCTTCTCACGGTTGTGGTGCAACCCGACAAATATATGTTTGATAAATCCATGAGTGTTGTAGATTACTATAGAGCATAGGTTGAAGAAATCCAATAGTCGATCAATTAAATGACACGACATTATATGTGATAGGGTGGATCTTCAAGAATAATCAACTTTCCAATCTGGCTTGAAAAAACCTGAATCATTTAATACTCGTTATGATAAACCATGATGAAGATCTAGCCATTTTTGCTATCAAAGATCTATTTGTTCCTGCAGAAGTTTTTTCATCATACTTAACAGCGGCTCATCTTAAGAGACAAGACCTGCAAAAATAAACAATACAAATATATTCTGCATTGTTGTAAGGGTATATCCCCGACAGTTCTGCTTAGCGATCTTCAAGGGTATGAAGATTCAGTCCCTCTCTCTCGTTGCTAGAATCTCCTAGATTGATCTTGGTGATACGTAGGAATTTTTTTGAGTTGTTACTACATTCCCCAACAGTGGTATCAAAGCTAGGTTTATGCGTAGATTCTATGCACGAGTAGAACACATGTAGTTGTGGACGATGATTTGGTTAATTTGCTTGCCGTTACTAGTCTTATCTTGATTCGGCAGCATTGTGGGATGAAGCGCCCGAACCCACTTTACATTTCCGCTTACGTGAGACAGGTTCCACCGCCTGACATGAACACTATGCATAAGGTGGCTAGTGGGTGTCTGTCTCTCCCACTTTAGTCGGATCTGATTCGATGAAGAGGATCCTTATGAAGGGTAAATAGCAATTGGCATATCACCGTTGTGGCTTTTGCGTAGGTAAGAAACATTCTTGCTAGAAATCCATAGCAGCCACGTAAAACTTGCAACAACAATTAGATGACGTCTAACTTGTTTTTGCAGGGTATGCTACGTGATGTGATATGGACAAAAGGATGTGATGTATGAGATTGATCATGTTCTTGTAATAGGAATCATGACTTGCATGTCGATGAGTATGACAACCGACAGGAGCCATAGGAGTTGTCTTAATTTATTGTATGACCCGCGTGTCAATCAAAAAACACCATGTAATTATTTTACTTTATTGCTAACCGTTAGCCATAGTAGTAGAAGTAATAGTTGGCGAGATAACTTCTTGAAGACTCAATGATGGAGATCATGGTGTCGTGCCGGTGACGATGGTGATCATGCCCCGCTCCGAAGATGGAGATCAAAGGAGCAAAATGATATTGGCCATATCATGTCACTTTATGATTTGCATGTGATGTTTATCATGTTCTTACATCTTATTTGCTTAGAATGACAGTAGCATAAATAAGATGACCCCTCACTAAAATTTCGAGAAATGTGTTCCCCCTAAGTGTGCACAGTTGCGAAGGATCATTGTTTCGAAGCACCACCTGATGATCGGGTGTCATAGATTCTAACATTCACATGCAACAATTGTAAGCCAGATTTACACACACAAAACACTTAGGTTGACCTGACGAGCCTAGCAGGTACAGACATGGCCTCGGAACATGAGAGACCGAAAGGTCGAACATAAGTCGTATAGTAGATGCGATCAACATGGAGATGTTCACCATTGATGACTAGTACATCTCACGTGATGATCGAACATGGTCTAGTCGATATGGATCATGTATCACTTAGATGACTAGAGGGATGTCTATCTGAGTGTGAGTTCATTAAATAATTTGATTAGATGAACTTAATTATCATGAACTTAGTCTAAAAGTGTCTTTGCAAATTATGTTGTAGATAGCTCATGTTGTAACTCCCCTGTTTTATTGATACGTTCCTAGATAAGTTGAAAGATGATGGTAGCAATAATGCGGACTCGGTCCGTGATATGAGGATTGTCCTCATTGCTGCACCGAAGGCTCATGTCCTTAATGCACCGCTCAGTGCACCACCCCCTCTAGTGTCGTCTGTGGATGTTGTGAACATCTAACATGCACGTTGTGATGACTACTTGATAGTTCAGTGCGTCATGCATTACGGCTTAGAATTGAGGCTCCAAAACGTTTTGAACGTCACAGAACATATGAGATGTTCTAAGAGCTGAAATGGGATCTCAAGATCATGCCTGTGTTGACAGGTATGAGACCTCCAACAAGATTCTTTGCCTGCCAGATGATGAAGAATAGCTGAATCGGTGAGCATGTGCTCAGATTGTCTGGGTACTACAATCGCTTGAATCGAGTGGGAGTTGATCTTCCAGATAAGATAGTGATTGATATAGTTCTCCAAGTCACTGTCACTAAGCTAATAGAGCTTCGTGATGAACTATAAAATGCGAGGGATGGAAATAATGATCCTTAAGCTATTCACGATGTTTGACGCTGCGAAGGTAGAAATCAAGAAGGAGCATCAAGTGTTGATGGTTAGTGAAACCACTAGTTTTGAGAAGGGCAAGGGCCGGGAGGGAAACTTCATGGATGGCAAGTCAGTTGCTAATCTAGTGAACAAACCCAAGGTCGAATCCAAACCCGAGACTAAGTGCTTCTATTATGAGGAGAATGTTCACTGAAGTGGAACAACACTAGATACTTGGTAGATAAGAAGGCTTGCAATGTCGACAGAAGTATATTTGATATACGTGTTATTGACGTATAACTTGCTAGTAATCCTAGTAGCACCTGGGTATTAGATACCGGTTCGGTTGCTAAATGTTAGTAACTCGAAATAAAAGCTACAGAATAAATGGAGGCTAGCTAAGGGTAAGGTGACGATGTGTGTTGGAAGTGTTTCCAAAGTTCATGTGATCACCATCGCATACTCTCTCTACCTTCGGGATTAGTGATAAACCTAAATAAATGTTATTTGGTGTTTGCATTGAGCATGAACGTGATTAGATCGCGTTTAGTGCAATACGGTTATTCATTTAAGTTAAGATAATAATGGTTATTCTGTTTACATGAATAATGCCTTCAACGGTCATGCACCCAATGGGAATGGTTTATTGAATCTTGATCGTAGGAATACACATGTTCGTAACATTTATACCAAATGATACAAAGTTTATAATGATAGTACCACATACTTGTGGAATTGCCGCTAAATGTCATATCGATATAAACCACATAAAGAAACTCCATGTTGATGGATCTTTGGACTCATTCCATTCTGAATCGGTTGAGACATGCAAACCATGCCTCATGGGCAAGATGACTAAAGACCCCATTTTCGGTATGATGGAGCAGGCTAGTAACTTATTGGAAATAATACATGCTGATGTATTTGGTCCAATGAGTGTTGTAGCATGTGGTGGATATCGTTATTTTCCTACCTTCACTGATGATTTGAGTAGATATGGGCATATTTACTTAATGAAACACAAGTCTAAAACGTTTGAAAAGTTGAAGCAAATTCAGAGTGAAGATTGAGATCATCATGATAACAAGATAAAAAATGTCTACGATATGATCATGGAGGTGAATATATGAGTTACGAGTTTGGTATACAACTTAAGACAATGTGGAAGTTGTTTCACAACTCATGCCACCTGGAACACCATAGTGTGATGGTGTGTCCGAACGTCGTCGTCGTGCACTATTGGATATGGTGCGTACTATGATGTGTCTAATCATTTTGCCACTATCGTTTTGGGGTTATGCATTAGAGACAACTAGATTCACTTTAAATAGGGCACTATCTAAATCCATTGAGATGACACCGTATGAATTATGGTTTGATAGAAACCTAAGCGGTCATTTCTCAGAGTTTGGGAATGCGACACTTATGTCTGATAAGCTCGAACCCAAAGCGGAAAAGTGCAACTTCATAGGATACCCTAAGAATAGTTAGGTATACCTTCTATCTCAGATCCGAGTGCAAAGTGTTTGTTGCTAAAACCAGGTCCTTTCTAGAGAAAGAGTTTCTCTCGAAAGAATTGAGTGGGAGGAAGATAGAACTTGATGAGGTTATTGAACCTTTGTTTCAACCAGAGAGTAGCGCAGTGCAGAAATATGTTTCTGTGGAGCCTATGTCAGTTGAAGAGGAAGTTAGTGATGATGATCATGAAGCTTCGGATCAAGTTACTATCAAACCTCGTAGGTTGACAAGGACGCATACTCCTCCTGAGTGGTACAACAACCCTGTCTTGAAGGTCATGTTGTTGGATAACGATGAACCTACGAACTATGGAGTAGCGATGGTGGGCCTGGATTCCAACAAATGGCTAGGAGCCATGAAATCCGAGAAAGGATCCATGTATGAATACCAAGTATGAACTTTGGTAGACTTGCCCGTTGAACGACAGGTCGTTGAGTACAAATGGACCTTTAAGATGAAGACGGACGTTGATGGTGAATGTCACCATTTATAAAGCTAGACTTGTCGCAAAGAAGTTTTCGTCAAGTTCAAGGAGTTGGCTGTGATGATATTTTCTCACCCGTAGCGATGCTAAAAGTCTGTTGAAATTATGTTAGCAGTTGCTGCATTTTTCGGTTATGAGATTTGGTAGACGGATGTCAAAACATACTTTCCTTAACGGTTTTCGTAAGGAAAAGTTGTATATGATACAACCGGAAAGTTTTGTCGATCCTAAGGATGCTAAAAGGTATGCAAGCTCCAACAATCCTTCTATGGACTGGAGCAACCATCTCGGAGTTGGAATATACACTTTGATGAGGTGATCAAAGTTTTTGAGTTTATACAAAGTTTATGAGAAACTTGTATTTACAAGAAAGTGAGTGGGAGCACTATAGAGTTTCTGATAAGTGTTTTTGGTTGGCATATTATTGATCGGAAATGACATAGAATTTCTTGAAATCATAAACAGTTGTTTGAAAAGAGTTTTTCAAAGGAAGAAATGGATAAATCTACCTAATTGTTCGGCATCAAGATCTATAGAGATAGATCAAGATGCTTGATGAGACTTTCAATGAGTACATACCTAGATAGGATTTTGAAAGAGTTCAAAATGGATCAGTGAAATAAGGAGTTCTTGCTTGATTTGTAAGGTGTGGAGTTGAGTGAGACTCAAAGCTTGACCATGGTAGAAGAAAGAGAAAGGACGAAGGTCGTCCCTTATGCCTTAGCCATAGGCTCTGTATAGTATGCCATGTTGTGTACCGCACCTATGTGTACCTTGCCATGAGTCTGTCAAGGGGTACAAGAGTGATCCAAGAGTGGATCACTGGAAATCGGTCAAAATTATCCTTAGTAACTAGAGGACTAAGGAAATATTTCTTGATTATGGAGGTGATAAAGAGTTCTTCGTAAAGGGTTACGTCGATGCAAGCTTTAACACCAATCCGGATGACTCTTAGTAGCAATCCGGATACGTATAGTGGAGTAGCCATTTGGAATAGCTCCAAGTGGAGCATGGTAGCAGTATCTACAGTATAACATAGAGATTTGCAAAGTACACAAGGATCTGAATGTGACAGACCCATTGACTAAAACCTCTTTAACATGCAAAGCTTGATCGAACCCCAGAACTCATTGGGTGTTAGATTCATAACAATGTAAATCACATGGAGATGTGAACTAGATGCTTGACTCTAGTGCAAGTGGGAAACTGTTAGAAATATGCCCTAGAGGCAATAATAAAATGGTTACTATTATATTTCATTGTTCATGATAATTGTCTATTGTTCATGCTATATTTGTATTAACTGGAAACCGTAATACATGTGTGAATACATAGACCACACCATGTCCCTAGTGAGCCTCTAGTTGACTAGCTCTTGATCAATAGATGGTCATGGTTTCCTAACCATGGACATTGGATGTCGTTGATAACGGGATCACATCATTAGGATAATGATGTGATGGACAAGACCCAATCCTAAGCATATCACAAGATTGTGTAGTTCGTCTGCTAGAGCTTTTCTAATGTCAAGTATCATTTCCTTAGACCATGAGATTGTGCAACTCCCGGATACCGTAGGAATACTTTGGGTGTATCAA
Organism: Hordeum marinum; assembly: GCA_022496015.1. Classification (NCBI taxonomy): domain Eukaryota; kingdom Viridiplantae; phylum Streptophyta; class Magnoliopsida; order Poales; family Poaceae; genus Hordeum; species Hordeum marinum. The sequence goes on from CM039676.1 coordinate 27,230,960, forward strand.
ACGTCTCAACGTAACTGGGTGACTATAAAGGTGCACTACAAGTGTCTCCGAAAGTGTCTATTGGGTTGGCACGAATCGAGATTGGGATTTGTCACTCCGTGTGATAGAAAGGTATCTCTGGGCGCACTAGGTAATACATCATCATAATGAGCTCAATGTGACTATGGAGTTAGTCATGTGATCATGTGTTACGGAACGAGTAAGGAGACTTACCGGTAACGAGATTGAACAAGGTATAGGGATACTGACCATCGAGTCTCGGGCAAGTAACATACCGATGGACAAAACGAATTGTATACAGGATTAATTGAATCCCCGACATCGTGGTTCATCCAATGAGATCATCGTGGAACATGTGGGAGCCAATATGGGTATCCAGATCCCGCTATTGGTTATTGGCCGGAGAGGTGTCTCGGTCATGACTGCATGGTTCCCGAACTCGTAGGGTCTACACACTTACGGTTAGGTGACGCTAGATTTCTAATGGGAATTGTATGTGGTTACCAAAAGTTGTTTCGAGTCCTGGATGAGATCCCGGACGTCACGATGAGATCCCGGAGGTCAAGATTTATATATGGGACGTCCAGTTTTAGTCACCGGAAAGTTTTCGGGGTTTATCGGCATTGTACCAGGACCACCGAATGGGTTCCAGGGGTCCACCTACCCCAGAGGACCTAATGGGCTGTAGTTGGGTGGGAACCATCCCCTTAGTGGGCTGGTGCTCCCCAAGGTCCCAAGGCGCCTAGGGTTGGAAACCCTAGCCCTAGGGGGTGGGGGCGCCTCCCACCTAACTTGGGGGGCAAGTTCCCCCCCTTGGCCGCCGCCCCCCTCTCTAGATGGATCTAGGAGGGCTGGCCACCTCTTACCTTACCCCTATAAATAGTGGGGTGGGTGGGTGGGAGGGCAGCCGCACCCCTTCCCTTGGCGCATCCCTCCCCCCTTCATACATCTTCTCCTCCTCCGTAGCGCTTAGCGAAGCTCTCCGGAGAACCACGAGCTCCACCACCACCACGTTGTCGTGTTGCCGGAGGTCTCCCTCAACTTCTCCTCCCACCTTACTTGATCAAGAAGGAGGATACGTCCCTAGGCTGTACCTGTGTTGAACGCGGAGGCACCGTCCGATCGGCGCTTGGATCGGATCTTCTATGATTTGATTTGCCGCGAGTACGACTCCATCAACCGCGTTCTTTGTAGCGCTTCCTCTTAGCGGTCTTCAAGGGTATGCAAATGTGCTCCCTCTCTCTTGTTGCTAGCATCTCCTATATTGATCTTGGTGATACGTAGGATTTTTTTGAACTGTTACTATGTTCCCCAACAACGCCCGCCTGTCCTTCCCTGCGTTAGTGCTGACTCTTGAGGCCGAGTTCTACATAGAGATCTTTGCTGCTACGAAGGGGGCCTGAGGAGGCCCATCCTTGCTGGTCGTGGTGTAGTTCTTCCTCGCGAGCATATGGGCCTCGTGAGGGCCTTATCTTGAGTGGATCCGCGCCAGGCCGCGTCTGGCTGACGAAGTGGGCCATGTCCTGGGCCGCATGCAGGCAAGGCTGGGTACCACCGTTCCCACAACACCGACAGTAGCCCCGAGCCCAAGGCGCGCCTAAGCTGGCTTCTAGGCGGAGCCGCCGAATGTGGCCTGAAGCATCACGGGCCCCAAATGCCCACAGACCAGGTTGTACACGCGTCGAACGTCTGGGCAATGACGCCCTCGCTCCCCGAAGGCGTTAGGAACCGCCCCAAGTCAAACTGATGCGACGCCCGTGTGCAGCGACGACTGTCATTACCCTTCTTTGATTGTTGTCGCTCCCTTGGGCCTCCAAACCTTGGTCCATGTGGATGTGACCCGAGAGTGTGAGGCGAGGCGATGTGAAGCAGGGTTGCGCGCCGATCGAACCGATCTTTTCGACGCCCGAGGGACGCACGTTGCCTGCTCTCCCATGACGCTTCGTGGCCTCGGTCATGCCTATAAATCCGCCTTCCGTGGGGGGCCTTCCCATCTCGAAGCGCCCGTCTTCTCCTGTAGCTCTAGAGGAAACCCTCTCCCTCTCCTCGGCTTCTCCTTTTCCTCATGGCATCTGGAGGAAGCGCCGCTGGTGCGGGGTAGCGTGCAGGGCCGTCAGCTCCCTCGCCATCCTCCAAAGGTAGTTGCGGGGGGCCCTCTGGGTCGCCTGATACGTCTCCATCGTATCTATAATTTTTGATTGTTTCATGCCAACATTCTACAACTTTCATATAATTTTGGCAACTTTTTATACTATTTTTGGGACTAACATATTGATCCAGTTCCCAGTGCCAGTTCCTATTTGTTGCATGTTTTTTGTTTCGCAGAAAATCCACATCAAACGAAGTCCAAAAGGGATAAAAACTTACAGAGATTTTTTTGGAATATATGTGAATTTTGGGAAGTGGAATCAACAAAAGGCGGTGCCCGAGTGCCCCACAAACCTACCAGGCGCGCCTTGGGGGGGGGGTAGGGCGCACCCAGAGGGCTTGTGGACACCCCTTAGGTCGGTTGACGGTGTCCTTTGGCCGCACGAAAGATATTTTTATAAGGAAAATCCCCTCCAAATTTCATCCCGATCCGACTTATGGATCTCCGTATATTTAAGAAACGGTGAAAGGAAAAAATCTGCGAGCACGGAACCAGACGGAAACAGAGAGAGAGAGATCCAATCTCGGAGGGGCTCTCGCCCCTTCGCCGCCATGGAGGACATGGACCAAAGGGGAAACCCTTCTCCCATCTAGGGGGAAGGTCAAGGAAGAAGAAGAAGGAGGGGGTCTATCTCCCCCTCTCTCCCGGTGGCACCGGAACGCCGCCGGGGCCATCATCATGACGGAAATCTACTCCAACAACTCCGTCATATTCACCAACACTTCCATCACCTTCCCCCATCTATCTACAATGGTCCAGTCTCCCGCAACCTGCTGTACCCTCTACTTGAACATGGTAATTTATGCTTCATATTATTATCCAATGATGTGTTGCCATCCTATGATGTCTGAGTAGATCTATTTTGTCCTATTGGTTGATTGATGATCATGATTGGTTTGAGTTGCATGTTTTATTATTGGTGCTGTCCTATGGTGCTCTCCATGTCGCGCAAGCATGAGGGATCCCTGTTGTAGGGTTTGCAATATTCTTATGATTCTCTTATGGTGGGTGGCAAGAGTGATAAAAACGCAGACCCGAGTAAGTAGGTTGTTTGCGTATGGGAATAAAGAGGACTTGATACCTTATAATGCTATGGTTGGGTTTTACCTTAATGATCTTTATTAGTTGTGTATTCTTGCTATAGTTCAGATCATAAGTTCATATGATCTAAGTCGAGAAAGTATGTTAGCTTATGCCTCTCCCTCATATAAAATTGTAATAATGATTACCGGTATAGTTATCAATTGCCTAGGGACAATTCCGCAACTCCTACTACCACTTTAACACACTTGTTAAACTAACTTAGTTGTTTCTTTATCTTAGCAGCCCCTAGTTTTTATTTCCGTGTTATTTATTATCTTGAAAACCTATCCTATCATACCTACAAAGTACTTCTAGTTTCATACTTGTTGTAGGTAAAGCGAACATTAAGCGTGCGTCAAGTTTTATCGGTGGTCGATAGAACTTGAGGGAATATTTGTTCTACCTTTAGCTCCTCGTTGGGTTCGACACTCTTACTTACGAAAGAGGCTACAACTGATCCCCTATACTTGTGGGTTATCAAGACCTTTTTCTAGCGCCATTGCCGGGGAGCAATAGCGTGGGGTGAATATTCACATGTGTGATTGTTTGCTTTATCACTAAGTAGATTTTATTTGCTATTCTTAGTTGTTTTATATATTTAGATATGGTAGTAAATGTAAAATACCAAACAAAATAGTTGTACTTGCTTCTCCAAAAGTTGAGGAACCACTAGTGTTCCGTACCACTGAAGAATATTAATTGGGTCATCTTCGACCCACTTGTGCTCGTGCTGAAAACCCAACTAGCTTAGTTGAGGGAAAGTCATTAAGTGAACGTGCTCATTATGTGCAACACCGCATATCTTTAAAAGGGAAAAATATTGTGGCATCAAATTAATACTTTGTGTTGCTATTCTTGGAATTTATGTGAAATTTATGATTTTACTTGTTGTTCTAAAGAAGCTAAAAACACCTTCCCTACCAATGTGTGTTTAATGATAATGAAATATTATCCTCTTATGCCAAGGAGGCCTATTGCTATAATGATGTTGAACAAATTGAAGAATTTGTTGCTTTTAAGGGTGCCTATGAAATTGCTTATTTCATTGAAAAGTATGATGCTACTCTTTATGAATCTGAAATTTTTGCCATACTTAAATATTGCTATGAAAACTATGCTTATAATGCTTATGTTAAAGAGTTTATTGAAACAATGACCGCCGCTTTGGAAGAGACTAATATTTTGCAGGAATCTATGGCAGAAGAAATTGATGACACTATGAGCTCATTGGATGAAAAAGATGAGGAGGAGAGCGAAGAACAAAAGGAGGAAGAGTGGATTAGCTACCCGTGCCCACCTTCTTATGAGAGTAACTCTTCAACTCACACATTGTTTAATTTCCCTTCATGCTTACCGAAGGATGAATGCTATGATCCCTTGGATTCATTTGAAATATCCCTTTTTGATGAACTTGATGCTTGCTATGCTTGTGGCCATGATACCAATATGAAAGATGCTTATGGAGATGAACTTGCTATAGTTCCTTATTTTAAGAATGAAATTGTTGCTATTGCACCCAGGCATGATAGTCCTATTATCTTTTTGAGTTCTCCCAACTGCACTATATTGGAGAAGTTTGCACTTATTAAGGATTATATAGATGGGTTGCCTTTTACTATTACACATGCTGATTTTGATAGATATAATATGCATGTGCTTGCTACTCCTACTTGCAATTATTATGATTGAGGAACTACATCTCCACCTCTCTATGTTTCCAATTTGATAAAATTGCAAGAAACTGCTTATGCTATGTATTGGCCTTTACTTTGTGTGCATGGATTGTTCTTTTATGACATGCGATGCATAGGAAGAGAGTTAGACTTAGTTGTTGCATGACATATGTTACTTCGTTCTCAATTCTTAATGACAAATCATTGTTAACTAAAATTGGCTTTGATATACCTTGGGATCCGGGTGGATCCATTACTTGAGCACTTTATGCCTAGCTTAATGGCTTTAAAGAAAGCGCTGCCAGGGAGACAACCCGGAAGTTTTAGAGAGTCATTTAATTCTGTTGTGTTCTTTTATTTAGTTTAAAACAAAAAATAAATAAATAGGGGAACCTAAAACTTTTTGAAAAAGAAAAGTGAAAGTGAAAGAGACGAGGATTGTGAAAGTGGGAGCTAGCCTTGAACTTTGTTCATGCCCATGGAAACCTTGTGGATCTTAATTACAGAAACTTTTCAAAAAAAAAAATTACCCCCTTGTATAAATCCATTGCATTATAAAAATAATGTGACAAGATTTGCCTTTAGGATGATTAGATTGCTTGTTTGGTGTGTGCAGTCCCCAAACAGAAACTTTGGCTGTAGTGCGTGAATTTACATGTTTTGCTGGAATGTCAAAAGTTTCTCAATTTTTTACACAGTACTTATTTTTTTTTATTTTTTACTATTTTTTAAGAATTTTTGGAGTTAGAGAAGTATGGTGAATGTTCAGATTGCTGCAGACTGTCTTGTTTAAGACACATTCTGTTTTTGCTGCATTGTTTTGCTCTTTTTGATGAAACTATCAATTGTATCGGTGGTATAAGCCATGGAGAAGTTATATTACAGTAGATAAAATGCAAAAACAAAATATGAATTGGTTTGCAACAGTACTTCAAGTTTTTATTTGTTTTATTATACTAACAGATCTCGCGAGGGTTTTGTTAAGTTTTGTGTGATTGAAGTTTTCAAGTTTTGGGTGAGATCACAATGGATGAAGGAATAAGGACTGGAAAGAAACTAAGCTTGGGGATGCCCGAGGCACCCCAAAGTAATATTCAAGGACTCCCAAGAAACTAAGCTTGGGGATTCCCTGGAAGGCATCCTCTCTTTCTTCTAACAACCATCGGTAATTTTACTTGGAGCTATATTTTTATTCGTCACATGATATGCGTAAATCTTGGAGCGTCGTGTGATTTTTATTTTTATTTTAATAATTCACCATGCTGGTATGAGAAAGTCCTTGATTGATTTATAGAAGGCTCCTTGCACCTCACTTATACCTTCTGAGTATGGCTTTGTAGAATGCTTCATGTGCTTCATTTATATCATTTGAAGTTTGGATTGCCTGTTTCTTTACCCATAAAAAACAGCCATTTGTAGAATGTTCTTTTTCTTCACTTATATTTGTTAGAGCATGGGCATATCTTTTGTAGAAAGAATTAAACTCTCATGCTTCACTTATATCTATTTAGAGAGTTAACAGGAGTTGGTCATTCACATGGTTAGTCATAAAATCCTACATAAAACTTGTAGATCACTGAATATGATATGTTTGGTTCCTTGCAATAGTTTTCTGATATAAAGATGGTAATATGAGAGTCATGCTAGTGATTAATTGTGAATTGGAGAAATACATGTGTTGAATTTTGTGATTCCCGCAGCATGCACGTATGGTGAACCGTTATGTAATGAAGTCGGAGCATGATTTGTTTAATGATTGTCAACCTTTGTGTGAGGGTCAGGAGCGCGCGATGGTTAACTCCTACCAACCTCTCCCCTAGGAGAATGCATCTAATGCTTTGTTTGATAACTAATATACTTTTGCTATAAGTATGTGAGTTCTTTATGACTAATGTCGACTCCATGGATTATACGCACTCTCACCCTTCCACCTTTGCTAGCCTCTATAGTACCGCGCAACTTTCGCTGGTGCATCAAACCCACCTTCCTCAAAACAGCCACCATATATTTTCCTCCAAACATCCACCACCTACCTATTATGGCATTTCCATAGCCATTATGAGATATATTGCCATGTAACATCCACCGTTCCATTTAGTATGACATGCACCATCATTTTCATATTGCTTTGCATGATCGTAAGACATCTTGCATGATGTTTTCATGGCTTGTCCATTTTTATGTCATTTGCTAGGCTAGATCGTTGCACATCCCGATATCCTACCGGAATCATTCATATAGAGTCATATTTTTGTTCTAGGTATCGAGTTGTAAGTAAATAAAAGTGTGATCATTTTCATTATTAGATCATTGTCCCGTGTGAGAAAAGGATGATGGAAGCTATGATCCCCTCACAAATTGGGAGGAGTCTCCGGAATATTTTAAAAAATAAAAGAGGCTAGTGAAGCCCAAATAAAAAAAAGAGGCCAAATATGCCCACCAAAAAAATGAGGGAAAGAGAGAAGGGACAATTGCTACTATCTTTTTTCCACACTTGTGCTTCAAAGTAGCACCATGATCTTCATGATAGAGAGTCTCCTATTTTGCCACTTTCATATAGCTAGTGGAATTTCCATCATTTGCACGACCACTTAGTTTTATTTTTGAGCTTTCATACACTTATAGCTCTGAGTGCATTTGTTGCATGGCAATCCCTACTCACTCACATTGATATCTATCGATGGGCATCTCCATAGCCCGTCGATACGCCTAGTTGATGTGAGACTATCTTCTCCTTTTTCCTCATCACCTCCACCATATTCTATTCCACCTATAGTCCTATATCCATGGCTCATGCTCATGTATTGCGTGAGAGTTGAAAAAGTTTGAGAACACAAAAAGTGTGAAACAATTGCTTGACTTGTCATCGGGGTTAGGCATGATTTAGATACTTTGTGTGGGGAAGATAGAGCATAGTCAGACCATATGATTTTGTAGGGATAAATTTCTAAGGCCATGTTATTTTGAAAGGAAACGATTGCATTGTTGGTGTGCTCGAAGTATTACTGTTTTATGTAAATATAGACTATTGCTTTGAATCACGCGAGTCTTACTATTCATGCCATGATTAGATTATATGATCAAGATTATGCTAGGTAGCATTCCACGTCAAAAATACCTTTTTTTATCATTTACCTACTTGAGGACGAGTATAAATTAAGCTTGGGGATGCTGATACATCTCCGTTGTATCTGTTGGGGAACGTTGCATGGGAAACAAAAATTTTCCTAAGCGCACGCAATATCTACATGGTGATGAGCATCTACGAGAGGGAGAGTGAATCTACATACCCTTGTAGATTTCTAAGCAGGAAGCGTTAAGAAACACAGTTGATGTAGTCGAACGTCTTCGCGATCCAAATCACTGAGCGTCCCGCGATCCAATCACGATCCGTCCCGATCTAGCACCGAACGGACAACACCTCTGCGTTCAGCACACGTACGGCTTGATGACGATCTCCACCTTCTTGATCCAGAAAGAGGGAGCGGAGAGGTAGACGAATTCTCCGGCAGCGCGACGGTGTTGTGGCGATGGTGGTGGAGTAATTCCAGCAGGGCTTCGGCTAAGCACTGCTGAAACCGATCTAGACGAGAAACTACAGACTAGAGGGTAGGGTTGCACGTGGCTGAAAATCTATGTGCAAAAACCCTAAAACCTCTAGTATATATAGGAGGAGGAGAGGAGGAGACTTGGTTCAAGGGCCAACCCTAGGAGGCTTCGGCTGAAGTGGAGAGGAGGAGTCCTCCTCCTCCACTCCTAGTAGGATTAGGACTCCTTCCTTATTTCCACCTTTTTGCCTTTTCCCACCTTTTTTCCACTTTGGAATTTCTTCCCAGCCGCATGGGACTTATGAGGTACTTCGGCCAGCCCACTAAGGGCTGGTATTTATCCTCCCATAGACCATTTAGCCTCTTGGGTCGAAATACACCTCCCGATGGTCCCCCGGTACCCTCCCGGCACTCTTGGTACACTAACGATGAGCCCGGAACTTTTCTAGCGACCAAAACATGACTTCCTATATATCAGTCTTTACCTCCGGACGATTCCGGATCTCCTCGTGATGTACGGGATCTCATCTGAGACTCCAAACAACCTTCAGTCACCACCATGCATAACTCTATACTACCGAAACGTCACCAAACCTTAAGTGTGAAGACCCTGCGGGTTTGAGAACTATGTAGACATGACCGAGACACCTCTATGGTCAATAATCAATAGCGGGACATAGATGCCCATATAGTTTCCAATCAATACAATTATAGCATGGATAATAAACAATTATCATGAGCAAGGAAATATAATAATACACACTTTATTTATTTCCTCTAGGGCATATTTCCAACAGTCTCCCCCTTGAACTAGAGTCAATAATATAGTTCACATCACTATGTGGTTTGCATTGTAATGAATCGAACACCCATACAGTTCTGGTGTTGATCATGTTTAGCCCTTGGAAGAGGTTAGTCTACGGGTGTGCAACATTCATATGCATGTGCACTTTGCAAATATTTATGTCCTTCTCCCCGATGTAATCACAGATGGAATTGAAGCGTCACTTTATGTGTCTGGTCCTGTTGTGAAACCTTGGTTCCTTAGCCAGAGCAATGGCACCAGTGTTGTCACAGAATAGAGTCATTGGATTCAGTGCACTGGGCACTACTCCAAGATTTGTCATGAACTACTTCATCGAGACACCTTCCTTTGTTGCCTTCGAGGCTGCGATGTACTCCGCTTCGCATGTAGAATCGTCTACCATGCTTTGCTTGGAACTGCACCAGCTTACCGCTTCCCCACTGAGAATAAATACGTATCCGGGTTGCGACTTAGATTCATCCAGATCAGTGTCAAAGCTTGCATCAACGTAACCCTTTACGACGAGCTCGTGATCACCTCCATAAACGAGAAACATTTCCTTAGTCCTTTTCAGATACTTAAGGATATTCTTGACCGCTGTCTAGCAGTGCTCCATTCCAGCATTACTTTGAAACCTTCCTGCCATACTTATGGCAAGGCTGATATCAGGTCTTGTGCACAACATTGCATACATGATAGAACCTATGGCTAAAGCATAGGGGATGACACTCATCTTCAATCCATCTTCTGCAGTCACTAGGCATTGAGTCTTACTCAACTTCACACCTTGTAACACAGGCAAAAACCCCTTCTTGGACTGATCCATTTTGAACTTCTTCAAAACTTTATCAAGGTATGCGCTTTGTGAAAGTGCTATCAAGTGTCTTGATATATATCCATAGATCTTAATGCCTAATATGAAAGCATATTCTCCTAGGTCCTTCATTGAAAAACTCTTGCTCAAATATTCCTTCATGCTTTCCAACATTTATGTATTGTCTCCGATCAGCAATATGTCATCCACATATAATATTAGAAACACTATAGAGCTCCCACTCACTTTCTTATAAATACAAGCTTCTCCATAAACTTGTATAAACCCAAATACTTTGATCACCTCATCAAAGCGCTTATTCCAATGCCGAGATGCTTGCACCAATCAATAAATGGATCGCTGGAGTTTACAAACTTTGTCAGCATTCTCTGGATCGACAAAACCTTCTGGTTGCATCATACACAACTCTTCCTCAAGCAAATCGTTGAGGAACGCTGTTTTGACATCCATCTGCCAAATTTCATAGTCGAAATAAGTAGCTATTTCTAACATGATTCTGACGGACTTAAGCATCGCTACGGGTGAGAAGGTCTCAACATAGTCAAATCCTTGAACTTGTGAAAAACCCTTTGCCACAAGTCGAGCTTTATAGATGGTGACATTACCATCCGCGTCCGTGTTCTTCTCAAAGATCCATTTGTTCTGAATGGCCATTCAACCTTCCAGTAATACTTCCAAAGTGCATACTTTGTTTTCATACATGGATCCCATCTCGGATTTCTTGGCCTCTAACCATTTCTTGGAATCCAGGCCCATCATCGCTCCTCCATAGCTCATAGTTTCATTGTTGTCCAACAAAATGACCTCCAAGACATGGTTGCCGTACCATTCAGGAGCAGTACGCGTCCTTGTCGACCTACGAGGTTCAATAATAACTTGATCAGAAGCTTCATGATCATCATAATTAACTTCCTCTTCAACTGTCGTAGGCTCCATAGAAACATCTTTCTGCAGTGCGCTACTCTATGGTTGAAGGAAAGGTTCAATAACCTCATCGAGCTCTATTTTCATCCAACTCAATTCTTTCAAGAGAAACTATTTCTCAAGAAATGTTCCGTTCTTAGAGACAAACACTTTGCCTTCGGACGTAAGATAGAAGGTATACCGAACTATCTCTTTCGGGTATCCTCTGAAGATGCATTTCTCCACTTTGGGTTCTAGCTTTTCAGGCTAAAGCTTTAAGAAATGACAACTTGGGCCTCTTGCCAAACCAGAGTTCATATGGCGTCATCTCAAAGGATTTCGATGGTGCCCTATTTAAAGTGAATGCACCTGTCTCTAATGCATAACCCCAAAACAATAGTGGCAAATCGGAAAGAGATATCATAGAACGCACCATATCTAATAAGGTTCGATTATGACATTCGGACACACCATTACGCTATGGTGTTCCAGGAGGTGTCAACTGTGAAACAATTCCACACTTTCTTAAGTGACTTCCAAACTCATAACTCAGATATTCACCTCCTCGATCTGATTGTAGGAATTTAATATTCTTGTTATGATGATTCTCAACTTCACTGTGAAATTGCTTGAACTTTTCAAATGTTTTAGGCTTGTGTTTCATTAAATAAATATACCCATATCTACTTAAGTCATCAGTGAAGGTAAGAAAATAATGATATCCACCGCGGTCTGCAACATTCATTGGACCACACACATCAGTATGTATGATTTCCAACAAGTCACTTGCCCATTCCATTGTTCCAGAGAACGGTGTTTTAGTCATCTTGCCCATGAGGCATGGTTCACATGTGTCAAGTGATTCAAAATCAAGTGATTCCAAAAGTCCATCAACATGGAGCTTCCTCATGTGTTTTACACCAATATGACCCAAACGGCAGTGCCACAAGAAAGTGGTACTATCATTATCAACTCTACATATTTTGGCATCAATGTTATGAACATGTGTATCATCACTATCAAGATTCAATATGAATAAACCCCACACATTGGGTGCATGGCCATAAAAGATATCACTCATATAAATAGAACAAACATTATTCTCTGATTTAGTTGAGTAACTATATCGCAATAAACAAGATCCAAATATAATGTTCATGCTTAATGCAGGCACTAAATAACAATTATTCATGTTCATCACTAATCCCGATGGTAATCGAAGAGAGAGCATGCCGATGGCGATCACATCAACGTTGGAACCATTTCCCACGCGCATCGTCACTTCGTCCTTCGCCAGCCTTCGTCTATTCCGTAGTTCCTTTTTTTGAGTTGCAAATGTGAGCAACCGAACAGGTATCAAATACCCAGGTACTACAACGAGAGCTAGTAAGGTACACATGAATAATATGTATATCATATATACCTTGTTTGTTGTTGGCCGCCTTCTTGTCAGCCAGGTACTTGGTGCAGTTCCGCTTCCAGTGACCAGTTCCCTTGCAATGAAATCACTAAGTTTCTGGCTTGGGCCCAGCCTTGGGTTTCTTTACAGGAGGAGCAACTACTTTGCCATCCTTCTTGGATTTACCCTTCTTGCCCTTGCTGTTGCCATTCTTCTTGAAACTAGTGGTTTTATTGACCATCAACACTTGATGTTCTTTTTGGATTTCAGACTCAATGGCTTTCAGCATCACAAACAGCTCGGCGACTAACTTGTTCATCCCGTGCATGTTATAGTTCATCACAAAGCTCTTGTAACTAGGTGCCAGTGATTGAAGAACTCTGTCAGTGATCGCCTCTGACGGAAGGGGCATTCCCAACTCCGCCAGACGAGTGGAATACCCAGACATTCTGAGTATATGTTCACTGATAGACCCGTTCTCCTCCATTTTGCAAGCATAGAACTTATCGGAGGTCTCATACCTCTCGATCCGGGCATTCTTCTGAAAGATAAACTTCAACTCCTGGAACATCTCATATGCTCCATGAAGTTCAAAACATCTTTGAAGTCCCAGTTCTAAGCCATACAACATTGCACACTGAACTATTGAGTAATCTTCGGAACGTGCCTCCCAAGCGTTCTTAACGTCTTCGGATGACATGTCTTCGGGTTGGTCACCAAGCGGTCCATCAAGGACATATGATTTCTAGGAAGCCGTGAGGATAATCCTCAAATTACGGGCCCAGTCCACAAAGTTACTTCCATCATCTTTCAACTTAGCTTTCTCTAGGAAGGCATTAAAATTCAGGGGTGCTACTGCGCGAGCCATTGATCTACAACATAAATATGCAAAAGGTTACTTAGACTATTGTTCAAGATAATGAGTTTAGTTAATCAAATTACTAAAGCTCCCACTAAAATTGACATCCCTCAGGTCATCTAAGTGTCACATGATCCAAATTCACCAACTCAAGTCCGATCATCACGTGAGTTGAGGTGGTTTCAATGGTGAACATCATCATGTTGATCATATCTACTATATGACTCATGTCCGACCTTTCAGTCTCTTGTGTTCCGAGGCCATGTATGTACATGCTAGGCTCAGCAAGTTTAACCCGAGCATTCTGCATGTGCAGCACTAGCTTGCACTCGTTGTATGTGAACATAGAGGCTATCACACCCGATCATCACGTGGTGTCTCTACACGACGAACTTACACAACGATGCACACTCGGGGAGAACACAATTCATCTTGAAATTTAAGTGAGGGATCACCTTATAATGCTACCGTAGTCCTAAGCAAAACAAGGTGCATAAAAGGATTAACATCACATGCAAATCACAAGTGACATAATATGGCAAGGAACTTGTGCTTTCGATCTCCATCTTGAAAGCACCAACATGATCTCCATCGTCACCGGCACGACACCATGATCTCCATCATCTTGATCTCCATCAACGTGTCTCCATCGGGGTTGTCGCGCCCACCATGATTCTACTACTATTGCTACAAATTAGCGATAAAGTAAATCATTACATAGCGCTTAAGGATTGACAGACACATCATACAATAATTCAAGACAACCCTAGGGCTCCTGCCGGTTGCTGTACTCATCGACATGCAAGTCATGATATTCTATACAACACATGATCATCTCATAAATCACATATATCTCATCATGTAATTGTCCATATCACATCACAACATACCCTGCAAAAACAAGTTAGACGTCCTCTAATTGTTGTTGCATGTTTTATGTGGCTGCTATGGGTATCTAGCAAGAACAATTCTCACCTATGCATAAACCACAACGGTGATACATAAGTTGCTTTTCAACCTTCTCAAGGACCGCCCTAGTAGAATCCGATCCAACTAAAGTATGAGAAACAGACACCCGCCAGTCATCTATGTGCAACGAAGTTACACGTCAGTCGATGGAACCGGTCTCTTGTAAGCATACGAGTGAGGTTGGTCGGGGCCGCTTCATTCCACAATACCGTTGAACCAAAACACGACCAAAGGAGGAAGCAATCGAAGCATCAACGCCCACAAACTCTTTGTGTTCTACTCGAGATCTCATCTACACATAGACCTAGCTCATGATGCCACTGTTGGGCAACGTTGCATGGGAAACAATTTTTTTCCTACGCACACGCAAGATCTATCCATGGTGATGAGCATCTACGAGAGGGACAGTGAATCTACATACCCTTGTAGATTGCTAAGCGGAAAGCGTTAAGAAACGCGGTTGATCTAGTTGAACGTCTTCGCGATCCAAATCGCTGAGCGTCCCGCGATCCAATCACGATCCGTTCCGATCTAGCACCGAACGGACGACACCGGTGTTCAGCACACGTACGGCTTGATGACGATATCTGCCTTCTTGATCCATCAAGAGGGAGCGGAGAGGTAGACAAGTTCTCCGGTAGCGCGACGGTGTTGCGCTGATGGTGGTGGAGTAATTCCGGCAGGGCTTCGCCGAAGCACTGCTGAAACCGACCTAGACGAGAAACTACGGACTAGAGGGTAGGGTTGCACGTGGTTGAAAATCTATGTGCAAAACCCCTAAAACCTCTAGTATATATAGGAGGAGGAGAGGAGGAGACTTGGCGCAAGGGCCAGCCCTAGTAGGCTTCGGCCGACGTGGAGAGGAGGAGTCCTCCTCCACTCCTAGTAGGATTAGGACTCCTTCCTTATTCCACCTTTTTGCCTTTTTCCACCTTTTTCCACTTTGGAATTTCTTCCTAGCCGCATGGGTCTTGTGTCGGACTTCGACCATCTCACTAAGGGCTGGTATTTATCCTCCCACAGCCCTTGTATTTTATTGGATCAAAATACACCTCCCGATGGTCCCCCGGTACCCTCCCAGCAATCCCGGTACACTACCGATGAGCCCGGAACTTTTCCGGCGACCAAAACAGGACTTCCCATATATCAGTCTTTGCCTACGGACCATTCCGGATCTCCTCGTGATGTCCAAGATCTCATCCAGGACACCGAACAACCTTCATTCACCACCATGCATAACTCCATACTACAGAAACGTCACTAAACCTTAAGTGTGCAGACCCTGTGGGTTCGAGAACTATGTAGACATGACCGAGACACCTCTACGGTCAACAACCAATAGCGGGACCTAGATGCCCATATTGGTTCCTACATATTCTACGAAGATCTTTATCGATCGAACCTCTATGTCAAGGATTCAGTTAATCCCGTATGATGTTCCCTTTGTTCTTCGGTATGTTACTTGCCCGAGATTTGATCGTCGGTACCTCCATACCTAGTTCAACCTCGTTACCGGCAAGTCTCTTTACTCGTTCCATAATACAAGATCCTGTGACTAACACTTAGTAACATTGCTTGCAAGGCTTGTTGTGATGTGGTATTACTGAGTGGGCCCTGAGATACCTCTTCGTCACATGGAGTAACAAATCCCAGTGTTGATCCATGCCAACCCAACAGACACCCTCGGAGATACCTTTAGAGCACCTTTATAGTCACCCAGTTGTGTTGTGATGTTTGATACATAGAAGGAACTCCTCCGGTGTCTGTGAGTTGCATGATCTCATGGTCGTAGGAACATACACTTCCCATGCAGAAAACTGTAGTAATGAACTGACATGGTCATATGCTACGTTTATAGTTTGGGTCTTGTCCATCCCATCAGTCTCCTAATGACGTGATCCCGTTCTCAAACGACATCTTATGTTAATAGCTAGGAAACCTTGACCATTTTTTATCAACGAGCTAGTCTACTAGAGGCACACTAGGGACAAAGTGTTGTCTATCTATCCACACATGTAATGTGTTTCCAATCAATACAATTATAGCATGGATAATAACAATTATCATGAACAAGGAAATATAATAATAAACACTTTATTTATTGCCTCTAGGGCATATTTCCAACAGTATCTATATTTCTGATTGTTTCATGCCAATATTCTACAACTTTCATATACTTTTGGCAACTTTTTGTACTATTTTTGGCACTAACATATTGATCCAGTGCCCAGTGCCAGTTCCTGTTTGTTGCATGTTTTTTGTTTTGTAGAAAATCCATATCAAACAAAGTCCAAACGGGAGAAAAACTTATAGAGATTTTTTTGGAATATATGTGAATTTGGGGAAGTGGGATCAACAGAAGGTGATGCCCGAGGGGCCCACAAGCCCGCCAGGCGCGCCCTTGGGGGTAGGGCGCCCTTAGGTCGGTCGGAGGTGTCCTTTTTCCACAAGATATAAATTTTGATAAGGAAAATCCCCTCAAAATTTCAGCCCGATCAGAGTGACGGATCTCCGGATATTTAAGAAACGGTGAAAGGCCAGAATTTGGGAGTGCAGAAACAGAAGGAAACAGAGAGAGAGATCCAATCTCGGAGGGGCTCTCGCCCCTCCGCCGCCATGGAGGCCATGGACCAGAGGGGAAACCCTTCTCCCATCTAGGGGAAGTTCAAGGAAGAAGAAGAAGGAGTGGGGATCTCCCCCCTCTCTCCCGGTGGCACCGGAATGCCGCCCGGGCCATCATCGTGACGACAATCTACTCCAAAAACTCCGTCATCTTCACCAACACTTCGATCACGTTCCCCCATCTATCTACAGTAGTCTACTCTCCCGCAACCCGTTGTACACTCTACTTGAACATGGTGCTTTATGCTTCATATTATTATCCAATGATGTGTTGCCATCCTATCATGTCTAAGTAGATCTATTTTGTCCTATTGGTTCATTGATGATCATGATTGGTTTGAGTTGCATGTTTTATTATTGGTGCTGTCATATGGTGCTCTCCGTGTCGCTGAAGCATGATGGATCCCCATTGTAGGGTTTGCAATATGCTTATGATTCGCTTATGGTGGATGGCGTGAGTGATAGAAACACAGACCCAAGTAAGTAGGTTGTTTGCGTATGGGAATAAAGAGGACTTGATACCTTGTAATGCTATGGTTGGGTTTTACCTTAATGATCTTTAGTAGTTGCGGATGCTTTCTAGAGTTCCAATCATAAATGCATATGATCCAAGTAGAGAAAGTATGTTAGCTTATGCCTCTTCCTCATATAAAATTGTAATAATGATTACCGGTCTAGTTATCAATTGCCTAGGGACAATTCCACAACTCCTACCACCACTTTTCCACACTCGTTAAACTAACTTAGTTGTTTATTTATCTTATCAGCCCCTGGTTTTTATTTCCATGTTCTTTATTATCTTGCAAACCTATCGTATCACACCTACAAAGTACTTCTAGCTTCATACTTATTCTTGGTAAAGCGAATGTCAACCGTGCGTAGAGTTGTGTCGGTGCTCGATAGTGTTGGGGAACGTTGCATGGGAAACAAAATATTTCCTACGCACACGCAAGATCTATCCATGATGATGAGCATCTACGAGAGGGATAGTGGATCTACGTACCCTTGTAGATCGCTAAGTGGGAAGCGTTAAGAAACGCGGTTGGTGTAGTGGAACGTATTCGTGATTCAAATCGCCGAGCGTCCCGCAGTCCAATCATGATCCGTCCTGCGATCCAATCATGATCCTTCCCGCGAACTCATCACGATCCGTCCTGCGATTTCATCACGATCCATCTCGCGATCTCGATCACGGTCCTTCCGATCTAGCGCCGAACGGACGACACCTCTGCGTTTAGCACACGTGCAACTTGATGACGATCTCCGCCTTCTTGATCCAGCAAGAGGGAGCGGAGAGGTAGAAGAGTTCTCCGATAGCGTGACGGCGCTCCGGCTATGGTGGTGGAGCTATTCCGGCAGGGCTTCGCCTAAGCACTGCAGAAATCCGATCTAGAGGAGAAACTATGCACTGGAGGACCGGGTAGCACGTGGCTGAAAAACTTGTGCAAAAACCCTAAAACCCTCTAGTATATATAGGAGGAGAGGTGGAGAGGAGGCAGTCTTGGCTTCCAAGCCAAGGAGGTTCGGCTGGACCAGGAGGGAGGAGTCCTCCTCCTCCACTCCTAGTAGGATTAGGACTCCTTCCTTATTTAGCCCTTTTTTGCCTTTTTCCACTTTTTTTCCTTTTGGGCTTTTCTTCCCAACCGCATGGGCCTTGTGTGGGACTTCTACTAGCCCACTAAGGGCTGGTATTCACTCTCCCACAGCCCATGAAGCCTCTTGGGTCGAAATACCCCTCTCGGTGGTCTCCCGGTACACTACCCGTTACACTACCGACGAGCCCGACACTTTTTCGGCGACCAAAACAAGACTTCCTATATATGAATCTTTACCTCCAGACCATTCCGGAGCTCCTCATGACATCCGGGATCTCATCCGGGGCTCCGAACAACGTTCGGTCACCACCATGCATAACTCTATACTATTGAAATGTCACCGAACCTTAAGTGTGCAAACCCTGCGGGTTCGAGAACTATGTAGACATGACCGAGGCACCTCTACGGTCAATAACCAATAGCGGGACCTGGATGCCCATATTGGTTCCTACATATTCTATGAAGGTCTTTATCGGTCGAACCTCTATGTCAAGGATACAGTTAATCCCGTATGATGTTCCCTTTGTTCTTCCGTATGTTAGTTGCCCGAGATTCGATCGTCAGTATCTCCATACCTAGTTCAACCTCGTTACATTGCTTGCAAGGCTTATTGTGATGTTGTATTACCGAGTGGGCCCTGAGATACCTCCCCGTCACACGGAGTAACAAATCCCAGTCTTGATCCATGCCAACCAAACAGACACCCTCGGAGATACCTTAGAGCACCTTTATAGTCACCCAGTTACGTTGTGACGTTTGATACACACAAAGTCATCCTCCGACGTTAGTGAGTTGCATGATCTCATGGTCATAGGAACATATACTTGACATGCAGAAAACAATAGCAATAAACTGACACGATCATATGCTACCTTTGTAGTTTGGGTCTTGTCCATCACATCATTCTCCTAATGATGTGATCCCGTTATCAAATGACATCTCATGTCCATGGCTAGGAAACCTTAACCATCTTTTGATCAACGAGCTAGTCTATTAGAGGCATACTAGGGACATGGTTTTGTCTATGTATCCACACATGCATCTAAGTCTCCGAGCAATACAATTATAGCATGGATAATAAACGATTATCATGAACAAGGAAATATGATAATAAATAATTTATTATTGCCTCTAGGGCATATTTCCAACAGATAGAACTTGAGGGAATATTTGTTCTACCTTTAGCTCCTCGTTAGGTTCGACACTCTTACTTATCGAAAGAAGCTACAACTGATCCCCTATACTTGTGGGTTATCATTAGTGCAGGTCCGCCTACGCTGGGCCATGCTGGATGAGTAAGTGCTTCGTCATATCCTTCTTCCTCTGTTGACATGTTCGATGCGTCGGGCCTGATCATCTCCTCTTTACAGGGCGCCGACGGCCAAGAAGCGCAAGCGCGGCAAGCTCTAGGAGGAGGTGGACGCGTTGTGGGCCCAGCTGGAGACTGCGGACGCTGCCATCCAAGCCGCCCTCAGGGACGAGGCGGAAGCCACGGTGGAGCTGGCATCCCTCCAGACCCAGATCTAGGAAGCGGCCGATGTCGTGCAGGCCGCGTAGCACGAGGCAGCCTACGCCAACATGATGGAGTCCTAGCGCGCCAAGCAGTACCTCGACATCGCCCACCGTGCGGCCAACACGGTGAGGCAGTTCGTCGCGGAAGCCACTACTCTTCCCAACATGCAAGGCGATGGGGGCTACCTCGAATTCTTCCGCTGGGTAGTGGAGATGCTGGAGACCAGCGTCTCCCGCATGAACACGGATAGCAAGGCTGTCATGCGAGACATCCTGGAGCTTGCCCTGACACACATCTTCTCCAACCCGTCCCGCCTTATCCCGGAGTTCGACCTCCAATGCGTCGTGGAGCGGGTGCCCGAGGGGCTCCAAAGGCCCCTCTGGCACGAGGTGCGCCCGCACGTGGAGTCCCTGGTCGAACGGTTCATCCAGGTGCCCGCTCGCGGAGGGGTGGGTGGCCCCGGCACCATGGCAGCCGATGACTCGGACAACAACAACGATCTCCGCCTAGACTCCCCCTACTTCTCCTTCCTGGTACCTTTAATGGTTCAAGAAGAACTTGGCCCCGGTGGGCATTAATCTTTTATGCATTACATTTGTTTCTGTTTCTAGTCCTTGAATCACCGACCGTCTGCTTATAATGATGTGACTTAGTTTTCTTGCGCGGGGCTTGGCGTCGCCGCCGATACGGCCTGGCGATGGTAGCCTGCTGGGCCCTCGCGAGGTGCTCCCTCCTAGGGGCAGTCCGTGGCCGCCGGCCTCGGGTTCATGGTCTTGCCACCCGTCGTTGCTAGGTCTTTGTCCTCGCATTGTTTCCCCTGGCACTTCCAGCCCTAGGAGTTACGGTAGCCATGCATAGTGGCCCGCAATACCCGCATCCTCATATTAGTGTGCACAACCCTCGTATCATCCCCGACCTGTTGTTGAATCAGGAGGCTCTTGCTTGATTTGGTAGTGTACTTAGCTTTGTGGGCTGTTGACAATTTCCTGTGCTATAAGGCACGGCCAGGCTGTCGACTGCACTGCCTGGGGCGCTTCTTCCTTGGTTACGAGTGGGGCGGGTAGGGAGCCCTTTCAGCGCTCTATGTCTACAGGCCCCAGGCCCGCACATTTCCCCACCACCATAGGGTATGATCGGATCACCAAGGACGCAACTACGAGGTGAGGCCCCGACACCCTCGATGCCGACCGGATCACCAAGGACGACATCGAGGGTGTTGAGTGGCTATATGACTGGTAAGGCTCCTGAGGTGTGCTACCCAGGAGCCCCATTTGACGCTCAAGCAGCTCTACATCGGCAGGTCATAGTCCTGCATATTTCCCTACAATCATAGTGTACGACCGGATCACCAGGGATGCAACTACGAGGTGAGGCCCCAACACCCTCGATCCCGATCGGATCACCAAGGACGACATTGAGGGTGTTGTGTGTCTATATCACCAGTAAGGCTCCTAAGGCTCGCTTCTCAGGAGCCCCCCTTGACGCTCGAGCGGCCCCCATTCCGCCTTGCCAGGTTTTGCCTCAGGAGTCCTAGGCACTAGGGCCTCCTGAGACTCCATGCCGTGGTGTCGTGCTGTGGTCGGAGCCCCCGAGCGGGGGCCGACTTCCCAAAGGTGGAAGTCCCTGAGGTGAAATGGGCTTATCATCTAGCCCCGAGGTGCCTCAGGGAGGGCCGGAGCGCATGGCCCCTTGCGAAACACCAATCCACGAAAAGAGAGTTCAAGACCGGTAAAACAAGAGAGAAATGAGAGAAAAGTCCCCGCCCCTTTTTCTTTAAATTTAGAGTTTCGAATTCTTCAAACTTCTTTACAAAAGTGGCAATTCAAACACAAAAATAAGCAAGAAAACACCGCTTCAAACACCTAGGCTAGTCTTCATCTTCTCCCAGTGCTTAGCGTAGGGCATCCACGTTGCATGGGCATAGCCATTGTTGGGCAGTGTTGACTTCTCCGCCAGCGTGCAGCATGGGGCTGCCACATTGCATGGGTGGGAACCCCTACGCGTCCTCGGGGGTTCCGAGCATATACAACCCACTCATTATTACGTGAGAGTGTCACGGCCGTAGATAGCTGGGCAAGCCCCTAGGCGCTCGGCCTGGTAGCTCCCAACTCCGTCAAGAGCCACCCGTGCATTTCTGCTCGGTTGCGCGCCTCCATGACCCAAACCCGAATGCATTGTTCCCCGCATAGCCATGGGATTGCGCTCCCGTGGCCCAAACATGAGCACAACACACCCAATGCTTCCATGGAGGTTTTTTGTCGATGAAGCCATACAGCGAGGTGTCGGGGCACCGGCCGGATAGGGCCTTAGGAGCCTTATGAGGCCCAGCCACCTTAGGCTATGCTAGTGCTCCAATTGTTGCTGGTGGCCCGCGTTACCTGTTTCTTTATGCCCCTCCCCCAGGACATTACTACTGAGGCCTCAAGGCTCAGCTCGGCGTTGCTTACCCGCGAGGACGACAACTTGTGCCGTGCCCTGCGGCCTCCCTCCTTCTCCTACACATGCCGCCCAGGCTTGGTGCTTCGTCGGGGGAAGCCCCCAAGCTCAGCTCGGGGAGGACGCCTGTGGCCTTCCCTATTCCCGGGGGAGTTCGCGCTTGATCCGGTCTGGTGTTCCTAGGTACGACATAGCATGGTACATAGGGCAACATATAAGGGCTCGGTTCTCCTCCTCAGTCGTCTAGCGGGACGCCGAGAGCGGTCCCTCCAAGCGGCGGCCGGGCGCTGCCCTGCGTGCGCAGCCTGCAGACCCTCCTACATCGAGCCTCGGAGTGAAGTTGCTTACCTTTGCCACCATTGTTGGGTGGGCCGTGCGCCTCCTAACGTGGATTGCTCCCCCGACGATCCAACGCGCCTTCACTATTGTTGCTTGTTTTTTCGGACGCCTGCGCCATTTGCTCCCTACGTAGGATGGCACGCTCTCGCCTGGTCAATCCAGGTTGTTGAAGGTCCACTGGGTCATGGGGGCATGCGTTGGCATGTGCATGGGGCGCCCCATAGTTTCCTTCGCGCTTGGTCGTCGTGGCTGGGTTGTGTCCCAAAATCGGTCACCGGAATTCGAAGGAGGAGGAGCACAGCGCGCGGCAGGCCCTGCTTGGGCTCACCCGAGGCTGGAGGGGGCACACTGTTCTGGGGGCGGGGGGGTAGTCTCAGAGGAAGAGCCCCCAACGCCTGAAGAAGGGTGACGAGCCACAACCCTCCACGTGATGGCGATCAGCTCCACGACGTGGTCGGCCCACACGTCGAAGCCCCTGTGCGTTGGGCGGTGGCGGAGCATCTCGCTTGCCACCAGCAATGCATCGTGCATGTCAAGGTCCCCCACGTAGGTGCGTTGCGTTGCCGATGCTGAAGGTGCCACCCGCCCACCGTGTGTTTGGGCGCCAATGGTGGAGGCGATATTGGTAGCCTGATACTGTCCGCCCAGCACTATGCCGCTGGGGCACGGGTCTCCGATGACAGCGGCGGGATCGACGGGAGCTGATCCGCCGCGGCCAGGGGAAGCTTGTTGGGTGCCGTCCATCGGAGCGGGTGAGCAGGGGAAGAGCGAGGCTTAAAGAAGACTCCGAGACGCCCCCTACCTGGCATGCCAAATGTCGGATGTTGGGCTCCGTGACACCCTCAAGGTTCGAACACAGGGGAGTGTGCAAAGATCCCGTGCAGCCTCGCCCGACCTAGCTCGCTACTCGATGGTTACCATGGCAAGCTCGCACGATGACGAGGATGAGGATGAACATGCCAGGTTACCCAGGTTTGGGCCGCTGTGAAGCGTAATACCCTACTCCATCTTTGGTGGATTGCCTCTTGGGGAGGTGTGGTGGATGAACTAGTACAATGGTTTCGAGCCTCGCGAGGGTGCTCAAGTGGGGTTCTTGGCACTCTGCCATGTCTCGTGGTTCGTCGAGTGGCTAAGTTGTGGATCGCCCCCTCTATGGTGTGACCTAGCCTCTATATATATCAGTGGCCCGGGTCATCTTCCCTTATCACAATGGCGGGAAGGGATCCCACAATGGCCAAATTTGAAGGAGGACAGGAGTACGCCAGCGCCCTGTCCAAACGTGGTCTTCGCCTGCAAAGTAGCTGTTGATGATGACGCGATGGGCTTAGCGATGATATCCGCCCTGCGGGGCTCATGGTCGTGGTATTGTTGCACTGGAATGGAAACCTTTTGGAGGCACCTCGGTAACCCGTGTACATCCTTGCTCCCATTGCACCAAAGGGCAAACTGCACTGCCTAGCGCGCTGGCGCCCCCTGTTCTTCCCCTCGTTAGCTTTGACTCCCAAGGCCGAATTCTGCATGGAGATCTCCGCTGCTCCGGAGGGGGCCTGAAGAGGCCCATCCTTTCTTGTCTTGGTGTCATTCTTCCTTGCGAGCATATGGGCCTCGCGAGGGCCTTGTCTTGAGCGGAGTTGCACCAGGACGCGTCTGGCTGACGAAGTGGGCCATATCCTAGGCCGCAGGCAGGCAAACCTAGGTACCCCTGTTCCCAGAACACCGACAACAACATTATTTCCCAACTCGCTGAAACCGATTCAAAACTCAGTTGCACTTACTAGTGCAAATTGTGGCAACTTTTGATGTTTCGGTGAGACCAATATATAATTCTTGATGGTACCGATATGGGTGGCCTAGGCAGTTTCCAAATCTCGGCGAGACCGATTTCCAAAACTCATAAATAGCGATTCTTGAAAATCGCTAACCAGAAAGTTGGTCACAAAACTCCGTTGCACCGAAAGTGAATGTTGGTGTCACCGAGTGATACGTCTCCAACATATCTATAATTTTTACTTGTTCCATTTTGTTATATTACATATCTTGGATGTTTACAATCATTTTATAGCAACTTTATATCATTTTTTGGGACTAACCTATTGACATAGTACCAAAGTGTCAATTGCTGTTTTTTCTTGTTTTTACTTCAAAGAAAATCAGTACCAAACGGAGCCCAAACGCTACGGGGATTTTTGGAGAATTTGTATGGACCAGAAGAGCTAGGATGGGCCAAAGAGCGCCAGGAGAGGGAGCCCAGGGCAGTGGCAGTGCTAGACCTATAAACCTATGATGTCAAACTATAATTTCTCTCTAAATCTTATACTATTTCTTTATCAATGAAATTTTACTAGTATATCTAGAGGGTTTGGATGAAAATTGATGTATTTAATTGACTACAAAACCATAGTGTGGCTTCGCCACTGGCCCAGAGTGGCCACCCTCCACCAGGGTGCGCCAGAAGCCCCTGGCGCGGCATGGTGGAGGGTGCCCACCTCGGGACCCCCCCAACCGACTATCAAGCTGATAAATTCCCATATTTTTGGAAAACCCTAGAGGAGTCGACCAAACACAATTCTAGCCGCCATAGGTTCTAGAACCTCGAGATCCAATCTAACACCATCATGGAGGGGTTCATCTTCATCATAGGTGCCTCTCCGAAGATGCGTGAGTAGTCCACAATAGACCTAAGGGTCCGTAGGTAGTAGCTACATAGCTTCCTCTATCTCTCTCTATGATTTTCAATACAATGGTCACTTGGAGATCTATTTGATGTAATAACTTTTGCGGTGTGTTTGTTGGGATCCGATGAATTTTCAGTTCATGATTAGTTCCTATCCATGAATATGATTTGAGTCTTATTTGATCTCTTATTTACATGGATTGATACCTTGGTTTCATAACTGAGGGAAATACTCCGCGGTCGTGCTGCATCATCGCTTTCTCTTCAGGGAAATACCAACGCAGTCTCAAGCCATGCCAAAGGAATTTCTTGCGCCATGTCCGAGGAGGAAGCGATCTCATCTACCAGGTTCCTAATCACAAATCTCATCTCCTTGCAAATTACATTATTTGCCATTTTCCTCTCGTTTTCCTCTCCCCCACTTCACAAATTTCTGTTTTATTTGCCCTCTTTTCGTTTGCCTTTTTCTCGTCAGTTCTCTGGTTTGCCATGTGCCTTCTATTTGCTTGGATAGTCGCTTGCTAAAAATCTATTGATATGCATCCTCATCTAGTTTTTAATCTTTTCAAAAGACCAAATTATGATTAACCGATTTCTAGTGAGTTGAGCGCACTTGATTATCTTCCTGAAGTTTTGTTTGAAAATCATGAATCTGAAATTTTTGATGAAGTGTTGAGAGAAGAAATTTATAAGGTGATTCATGATAGCTACTTGATTGAAAAGCATGATTGCAATGATGTTACTATAAATTCTATTAATGTCAATTATGTTAATTATATGCAAAACTACAAGCTTGGGGATGACAATTTTGACATGTCCACTTCTTCTTGCAATGATCATGATTGGGGTGATAATGCTTCTCACGATCTTGAAACATTATTTAAGCCTCATGTTGAATATGTTATTCGTAATAATGTTTGCAATAGTATTGAAAGTGGGTTTGGAAGAGCGTCAACTATAGATAAATAGAACCCCACATATTTGGAGAGTGTTCAATCTTATGCATTTTTTGATAAAAGCGAGTTTGGAGAGGTCATAACTTTAGTTGATGATAATCCCACTATTTTGGAAGATAATAAGAACTTTATGCATGTTGATCATAAAGGGACTATTGTTTATGATAGATATATTTTGAAATTCCTTCATTATTCTACTGAAAATTATTACGAGGGAGGAACATATGCTTGTAGTAATTGCAACAATATCAAGTTTCCTTTCTATGTGTTCAATGTTTTGAAGTTATGCTTGTTTTTCCTTCCTATGCTAGTTGATTCTTGCTCCCATAATTGTTTACACACAAAATCCCTATGCATAGGAAGTGGGTTAGACTTAAATGTGCTTGTCATGAGATTCATGATGCTCTCTTGCATGTTTCAATTACTACTTTTTATGTGAGCATCATTGAAATCATCATGCCTAGCTAGGGGAGTAAAATGATAGCGCTTGTTGGGAGGCAACCCAATGAATAAATTTATTTTTTTCTTTTACTTTCTGTTTTTTAGTGTTTGCACAATGATGCTTCTGTTATGATTTTGGTCTTATGTATTATTTAGTGTTTGTGGCACCTAAAGCCTTTAGGATGATCCATAAGATGAGTAGAAACAATGCTGAATCTGGAATAGAAACTTTGTTCCCAGCGCACGAATTTTCATTTTTTACTGGAACGTGATATTGAGATTAAATTTAAAACACTCTTTTTATACAAATTCTTTACGTTGTCCTAATTTTTCAAAAAATTTAGAGTTCAAGAAGTATGGGTAGAGTACAGATTACTACAGACAGTTCTGTTTGAAACAGATTCCATTTTTATTGCATGGTCTGCTTGTTTTGATGATCCTATGGCTTGAATCAAGGGGTATAAGTAATCATAAAGTTATAATAAAGTAGGTATAATGCAATAATAAAATATTAATGGGTTTACAAGAGTACCTAAAGTGGTAATTTGCTTTATTATACTAACGTATCTCACGAGAATTTTGTCAAGTTTTGTGAGATTCAAGTTTTCAAGTTTTGGGTGAGATCACGATGGATGAAGGAATAAGGATTAAGAAGATCCTAAGATTGGGGATGCTACATCACCCCAAGGTAATATCCAAAGAGTAACAAGAAACTAAGCTTGGGGATGCCCCTAGTGACATCCCCTCATTCTTCTAACAACCATCCGTATTTTACTTGGAACTATATTTTTATTCGTCACATATCATGAGTTTGCTTGGATCATCTTGAATATTTGCTTTATTTTCTTTTATACTTGCTGCACACACCTATTTGAGAGAGCCAAAAATATGCTATGATTTGCTATAATTTATCTTTATGCTTCACTTAAATCAATTGAGCAGAGGAATTGTTCTTATGCTTCACTTATATCTTTTTGAGCACGACATGCTTTTACATGTTTGTAGAAATGCTCTCATGCTTCACTTATATTAATTTGATAGTTAGTAATTTTGAATAAATCCTCTCATGCTTCACTTATACTATGCTGAGAGATGAAACTTTTATGCTCATGTTCTTCACTTATATCCATGTGAGCTTGTCAAAAGCAATTGCAATATATGAACCTAGTCCCAAAGTGATAGATATTCAAGAGGGACATAATAAAAACATTCATGAATATCACTAGAAATATTAAAATTGATTCTTTTTAATAGTTTTGAGACATGAAAATAATAATTTGTGAGTTATGTTGGTGAGTAATTATGCTTAGTAAGAATATTGGTGTTAAGGTTTGTGATTCCCTATGCAAGCACGAAAGTTAATAGTTGTGCTACAAAATTACATCCTAATTATGGTGTATTATTTACTGTTATTTATGCTTAATGGTTGCTTATGTGATTTTTCATTTCTTAGTTGGATGCTTCTCAATCTCTTGCTAGCCTTCAGTTGTACTAAGTAGAAATACTACTTGTGCATCCAAAATCCTTAAACCCATTTTGCCATGTGAGTCCACAATACCTACCTATATACAGTATTTCCATGAAGTTCCAAGAAAAATTTTTAGTGCCATCTCTACATTTCAACATAAATTTCCTTTTTTTGTGCTCGTACCGCTCATGAAACGGTAGGGGGTGATCGATATTTTTTCATGCTAGATGTGTTATCCTCAAAGTGAGTGTTTATTCACTTGTCGTTGCACAAGAGTATGGCGGTAATAGGGATGCCCGGTCCCAAAATGCTAAAGAAAAAATATTTACTTTATGTTTTCAAATAATTGGGTTTTGTTTGCCCACGAGTTAGCGGGCAAACAGCGATTAATCGGCCTGACCGCCGATTAATCGGTCTAAGCCACCATTTAATCGGTATGATAAACCATTTAATCGGCCTGACAAGTTAACGGGATGAATAGGTGCTATCCGATTCGGTCACCCGATGAGTAGAGATTAACTAGCCAATTAACTGATTAATCGCATGAATTCTTGAGCAGTTGTTTTCATTGCATTGTGTGCTTGCTTTATTGTACTAACGGATCTCATGAGAATTTTGTTAAGTTTTATGTGATTGAAGTTTTCAAGTTTTGGGTGAGATCAGGATGGATGAAGGAATAAGACTAAGAATAGCCAAAACTTGGGGCTGGTACAACACCCCAAGGTAATATCCAAATAGTAACAAGCAACTAAGCTTGGGGATGGCCCGAGTGCCATCCCCTCTTTCTTCTAACAACCATCGGTATACTACTTGGAACTATATTTTTATTCGTCATATATCATAAGTTTTGCTTGGAGCATCTTATATCTTTGCTTGTGTTGCTTTTTGAAACTTCATTAGTATCCTTGCTGGACACACCTATTTGAGAAAGCCAAAATATGCCATGATTTGCTAGAATTGCTCTTTATGCTTCACTTAAATCTATTGAGCAAAGGAATTACTCTCATGCTTCACTTATATCATTTTTAGAATGGCGTGCTTTCACATGTTTGAAGAAATGCTCTCATGCTTCACTTATATTAATTTGAGAGTTATTAATTTTGAAGAAATCCTCTCATGCCTCATTTATATTAGCTTGAGAGATGAAACTTGTATGCTCATGTTCTTCACTTATATCCATGTGAGCTAGTCAAAAGCAATTGCAGTATATCAAACTAGTCCCAAAGTGATAGATATTCAAGAGGGATATAAAAAAAACTTTCATGAAGATCATTGGACAAATTAAACTTGATTCTTTGTAATAGTTTTGAGACATGACAATGGTGATATGTGAGTTATGTTGATGAGTAATTATTCGTAGTAAGAATATTGGTGTTATGGTTTGTGATTCCCTATGCAGGCACGAAGTCAATAGTTGTGCTATGACATTACATCCTACTTATGGTGCATTATTCAGGGTTAATTAAGCTTAATTCTCACTTATGTGATTTTTCGTTCCTTGGTTGGATGCTTCTCAATCTATTTGCTAGCCTTCACTTGTACTAAGTAGAAATACTACTTGTGCATCCAAAATCCTTGAAATCCGTTTTGCCTTATGAGCCCACCATACCTACCCATATACGGTATGTCCATGCCGTTCCAAGAAAATTTGTATCTGCCATCTCTAAATTTCAAAATAAATTTCCTTTTTGTGTGCTCGTACCACTCATGAAACGGTAGGGGGTGACCGATATTTTTCCATGCTAGATGTGTTATTCTCAAGATGAGTGTGTATTCACTTGTCAATGCACGAGAGTATGGCGGTAATAGGGATGTCCATTCCCGAAGCGAAATGAAAAAGAAAATAAATTTACTTTATGTTGTCAAATAATAAATGTTGGAAATATGCCCCAGAGGCAATAATAAATTAGATATTATCATATTTCCTCGTTCATGATAATCGTCTATTATCCATGCTATAATTATATTGATCGGAGACTTAGATGCATGTGTGGATACATAGACAAAACCATGTCCCTAGTATGCCTCTAATAGACTAGCTCATTGATCAAACATGGTTAAGGTTTCCTAGCCATGGACATGAGATGTCATTTGATAACGGGATCACATTATTAGGAGAATGGTGTGATGGACAAGACCCAAACTACAAACGTAGCATATGGTCGTGTCAGTTTAATGCTACTGTTTTCTGCATGTCAAGTATCTGTTCCTATGACCATGAGATCATGCAACTCACTGACACCGGAGGAGTGCCTTGTGTGTATCAAACATCACAACGTAACTGGGTGACTATAAAGGTGCGCTACAGGTATCTTCGAGGGTGTCTGTTGGGCTGGCATGGATCAACACTGGGATTTGTTACTCCGTGTGACGGAGAGATATCTTAGGGCCCACTCGGTAATAAAACATCACAAAAAGCCTTGCAAGCAATGTGACTAAGTGTTAGTAAGGGGATCTTGTATTACAGAACGAGTAAAGAGACTTGCCGGTAACAAGGTTGAACTAGGTAAGGAGATACCGACGATCAAATCTCGGGCAAGTAACATACCGAAGAACAAAGGGAACATCATACGGGATTAACTGAATCCTTGATATAGAGGTTTGACCGATAAAGATCTTTGTAGAATATGTAGGAACCAATATGGGCATCCAGGTCCCGCTATTGCTTATTGACCATAGAGGTGTCTCGTTCATGTCTACATAGTTCTCGAACCCGCAGGGTTTGCACACTTAAGGTTCAGTGACGTTTTGGTAGTATAGAGTTATGTATGGTGGTGACCGAAGTTTGTTCGGATCGCCGGATGAGATCCTGGACACCACGAGGAGCTACGTAATTGTCCATAGGTAAAGATTGATATATAGGATGTCCTATTTTGGTCGCCGGAAAAGTTTTGGGCTCATCGGTAGTGTACCGGGAGTGCCAGGAGTGTATCGGGAGACCATCGGGAGGGTTATTTCGACCCAAGAGGCTACATGGGCTGTGGGAGAGTGAATACCAGCCCTTAGTGGGCTGGTGGAAGTCCAAGACAAGGCCCATGTGGCTAGGAGAGAAAACCCAAAGAGAAAAGGTATAAAAAAGGCAAAATAGGGAGGAATCCTAGTCCAACTAGGATCGGAGGAGGAGTCCTCCTCTCCTCCTTGATTCGGTGGAACCAAGGGCTGGCCCCTTGAGGGCCAAACCTCCTCCTCTCTTCCTCCTATATATACTGGAGGTTTTAGGGGTTTTGGCACTTGATTTGCGGCCACGTGCTACCAGTTCCTCTAGTGCATAGTTTCTCCTCTAGATCCGATTTCTGTAGTGCTTAGGCGAAGCCCTGCCGGAATAGCCCCACCAATATTACTGGAGTGCCGTCATGCTGCCGGAGAACTCTTCTACCTCTTTGCTCCCTCTTTCTGGATCAAGAAGGCGGAGATCGTCATCAAGCTGTACGTGTGCTGAACGCGGAGGTGTCGTCCGTTCGATGCTAGATCGAAAGGACCGTGATCAAGATCGCGAGACGAATCGTGATGAGATCGCGGGACAGACCGTGATGAGTTCGCGGGACAGATCATGATTGGATCGCAAGACGGATCATGATGAGATCGCGGGATGCTCGGCGATTTGGATCACGAAGACGTTCAACTACACCAACCGCGTTTCTTAACGCTTCCCGCTTAGCGATCTACAAGGTTATGTAGATCCACTGTCTCTCTCGTAGATGCTCATCACCATGGATAGATCTTGAGTGTGCGTAGGAATTTTTTTGTTTCCCATGCAACATTCCCCAACAGTGGCATCATGAGCTAGGTTTATGTGTAGATGAGATCTTGAGTAGAACACAAAGAGTTTGTGGGCGTTGATGCTTAGATTGCTTCCTCTCTTGGTCATTTTTTGGTTCAGCAGTATTGTGGGATGAAGCGGCCCGGACAAACATTACTCATACGCTTACGAGAGACCAGTTCCCTCAACTGCAACTTGTTGTACAGATGGCTGGCGGGTGTCAGTTTCTCTCACTTTAGTTGGATCGGATTCTACAAAGGCGGTCCTTGAGAAGGTTGAAAAGCAACTAATGTATAACCGTTGTGGTTTATGTGTAGGTGAGAATTGTTCTTGCTAGATACCCATAGCAGCCACGTAAAACATGCAACAACAATTAGAGGATGTCTAACTTGTTTTTGCAGGGTGTGTTGTGATGTGATATGGCCAATTACATGATGTGATATACGTGATGTATGAGATGATCATGTGATGTATAGAATACACGACTTGCATGTCGATGAGTACGGCAACCAGCAGGAGCCATAGGGTTGTCTTTAATTATTGTATGACCTGCATGTCAATCATTAAGTGTTGTGTAATGCTTTACTTTATCGCTAAACGGTAGCAATAGTAGTGGAAGCATGATGGGTGTGACAACCCCGATGGCGACATGTTGATGGAGATCAAGATGATGGAGATCATAGTGTCGTGCCGGTGACGATGGAGATCATGCCGGTGCTTTCAAGATGGAGATCAAAAGCCAAGTTCATGGCCATATCATGTCACTTATGATTTGCATGTGATGTTAATCCTTTTATGCACCTTGTTTTGCTTAGGAAGACGGTAGCATTATAAGGTGATCCTTCACTTAAATTTCAAGATGAATTGTGTTCCGCCCGAGTGTGCACCGTTGCGGAAGTTCGTCGTGTCGAGACACCACGTGATGATCGGGTGTGATAGACTCTCCATTCACATACGACGGGTGCAAGCCAGTGTTGCACATGCAAAACACTCGAGTTAAACTTGACGAGCCTAGCATGTACAGACATGGCCTCAGAACACAAGAGACCGAAAGGTCGAACATGAGTCATATAGAAGATATGATCAACATGATGATGTTCACCATTGAAACCACCTCAACTCACGTGATGATTGGACTTGAGTTGGTGAATTTGGATCATGTATCACTCGAATGATCGAAGGGATGTCAATTTGAGTGGGAGTTCTTAAGTAATATGATTATTTGAACTCATTATCATGTACATAGTCAGTAGTGTCTTTGCAAATTATGTTGTAGATTACTTGCTTGCGCTGTAGCTCCCTTGAATTTTTATATGTTACTAGAGAAATAGAGTCGAAAGATGATGCTAGCAATATTGCGGACTCGGTCCTTGATTTGAGGATTGTCCTCATTTCTGCATAGAAGGCTTATGTCCTTAATGCACCGCTCAGTGCGCCAACCCCTCTAGCGTCGTCTGTAGATGTTGTGAACATCTGACAGGCATGTTCTGATGACTAGTTGATAGTTTAATGCGTCATGCATTACGGCTTAGAATTGAGGCTCTGAACCGTTTTGAACGTCACGGAACATATGAGATGTTCTAAGAGCTGAAATTAGGTTCTCAGGCTCGTGCCCGTGTTGTGAGATACGAGATCTCCAACAAGATTCTTTGCCTGCAAGATGAAGGAGAATAGCTCAATCATTGAGCATGTGCTCAGATTGTCTAGGTGCTACAATCGCTTGAATCGAGTGGGAGTTGATCTTCCAGATAAGATAGTGATTGATATAGTTCTCCAAGTCACTGTCACTAAGCTACTAGAACTTGGTGATGAACTATAAAACGCCAGTGATAGAAATATTGATCCCTGAGCTGTTCGCGATGTTTGACACCACGAAGGTAGAAATCAAGAAGGAGCGTCAAGTATTGATGGTTAGTAAAACAAATAAGTTTTGAGAAGGGTAAGGGCAAGGAGGGAAACTTCATGGATGGCAAGTCAGTTGCTAGTCTAGTGAAGCAACCCGAAGTTGAACCCAAACCCGAGACTAAGTGCTTCGATTATGAGGAGAACGGTCGCTGAAGCGGAACAACCCTAGATACTTGGTAGATAAGAAGGCTGGCAACGTCGACAGAAGTACATTTGATATACGTCTTATTGATGTGTACCTTGCTAGTACTCCTAGTAGCACCTGGTTATTGGATACCGGTTCGGTCGCTAAATGTTAGTAACTCGAAGTAAAAGCTACGGAATAAACGAAGACTAGCTAGGTGTGAGGTGACGATGTGTGTTGGAAATGTTTCCAAAGTTGATGTGATCAACATCGTACGCTCTGTCTACCTTGAGGATTAGTGACAAAACTAAATAAATGTAATTTGGTGCTTGTGTTAAGCATGAACATGATTAGATCATGTTTATTGGAACACGGTCATTCATTTAAGTTAGAGAATAATGGTTATTCTGTTTACATGAATAATACCTTCAATGGTCATGCACCCAGTGAGAATGGTTTGTTAAATCTTGATCATAGTAATACACATGTTCATAACATTGATGCCAAAAGATACTAAGTTAATAATGATAGTACCACATACTTGTGGCACTGCCGCTAAATGTCATATTGGTATAAATAGCATGAAGAAACTCCATGTTGATGGATCTTTGGACTCATTCGATTTTGAATCTGTTGAGACATGCGGACCATGCCTCTTGGGCAAGATGAATAAACCCCCGTTTTCCGGAATGGGCAATTGACTTATTGGAAATGATACATGTTGATGTATACGGTCCAATGAGTGTTGTAGTGTGTAGTGGATATCGTTAGTTTCTTGCTTTCACTGATGATTTGAGTATATATGAGTATATTTACTTAATGAAACACAAGTCTGAATTGTTTGAAAAGTTCAAGCAAATTCAGAGTGAAGTTTAAGATCATCGTGACAAGAAGATAAAAGTATCTTCGATATGATCGTGGAGATTAATATCTGAGTTACGAGTTTGGCATACAACTTAAGACAATGTGAAAATTGTTTCACAACTCACGCCACCTAAAACACCATAGTGTGATGGTGTGTGCGAATATCATAGTCATGCTCTATTGGATGTGGTGCATGCTATGATGTCTCTTATCGTTTTCCTACTATAGTTTTGGTGTTATGCGTTAGAGACAACTACATTCACTTTAAATAGGGCACCATCTAAATCCATTGAGATGACACCGTGTGAATTATGGTTTGATAGAAACCTAAGCTGTCATTTCTTAACGTTTGGGGCTGCGACGCTTGTGTGGGAAAATGTTTTCACCTAATGAGCTCGAACCCAAAGCAGACAAATGCAACTTCATAGATTACCCTAAGAACAGTTGGGTGAACCTTCTATCTCAGATCCAAGCATAAAATGTTTGTTGCTAAAACGGGTCAATTCCCGAGAAAAAGTTTCTCTCAAAAGAATTGAGTGGGAGGA
Organism: Hordeum marinum; assembly: GCA_022496015.1. Classification (NCBI taxonomy): domain Eukaryota; kingdom Viridiplantae; phylum Streptophyta; class Magnoliopsida; order Poales; family Poaceae; genus Hordeum; species Hordeum marinum. The sequence goes on from CM039676.1 coordinate 27,266,425, forward strand.
AGATAGAACTTGATGAGGTTGTTGAACCTTTGTTTCAACCAGAGAGTAGCGGAGCGCAGAAAGATGTTTTTGTGCAACCTATGTCTGTTGAAGAGGAAGTAAATGATGATGATCATGAAGCTTTGGATCAAGTTACTATCGAACCTCGTAGGTCGACAAGGATGTGTACTGCTCCTGAGTGGTACGACAGCCCTGTCTTGGAGGTCATCTTGTTGGACAACGATGAACCTACGATATATGGAGAAGCGATGATGGGCCCAGATTCTGACAAATGGTTAGAGGCCATGAAAGCCGATAAAGGATCCATGTATGAAAACCAAATATATACTTTGGTAGACTTGCTCGTTGGACGGCAGGTCATCGAGTACAAATGTACCTTTGAGATGAAGACAGACGCTGATGGTAAATATCACCATTTATAAAGCTCGACTCGTCACAAAGAAGTTTCTGACAAGTTCAAAGAGTTCACTGCGATGAGACTTTCTGACACGTAGCGATGCTAAAGTCTGTTGGAATTATGTTAGAAGTTGTTGCATTTTTCAATTATGAAATCTGGCAGATGGATGGCAAAACATCGTTTCCTTCCTTAAGGAAAAGTTGTATGAGATACAACCAGAAGGTTTTGTCAGTCCTAAGGATGCTAAAAGGTGTGCAAGCTTCAGTGATCCTTCTATGAACTAAAGCAAGCATCTTGGAGTTGGAATATACACTTTGATGAGGTGATCAAAGTTTTTGAGTCTATACAAAGTTTATGAGAAACTTGTATTTGCAATAAAGTAAGTGGGAGCACTATAGAGTTTATGATAAGTATATGTGGATGACATATTGCTATTCGGAAATAATGTGGAATTTCTGGAAAGCGTAAACGGTTGTTTGAAAGGTGATTTTCACAGGAAGACCTGGATAAAGCTACCTAATTGTTGAACATCAAAATCTATAGAGATAGATAAAAATGTTTGATAAGACTTTCAATGAGTACATACCTTGACAAGATTTTGAAAGAGTTCAAAAAGGATCAGTCAGAGAAACAGTCTCGCCTGATTTGTCCGTGTGAAGTTGAGTGAGACTCAATGCTCGACAACAGCAGAAGAAAGATAAAGGAGAAACATCATCCCCTATGCCTTAGCCATAGGCTCTGTATGATGCCATGCTGTGTACCGCACCTCGTGAGTGCCTTGCCATGTGTCTGTCAAGGGGTACAAAAGTGATCCAAGAGTGGATCATTGGACATCTGTCAAGATTATCCTTATTAACTAAAAGACTAAGGAGATGTTTCTTTATTATGTAGGTGATAAAGAGTTCGTCGTAAAGAGTTCGGTTGATGCAAGCTTTAACACCAATCCGGATGACTTGTAGTAGCAATCTCGATACGTATAGTGGAGCAGCCATTTGGAATAGTACCAAGTGGAGTGTGGTAGCAGTGTTTACGGTTTGACATAGAGATTCGCAAAGTACACACGGATCTGAATGTGGCAGACCCGTAGAATATGTCGGAACCAATATGGGCATCCATGTCCTGCTATTGGTTATTGACCATAGAGGTGTCTCGGCCAAGCCTCCTCCTCTCTTCCTCCTATATATACTGGAGGTTTTAGGGTTTTGGGCACTTGATTTTCAGCCACGTCCTACCCGTTCCTGTACTGCATAGTTTCTCCTCTAGATCAGATTTCTGCAGTGCTTAGGCGAAGCCCTGCCGGAATAGCTCCAACTCCATCGCCGGAGTGCCGTCATGCTGCCGGAGAACTCTTCTACCTCTCCGCTCCCTCTTGCTGGATCGAGAAGGTGGAGATCGTCATCAAGCTGTACGTGTGCTGAACCCGGAGGTGTCGTCCATTCGGCGCTAGATCGAAAGGACCTTGATCAAGATCGCGAGACGAATCATGATGAGATCGCGGGACGGATCGTGATGAGTTCGCGGGACGGATCATGATTGGATCATGGGATGTATCGTGATGAGATCGTGGGATGCTCGGCGGTTTGTATCACGAAGACGTTCGACTACACCAACCGCGTTTCTTAACGCTTCCCGCTTAGAGATCTACAATGGTATGTAGATCCACTCTCTCTCTCTCTCTCGTAGATGCTCATCACCATGGATAGATCTTACTTGTGCACAGGAATTTTTTTGTTTCCCATCCAACGTTCCCCAACAATAAATTCCTTGGAAAGTTTTGCTATGGAAGGCAACCATGGATTCGGCTAGCTATGGAAAGTGAAAGTATGGTGGAAAAAGGAATAAACTTTATTTTCTGTTTGGGAACCGCCCATGATGCATCTAGTGTGTAAAGATATTGAAATATCTTAATCATTTTCATTGACAGGAAGGCATGCCACCCAAAATATTTTTTCTCTATCAATTTAAACACCTGAGCTCTAGCAACTCTACAAATCCCTACTTCACTCTGCGATGGGCCTATCTATTAACTTTATGCAATTTTTATTTTTTTCAATTTGAGTCACCATCTTATCTTATAAAGCACAAACTAGGATGCACTCTGATCGTACTTGAGAATTAAGTGTAGCTAATATTTGAGCATGATGGGCAAGGGATAACTTGCTTTAGCGTTGATATTTCAAAAGACATGGTCGCTTGTCGATATGCTTGAGTATTAAAGTTTTCACGTCAAAACTAGATTATTGCTTTGAACCATATGAAAAGTCCAAATGTCCATGCTATAAAGAAAAGAATATACGATGATTATGTTAGGTAACATTCGACATAAAAAAATCTTTTTTTATCATTTACCAACTCTAGGACGAGTAGGAATTAAGCTTGGGGATGCTGATACGTCTCCAACGTATCTGTAATTTTTGCTTGTTCCATGTTTTTATATTATCAATCTTGGATGTTTTACAATCATTTTATAGCAACTTTATATCATTTATTGGGACTAACCTATTGAAATAGAGCCAAAGTGGCAGTTGCTGTTTTTTGCTTGTTTTTTACTTCGTAGAAAATCAGTACCAAACGGAGCCCAAATGCCACGGGGATTTTTGGAGAATTTTTATGGACCAGAAGGAACAAGATGGGCCAAAGGTCACCAGAAGAGGGGGCCAAGGGTGGCCACCCTCCACTAGGGCGCCAGAGGGCCCTAGTGTGACCTAGTAGAGGGTGGGCACCTCGGGACTCCCCCCAACCGACTATCGAGCCTATAAATTCCCAAATATTCGAAAAACCCTAGGGGAGTCGATGAAACACAATTCCAACTGCCGCAAGTTCTACAACCTCGAGATCCAATCTAACACCATCACGGAGGGGTTCATCTTCTTCATAGGTGCCTCTCCAATGATGCGTGAGTAGTCCACCATAGACATACGGGTTCGTAGGCAGTAGCTAGATGGCTTTCTCTCTCTCTCTCTCTATGATTCTCAATACAATGGTCTCTTATAGATCTATTTGATGTAATGACTTTTGCGGTGTGTTTGTTGGGATCCGATGAATTTTGAGTTCATGATCCATTTCTATCGATGAATATGATTTGAGTCTTCTTTGACCTCTTATTTGCAAGATTAATTATAGCCTCGTATTTCTTCTTCGAATCATTGGTTTAGTTAGGCCAACTAGATCGATTTTTCTTTCCAAGGGAAGAGGTGATTTGTGATGGGTTTGATCTTGCGATGTTCTTTCCTAGTGACAAAAGGGGCAGCAAGACACGCGTGTATCGTTGCCATTAAGGATAACAAGATGGGGTCTATTCCTACATGAATAGATCTTGTCTACATCATGTCACCTTACTTATTGCATTACTCTATTTCACTAGATGCACGATGGGTAGCGGTCGACGTGTGGAGTAATAGAAGTAGATGCATAATCGTTTCGGTTTACTTGTCTTGGACGTGATGCCTATATAATGATGATTGCCTGGATATCATCATGATTATTTGATCTTCTATCAATTACCCAACTATAATTTGCTCACCCACCGTCGCTATACCTACGGCTCCTAGGTCTACTTTTCCATCATATTGCTTTCCGATCTACTATTTTGCCTTTTTGTTTTCATATCTATTAATCCAAAAAAATCAAAAATACCTTGTTGCACTTTTTCTTTACTTATTCTATTTTTTGTTCCCACGAGATCTATTTTACAAAACTATTACTTCCTAATGTGCCTTATTATCGTGGAGAGCTTAACAGCCTCTCTTTCGCGTCGGGTTGCAAGTATTGTTATTTGTGTGCATGTGTTATTTACGTGGGTGCGTGATCTTCCTCTATCGATTGATAAATTGGTTTCATAAACTGAGGGAAGTACTTACCGTTGTTGTGCTGCATCATCCCTTTTTCCATGGGAACTACCGACGCAGTCTCAAGCCGCATCATTCCATTTCTCCATGAACTTAATACACTATATGCATGCTGGATAGTGGTCGATGTGTGGAATAATAGAATAAAGAATCATTTCGGTCTACTTATCTTGGACATGATACCTATATAACGATCATTGCCTGGTGATAGGTCCATTTTGCATCATGTTTTACTACTATTATTTATAATGTTTTTATGCTTAATAATGCTTTGGGGAGTAATTCTAATGCCTTTTATCTCATAATTTGCAAGGTTTACATCAAGAGGGAGAATGCTGGCAACTGGAATTCAGCACCCCAAAAAAGCACGTCAGAGATACCTATTCTGCACAACTCCAACGAAGCTAAAATTTCACAGGGAATATTTTATATTAAATAAGAATTTCTGGAGCATAGAACTACCGGAGGGGAGCTATCAGGTGGCCACCCTCCACTAGGGCGCGCCTGCCCCCCTGCCCACCCCCCGATGGAGGGTGGGCACCCCGGCCCACCTCTAGAGCCCATCTTCTGTTATTTAATCCGAAAAAACCTAGAAAAAAATCAGAGGAGGAATTTCGGGACAAAGCACTATCGCCTCGAGGCGAAACTTGGGCAGGAGCACTTTTGCCCTCCGACGGAGCGATTCCTCTAGGGAACGTCCCTCCCGGAGGTGGAAATCGAAGCCATCATCATCACCAACAACTCTCTCATATTGTGGAGGCCATTCTTCATCAACATATTCAACATCACCATCTCCTCTCAAACCCTAGTTCATCTCTTTTGTTAATCTTTGTACTGGAACCTCAGATTGGTACCCATGGGTGACTAGTAGTGTTGATTACCTTGTGAAGTTGATTACTATATGGTTTATTTGTTGGAAGATTATATGTTCAGATCCATTATGCTATTCAATACACCTCTGATCTTGAGCATGCATATTATTTGTGAGTAGTTACTTTTGTTCTTGAGGTCACGGGAGAAGTCATGTTGCAAGTACTCATGTGAATTTGATATGTTTTCGATATTTTGATGATATGTATGTTGTGATTCTGTTAGTGGTGTCATGTGAACGCCGACTACATGACACTTCACCATCATCGGGCCTAATAGAATTTATTGTGGAGTAGTTATTATATGATGGGTTGTGTGAGTGGCAGAAACTTAAACCCTAGTTTATGCGCTAGTCCGTAAGGGGCTGATTTGGGTCCGCATGTTTAATGCTATGGCTAGACTTTGTCTTAATACTTTTCTCATAGTTGCGGATGCTTGCGAGGGGGTTAATCATAAGTAGGTTGTTAGTTCAAGTAAAAACAGCACCTTAGCACCGGTCCACCCATGTATCAAATTATCAAAGTAGCGAACACAAATCAAACCAACTTGACGAAAGTGGCCAGATGACATTCCTGTGTACCCTCAAGAACACTTTGCTCATCACAAGAGATTCATTGGCCTGTCCTTTGCCACAAAAGTATAGGGCTACCTTGCTGCACCTTACCTATTGTTGCTGTTACTTGCTGGCTACAAATTGTCTTGCTATCAAACTACTTGCCACTTACAATTTCAATGCCTGCAGGAATTACCTTCCTGAAAACCGCTTATAATATCCTTCTGCTCCTCGTTTGGTTCGACACTCTTACTTATCGAAAGGACTACTATTGATCACCTATACTTGTGGGTCATCAAGACCCTTTTACAATGCTTTTGCCGGTGAGTGAAGCGCTCTTGGTAAGTGGAGATCGGTAAGGAAAAACTTATATTACGTGCTGAACTTTAATGCCACTTGTTTCTATGGAAAGTAATTCTTTGAGGGGTTTGTTCGGGGTATCTTCACCTTGACCGGAACCACAATTAGTTACCCCTCAACCTAAAATAACTACTGAAAATATTGCTTATGAAATTCCTTCGGGTTTGTTAGGAAAACTGCTAGCTAGTCCTTATGTAGGAGATGTAACTGAACATCCTAATATGCACCTAATCCACATGGAAGAAATTTGTGGACTATTTCAGCTTGCAGGTTTATCCATAGATGAAGTTAAAAGAATGTTTTCCCTTTATATTTGAAGGTAAAATCATTGGCATAGTTTAGGCTATGTGACGATAATGTATCATGGAACTGGAATCGTTTGAAATTCAAATTCCACCAAAAGTTTTATCCTATGCATCTAGTTCATCGTGATAGGAATTATATATATATATATATATCTTTTGGCCTCGAGAAGAAAATAGTATCGCTCTAGCTTGGGGGAGGATTAAGTCAATGTTATACTCATGCTCCAATCATGACATCCCGAGAGAAGTTATCATTCAAAATTTTTATGGTTGACTTTCTCATAATGATCAAACCATCGTCGATGCTTAATGTAATGGTTCTTTTATGAAGAAAACCCTCGAATTCAAGTTGGATCTCTTGGAAAGAATTGAACGCAACTCTGATGATTGGGAACTCAACAAAGGTAATGAGTCAGGTATTAAGCTTGAATTTGATTGTGTTAAATCTCTCATGAATACCGATGCTTTTCACAAGTTTATCACTAAATATGGACTTGACTCTGATATAGTAGCCTCTTTCTATTAATCATTTGCCGCTCATGTTGATCTCCCTAAAGAGAAGTGTTTTAAATATCATCCCCCTATTAAAGAACAAATTAAAGAACCGGTCATAGCTAAACAAGAAACTATCATTTACAATGTTGATCCAGTCATGCCTACTTCTTATATTAAGAAACCACATTTCCCTGTTAGGATAAAGAAACATGCTAAGGTATCAACTGTGGTTCACAAAAGTAATATTAGAGCACCTAAGACCTCTCAGAAAATTAAGGTAGAACCTAGTGTTGCTATGGTTAAAGATCTCTTGGTAGAAAATGTTGATGGGCATGTCATTTACTTCTGTGACGGAGCTGCTAGAATTGCTAAACCTGATAAAAAAGAGAAACATAGACCTATAGGTGGCTTGCCTATTGTCTTAGTCAAAATAGGAGATCATTGTTATGATGGCTTATGTGATTTAGGTGATAGCGTGAGTGCTAGTCCTTTTACCTTATACCAAGAAATTATGAATGAAATAGAACCTACCGAAATAGAATATATTGATGTTACTATTAAACTTGCTAATAGAGACACCATGACACCACTAGGGATTTTTAGAGATGTTGAAGTATTGTGTGGGAAAATAAAATATCCTACGGATTTTCTAGTTCTTGGTTCCCCACAAGATGACTTTTGTCCCATTATCTTTGGTAGACCTTTGTTGAACACTGTTAATGCTAAGATAGCTTGCAAAAAGGAAACTATCAGTGTTGAGTTTGGTGATGTGTCTCATGAGTTTAATTTTTTCCAAGTTTAGTAGACAACCTAATGATAGAGAATTACCTAATAAGGATGAATTAATTGGTCTTGCTTCTAGTGCCGTTCCTCCTACCGATCCACTAGAAAAATATTTGCTAGACCATGAAAATGATTTGCACTTTCATGAAAGAAATGAAATAGATAAAATTTTCTTTGAACAACAACCTCTACTGAAACGCAATTTTTGTATTGGAACTCTTGGAGGTCCTCCTCCACCTAAAGGTGATCCCGTGTTTGAACTAAAACAATTGTCTGACACTCTGAAATATGTTTACCTTGATGAGAGAAAGATATATCATGTTATTACTAGTGCAAACCTTTCAGAACATGAAGAACAAAGACTATTGAAAATTCTGAGGAAGCACCGGGCTTCTATTGGATATACTCTTGATGATCTTAACGGCATTAGTCCCACTCTATGTCAGCACAAGATTAATATGGAACCTGATGCTAAACCCGTTGTTGTTCATCAACGGCGATTGAATCCCAAGATGAAGGAAGTGGTAAGATCTAAAATATTAAAGCTTATGGAAGCAAGTATACTCTATCCTATAGCTGATAGAAGATGGGTGAGTCCTATTCATTGTGTCCGTAAGAAAGGAGGTATCACTGTTGTTCCTAATGATAAAAATGAGCTTATTTTGCAAAGAATTGTTACTAGCTATAGGATGGTAATTGATTTTAGAAAATTAAATAAAGCTACTAGAAAGGATCATTATGCCTTGCCTTTTATTGGTCAAATGCTTGAAAGATTATCTAAGCACACACAGTTTTTTTTCCTAGATGGATATTCTGGTTTCTCCCAAATACCTCTGTACCACAATCTGATCAAGAGAAAACTACCTTTACTTGTGCTTTTGGAACCTATGCTTATAGAAGCATGCCATTTGGTTTATGCAATGCACCTGCTAGCTTTCAAAGATGTATGACTGTTATATTCTCTCATTTTCGTGAACAGATTGTGGAGGTTTTCATGGATGATTTTTCCATTTACGGAACTTGTTTTGATGATTGCTTAAGCAACCTTGATCGATTTTTGTAGAGATGTGAACAAACTAATCTCATCTTGAATTGGGAGAAGTGCCACTTTATGGTTAATGAAGGTATAGTCTTGGGGCATAAGATCTCTGAACGAGGTATTGGGGAGAATCAAGCTAAAGTTGATGCAATTGAGAAAATGGTGTGTCCTAAAGATATCAAAGGTATTTGAAGTTTCCTTGGTCACGTTGGTTTCTATGGGGAGGTTTATTAAAGACTTCTCAAAGATTTCTAGGCCTCTTGATAATCTTTTACAATAGGATATTCCCTTTGTTTTTTACGATGATTGCATGGAAGCCATTGAAACATTGAAGAAAGCATTAACCACTGCACCTATTGTTCAACCACCTGATTGAAGCTTGCCTATTGAAATTATGTGTGATGCTAGCGATTATGTTGTTGGTGCTGTTTTAGGACAAAGACTTGATAAGAAATTAAATGTTATCCATTATGCTAGCAAAGCTCTAGGTAGTTCCCAAACAAATTATGCCACTACTGAAAAAGAATTTTTAGCAGTCGTGTCTGCTTGTGATAAATTCAGACCTTACATTGTGGATTCCAAAGTTACTGTCCACACCGATCATGGTACTATAAATTATCGCATGGAAAAGAAATATGCTAAACCTAGACTTATTAGGTTGGTTGTCTTGCTTTAGGAATTTGATTTACATATAATTGATAGGAAGGGAGTTGAGAATCCCGTAGCTGATAACTTGTCTAGGTTAGAAAATGTACTTGATGGCCCACTGCCTATTGATGATAGTTTTCCTGATGAGCAACTAGCTCTAATAAATGTCTCTCAAAAAACTCCATGGTATGGTGACTATGCTAATTACATTGTTGCTAAATATATTCCACCTAGTTTCACATACCAACAAAATAAAAAATTCTTCTATGACTTAAGACATTACTTTTGTGATGACCCTCATCTTTATAAAGAAGGAGTAGATGGTATTATTAGACGTTGTGTACTGAGCATGAACAGGAACAAATCTTACGAAAATGTCATTTCGAAGCTTATGGAGGGCATCATGCTAGAGATAGAACTGCTCATAAGGTATTACAATCTAGTTTTTATTGGCCTACTCTCTTCAAGGATGCTCGTAAGTTTGTCTCATCCTGTGATGAATGTCAAAGAATTAGTAATATCGGTAAGCGTCAAGAAATTCCTATGAACTATTCACTTGTTTTTGAACCATTTGATGCTTGGGGTTTTGATTATATGGGACCTTTTCCTTCCTCTAATGGGTACACTCATATTTTGTCTATTGTTTATTATGTCACTAAGTGGGTAGAAGCTATTCCAACTAGTAGTGTTGATCATCATACTTCCATTAAAATCCTTAAAGAAGTTATCTTCCCAAGGTTTGGAGTTCCTAGATATCTAATGACTAATGGTGGTTCACACTTTATTCATGGTGCTTTTAGTAAGATGCTTGCTAAATATGATGTTAACCATAGAATTGCATCACCCTATCATCCTCAATCTAGTGGTCAAGTTGAGCTTAGCAATAGATAAATAAAATTGATAGTACAAAAAACTGTTAATAGGTCTCAAAGGAATTGGCCTATGAAACTAGATGATGCACTTTGGGCTTGTAGAATTGCTTATAAAAATCCTATGGGTATGTCTCCATACAAGATGGTCTATAGGAAAGCTTGCCATTTGCCTCTAGAATCAGAACATAAAGCATTTTGGGCAATCAAAGAACTAAACTATGACTACAAACTTGCTGGTGAAAAGAGGTTATTTGATATTATCTCATTAGATGAATGGAGAACCCAAGCTTATGAAAATGCCAGGTTATTTAAAGAAAAAGTTAAAAGATGGCATGACAAAAGAATCCAAAAGAGAGAATTCAAAGTTGGAGAATATGTTCTATTGTACAATTCTTGTTTCAGGTTTTTTGCAAGAAAACTTCTCTCCAAATCGGAAGGACCCTATGTTATCGAGGAAGTTTATCACTCTGGAGCTATTAAGATTAATTATGCCGTAGGTACCAACCCGAAATTGGTTAATGGACAAAGAATTAAATACTACATCTTAGTACGTCTATTAATGTTGAAAGCAATGTTATCCAAACCATGACACCGGAGGAACACATAAAATAAACCTTCCAGAACGCTCGAGAATCGTGAAAATAAAGAGGTATGTGAGATGCTGAGTAAACAGTCCCCGAAAAATCCACAAAAGTATTTTTACCAGTTTTGGAATATTTATGAATTCTAGGAAGTAAAAAATAAACCGAAAGGTAACCGAGGAGGGCACAAAGCACCAGGGCGCGGTTGCCATCCCTAGCACGCCCTGCTGGAGCGTGCCCACCTTGGGAACATTCCCAACTCTGTTTTCCTTTTGTTTGCTTGGTTTCCAAGAATAAAGATTCTATATATATACCCCAACTGTTTTAACCACCGCATCACGAGATTTTCTTCTGTTCTTGTTTTGTGCTGTTTATCTAGAAGATTTGTCAAGCCAACTGATGAAGCTGATCATGTCTTCTTCCTCTCCCAATAATGTAGAAGAAGCTGCTTGGTTGATGAAGATGGAGCTGAAAAGAGAAGAGCCAAAAGAACCCAATAAGGAGAACAAGGGCAAGGAGACTATGCAAAATCAAGTTCAAGAAGGAGGGAAACCCACATGCATGGTGGAAAAGGAAGAAGAAGATATCCTCCGACCTTACTATCCTCATCTTACCCCTCTTTAAATTGAAGCTTTCAGGGCTTTCGAGGAGGTTCATGTTCAGAATAAGTTCCACACCCATGAAAATCTTTTGCTAGAAGAGCATATCACCGACCTAAGGAGCGTCATCCACAAATGGAGGTACCTATTGGAGCTGAAGTGTGATGCCTCATCACCACCACCTTCATCATCACCACCACCAAAGGAGATATGAGTACACGGGTATGGGCACTCCCCTTGGCTTGAGCCAAGCTTGGGGGAGGTGCCCCGGTTTCGTATCACCATCACTTTCACCCTTTGCTTTATTATTTCGATCCTTAGCCTTTTCATGTTTTAGTTGAATAAAAGTTTAGTTTGATCTATCTTCAAGTGCTAGTTTCGTGATCTATCTATCTATGTAATCAAGTGAGAGTTGTATAATAAAGTTAGTTTGAGCCTTTGCCCTTTTTCTTTCTTGTTGTACTCATGATAAAAGAAAATAAATGAAAAAGATCATGTGCAAATCTGATGGCGAGTAATGACATCACAATAAAGAAAAGTATAAGTGGCAAAATTTATTTTAGATTGGCAAACATAGCATTAGTCAATGATGCAACTCATGAAAGAATTAATTAGGGAAGAGAAGATTCACATGCAAATATATTATTGTGGACATCTTTTGTGATTGTGAGACCCCCATTAAATGTTATATGCAAAAATTGTTGACGTTGGACAAGGAAGACAACATAATGATTTATGCTAGTTTATATTCCAACAGAAGTTACATTGTCATAGATCCTTTAACATGTGGTGCTTGCCCAATATCTTTGCTTGCCAAAAAACCCTGCACTAAGTAGATATACTGTTTGGACATCCAAAAACCAAAAACCCAAACTCATGTTTGAGGGTCCACCATACCTACCTCTGGATTGAATAATATCCATCAAGTAAGTTGTCATAGGTGCATCAAGGAAATAAAAATTGCTTCGAAAGGTGTTGGATCAATTAGTGTAAGAGAAAATTGAGCGTTGCACGAACTTGTTGTAAATATGCCCTAGAGGCAATAATAAATTAGTTATTATCATATTTCCTTGTTCATGATAATCGTTTATTATCCATGCTAGAATTGTATTGATCGAAAACTCAAATACATGTGTGGATACAAAGACAACACCTTGTCCCTAGTATGCCTCTAGTAGACTAGCTCGTTGATCAAAGATGTTCGAGGTTTCCTGGCCATAGACATGAGATGTCATTTTATAACGGGATCACATCATTAGGAGAATGATGTGATGGACAAGACCCAAACTATAAACATATCACATGATCGTGTCAGTTTATTGCAAATAGTTTTTAGCATGTCAAGTATCTGTTCCCATGACCATGAGATCATGCAACTCACTAACACCGAAGGAGTACCTTGTGTGTATCAATCGTTGCAACGTAACTGGGTGACTATAAAGGTGCTCTACAAATATCCCGAGGGTGTCTATTGGGTTGGCATGGATCAAGACTGAGATTTGTTACTCCATGTGACGAAGAGGTATCTCAGGGCCCACTCGGTAATACAACATCACTATAAGCCTTGCAAGCAATGTGACTAAAGACTTAGCCACAAGATCTTGTATTATAGAACGAGTAAAGAGACTTGCCGACAACAAGATTGAAATTGGTATGGAGATACCGATGGCCAAATCTCGGGAAAGTAACATACCGAAGAACAAAGGGAACATCATACGGGATTATTTGAATCCTTGACATAGAGGTTCAACCGATAAAAAACTTTGTAGAATATGTAGGAGAAAATATGGGCATCTAGGTCCTGCTATTGGTTATTGATCATAGAGGTGTCTTCGTCATGTCATAGTTCTCAAACCCGCAGGGTCTACACACTTAAGGTTCAGTGACGTTTCGGTAGTATTGAGTTATGTATGGTGGTGCTTGAAGGTTGTTCGGAGTGCCGGATGAGATCCTGGACGTCATGAAGAGCTCTGAAATGGTCTGGAGGTAAAGATTGATATATAGGAAAGTGGTATTTGGGTCCCAGAAAAGTTTCGGGCACTACCGGTAGTGTACTGGGAGTGACGAAAGGGTTCCGGGGGTCCACCGGGAGGGGCCCACCCACCCTAGGGGGTCACATGGGCCTAAGTGGTTGCGCACCATCCCATAGTGGGCTGTGAAACCGACCACAAAGGTCCGTTATGCCCAAGGGTAGGTGGGGAGGTGCCTTGGAGGGGAGGGAGACCTCCCTAGGGCGCCCTCCTCTCTTATGGGAGGTGGAATCCTCCCTATCTTGGCCGACCAGCCCTCCTTGGAGGAGGGAAAAAGGCTGCGCCCTACCTACCCCTTCCTCCTATAAATATAGGGGGAGAGGGAGGGAAAAACAACCCTAAGGCATAGGTGCAGCCCTCCCTCTCTCCCTAGATCTGTTTCTCCTCCAAAACGCGTCTGCGACATCGCTTGGTGAAGCCCTACTGAGATCGCACCACCCCCACCCCCACCATGCCGTTGTGTTGCCCGAGAACTCATCTACCTCTCCACCCTTGCTTGCTGGATCAAGGAGGTGGATATCGTCATCGAGATGCACATGTGCTAAGTGTGGAGGTGCCGTCCGTTCGACGCTAGATTGGGACGAATCGTGATTGGATCGCGGGATGCTCGGCGATTTGGATCGTGAAGACGTTCGACTACATCAACCGCATTTCTTAACGCTTCTCGCTTAGCAATCTACAAGGGTATATATATCCACTCTCCCCCTCGTAGATGCTCATCATCATGGATAGATCTTGCGTGTGCGTAGGAAATTTGTTGTTTCCCATGCAACGTTCCCCAACAGTGGCATCTTGAGCTAGGTCTATATGTAGATGAGATCTCGAGTAGAAGACAAAGGATTTTGTGGGTGTTGATGCTTAGATTGCTTCCTCGCTTGGTCATGTTTTGATTCAGAGGTATTGTGGGATGAAGCAGCCTAGACCAACCTTACTCGTACGCTTACGAGAGACCGGTTCCATCGACTGATGTGTAACTTTGTTGCACAAAGATGGCTGGCGGGTATCTGTCTCTCCTACTTTAGTTGGATCGGATTTGACAAAGGTGGTCCTTGAGAAGGTTGAATATCAATTTGAGTATCACCATTGTGGTTTATGCGTAGGTGAGAATAATTCTTGATAGATACCCGTACCAGCCCCGTAAAACATGCAACAACAATTAGAGGACGTCTAACTTGCTTTTGCAGGGTATATTATGATGTGATATGGCCAATTACATGATGAGATATATGTGATGTATGAGATGATCATGTTTTTGCATAGAATATCACGACTTGCATGTCATTGAGTACGGCAACCGGCAGGAGCCATAGCGTTGTCTTCAATTATTGTATGACCTACATGTCAATCATTAAGCACTATGTAATGCTTTACTTTATCACTAAGAGGTAGCAATAGTAGTAGAAGCATGGTGGGCGTGACAACCCCGATGGCGACATGTTGATGGAGATCAAGATGATGGAGATCATGGTGTCATGCCGGGGACGATGGCGATCATGCCGGTGCTTTATAGATGGAGATCAAAAGGACAAGTTCATGGCCATATCTTGTCAATTATGATTTGCATGTGATTTAAATACTTTTATGCACCTTATTTTTCTTAGGACAATGGTAGCCTTACAAGGTGATCCCTCACTTAAATTTAAGGATAAATTGTGTTCTCCCCGAGTGTGCACCGTTGCAAAAGTTCGTTGTGTCGAGACACCATGTGATGATCTGGTGTGATAGACTATACGTTCAAATATAACGGGTGCAAGCCAGTGTTGCACGTGCAGAACACTTGGGTTAAACTTGACAAGCCTAGCATGTACAAACATGGCCTCGGAACACAAGAGACAGAAAGGTCAAACATGAGTCAAATAGTGGATATGATCAACATGATGATGTTCACCATTGAAACTACCTCAACTCACGTGATGATCAGTCTTGAGTTGGTGAATCTGGATCATGTATCACTCGAATGACTGGAGGGATGTCAATTTGAGTGGGAGTTCTTAAGTAATGTGATTAATTGAACTCACTTGTCATGAACATAGTCGAAAGTTGTCTTTGCAAAGTTATGTTGTAGATTGATAGCTCGCGCTGTAGCTCCCCTATGTTTTTTAAATACGTTCCTAGAGAAAATATATTTGAAAGATAATGGTAGAAATTATGCGTACTAGGTCCATGATCAGAGGATTGTCCTTAGTTTCTGCACAGAAGGCTTATGTCCTTGATGCAGCTCTCAGTGCACCACCCCCTCAAGTGTCGTCTATAGATGTTGTGAACATCTGACAGACATGTTCTGATGACTACTTGATAGTTTAGTGCGTCATGCATTACGACTTATGAGGCTCCAAAACATTTTGAACGTCACAGAACAAATGATATGTTCTAACAGCTGGAATTGAGATCTCAAGCTCATGCCTGTGTTGAGAGGTATGAGACCTCCAACAAGATTCTTTGCCTGCAAGATGAAGAAGAATAGCTCAATCAGTGAGCATGTGCACAGATTGTCTGGGTGCTACAATCACTTGAATTGAGTGGGAGTTAATCTTCTAGATAAGATAGTGATTAATATTGTTCTCCAAGTCACTGCTACCAAGCTACCGGGGCTTTGTGATGAACTATAACATGCCAGGGATGGATAAGATGATCCCTGAGCTGTTTGCGATGTTTGACACTTCGAAGGTAGAAATCAAGAAGGAGCATCAAGTGTTTATGGTTAAGTAAAACCACTAGTTTCAAGAAGGGAAAGGGCAAGAAGGGAAAAAACTTCAAGATTGGCAAGCCAGTTGCCGGTCTGGTGGAGAACCCAAGCTCGAACCCAAACCCAAGACTATGTGCTTCTATTATGAGGAGAACGGTCACTGAAGCGGAACAACCCTAGATACTTGGTAGATAAGAAGGCTGGCAACATCAATAGAAGTATATTTGATATACGTGTTATTGATGTGTACCTTGCTATTACTCCTAGTAGCACCTGGGTATTAGATACCGGTTTGGTAGCTAAAAGTTAGTAACTCGAAATAAAAGCTACAGAATAAACAGAGGGTAGCTAAGGGTGAGGTGATGATGAGTGTTGGAAGTGTTTCCAAGGTTGATGTGATCACCATCACACGCTCTCTCTACCTTCGGGATTAGTGATAAACCTAAATAAATGTTATTTGGTGTTTACGTTGAGAATGAACATGATTAGATCATATTTATCGTAATACGGTTATTCATTTAAGTTAGAGAATAATGGTTATTCTGTTTACATGAATAATACCTTCAATGGTCATGCACCCATTGAGAATGGTTTATTGAATCTTGATCGTAGTTATACACATGTTCATAACATTGATGCCAAAAGATAAAAGTTAATAACATAGTACCACATACTTCTGGCACTATCGCTAAATGTCATATTGGTGTAAAGCGCATGAAGAAACTCCATGCTGATGGATCTTTGGACTCATTCGATTTCGAATCAATTGAGGCATGCGGACCATGCCTCTTGGGCAAGATGAATGAAACCCCGTTTTCCTGTATGATGGAGCGGGTAAGTGACTTATTGGAAATGATACATGTTGATGTATGCGGTCGAGTGAGTGTTGTAGCATGTGGTGGATATCGTTATTTTCTTACCTTCACTGATGATTTGAGTAGATATGGGCATATTTACTTAATGAAACACAAGTCTGAAATGTTTGAAAAGTTCAAGCAAATTCAGAGTGAAGTTTGAGATCATCATAGCAAGAAGCTAAAAATGTATACGACATGATCGTGGAGTTGAGTATCTGAGTTATGAGTTTGGTATACAACTTAAGACAATGTGGAAGTTGTTTCACAACTCACGCCACCCGGAAACACCATAGTGTTATGGTGTGTCTGAATGTCATAGTCGTGCTCTACTGGATATGGTGCTTACTATGATGTCTCTTATCGTTTTTCCACTATCTTTTTGAGGTTATGAATTAGAGACAACTACATTCACTTTAAATAGGGCACCATCTAAATCCACTAAGATGACACCGTATGAATTATGGTTTGGTAGAAACATAAGCTGTCATTTGTCAAAGTTTGGGAATACGACGCTTATGTCTAATGAGCTCCAATCGAAAGCGAAAAGGTGCATCTTCATAGGACACCCTAAGGTAGCAGTTGGGTATTCCTTCTATCTCAAATCTGAGGGCAAAAAGTTTTTGTTGCTAAAACGGGTCCTTTCTCGAGAAAGAGTTCCTCTTGAAAGAATTGAGTGGGAGGAAGATAGAACCTGATGAGGTTGTTGAACCTTTATTGCAACCAGAGAGTAGTGTAGCACAGAAAAATGTTTTTGTGGAACCTACACTAGTTCAAGAGGAAGTTAATGATGATGATCATGAAGCTTCATATCAAGTTACTATCGAACCTCGTAGGTCGACAAGGATGCGTACTGTTCGTGAATGGTATGACAACCCTGTCTTGGAGGTCATATTGTTGGACAACGATGAACCTATGAATTATGGAGAAGGTATGATGGGCCCGGATTCCAACAAATGGTTAGAGGCCATGAAATCTGAGAAAGGATCCATGCATGAAAACCAAGTACGGACTTTGGTAGACTTGCCCGTTGAACGGTGCTACCTCTTGAGCTTGCGTTGGTTTTCCCTTGAAGAGGAAAGGGTGATGCAGCGAAGTAGATAAGTATTTCCCTGAGTTGATGATAACCAAGGTATCAATCCAGTAGGAGGAACAAGCAAGTCACCAATGGATGCACCGACACAAAGAATCAAACTATTGCACCCAACGCTATAAAGGGGTTGTCAATCCCTTCAGGGTTATTTGCAAGGATGAGATCTGATAGAGATAGATGTAAACGGAAACGGAATGTAAAATACAAATAAATTATAGCAAAGTATTTTTGGTTTATAGATCTGAAAATATATTATGGAAAGTAGACCTAGGGGCCATAGATTTCACTAGAGGCTTCTCTCTTGAAGGAAAATATCATGGTGGGTAAACAAATTACTGTCAAGAAATTGACAGAAAAGCGAATACTCATGTAGATATACAATTAAATGACCATAAATATAGGTATCATGTCCATGTCTAGTAGACCAAAACAATTCTGCATCGACTACTATTACTCCACACATCGACCGAGTCGATCCTGCATCTAGAGTATTAAGTTCATGAAGAACAAAGTAACGCATTAAGTAAGATGATTTGATGTAGAGGGATAAACTCAAGAAATATGATGAAAACCCCATATTTTTACCCTTGATGTCAACAATACAATATGTGCCATGCTACCCCTACTATCACTCGGTGAGGACACCGCAAGATTGAACCCAAAACCAAGCACTTCTCCCATTGCAAGAATTACCAATCTAGTTGGCCAAACCAAACCAATAACTCAAAGAGACTTGCAAAGATATGAAATCATGCATTTAAGAATTCAAAGAAGATAGAAATTAGATTCATGGATAATCTGAACATAAACCCACAATTCATCGGATCTTGACAAACACACCACAAAAGAGTATTACATCGGCTAGATCTCCATGAAGATCATGAAGAACATGGTATTGAACATCAGAGAGAGAAGAAGCCATAGAGCTACTATCTATGGACTCGTAGGTCTGTGGTGGACTACTCACGCATCACCGGACGGGCAATGGAGTTGATGTAGATGGCCTCCGTGTCCGAAACCCCCTTCGATAGATTAGCGGAAAATGCTCCAACATTGGATCTCTCGGGAACGGAGGCTTCTGGCGGCAGAAAAGTATTTGCGGGGCTCCCTTTGGTGTTGGGGGAATATTTGGGTATTTATAGGACAATGAATAGGGTTAGGAGACCTGCCAGGAGATGACAAGCCTGCTAGGCTTGGCCAGGGGGGTGGCTGCGCCTACGAGGCTTGTGATTTCCAGGTAGATCCCATGGCGTGCACTCCAAGTCTCGTGGATCTCCTTCCTTCCAAAAAAATCATTCTAAAGGTTTTATTCCGTTTAGACTCAATTTAATATTCCATATCTGTAAAACTCAAAAACAAGGGAAAAACATAAATTGGTACTAGGCTCTAGATTAATACGTCTGTCCCAAAAATAATATAAAATAGCATATTAATGTATATAAAACATCGAAAACAAATAATATAATAGCATAAAAACATCAAAAAATTTAGATACGTTGGAGACGTATCAGCATCATCAAGCTTAATTCCTGCTCGTCCTCAAGTAGGTAAATGATAAAAGCAGAATTTTTGATGTGGAGTGCTACCTAAGATATTTATCCATGTAATATTATCTATTGTGGCATGAATATTCAGATCCATAAGACTCAAAACAAAAGCTTAATATTGATATAAAAGTAATAAAATTTCAAGCACATTAGCAAAGCAATTGTATCTCTTCAAAATATAATGGCAAAAGAAAGTTATCCCGACAATATCATATGGTCTGGCTATGCTCCATCTTCCCACACAAAGTATTTATATCATACACAACCCCGATGAAAAGTCAAGCAATTGTTTTCACACTTTTATTTTCTCAAACTTTTTCAACTCTCTTGCAATACATGAGCGTGAGCCATGGATATAGCACTATAGGTGGAATAGAATATGGTGGAGGTTTTAAAGGAAAGGGAGAAGATAGTCTCACATCAACTAGGCATATCAACATGCTATGGGGATGCCCATCAATAGATATCAATGTGAGTGAGTAGGGATTGCCATGCAACTGATGCACTAGAGCTATAAGTGTACGAAAGCTCAAGAGGAAACTAAGTGGGTGTACATCCTACTTGCTTGCTCATGAAGACCTAGGGCAATTTTAGGAAGCCCATTATTGGATTATACAAGCCAAGTTATATAAAGAAAATTTCCCACTAGTATATGAAAGTGACAAAATAGGAGACTCTCTATAATGAAGATCATGGTGCTACTTTGAAGCACAAGTGTGATAAAAAGATAGTAGCAATGTCCCTTCTCTCTTTTCTCTCATTTTCCATTTTTTGTGGGCATCTAAGGCCTCTTTTATTTTTTTATTTAGGCTTCGCTGACGTCTTTTATTTTTCATAAAGTCCGGAATCTCATCCCCACTTGTGAGGGAATCATAGTTTCCATCATCATTTCCTCACATGGGACATGCTCTAATAATGAAAATCATCACACTTTTATTTACTTACAACTCAAAAGAAAATTACAACTTGATACCTATGACAAAATATGACTCTATATGCAATATGAAAGTGATGGTGCATGTCATAAAGGGAAAAGGTGGATGTTGCGTGGCAATATATCTCGAAATGGCTATGGAAATGCCATAATAGGTAGGTATGTTTTTTTAAGGAAGGTATATGGTGGATGTTTTGAGGAAGGTATATTTGTTGTACCGACGAGAGTTGCGCAGTACTAGAGAGGCTAGCAATGATGGAAGGGTGAGAGTGCGTATAATCCATGGACTCAACATTAGTCATAAAGAACTCACATACTTATTGCAAAAGTATATTATTCATTGAAGCAAAGTATTAAATGCATGCTCCTAGGGGAGAGGTTGGTAGGAGTTAACCATCGCGCGCTCCCGACCCTCACACAAAGGTCGACAATCTATAAACAAATCATGCTCCAACTTCCTTACATAACGGTTCGCCACACGTGCATGCTACGGGAATCACAAACCTTTACACAAGTATTTTTAACAAATCACAATTACTTCCTAACATGACTCTTAACATTACCATCTTTATATCTCAAACCTTTATGCAAGGAATCAAACTTCTCATAGTATTCAATGCACTTAATATGGAAGTTTTCATTATATCCTCTTGGATGCCTATCATATTAGGACTAAATTCATTACCTAGACCAATTACCATGCTGTTTGGAGACTATAAAAATAATATAAGTGAGGTATGAGAGTTCAATTATTTCTATAAAACACAAACACCACAGCGCTCCAAAAAGTATAAGTGAAGCACATAGAGCAAAATTGCCTATCTCAAAAGATACAAGTGAAGCACGTAGAGTATTCTAATAAATTCACAATTCAGCGTGTCTCTCTCAAAAGATGCATGCAGCAAGGATGATTGTGTCATACTAAGAAGCAAAGACTCATATAATACAAGATGCTCCAAGCAAAACACATATCATGTGGTGAATAAAAATATACCCTCAAGTAAATTTACCGATGGATTGAAGACGAAAGAGGGGATGCCTTCCGGGGCATCCCTATGCTCTTTGACATACTTGAATATGACTTGGGGGCCTTGTGCATCCCCAACCTTAGGCTCTTGCCACTCCTTATTCCATATTCCATCAAATCTTTACCGAAAACTTGAAACTTCACAACACAAAAATTAACAGAAAACTCGTGAGATCCATTAGTATAAGAAAATAAATCACCACTTTAGGTACTATTGTGAAATAATTATTTATTTATATTGGTGTTAGGCCTAATATTATAACTTCTCCATGGTTCATACCCCATGATACAACCCATAGATTCATCAAAATAGGCAAACAACTCAAAGAAAACAAAATCTGTCAAAAACAGAACAGTATGTAGCAATCTGGAAACATCATATACTTATGTAACTCAAAAAATTATGAAACATGAGAACAACCTGGGAAATTTATATATCAGTCTTTCGTAAAAATTTCAGACTTATTCGACGCTCTGAAAAATTTAGAAATTTCCGGGACTAAGCGCAAAAGTTTCTGTTTTTCAGCAAGATCAAATCAACAACTACCATCGATCACCCCAAAGGTTTTACTTGGATCGAACACTAATTAAGACACCAATTTTTTTACTTCAGAAGTAATAATGTGGGAAACGCTCGAAAACATAAGCAAAAACAGAACACAAAAATAAAACTGGGTTGCCTACCAACAAGCGCTATTGTTTAACGCCCCTAGCTAGGCAAAACGCAATAGATATACGTATCGTCATCTTGGGTATGCAATCCAAACTTGATCAAACCATCAAAATATTCTAACTAGATCTATACTTTCCTTTATTTCTTTCCTAGTATATGAACTTAAATCATGAAAAGTGCTTCGGCTAGTAATTTTAACATTCATAAACCCGTAATCTAGATCATCACCATAGATATAATTGTATAAAACACATATCTTATTTCTAACGGGTTTCTTAGCCATCTTTTCGAGCCAATCATCTTTATACCCTACAAAAATTCCCCTTGTAATCCAATCAAATTCCTCATAAGTCTCGAGATACAAGGCTTGAGAGACTTCCGCGTGGAGAACTCTCCTCCTAAGATTTTCACTATAAGATTGATAGTCTCTAGCTTCTAGACTACGCAAAGTTTCTTTATCATGGAGAATTTCTTCAATTGGAGGGTGTTCAACATCTTTATCATAGAAAACAAAAATCTCCCTAGCTTCTTTTATGATGAAATCATATTCTTGCATAAGGATGATAGTAGCAATCTTCTTAGCCTTAGGATGATTAATACTGGGAAGTTCATAAAACACTTTCTGCAAAGCGGGATGAATGTCCACAATTTTTCTCTCCAATTTTCCAATGAGCATGACAATAGCATCCGCATAACTATTTGTGCTAATAACAATAGATCTCTAACCCATAGGCATTGCCCCCGTACAATTAAAGAACTCTTGAATAACACTCTTCCCAATAATATCCCCATCTCCTACTTGAAAAGTTTTAGCTTTATAATTAGGAGGAGATTTAGTTTCATGATCTAGAGAGCAAGATTCAAATTGCCCTCAAGATTAGTACTAGAAATACCCTCTAGATTTTCAGCAATAACCTCCCCTGCTTCAGACATGGTGGGAAAGCAAGCAATCAAGCACACAAGCAAATGAAAGGCAAACGAAAGAAGGGAGAATAAAAAGGGAAATCTTTTTGGTATTTTCTGAAAATTGTTTTAGAAGTGGGAGAGAGGAAAACGAGAGGCAAATGACAAATAATTTAAATGCAAGATATGAGTTTGTGATGGGTAATTGGTAGGCTCAATGCTTGACTTGCTATGTATCCTCCCCAACAACGATGCCAGAAATCCTTCTTGCTACCTCTTGAGCTTGCGTTCGTTTTCCCTTGAAGAGGAAAGGGTGATGCAACAAAGTAGATAAGTATTTCCCTCGGTTGATCAGAACCAAGGTATCAATCCAATAGGAGGAACAAGCAAGTCACCAATGGATGCACCTACACAAACAATCAAACTCTTGCACCCAACGCTATAAAGGGGTTGTCAATCCCTTCATGGTTATTTGCAAGGATTAAATCCGATACAGATAGATGTAAAGGAAAACGGAAAGTAAAATGTAAATAAATTGCAGAAATGTATTTTTGGTATTTTTGGTTTATAGATCTGAAAATATATTATGGAAAGTAGAACTGGGGGCCATAGATTTCACTAGAGGCTTCTCTCTTGAAGAAAAATATCATGGTGGGTAAACAAATTACTGTCAAGCAATTGATAGAAAAGTGAATAATCATGTAGATATCCAAGGCAATTATCATGCATATAGGCATCACGTCCATGTCAAGTAGACAGAAACGATTCTACATCTACTACTATTACTCCACACATCGACCGACTCCTGCCTGCATCTAGAGTATTAAGTTGATGAAGAATAGAGTAACACATTAAGTAAGATGACATGATGTAGAGCGATAAGCTCAATCAATGTGATGAAAACCTCATCTTGTTACCCTTTATGGCAACAATACAATACGTGCCTCACTACCCCTACTATGTCACTGGGTGAGGACACCGCAAGATTGAACCCAAAACCAAAGACTTCTCCCATTGCAAGAATTACCAATCTAGTTGGCCAAGTCAAACCAATAACTCGAAGAGACTTGCAAGAATTCAGAGAAGATTCAAATAAGATTCATGGATAATCTTAACATAAACCCACAATCCATCGGATCTTGACAAACACACCACAAAAGAGTATTACATTGGATAGATCTCCATGAAGATCATGAAGAACATGGTATTGAAGATCAAAGAGAGAGAATAAGCCATCCAACTACTAGCTATGGACCCGTAGGTGTGTGGTGGACTACTCACGCATCATCGGAGGAGGAATGGAGTTGATGTAGATGCCCTCCGTGATCGAAACCCCCTCCGACAGATTATCGAAAAAGGCTTCAAGATTGGATTTCTCGGGAACGGAGGCTTCTGGTGGCAGAAAAGTATTTGCGTGGCTTCCTTTGGTGTTGGGGGAATATTTGGATATTTACAGGACAAAGAATAGGGTTAGGAGACCTGCCAGGAGACGACAAGCCTGCCAGGCGCGTCTAGGGGGGTGGCCGCGCCTACCAGGCTTGTGATCTCCTGGTAGATCCCCTGGCGTGCTCTCCAAGTCTTGTGGATCTCTTTCCTTCCAGAAAAAATCATTCCGAAGGTTTTATTCGTTTCGAGTCCGTTTAATATTCCATATCTGCAAAACTCAAAAACAAGGAAACAAACAGAAACTAGCACTAGGCTCTAGATTAATAGGTTATTCCCTAAAATAATATAAAATAGCATACTAATGCATATAAAACATCGAAAACATATAATATATTAGCATGACATCATCAAAAATTATAGATACGTTGGAGACGTATCAACCGGCGGGTCGTTGAGTACAAATGGACCTTTAAGATGAAGACATACACTGATGGTGAAAGTCACCATTTATAAAGCTTGACTTGTCGCAAAGAAATTTCCCCCAAGTTCAAGGAGTTGACTATGATGAGACTTTCTCACCCGTAGCGATGCTAAGTCTGTTGAAATTATGTTAGCAGTTGCTGCATTTTCCAATTATGAAATCTGGGAAATGGGTGTCAAAACATTGATTCCTTAACGGTTTCCTTGAGGAAAGGTTGTATGTGATACAACCAGAAGGTTTTGTCAATCCTAAGGATGCTAAAAGGTGTGCAAGCTCCAGCAATCCTTCTATGGGATAGAGCAGGCATCTCGAAGTTGGAATATATGCTTTGATAAGGTGACCAATGTTTTTGGGTTTATACAAAGTTTGTGAGAAACTTGTATTTACAATAAAGTGAGTGGAAGCACTATATAATTTCTGATAAGTATATGTGGATGACATATTGCTGATTGGAAATGCTATAGAATTTCTGGAAAGCATAATCGGTTGTTTGAAATGAGTTTTTCGAAGGACGACTTGGATAAAGCTACTTAATTGTTGGGCATCGAGATCTATAGAGATAGATCAAGACGCCTGATATGATTTTTCAATGAGTACATACCTTGACCAAATTTTGAAAGAGTTCAAAATGGATCAGCCAAAGAAGGAGTTCTTGCCTGATTTGTAAGGTCTGAAGTTGAGTAAGACTCAAAGCTCGACCACAGCAGAAGAGAGAGAAAGGAGGAAGGTTGTCCCGTATGCCTTAGCCACATGCTCTATAGTATGCCATGTTGTGTGTCGCACCCATGTGTGCCTTGCCATGAGTCTGTCAAGGGGTACAAGAGTGATCCAGGAGTGGATCACTAGACGGTGGTCAAAATTATGCATAGTAACTAGAGGACTAAGGAAATGTTTCTCGATTATGGAGGTGATAAAGAATTCATCGTAAAGGATTACGTCGATGCAAGCTTTAACACCAATCCAGATGACTCTTAGTAGCAATCCGGATACGTATAGTGGAGTAGCCACTTGGAATAACTCCAAGTGTAGTGTGGTAGTAGTGTCTACAGTATGACATAGAGATTTGCAAAGTACATACGGATCTGAATGTCGCAGACCCGTTGACTAAAACCTTTTTGACATGCAAAACATGATCGAACCCTAGAACTCATTGTGTGTGAGATTCATAACAAATCACATAGCGATGTGAGCTAGATTATTGACTCTAGTACAGGTGGGAGACTATTGGAAATATTCCCTAGAGGCAATAATAAATTAGTTATTATCATATTTCCTTGTTCATGATAATAGTTTATTATCCATGCTAGAATTGTAGTGATCAGAAACTCAGATACATGTGTGGATACATAGACAACACCATGTCCCTAGTATGCCTCTAGTAGACTAGCTCGTTAATCAAAGATGGTCAAGGTTTCCTGGCCATATACATGAGATGTCATTTGATAACGGGATCACATCATTAGGAGAATGGCTAATGATGTGATGGACAAGACCCAAACTATAAACATAGGATATGATCGTGTCAGTTTATAGCTATTGTTTTCAGCATGTCAAGTATCTGTTCCTATGACCATGAGATCATGCAACTCTCTGACACCGGAAGAGTACCTTTTGTGTATCAAACGCCACAACATAACTGGGTGACTATTAAGGTGCTCTATAGGTATCTTGGAGGGTGTCTGTTGGGTTGGCGTGGATCAAGACTGGGATTTGTTACTCCATGTGACGGAGAGGTATCTTAGGTCCAACTCGGTAATACAACATCACTATAAGCCTTGCAAGCAATGTGACTAAAGAGTTAGCCATGGGATCTTGTATTACGGAACGAGTAAAGAACTTTCCGGCAATGAGATTGAACTAGGTATGGAGATACCAACGACCGAATCTCGGTCAAGTAACATACCAAAGAACAAAGGGAACATCATACAGGATTATCTGAATCCTTGACACAGAGGTTCAACCGATAAAGATCTTCCTAGAATATGTAGGAGCCAGTATGGGCATCTAGGTCCCGCTATTGGTTATTGATCGTAGAGGTGTCTCGGTCATGTCTACATCATTCTCGAACCCGCATGGTTTGCACACTTAAGGTTCAGTGACCATTCGGTAGTATTGAGTTATGTATTGTGGTGACTGAAGGTTGTTCGGAGTCCCGGATGAGATCCCCAGACGTCACGAGGAGCTCCGGAATGGTCCGGAGGTAAAGATTTATATATAGGAAAGTGCTATTTGGGTTTCGGAAAAGTTTCGAGCACTACTGGTAGTGTACCGGGAGTGACGAAAGGGTTCCGGGGGGTCCACCGTGAGGGGCCCACCCACCCCGGGGGGTCACATGGGCCTAAGTGGTTGCGCACACACCCATAGTGGGCTTGGCAACCAACCACAAAGGGCCCTTGCACCCAAGGGTAGGTGGGGAGGTGCCTTGGAGGGGAGGGAGACCTCCCTAGGGCACCCACCTCCCTTCTAGGAGGTGGACTCCTCCCTATCTTGGCCGACCATCCCTCCTTGGAGGAGGCGCCAAGGCTTCGCTCAACCTACCGCTTCCTCATATAAATAGAGAGGGAGATGGAGGGCAGCATAACCCTAAGGCATATGTGCATTCCTCCCTCTCTCCCTAGATCTGTTTCTCCTCCAAAACGCGTCTGCGGCAACGCTTGGGGAAGCCCTGCTGAGATCGCTCCACCACCACCGCCACCACACCGTTGTGCTACCGGAGAACTCATTTACCTCTCCACCCTCGCTTGCTGGATCAAGGAGGTGGAGATCGTCATCGAGCTGTACGGGTGCTGAACGTGGTGGTGCCATCCGTTCGGCGCTAGATCGGGACGGATCGTGATTGGATCGCGGGATGCTCGGCGATTTGGATCCCGAAGATGTTTGACTACATCAACCGCATTTCTTAATGCTTCCCGCTTAGTGATCTACAAGGGTATGGAGGTCCACTATCCCCCTTGTAAATGCTCATCACCATGGATAGATCTTGCGTGTGCGTAGGAATTTTTTTGTTTCCCATGCAACGTTTCCAACAGAACTTGTGATGACAAAGTAATAAAAGCGACGGTATGGATAATAAAGGTTTCTATCACAAGAGGCAATGCAACATGACGTTCTTTTGCGCTAAGGGATTTTTTATACAAACTAAAAAGCGCAGGACAACCTCTACTTCCCTCTGCGATTAACAGTAGCTATATTACCAATTGATTATCACCCAAGGTATATGCTTTTCAAAATTATTATGACCAAAAAATATAATAGTTTTTCATGGGTGCCTAGATTATAAAGAGGTTTAAATTCATTGGTTCAATTTATTGATTGGTTTGTTGGGGATTCTTTGATAAAATTTAACTCTATAATTAAAAAAAACTTGTTAGACCCTTTACATGTAAATGTTTAGTCACAATTTTTTCCTGTAATCCATACGAAAAATGGAATTATATACTTTCAGTTAGTTCATGATTAGAGTTTGTTTATAGGTTCGTTTTTTTCTATCATATCTTTTGATCCGTATAAAATTCATTTACTTCTCAACATTCAATTTTCATAACATAACTTCTGTATTTTTTTCGTGGACACATACACAAACAAGCCAAACTAATATCATTTGCATATGTATAAGCATGTGAGTTGTGAGATATAAGTATGGTGTACTAAGTTTTGGCAAAAGAAAAAAAGAAAAACATGCATACTTCTCTGCATTTTTATAGTCGACACAGACCATCTCCTCATGAACTGCCTGAGACGAGAATCTGTACTCAACCTGACATCACCAGCACGCTACTCTTTCAAGACCTGTACTACAAGAACACCTCACGCGGATGACTCTATAGACCAAAATTATCCTCTACATTGTTTGGAATATTGAGAACGCCCAAAATGTGTTGGTGTTCAGGACAGTGCAGTTCTCTACACAACAATAGTAAATCTTTGTATGGACTTAGACCTTTGGACACATCGGTTCAAGGATCTGATTGATAAGGCACCTCTTCCTTGTGGTGGGAGTACCTCTCTTTACACTTCTGACAATATTTTATATTCCTGAAGGTGGAATGGTTCCTCTTAGTACTGTAATTCAAGTGTAGATTGTGTCCCTCCCGGTGGTTCCTCCAAAAATAAAATGAATCTTCTACACCTACCAGTTTTGAAGATTACTGTTTGTTAAACAACAACTTCTAATATAAGAGAAATGCAAAACACACAATGACATAGGTGTTGAATAAACAAAACATGTCATTTCAGTTTGAATAAGATGACATCTAAACCGAGGCATGTTTGATCATACCCACGGTTTACGTTTGAAAAGCTATATCATTGGTCATTATCGTCGACATGACAGCTTCCCGTCTATTGTTGTGCTTAAAAGGAATTTTGAAATAACTTCTATTCAGGTGACATGAGAGACTTAGAGCAACATCTCCTACATTAGGTATAATGGATCTTCTTCTCTTCCCAATTTTTACCACCAATCAAATCAATCTTTTATTTATTCTTTAGTGTGAATGGAAATGGGAAGTAAATGAGGAGTTTTCTTCCTTCCAACCAAAGTAGTGATATGTGATATGAAAAGTTGAGCACAAACATATTATTAAACGTTATATTATATCTAGGAATATAAATATCTGAACCTATCTCTATTTAATTTTACATGTCACATGGATGCATCCTCAAAATAATGCAAATTCATAATAAAGCAAATTATCTGAAAAAAGATGTTCTTACAAAAACTACAATGCAGTTGCAGTTACAAATTAGGAGTGAAAGAATTAAATTATAGGCATATAATCTTAGATATTCCATCCTCAAAGTTATTTAAAAAGCTAAATCTTTAGAAACAGCAAAGCCAGTCATTTGTGCGTTAAGAATAGAAATATCATGACTCAGTGATCGTTGCTTATAAGACTATACATATAGAGTACCATCCATAAAGACCAAGCTATCAAAATCCAATGTTCCAATGCTCTCTCGATCGTAGGCATTCTTGTAATTTCGACGTAATGGTCTTAATTATGCCCGAATCAATAAAATTCACTACCAGTTGTTGGGATCATAAATTAGTAATCATTGAATCAAAGTTTGGTGGATAAATTTTAGGAATGTAGTGGCACCTCATATTTATTTTTCTACTAAGGTCTTATGAAATAATGGAAAGCTGAAAGTGTGAAAATCATTTATGTGGATAGATGTCATGTAAAACAAAATACGTTTGACGGAAAAAAATAAAGCTATATGAGAAGATACAATTTTACCTAAAAGATGTTATGAAGTGATATTTTGCCAGTTCAACTCAAATTCCTATTGCTTCCATTCACCGTGAATGTACTGAAACTTATCAAGGGATCAACATTTGTTTACGAATGGAAGCAATGGAAACAGCAAGAAGATAACACGCTACAGAGGAAACATCAAATCCAAGAGCAATAATGATTGGTTCAGCAAACACACGTATGAAATTGTGTACGTATATAGAAAACGCTTGTATGGGAAACACATGAATGAAGTTGTGTAGGTGTGTCCACAGCAGAACTATCCAAGCTTAAATTTGAGACCACTGAGTGTTGTTGCCTGGTTTGATGACATATATCATGACATATCCATACTTATGAAACTAATTATTAATCAAGGTCCAGAGAGCGGTGTTGTATAATAAAATAAATCTGAATATGCTGGTCAAGGGCAATACTGTTTCAGAAATATTCTACATGTTAGTGCCAATATGAGATAAAATCTAACATATACAGTTAGTTATTATATAAAAAAGTGCAAGTCTTCTGGACCAATTCTTACTTAAGAAACTTTGACACCATTCTTGGCACTTCACCATTTCCATATACCCGTCAGTAATATCAATCAGTGGCTCTTCACCTGAATGATTTTCTTCACGTCTACTTTCTTCGTTCCTAAATGTAAGTCTTTTTAAAGATTTCAATGACATACAGATGTATATAGACATATTTTAGAGTGTAGATTCATTCATTTTGCTTTGTATGTTGTCCGTATTGGAATCTTTAAAAGGACTTATATTTAGGAACGGAGAGAGTAGATTCCAGGAAACTGCATGCCAATATTGTTCAAACATTTCATGCAACAATAGTATGTTCTTTCAGTCCAACAATACACACTTACATTGATACAGTTTATAAGAATTATGTGTTACATTATGAAATTGCATATAGCATCTTATAAAAAGCTTGGGAGGAAGTATCGACTATTTGTTCCTTTAGTGTGTACTCCATAGTATGGGCTATTTGTTCATTTAGTATGTCCAAATGCATAGTAATTTGACTAGGCATTTTTAAATTTAGCATTACTTCCAAGGATATCTTATCTGATTTGTTATATCATTTTATTCCTTTCCAATTAGAAATCTCTATGGCCCGGTAAACAGAATTAAAAACTCCATAGGTGCTATCGGTACACATTATCTCAAACAGAGGAAGATGGACAAATCTGGATTTAGTTGGGGAAAGAAAAGGGCCACTTTCCATACATCACTGTTTTGCTGGGAGTACATTAGGTCCATTTCATCCTCATAGGAGTCTAGCAGCTATTAGTAGGGCATGTGCATGAGGATCTCACAGCTACATGCCACATTTATGTTCCCACCTCCCGCGATGAAGAACACGCCCGTCAGCTCTAGTACACCTCCTGTTGCTGAATCTCCTCCAACGGTGTTGTCTGCCGCTAGCGTCACTGTCGTCTCGGCTCGCAGCAATGCGTGCAGATCGAGGCAGGACACGGTGCAGGCCCACAGCTCCTCCGTCAAGCGGTGGCAACACTGCACACGGCCGCCGACACATGCACGGCTCCACCTTCCAAAACATATGCATTTGCACATGGGTTAAACACTTGACCCATTACGGCCAGCATCTATGCTTGCAGGTTAACATATAAAAAGTTACGTAAGAAGAATCTATATGTCGATGATGAGATAAAAAGCAACGTGTGAGAAGTCCTGTATAGAGAATGCAATACTACGTGTGCAATTTGGTAGCTTGCCGTAAGTGATTAGGTTAATTCTAATTCGCGTACCTGTAATGTATTGAGGGAAGTACCTGCGTGAGTGCCAACCACATCAACAAACCTGGATGTGTCATGGGCACACAAAGCGATGCTGCTGTTGCTAGCTGCTAACTTTTATCTGCCAATATATGGCCATCAATTCTAATAGCAGTCACGGACAATGTATTGCTTGCTTTAGCAGCCAGATCTTCTTATCTTCCTCGCCTATGTCCCAATAAATTGAACTTATCCCCTGTAGGATGCAATACGTATGGTGTCATCTGAGTCTCCATCGGGAAAAGCTGGAGAAGATTATAGGAGGCAACAATAGCTGTAAAGAAAGATGAAAGCAGGACGGGAGTCAGCAAGAGAGTAAAAACACCAGGAGGAAGTGTTCATACAGTCTTGCTGAATCAGATCTGAAAGGAGCTACTACATATAAGTGCGTGCTAGAGCATGGGAGAGAGGAAACGCGGAGGACGCCGAGTGGCTGCTGCGAAAGCGGCTCAAGAATAGAACCAAATTCAAGAAGAGGATGCGATGTGAAGATAGGAGGAGAGACATCAGGAGAGATTGAGAAGCTCAGGCATAGAGGGAAATCCAGGAAGAGGATGCGATGTGGTGATCGAAGGAGGAGAGAGATTAGGAGAGATTGATAATTTGTTAGGCTTTCGGACTTGGTTTTAAAATTATGTAAACGAATGATTTTGGGCCACTAATTAATAATAGAATCTTTTCTTAGGTGGATTCTTCTTTTAAAACCATCAAACGATTATGATTGTGAGACTCTTTGTGTTTTTTTTTCACAACCGAAGGAAATTTCAACCTGGAATGAGATGGCTTGATCTACACCGTAATAATCCGGTCCCATCAAATTAATGGCTCATAATTACTGATTAACGTGAGAACTTCTTGAGAGTGCCTAATTAGTATAACTAGTCGTCAACCCGTGCAACACGCACTAGTTCACTGTCAAAGAACGCATCAACGGTAGCTATATTACCAATTGATTATCACCCAGGGTATATGCTTTTCAAAATTATTATGACCAAAAAATATAATAGTTTTTCATGGGTGCCTAGATTATAAAGAGGTTTAAATTCATCCGTTCAATTTATTGATTGGTTTGTTGGAGATTCTTTGATAAAATATAACTCTGTAATTAAAAAAAAGCTTGTAAGACCCTTTACATGTAAATGTTTAGTCACAATTTTTTCCTGTAATCCATACGAAAAATGGAATTATATACTTTCAGTTAGTTCATGATTAGAGTTTTTTTATAGGTTCATTTTTTTCTGTCATATCTTTTGATCCGAATAAAATTCATTTACTTCTCAACATTCAATTTTCATAACATAACTTCTGTATTTTTTTCGTGGACACATACACAAACAGGCCAAACTAATATCATTTGCATATGTATAAGCATGTGAGTTGTGAGATATAAGTATGGTGTACTAAGTTTTGGCAAAATAAAAAAGGAAAAACATGCATACTTCTCTGCATTTTTATAGTCGACACAGACCATCTCCTCATGAACTGCCTGAGACGAGAATCTGTACTCAACCTGACATCACCAGCACGCTGCTCTTTCAAGACCTGTACTACAAGAACACCTCACGCGGATGACTCTATATAGACCAAAATTATCCTCTACATTGTTTGGAATATTGAGAACGCCCAAAATGTGTTGGGGTTCAGGACATAGTGCAGTTTCCTCCACAACAATGGTAAATCTTTGTAAGGGCTTAGACCTTTGGACATCAGCAGCACATAGCAACTAGGCACGTCAAGACAACAGCAAGGCACAACAACAGGGCAGCAAGTCAAGCAGCATGAGCAACACACTTAGATGTTTTAACACAAAATACTTAAGACCTGATAACCTGTAGATAACTTATATGTTGAAATCTATAACTAATCAGCATATCTAACTGTTAACTTCTTCATTTCTTCAGTCTTGCTAAGTGCATCTTCAGATTTGTTGAATCTTCAGTTCTTCAGGCGCTTGAGACGCTCTGAGCGGCGCACCGGTCCTGCAACAGGCTTCTCCACTGATTTCTTCCTCTTCTGCTTGTCATCCACCACAGGCTCCTCCTCCTGAACCTCCATCTTGATGATGTCGGGCTTGTCTGGCAGTGCCTCCACATCAATTAGGAGCTCTGGGCCTCCCTCCTGCTCGACGACGGGCGCAAACATCATCACCTCCTGCTCCTGCTCGACGACGGGCGCAAACATCATCAGCTCCTCCTCGTCATCCACCATAGGATGCTCCTTCTGAACCTCCAGCTTGATGTTGTCAGGCATGTCTGGCAGTGCCTCCACATTGATTGGGAGCTCTGGGCCTCCCTCCCGCTCGACGACGGGCGCACACATCATCACCCCCTGCTCGTCGTCAGAGACGACAACAACCTCATGCTCCTCCTGCTCCTCTTGGTCAGAGGACTCACCCTCGTCAGAGGATTCACCCTCGTCAGAAGAGGATGAGTGAACATCGGAGTTGTCATTGTGGTAGAACATCTTCGGCTGGAATCTATCCTAGTAGGCAGCGTTGACGGGTGCAGGGACGGCGAGGTCGACTTCCTGGACGCGCTTCGCCATGGATTGAACGCGGTTTGTGTCCGGCTGCGGTAGAGCGGCCGAACGATACATCCACCAACGGGCCCGTTGGTTGGGATCGTCAAACTGCGTCTCCTGCATTGTGAACCGCATGATGAGGGCAGGAGGCAGGCCGCGGCCGTCGGGGAATGTGTGCGCCTTCTCGTCGTCGGTCATCACCTTCACCAGACCGCGCGCATGGTTCCGCATCATCTGGACGCTTGGGAACCATCCCGCGATCTCCTTCAGCTCGGCGCGGGCAACGTGGTCATCTCCGGCCAGATCTTCAACAACCCTCTGCCATCCGAGGTTGCCGTCCATGGCATCAGCGACAGCGTTGGGCTCGGTGCGGGTTTTCCGCACAGTAGTGGGCGGTGGGAGAGAGGAGTGGGAAGCGAGGAGGCCGAGGCATCACGACTGCGGTTGTAATGATGACAGTGCTGGTGGAGCATTGGGTGCAGTCTTAAAGCGGTCAGGAATATAACGACAACTTTATGTTGTATCACACTGACATTGCACTCACTATTCTTCCCAACTTGTTTAGATCCAAGGCCATGTCAGAAACAACTCATAAACAACTCTATGGTTGATCATAAAACAAATGCATAATTCTCGCTACATTATTTTTGAAAGAAATGTCTCATTAATAAATTGTACCATAATTGCGAACATAGTGTGAAAAACAAAATATCTTTGTTTGAAACAAAATAATCCTGGTTTGAAGCTTAAGCTGGTTGAAATACCATTTTGCCTACTATATATGGTCTTCTCCACTGCCAAATCCAGTGACCTCTTGCGTTTGGACGTTGGAGATTGCATCAGGCTTGGCGACGACCCATGTTCTTCAATCTTTTTCTGCTTAACATCAATGTAACCATACAACTGAAGTTGTTCTTGTTCTTTCTCCGCTAACTCTCTCGCAAGGTACTCCAATTCTTGGATCCTCACTTCCTGTAAAAAAAACTATAGGAATGGTATTAGTAACAACTCAAAAATGATGTATGCATAAACTACATGCATGTAACATATCCAATTTCAACCTCTGGATAACGACCCGTAGTTCTATTGTACACAATGTACAAGTGACATGTCTGGCTGCCATTCAGATCACAAAGCATTTTTGCTACATCATCTGGTCCTTTAATCAAGATCATTCCTTCTAGCAGCTTCCACGCAGACCCGGGTAAGAAGTAGTACAATTCTGCTCCCATTTTGCAACCAAAAGAAGTTCTCATTTCCCTCATAATGAGATCGTATGTCACTTTGCCAGGTTCATTAAGTCTGACTTCTGCCGGTCTGCACTCAAAGTATGATCTCGGGACATGTGACATCTCATCATCCCTATGAACTAAAAATTCCATGACCAGCACCTGTTATCTCACATCAAAGTTAATACATTCAATGAGTAAAGGGGCAAACAAAAAAATTTATGTGCATTGCAACATTGCGGCATTGTTACCTCCTTTTGTGGAATGTATCCTTCATTTGGAGTGACTAGGATTGTGCCATCTCAGACCTTGTCACCTTGTTATGTGGAATGTATCCTTCATGTGGAGTGTCTGGGTACTGTGCCATCTCAGGTTTCTTATCCTGCATACGAAACGTCGATAGTGGGTTTACACACAAGTTTTAAAAGGTCATACCATATCTTGGGTATGTCATCGTTGTGAGGTACTTACAAGGGGAGAACTGAAGATATGTTGTTCAGGTGGAGTGATGTGGCATTGAACTGGTGACTCTAGCGCATGTTCTCAAGTGAATGGGGATTTTGCCGTCTCATGAAGCTTAACCTACATATAATTGCCGACATAAGGTTAGCCACAAATTGAAGATGTTTGTATCATAAAATATCTAGGTCCTTAATATGTACAATCGGTGGGAGATACTTACAGGGGGAGAATAATTGAAGACATGTTGTAGGGGTGGATTACCGTGGCATTGAAGTTGTGGTTGTAAGATCGCACGGTCTTCTAACATCTGTCCTTCCAAGCGGACCTTCTCCAGCATGGCCTTATAATCCATGTACGACTGCTCTTGTAGCATCTTACTGTCCATATTCGCATGTGACTGCAACAAATTGGCATCCATCCTGACTCGCTCTGTCTGTATAATACTGTCTACAAGCTTCTAGTCTTTTTGCAACGCTTGATGCATTTCCTTGTAGCCAAGAAAAAAACTTTCTTTCCATGTCCTCATGGTCCCGCTTACACTTTTCATCAATCTAATCACACATCTTCGCCATCTTACGGGATAACTCCTCACTCTCCTCCTTTATCATCCTGTCCGTGTATGAATGTTCTTGTTTCAGTTTCTTATCTACCTCAGCGCGATCCTTTTGCACCTTCAAGTCGATATCTCGGCGCGCTTCAAGCAAAGACTTATCGTACTCCTCATGGTTGTTATGAGCCTCTGAGACCATGGTCCCTACAGCAACAGATATACCCATAGTATGAAATGTGAGACAAACTCACTGCTGATTTTCATGCAAACCTCATCAAATTAATTCCTACGATCAACTACTAGAAACTATCAATGGAAAAATCTCTTGCATGACACCAGAACTACTCAACTATGGAAAAGGCTAGATTTTATAATCTATTTGGAAATGACTTATTGGCCGAATCAATGGAAACAATAATCAACACTACAAGAGAACATGGGAGGATCCAAGGAGGAGACCTTTTTAATATGGCGTCGGCGTGGTCGACTGAGAAGCGATGGCCAGATCGCGGCGATCGCCCAATCCCTGTGATGGCTACGTGAGGAGAAACAAAGTAGATGGGGACGGTTAAGATAGGGTAGATATGCGGTAGAATGGGAAGGTATATATCCGTGATTGTAGGGTTAATTAGTTATTTCGAAGTAATGTGCTTGGATGCACGATCTTTTGCGGGCTACCAAAACATGTCCACTGACCGTGGGACCAACCACATACCACAGCAGCCGGAGCCAACTTAACATACGCTTGTTGCCCCGTTTATCACGGAAAAGATAATTACGAGATTTGTTCGGAGCAATTAGTCACAATTAGTTTTTTAGGAATAGTGGCTAATTGGTTTGATTCATGCCCGTTGGGCCTACTGGCAGGAATAACACATGCCCCGCGGGCCTGCGTCCTGGCCCATATTGCTGGGCTTTTAGTCGTATGCAGGCCATGGGTTGTGAATTTCCTGTTAAGTGGGCGGGCATTTTTTTTATATTTTTAGAGCTTAGATGATGTTTTTGTAGCAAGGTCATTTTTTCTACCACCACCAAATGACCTCAATTTTTGTAGGCATGATATCCTTGATATAAATAGAAACAATATGAAAGATTTCCTTTTTATAATTTTTTAGCATTTATAATGGCTCGATGAAGACGTGTGTTTTGAACTGGCATTGTCCAGGGCATAAAAAATTCAAAAAATCAAAAAATTGTGAAACCTTGGAAACGTATCTAAATTTGAGTAGGACATCATATGTGCAAATTTTTAGGTCATTTGGAGGAGGTCAAAAAATGACCTCATTTCGGACAGACCGTTTGGTCCTAAGCCAGTTTTTCTAGCAAGGTCATTTTCCCCACCACCTCCAAATGACCTCAATTTTTTTAGGCATGACATCCTTGATATAAATAGAAAGAATATGAAAGACTTCCTTTTTTATATTTTTTTACTATTTATAGTGGCTCGATGAAGCCGCATGTTTCGAACTGGCATTGGCCAGGGCATAAAAATTTCATAAAAAATCAAAAAATTGTGAAACCTTGGAAACCTATCTATGTTTGAGTAGCAAATCATGTGTGCAAATTTTTAGATCATTTGGAGGAGGTCAAAAAATGACCTCATTTCTAACAGACCGTTTTTGTAGCAAGGTCATTTTTCCCACCACCTCCAAATGACCTCAATTTTTGTAGGCATGATCTCCTTGATATAAATAGAAAGAGTATGAGAGATTTCTTTTTTTATATTTTTCTACCATTTATAGTGGCTCGGTGAAGCCGCGTGTTTCGAACTGGCATTGGCCAGGGCATAAAAAATTAAAAAAAATCAAACAATTGTGAAACCTTGGAAACCTATATATGTTTAAGTAGGAGATCATATGTGCAAATTTTTATGTCATTTGGAGGAGGTCTAAGCCAGTTTTTGTAGCAAGGTCATTTTCCGACCACCTCGAAATGACCTAAAATTTTGTAGGCATGATCTCGTTGGTACAAATAGAAAGAATATGAAATATCTCCTTTTTTATAATTTTTTACCGTTTATAGTGGCTCGGTGAAGCCATGTGTTTTGAACTAGCATGGGCCAGGGCATAAAAAATTCAAACAAAATCAAAAAATTGTGAAACCTTTGAAACCTATCTATGTTTGAGTAGGAGATCATATGTGCAAATTTTTAGGTCATTTGGAGGAGGTCAAAAAAATGACCTCATTTCAGACGGACTGTTTGGTCACCTAAGCCATTTTTTGTAGCAAGGTCATTTTTCCCACCACCTCCAAATGACCTTAACTTTTTAGGCATGATATCCTTGATATAAATAGCAAGAATATGAAAGATTTCCTTTTTTATAATTTTTGACCATTTATAGTGGCTCGTTGAAGCCGCGTGTTTCGAACTGGCATTGGCCAGGGCATAAAATTTTCATAAAAAATCAGAAAACTATGAAACCTTGGAAACCTATCTATGTTTGAGTAGGAGATCATGTGTGCAAATTTTTAGGTCATTTGGAGGAGATCAAATAAATGACCTCATTTCGGACGGACCGTTTGGTCTCACCTAAGCCACTTTTTGTAGCAAGGGCATTTTCCAATTCTCCTGCACATTAAAAAATTGGGACGAAGGCGAGGTTTTTTTAGAGTTTCCAAGTGCGCGCCACCTTCACCTCTCTCTCCCGAAAAACTTGAATCCCCCCCAAAATCTCGCTCCCGCCTGCAGCGTTAGATAGCCTCTGCCTATATATCCATCCATGTTTCTGCCGCTGGGCGCAGATCTTGCCGCCGCCCTAACGCCTAAACTGTTGCCTGCTGGGGGAGGGGCTGTTGGTGGTGTGCTCCGTTTAGTGGATGTGGATGCCATGGACGTACTGGTCGCCGTCGATCCGCAACCGGAGCTGGTCCAAGACATCACCAGCGACGGTGAATCGGTTAGTGTCATTAGAGATTAACCCTAGAATTTGCCATCTCGTGGTTAACCCTATAAACTGCTCTCTTGTTATTCTTCATTGGTCCTAAAATCTATCCGAACGCTTGATTTTTAGATTAATCATACACTTATCAGTATGTCTTTCGTTGTTTGCAAAATGAAATGAATAGATCATTTGTATTCTCTTATATTATGTCTGTCTTTCGTATAACCAAAGTTTCATGGAACCAATGCAAAGAAAAAACAACCCATTTTATTGCTGGCTTTGATATAATGTTGAATTCACTGACATGAGATTTTTTGTTCTTCTAATAGCTCATTGCGTATTCGGAACAATGGAAACGCTACCTACACGTGAGGGAAAATTGTTTGAAGAAAATGTACAAGTGACTCATGGACGCAAAGATTGTGTACCGGCATAACGGGCGCTATAAATGCCCGTTCTGCAGGAAAGCGAACTGGCATTCAAAAACCCAAGAAATAGCAGCTTACAGAAAGATGTGGCGTCTTAAGGCAAAACCTGCTAAGTTGGCTAACATATTAAGTAGAATGAAGACCTAAAAGCATGGACTGTTTCCATTGCACCCTGCATCACTTTGTTCTTAGTTTGGTATGCGATGTGGTATCTTAATTTGGCCACTTCTTTTAATCTAAATCTATGTGATTTGATGTACTTGTGTATTGTTTGTCATTCAGTTCATCTTTCTGGTATCTTAATGTCGCCCATCATGAAACACATAAGAGTTATTGTCATCAAATACATAATTTACATACATAACAAGTTTTGATCATCAAATACATAACTTAATATGGTCCCATAGCATATAACAAGTTCCAATAATAAAAGGCATAAAACTGAAGAATCTTCTGATCTTCAGGTCCATCATCTTCCGCAACGCATCCATGCTCCCACCTTTACCATATAAAAAATGGAAAATTTTAGACGCAATACATATATAGAATGGCATTTGGATAGACAGTTTCACAAATACATATAAAGGAGAGTAGATTTTCTACACCCAAGCTTGCACCCACTATGCACCCACGCAAAAAACATAGCAAACTATTTCAAAAGTTTTAGATTCTTTTGAAATGTTTTGCTATGTTTTATTGGGTGGGTGCATGGAAGGTGGGTGCAAACCACCGTGGGTGCATCGAGCTGGGTGTACAGAAACTACTCTCATAAAAAGGAGAATGGATTTGGATAGACAGTTTCATAAAATATGATGAATGCAAGCATCATCTAGCCCACAGAAAATGGATCAAACTTCATATAATTCTCCTACTAATGCAATGTACAGGTTAAATGATGTGTTCATTTGATAGTGTGCATACGAGTGTGTTCCAAATCTCACAATATGGTAATTTCTCACACGGTAATATGTCACAAGCACAGACACATTCAAATTTGAATACCAAGTTGAGAAAACTACGTTTTGAATTAATATGAATTTGGTAGCTTGCAAAACTATACCTGCAATTAAGGAAGTAATTGAAAACAGGGGTTCATATGACCATCACAATTATAATGCTCAATTGAAAACAATAAAAGGACATGCAAGAGGAAGTTAACATGGAACAGAGGGATCAACCAACCTGGACTTATCAAACACCACTCCATTTCTAAGTTTCAAACATCATGGAGCTAGCCCATAGAAAACTAATCAAACTTCATTTAATTGACCTTCTGATTTATTGTACAGGTTAAATGATGTGTTCCATGTATAAATTGAACATGGAAAAATTTACTGTACATGTTAAATGATGACCCATTATCCTTTTATAAACCTGATTATATAATCTATCTTAGTAATTCAGATTGACATAATCTATCGTGGTTCCAAACAGGGCCTAAACTACAATAAATGAAAGTTTGCATGGTATCATCATTTCACCCACATAGCATGTGATAAAAAGTTGAGAGGGTTAAGGAAAAAAATGGATGCACTTCGTGGGAAAAATGAACAATCTCTTTTGAAGTATTAGGTTTCGAACAAAAACTCATCTGTTACAAAGGGATTTAATTTTTTGAACTCATATGAACTCCATACTTTTTGTGTGTTCAAAATGCACCATTCAAAGCCACATCATCAATTTTCAACACTTTCTGACTTCATTTGGTATTTTTCATGCATTTAATATTTTTGAGCTAAATGACCCTAAAATTGAAAAGCACTACAAATAACTCTCAAAAGGTTGAAAGTTGCATGGTATAATCATTTCACCAACATAGCACGTGATAAAAAGTTGAGAGGTTTACGACAATAAATGGATGCACTTCGTGGGCAAAATGGACAATCTCTTTCGAAGTAACAATGTTTCGGACGAAAACTCACCTGTTACAAAGGGATTTCATTTTTTAAAACTTATTTGAACTCCAGAATTTTTGTGTGTTCAAAATGCACCTGTCAAAGCCACATCATAAATTTTCAACCCTTTGTGACTTCCTTTGGTGTTTTTCATGCATTTACTGATTTTTTGACCTAAATGACACTGAAATTGAAAAGCACTACAAATGAAATCTGAAAAGGTTGAAAGTTGGAATGGTATCATCATTTAACCCACATAGCATGTGATAAAAAGTTGAGAGGGTTACGGCAAAAACTGGATGCACTTCGTGTGCAAAATGGACAATCTCTTTCGAAGTATCACGGTTTCGTACGAAAAATCATCACTTAAAACGTATTTTATTTTTTGAGCTTATTTGAATTCCAGACTTTTTGTGTGTTCAAAATGCACCATTCAAAGCCACATCATCAATTTTCAACCCTTTGTGACTTCATTTGGTGTTTTCATGCATTTACTGATTTTTTGAGCTAAATGACCCTGAAATTGAAAAGCAGTACAAATGAAATCCTAAAAGGTTGAAAGTTGGCATGGTATCATCATTTCACTGGCATAGCATGTGCTAAAAAATTGAGAGGGTTACGACAAAAAGTGGATGCACTTCGTGGGAATAATGGACAATCTCTTTCGAAGTATCAGGGTTTCGGACGAAAACTCACCTGTTACAAAGGGATTTCATTTTTTTGAACTTATTTGAACTCTAGAATTTTTGTGTGTTCAAAATGCACCAGTCAAAGCCATATCATCTATTTTCAGCCCTTTCTTACTTCATTTGGTATTTTTCATGCATTTAATGATTCTATTTGAGGTAAATGACCCTAAAATTGAAAAGCACTACAAATGAAATCTGAAAAGGTTGAAAGTTGGCATGGTATCATCATTTCACCCACATAGCATGTTATAAAAAGTTGAGAGGGTTACGGCAAAAATTGGATGCACTTTATGTGCAAAATGGACAATCTCTTTCGAAGTATGAGGGTTTCGGACGAAAACTCATCTCTTCAAAGGGTTTTCATTTTTTTGAACTTGTTTGAACTCCAGAACCTTTGTGTGTTCAAAATGCACCGTTCAAAACCACATCATCAATTTTCAACCCTTTATGAAATGATTTGGTATTTTTTTCATGCATTTACTCATTTTTTTGAGCTAAATGTCCCTGAAATTGAAAATCACTGCAAATGAACTCTAAAAAGGTTGAAAGTTGGCATGGTATCATCGTTTCACCCACATAACATGTGATAAAAATTTGAGAGGCTTACGTAAAAATTGGATGCACTGCGTGGGTAAAATGGACTATCTCTTTGGAAGTATCAAGCTTTCATACGAAAACTCATGTGTTACAAATGGATTTCATTTTTTGAAATTATTTCAACTCCAGACTTTCTGTGTGTTCAAAATCCATCATTCAAAGCCACATCATCGATTTTCAAACCTTTATAACTTCATTAGGTATTTTTTTGAGCTAAATGACCCTGAAATTCAAAAGCAC
The DNA here is from genome assembly GCA_022496015.1 of Hordeum marinum. Classification (NCBI taxonomy): domain Eukaryota; kingdom Viridiplantae; phylum Streptophyta; class Magnoliopsida; order Poales; family Poaceae; genus Hordeum; species Hordeum marinum. The sequence continues at coordinate 27,309,934 of CM039676.1, forward strand.
TACAAATGAAATCTGAAAAGGTTGAAAGATGTCATGGTATCATCATTTAACCCAAATGTCATGTGATAAAAAGTTGAGAGGGTTATGACAAAAAATGAATGCACTTCGTGGGCAAAATGGAGAATCTCTTTCGAAGTATCACGGTTTCGGGCGAAAACTCACCTGTTACAAAGGGATTTCATATTTTTGAAGTTTTCTAAATTCCAGACTTTTTGTGTGTTCAAAATGCACCATTCAAAGCCACATCATCAATTTTCAACCCTTTGTGACTACATTTGGTGTTTTCATGCATTTACTGATTTTTTGAGCTAAATGACCCTGAAAATCAAAAGCAATACAAACGAAATCCTAAAAGGTTGAAAGTTGGCATGGTATCATCATTTCACTGGCATAGCATGTGCTAAAAAATTGAGAGGGTTACGACAAAAAATAGATGCACTTCGTGCGAATAATGGACAATCTCTTTCGAAGTATCAGGGTTTCGGATGAAAACTCACTTGTTCCAAAGGGATTTCATTTTTTGAACTTATTTGAACTCCAGAATTTTTGTGTGTTCAAAATGCACCAGTCAAAGCCACATCATCTATTTTCAGCCCTTTCTGACTTCATTTGGTATTTTTCATGCATTTACCGATTTTTTTGAGGTAAATGACCCTAAAATTGAAAAGCACTACAAATGAAATCTGAAAAGGTCGAAAGTTGGCATGGTATCATCATTTCACCCACATAGCATGTTATAAAAAGTTGAGAGGGTTACGGCAGAAATTGGATGCACTTTGTGTGCAAAATGGACAATCTCTTTCGAAGTATCAGGGTTTCCGATGAAAACTCACCTGTTACAAAGGGATTTCATTTTTTGGAACTTGTTTGAACTCCAGAATTTTTGTGTTTTCAAAATGCACCGTTCAAAACCACATCATATATTTTCAACCCTTTCTGAAATGATTTGTTATATTTTCATGCATTGACTGATTTTTTTGAGCAAAATGACCCTGAAATTGAAAAGCACTGCAAAAGAACTCTGAAAAGGTTGAAATTAGGCATGGTATCATCATTTCACCCACATAGCATGTGATAAAAATTTGAGAGGCTTACGGCAAAAATTGGATGCACTCCGTGTGTAAAATGGACAATCTCTTTGGAAGTATCAAGCTTTCTTACGAAAACTCATGTGTTACAAACGGATTTCATTTTTTGAACTTATTTGAACTCCAGACTTTCTGTGTGTTCAAAATCCATCATTCAAAGCCACCACATCAATTTTCAAACCTTTATAACTTCATTAGGTATTTTCCATTTATTTACTGGGTTTTCTGTAGCTAAATGACCCTGAAATTGAAAAACACTCCATATGAAGTCTGGAAATGTTGAAAGTTCGCATGGTATCATCATTTCACCCACATAGTATATGGCAAAAAGTTGAGAGGGTTACGGCAAAAACTGGATGCTCTTCGTGTGCAAAACGGATAATCTCTTTCGAAGTATCATGGTTTCGTACGAAAACTCATCTGTTACAAATGGATTTTAGTTTTTTGAACTTATTTGAACGCTACGCTTTTGTGTGTGTTCAAAAAGCACCATTCGAAGACACATCATAGATTTTCAACCCTTTCTGACATCACTTGGTATTCTTTCATGCATTTAGAGATTTTTTTTTGAGCTAAATGACCCTGAAATTGAAAAGCACTACAAATGAACTCTAAAAAGGTTGAAAGTTGGCATGGTATCATCATTTCACCCACATAGCATGTGATAAAAATTTGAGAGGGTTACGGCAAAAATTGGATGCATTGCGTGTGCAAAATGGACAATCTTTTCGAAGTATCAAGCTTTCGTACGAAAACTCACCTGTTACAAACAGACTTTTTTGAGCTAAATGACCCGGAAATTGAAAAGCACTAGAAATGAACTCTGAAAAGGTTGAAAGTTGGCATGGCATCATCATTTCACCCACATAGCATGTGATAAAAATTTGAGAGGGTTACAGAAAAAATGGATGCACTTCGTGGGAAAAATGAACAATCTCTTTCGAAGTAGTTGGGTTTCGAACAAAAATTCATGTGTTACAAAGGCATTTATTTTTTTGAACCTATATGAACTCCATACTTTTTGTGTGTTCAAAATGCACCATTCAAAGCCACATCATAAATTTTCACCCCTTTCTGACTTCATTTGGTATTCTGCATGCATTTACTATTTTTGAGCTAAATGACCCTGAAATTGAAAAGCACTACAAATTAACTCTAAAAAGCTTAAAAGTTGGCATGGTGTCATCATTTCACCAACATAGTATGTGATAAAATGTTGAGAGGATTACGACAAATAATGGATGCGCTTCGTGGGAAAAATGGACAATCTGTTTCGAACAAGGTTTCAGACGAAAACTCACCTATTACAAAGGGATTTCATTTTTTAAAAATTATTTGAACTACAGACTATTTGTGTGTTCAAAATGCACCATTCAAAGCCACATCATAATTTTCAACCCTTTGTGACTTCATTTGGTGTTTTTCATGCATTTACTAATTTTTTGAGCTAAATGACCCTGAAATTGAAAAGTAGTACAAATGAAATCCTAAAAGGTGGAAAGTTGGAATGGTATCATCATTTAACCCACATAGCATGTGCTAAAAAGTTGAGAGGGTTACGGCAAAAACTGAATGCTCTTCGTGTGCAAAATGGACAATCTCTTTCGAAGTATCACGGTATCGTATGAAAACTCATTTGTTACAAGCGGATTTTATTTTTTTGAGCTTATTTGAACTCTAGACTTTTTGTGTGTTCAAAATGCATCATTCAAAGACAAATCATCAATTTTCAACCATTTCTGACATTAGCTGGTATTTTTTCATGCATTTAGAGATTTTTTTGAGCTAAGTGACCCTGAAATTGGAAAACACTGAAATGAACTCTAAAAAGGTTGAAAGTTGGCATGGTGTCATCATTTCACCCACATACCATGTGATAAAAAGTTGAGAGGCTTACGGAAAAAATTGGATGCACTTTGTGTGCAAAATGGACAATCTCTTTCGAAGTATGAGGGTTTCGGACGAAAACTCATCTGTTACAAAGGGATTTCATTTTTTCAACTTGTTTGAACTCCAGAATTTCTGTGTGCTCAAAATGCACCATTCAAAACCACATCATTAATTTTCAACCCTTTCTGAAATCATTTGGTATTTTTTCATGGATTTACTGATTTTTCGAGCTAAAAGACCCTGAAATTGAAAAACACTGCAAATGAACTATGTCAAGGTTGAAAGTTGGCATGGTATCATTCTTTCACCCAGATAGCATGTGATAAAAAATTGAGACGCTTACGGCAAAAATTGGATGCACTGCGTGTGTAAAATGGACAATCTCTTTGGAATCAAGCTTTCGTACGAAAACTCATGTGTTACAAACGGATTTCATTTTTGTGTGCTCAAAATGCACCAGTCAAAGCCACATCATCTATTTTCAACCCTTTCTGACTTCATTTGGAATTTTTCATGCATTTACTTATTTCTTTTGAGGTAAATGACCCTGAAATTGAAAAGCACTACATATGAAGTTTGAAAATGTTGAAAGTTGGCATGGTATCATCATTTCACCCACATAGCATATGGTAAATGGTTGAGAGGGTTACGGCAAAAAATGGATGCACTTCGTGTGCAAAATGGACAATATCTTTAGTAGTATCACGGTTTCGTACGAAAACTCATCCGTTACAAACGGATTTTGTTTTTTTGAACTTATTTGAACTCCAACTTTCTGTGTGTTCAAAGCCACATCATCAATTTTATACCCTTTCTGACTTCATTTCGTATTATTCATGCATTTACTATTTTTTGAGCTAAATGACCCTGAAATTGAAAAGCACTACAAATGAAATCTGAAAAGGTTGAAAGGTGTCATGGTATCATCATTTCACCCACGTGGCATGTGATAAAAAGTTGACAGGGTTACGGCAAAAAATGAATGCACTTAATGGGCAAAATGGAGAATGTCTTTCGAAGTACCAGGGTTTTGGGCGAAAACTCACCTGTTACAAAGGGATTTCATTTTTTTGAACTTATTTGAATTCCAGACTTTTTGTGTGTTCAAAACGTACCATTCAAAGCCACATAATCATATTTCAACCCTTTGTGACTTCATTTAGTGTTTTTCATGCATTTACTGAGTTTTTGAGCTGAATGACCCAGAAATTGAAAAGCACTAGAAATGAACTCTGAAAAGGTTGAAAGTTGGCATGGTATCATCATGTCACCAACGTATCATGTGATAAAAAGTTGAGAGGGTTACGACAAAAAATGATGCACTTCGTGGGGAAAATGGACAATCTATTTTGAAGTATCAAGGTTTCGGACGAAAACTCATCTGGTACGAAGGGATTTCATTTTTTAAAAATTATTTGAACTCCAGACTATTTGTGTGTTCAAAATGCACCATTCAAAGCCACATCATAAATTTTCAACCCTTTTTGACTTCATTTGGTGTTTTTCATGCATTTACTGATTTTTTGAGCTAAATGACCCTAAAAGTGAAAAGCAGTACAGATGAAATCCTAAAAGGTTGAAAGTTGGAATGGTATCATCATTTCACCCACATCGCATGTGATGAAAAGTTAAGAGGTTCACAGCAAAAAATGGATACACTTCGTGGGCCAAATGGACAATCTCTTTCGAAGTATTAGGGTTTCGGACGAAAACTCATCTGTTACAAAGGGATTTAAGTTTTTTGAACTTATTTGAACTCCAGAATTTTTGTGTGTTCAAAATGCATCATTCAAAGCCACATCATCTATTGTCAACCCTTTCTGACTTCATTGGTATTTTCCATGCATTTACTGATTTGTTTTGAGCTAAATGACCCTGAAATTGAAAAGCACTACAAATGAAATCTGAAAAAGTTGAAAGTTGGCATGGTATCATCAATTCACCCCCATAGCATGTGATATACATTTGAGAGGGTTACGGCAAAAATTGGATGCACTGTGTGTGCAAAATTGACAATCTCTTTCGAAGTATCATGGTTTCATGCGAAAACTCATGTGTTACAAACGAATTTTATTTTTTGAACTTATTTTGAAAACTCTAGACTTTTTGTGTGTTCAAAATCCATCATTAAAAGCACCACAATCAATTTTCAACCCTTTCTGACTTCATTTGGTATTTTTCATGCATTTACTGATTTTTTGAGTTAGATGACCCTGAAATTGAAAAGCACTACAAATGAAATCTGAAAAGGTTGAAAGTTGGAATGCTATCATCATTTAACCCACGTAGCATGTGATAAAAAGTTGAGAGGGTTACGGCAAAAACTGGATGCACTTCGTGTGTAAAATGGACAATCTCTTTCGAAGTATCACGGTTTTGTACGAAAACTCATCTGTTACAAACAGATTTTATTTTTTTGAACTTATTTGCTCTCCAGACTTTTTGTGTCTTCAAAATGCACCATTCAGAGCCACATCATCAATTTTCAACCCTTTCTGACTTCATTTGGTATTTTTCATGCATTCACAGATTTTGTTTTGAGCTAAATGACCCAGAAATTGAAAAGCACTACAAATGAAATCTGAAAAGGTTGAAAGTTGGCATTGTATCACAATTTCACACACATAACATGTTGTAAGAAATTGAGAGTGTTACGGAAAAAAATGGATGCACTTCGTGTGCAAGATGGACAATCTTTTTCGAAGTATCAGGGTTTCGAATGAAAACTCATATGGTACAAAGGGATTTCATTTTTTGAACTTATTTGAACTCCAGAATTTTTTAGTGCTCAAAATGCGCCATTCAAAGCCACATCATCAATTTTCAATCCTTTCTGACTTCATTTGGTATTTTTCATGCATTTACTGATTTTGTTTTGAGCTAAATGACCCAAAAATTGAAAAGCACTACAAATGAAAGTTGAAAAGGTTGAAAGTTGGCATTGTATCATAATTTCACCCACATAGCATGTGATAAGAAGTTGAGAGGGTTACGGCAAAAAATGGATGCACTTCGTGTGCGAGATGGACAATCTTTTTTGAAGTATCAGGGTTTCGAACGAAAACTCATCTGTTACAAAGGGATTTCATTTTTTGAACTTATTTGAACTCCAGACTTTTTGTGTGTTCAAAATGCACCATTCAAAGCCACATCATCAATTTTCAACCCTTTCTGACTTCATTTGGTATTTTTCATGCATTTACTAATTTTTTTAGCTAAATGACCCTGAAATTGAAAAGCACTACAAATGAAATTTGAAAACGTTGAAAGTGGGAATGGTATAATCATTTCACCCACATAGCATGTGATAAAAAGTTGAGAATGTTACGGCAAAAACTGGGTGCACTTCATCTACAAAATGGACAATCTCCTTTGACGTACCAGGGTTTCAGACAAAAACTCAGCTGTTACAAAGGGATTTATTTTTTTGAACTTATTTGAACTGTAGAATTTTTGTGTGATATAAATGCATAATTCAAAGCCACATCATCAATTTGCAACCCTTTCTGACTTCATTTGGTATTTTTCATCCATTTACTGATTTTTTGAGCTAAATGATCCTGAAATTGAAAAGCACTTCAAATGAACTCTGAGAAGGTTGAGAGTTGGCATGGTATCTCATTTCACACACATAGCATGTTTAAAAAGTTAAGAGGATTACGGCAAAAAATGGATGCACTTGGTGGGACTTATGAACAATCTGTTCTGAAGTATCAGGGTTTCGGACGAAAACTCATCTGTTACAAAGGGATTTATTTTTTCAACTTATTTGAACTCTAGACTTTTTGTGTGTTCACAATGCACCATTCAAAGCCACATCATCAATTTTCAACCCTTTCTGACTTCATTTGGTATTTTCATGCATTTACTATTTTTTTGAGCTAAATGACCCTGAAATTGAAAAGCACTACAAATGAACTCTGAAAAGATTGAAAGTTGGCATGGTATCTTCATTACACCCACATAGCATGCAAAAAAAAGTTGAGAGAGTAACAACAAAAACTGGATGCACTTTGTGTCCAAAATGGAGAATCTATTTCGAAGTATGAGGGTTTCGGACGAAAAGTCATCTATTAGAAAGGGATTTCATGTTTTGTACTTATTTGAACTCCAGACTTTTTGTGTGTTATAAATGCATCATTAAAAGCCACATCATCAGTTTTCAACCCTTTCTGACTTCATTTGGTATTTTTCATGCATTTACTGATTTTTTGAGCTAAATGACCCTGAAATTGAAAAGCACTACAGATGAACTCTAAAAAGGTTCTGAGTTGGCATGGTATCATCATTTCACCCACATAGCATGTGATATAAAGTTGAGAGGGTTACGGCAAAAAAATGGATGTTCTTGGTGGGAAAAATGAACAATCTCTTTCGAAGTATCAGGGTTTCGGTTGATAACTCATCTGTTACAAAGGGAGTTATTTTTTGAACTTATTTGAACTCCAGACTTTTTTTGTGTTCAAAATGCACCATTCGAAGCCACATCATCATTGTTCAACCCTTTCTGACTTCATTTGGTATTTTTCATGCATTTACTATTTTTTGGAGCTAAATGACCCTGAAATTGAAAAGCACTACAAATGGAATCTGAAAAGATTGAAAGTTGGCATGGTATTATCATTTCACCCACATAGCATGCGAAAAAAAGTTGAGAGAGTTACGGAAAAAACTGGATGCACTTCGTGTGCAAAATGAACAATCTATTTCAAAGTATGAGGGTTTCAGACGAAAATTCATCTATTACAAAGGGATTTCATTTTTTGTACTTATTTGAACTCCAGAATTTTTGTGTGTTATAAATGCATCATTAAAAGCCACATCATCAATTTTCAACCCTTTCTGACTTCATTTGGTAATTTTCATGCATTTACTATTTTTTTGAGCTAAATGACCCTGAAATTGAATAGCACTACAAATGATCTCTGAAAACGTTGAAAGTGGGCATGGTATGATCATTTCACCCACATAGAATGCGAAAAAAAGTTGAGAGAGTTACAACAAAAACTGGATGCACTTCATGTGCAAAATGGAGAATCAATTTCGAAGTATGAGGGTTTCAGACGAAAACTCATCTGTTACAAAGTGATTTCATTTTTTGAACTTATTTGAACTCTAAAATTTGTGTATGTTCAAAATTCACCATTCAAAGACACATCATCAATTTTCAACCCTTTCTGACTTCATTTGGTATTTTTCATGCATTTACTGTTTTTTTGAGCTAAATGAGCCTACAAAGTAAAAGCACTACAAATGAAATCAAAAAAGGTTGAAAGTTGGCACGTTATCACCATTTCACCTACATACCATGTGATAAAAGTTTGGAGGATTACGACAAATACTAGATGCACTTCGTGTGCAAAATGAACAATCTCTTTCGAATTATCAGGGTTTCGGACCAAAACTCATCTGTTACAAAGAGATTTCATTTTTTTGAACTTATTTGAACTCCACACTTTTTGTGTGTTCAAAATGCACCATTCAAAGCCACATCATCAATTTTCAACCCTTTCTGACTTCATTTGGTATTTTGCATGCATTTACTATTTTTTGAGCTAAATGACCCTTAAATTGGAAAGCACAACAATTAAACTCTGAAAAGGTTGAATGTTGGCATGATATCATCATTTCACCGACATAGCATGTGCTAAAAAGTTGAGGGGGTTACGACAAAAAATGGATGCACTTCATGGGATAAAATGGACAATCTCTTTCGAAGTATCAGGGTATCAGACAAAAACTCACCTGTTAAAAAGGGATTTCATTTTTTGAACTTATTTGTACTCCAGAATTTTTTAGTGTTTAAAATGCACCATTAAAAGCCACAACATCAATTTTCAACCCTTTCTGACTTCATTTGGTATTTTTCATGCTTTTAGTGATTGTTTTCAGCTAAATGACCCTGAAATTCAAAAGCACTACAAATGAAATCCGAAAAGGTTGAAAGTTGGCATCGTATCATCATTTCACCCACATAGCATGTTATAAAAAGTTGAGAGGTTAACGACAAAAATTGGATGCACATCATGTGCAAAATGGACAATCTTTTTTGAAGTATCATGGTTTCGGACCAAAACTCATCTGTTACAAAGGTATTTCATTTTTTTGACCTTATTTGAACTCTAGTATTTTTGTGTGTTCAAAATGCACCATTCAAAGACACATTATCAATTTTCAAATCTTTCTGACTTCATTTGGTATTTTTCATGCATTTACTGATTTTTTTGAGCTCAATGACCCTGAAATTGAAAAGCACTACAAATGAAATTTGAAAATATTGAAAGTTGGAATGGTATCATCATTTCACCCACATAGCATGTGATAAAAAGTTGATAGTGTTATGGCAAAAACTGGATGCACTCGTCTACAAAATGGATAATCTCTTTCGAAGTATCATGGTTTCGTACGAAAACTCATCTGTAACAAATGGATTTTATTTTTTTGAACTTATTTGAACTCCAGACTTTTTGTGTGTTCAAAATACACCAGTCAAAGCCACATCATAAATTTTCAACCCTTTCTAGCTTCATTTGGTATTTTTCATATATTTACTTTTTTTTGAGCTAAATGACCCTGAAATTGAAAAGCACTGCAAATGAACTCTGAAAAGGTTGAGAGTTTGCATGGTATCATCATTTCTCCCACATAGCATGTGGTAAAAAGTTGAGAGGGTTATAGCAAAAAAAAGGATGCACTTGGTGGGAAAATTGTACAATCTCGTTTGAAGTATCAGGGTTTCGGACGAAACTCATCTGTTACAAAGGGATTTATTTTTTTCAACTTATTTGAACTCCAGACTTTTTGTGTGTTCACAATGCACCATTCAAAACCACATCATCAATATTCAACCCTTTCTGACTTCATTCGGTATTTTTCATGCATTTACTGATTTTTTGAGCTAAAAGACACTGAAATTGAAAAGCACTACAAATGAACTCTGAAAAGGTTGAGAGTTGGCATGGTATCATCATTTCACCCACATAGCATGTGATAAAAATTTGAGAGGGTTACGGACAAAAAATTGGATGCACTTGGTGGGAAAATTGAACAATCTCTTTCGAAGTATCAGGGTTTCGGACGAAAACTCATCTGTTACAAAGGGAGTAATTTTTTGAACTTATTTGAACTCCAGACTTTTTGTGTGTTCAAAATGCACCATTCAAAGCCACATCATCAATTTTCAACCCTTTCTGACTTCATTTGGTATTTTTCATGCTTTTAGTGATTGTTTTGAGGTAAATGACCCTGAAATTCAAAAGCACTACAAATGAAATCCGAAAAGGTTGAAAGTTGGCATCGTATCATCATTTCACCCACATAGCATGTTATAAAAAGTTGAGAGGATTACGACAAAAATTGGATGCACTTCGTGTGCAAAATGGACAATCTTTTTTGATGTATCATGGTTTCGGACCAAAACTCATCTGTGACAAAGGTATTTCATATTTTGACCTTATTTGAACTCTAGTATTTTTGTGTGTTCAAAATGCACCATTCAAAGCCACATTATCAATTTTCAATCCTTTCTGACTTCATTTGGTATTTTTCATGCATTTACTGATTTTTTGAGCTAAATGACCCTGAAATTGAAAAGCACTACAAATGAAATATGAAAATATTGAAAGTTGGAATGGTATCATCATTTCACCCACATAGCATGTGATAAAAATATGAGAGGGTTACGGACGAAAAATGGATGCACTTGGTGGGAAAAATGAACAATCTCTTTCGAAGTATCAGGGTTTCGGACGAAAACTCATCTGTTACAATGGGAGTTATTTTTTGAACTTATTTGAACTCCAGACTTTTTGTGTGTTCAAAATGCACCATTCAAAGCCACATCATCAATTTTCAACCCTTTCTGACTTCATTTGGTATTTTTCATGCATTTACTGATTTTTTGAGCTAAATGACCCTGAAGTTGAAAAGCACTACAAATGAACTCTTAAAAGGTTGAGAGTTGGCATGGTATCATCATTTCACCCACATAGCATGTGATAAAAAGTCGAGAGGGTTACAGAAAACTATGGATGCACTTGGTGGGAAAAATGAACAATCTCTTTCGAAGTATCAGGGTTTCAGACGAAAACTCATCTGTTAGAAAGGGAGTTATTTTTTTGACGTTATTTGAACTCTAGTCTTTTTGTGTGTTCAAAATGCACCATTCAAGGCCACATTATCAATTTTCAACCCTTTCTGACTTCATTTGGTATTTTTCATGCATTTACTATTTTTTTGCTGCTAAATGACCCTAAAATTGAAAAGCACTACAAATGAACTCTAAAAAAGTTGAGAGTTGGCATGGTATCATCATTTCACCCACCTAGCATGTGATAAAAAGTTGAGAGGGTTACGGCAAAAAATGGATGCACTTGGGGGAAAAAATGAACAATCTCTTTTGAAGTATCAGGGTTTCGAACGAAAACTCATCTATTACAAAGGGATTTCATTTTTTGAACTTATTTGAACTCCATAATTTTTGTGTGTTCAAAATGCATCATTCAAAGCCACATCCTCAATTTCCAACCCTTTCTAACTTCATTTGGTATTTTTCATGCATTTACTGATTTTTTTGAGCTAAATGACCCTGGAATTGAAAAGCACTACATGTGAATTCTGAAAAGGTTGAAAGTGGAATTGTATCATCATTTCACTCACATAGCATATGGTAAAAATTTGACAGAGTTAGGCAAAAACTGGATGCACTTCGTGTGCAAAATGGACAATCTCTTTCGAAGTATCACGGTTTCAAACGAAAGCTCATCTGTTACAAACAGATTTTGTTTTATTGAACTTGTTTCAACTACAGACTTTTTGTGTGTTCAACATGCACCATTCAAAGCCACATCATCAATTTTCAACCCTTTGTGACTTCATTTGGTGTTTTTCATGCATTTACTGATTTTTTAGCTAAATGACCCTGAAATTGAAAAGCACTAAAATGAACTCTGAAAAGGTTGAAAGTTGCCATGGTATCAACATTTTACCCACATAGCATGTGCTGAAAAGTTGAGAGAGTTATGACCAAAACTGGATGCACTTCGTGTGCAAAATGGACAATCTCTTTTGAAGTATGAGGGTTTCGATGAAAACTCATCTGTTACAAAGGGATATCATTTTTTGACCTTATTTGAACTCCAGACTTTTTGTGTGTTCAAATGCACCATTCAAAGGCACATCATTTGGTATTTTGTCATGCATTTGCTGATATTTTCAGCTAAATGACCCTGAAATTGAAAAGCACTACAAATGAACTCTGAAAAGGTTGAAAGTCTGCATGGTATCATCATTTCACCCACATAACATGTGCTAAAAAGTTGAGAGGGTTACGACAAAAAGTGGGTGCACTTCGTGGGCAAAATGGACAATCTGTTTTGAAGTATTGGGGTTTCGGACGAAAACTCATCTGTTACAAAGGGATTTCATTTTTAGAACTTATTTGAACTCCAGACTTTCTCTTATTTAAAAATGCATCATTCAAAGCCACATCATCAATTTTCAACCCTTTCTGACTTCATTTGGTATTTTTCATGCATTCACTCATTTTTTAGCTAAATGACCCTGAAATTGAAAAGCACTACAAATGAAATCTGAAAAGGTTGAAAGTTGGCATGGAATCATCATTTCACCCACATAGCACGTGATAAAAAGTCGAGAGGGTTACGGCAAAAACTGGATGCACTTCGTCTACAAAATGGACAATCTCTTTTGAAGTATCAGGATTTCGTACGAAAACTCATCTGTTAAATACGGATTTTATTTATTTTGAAATTATTCGAACTCGACACTTTTGTGTGTTCAAAATGCACCATTCAAAGCCACATCATAAATTTTCAACCTTTTATGACTTCATTCGGTATTTTTCATCCATTTACTTATTTATTTTGAGCTAAATGACCCTATTCAAAACCACTACAAATGAACTCTGAAAAGGTTGTGAGTTGGCATGGTATCATCATTTCAGCCACATAGCATGTGATAAAAAGTCGAGAGGGTTATGGCAAAAAGTGGATGCACTTGGTGGGAAAAATGAACAATCTCTTTCGAAATATAAGGGTTTCGGGCGAAAACTCATCTGTTACAAAGGGATTTATTTTTTGATCTTATTTGAACTCCAGACTTTTTGTGTTCAAAATGCACCATTCAAAGCCACATCATCAATTTTCAACCCTTTCTGACTTCATTTAGTATTTTTCATGCATATACAACTTGTTAAGCTAAATGACCCTCAAATTGAAAAGCACTACAAATGAAATCTGAAAAGATTTAAAGTTGGCATGGTATCATCATTTCACCCACATAGCATGCGGAAAAAAGTTGAGACAGTTACGACAAATACTGTGTGTACTTCGTAAGCAAAATGGACAATCTATTTCAAAGTATTGGGGTTTCGGACGAAAACTCACCTTTTACAAGGGGATTTCATTTTTTGAACTTATTTGAACTCCAAACTTTTTGTGCATTCAAAATGCACCATTTAAAGCCACATCATCAATTTTCAACCCTTTGTGACTTCATTTGGTATTTTTCATGCATTTACTGTATTTTTTTAGCTAAATGACCCGAAAATTGAAAAGCACTAAAAAAGAACCCTGAAAAGGTTGAAAGTTGCCATGGTATCATCCTTTTACCCACATAGCATGTGCTAAAAAGTTGAGAGGGTTACGATAAAAACTGGATGCACTTCGTGTGCAAAATGGACAATCTGTTTCGAAGTATGAGGGTTTCGGATATAAACTCATGTGTTACAAAAGTATTTCAATTTTTGAGCTATTTTTGAACTCTAGACTTTTTGTGTGTTCAAAATGCACCATTCAAAGCCACATAATCAATTTTCAACCCTTTCTGACTTCATTTAGTATTTTTCATGCATTTACAACTTTTTGATCTAAATGACCCTGAAATTGAAAAACACTACAAATGAAATCTGAAAAGATTTAAAGTTGGCATGGTATCATCATTTCACCTACATAGCATGTGATAAAAAGTTGACAGGGTTATGGCAAAAACTAGACGCACTTCGTCTGCAAACTGGACAATATCTTTCGAAGTATCAGGGTTTCGGACGAAAACTCGTCTGTAACAAAGGGAATTCATTTTTTTGAACTTATTTGAACTCCAGACTTTTTGTATGTTCAAAATGCATATTTCAAAGCCACATCATCAATTTCAACCCTTTGTGACTTCATTTCGTATTTTTCATGCATTTACAGATTTTTTGAGCTCAATGACCCTGAAATTGAAAAGCACTACATATGAATTCCGAAAAGGTTGAAAGTTGGCATGGTATCATCATTTCACCCACATAGCATATGGTAAAAAGTTGAGACAGTTATGACAAAAACTGGATGCACTTCATGTGCAAAATGGACAATCTCTTTCGAAGTATTATGGTTTCGTACGAAAACTCATCTGTTACAAACAGACTTTATATTTTTGAACTTATTTGAACTCCAGACTTTTTGCGTGTTCAAAATGCACCATTCAAAGCCACTTCATAAATTTTGAACCATTCTGACTTTATTTAGTATTTTTCATGCATTTACTGATTTTTTGAGCGAAATGACCCTGAAATTGAAAAGCCCTACAACTCAACTCTTAAAAGGTTGAGAGTTTGCATGGTATCAACATTTCACCCACATAGGATGTGATAAAAAGTTGAGAGGGTTGCAGCAAAAAATGGATGCACTTGGTGGGAAAAATGAACAATCTCATTCGAAGTATCAGGGTTTCAGACGAAAACTCATTTGTTACAAAGGGATTTATTTTTAGAACTTATTTGAACTCTAGATTTTTTGTGTGTTCAAAGTGCACCATTCAAAGCCACACCATCAATTTTCAACCCTTTCTTACTTCATTTGGTATTTTTCATGCATTTACTACTTTTTTGAGCTAAATGACCCTTAAATTGAAAAGCACTACAAATGAACTCTGAAAATGTTGAAAGTTGGCATGGTATCATTATTTCACCCACATAGCATGTGATAAAAAGTTGAGAGGGTTACGGCAAAAAATGGATGCACTTCGTGGGCAAAATGGACAAGCTCTTTCGAAGTATCAGGTTCTCGGACGAAAACTCACCTGTTATAACGGGATTTCATTTTTTGAACTTATTTGAACTCCAAACTTTTTGTGCGTTGAGAATGCACCATTCAAAGCCACATCATCAATTTTCAACCCTTTGTGACTTCATTTGGTGTTTTTCATGCATTTACTGTTTTTTAGCTAAATGACCCCGAAATTGAAAAGCACTAAAATGAACTCTGAAAAGGTTGAAAGTTTCCATGGTACCATCATTTCACCCACATAGCATGTGCCAAAATGTTGAGAGGGTTACGATAAAAACGGGATGCAATTCGTGAGAAAAATCTACAATCTCTTTCGAAGTACGAGGTTTTCGGATGAAAACTCATCTGTTACAAAGGGATTTCACTTTTTGAACTTATTTGAACTCCAGACTTTTTGGGTGTTCAAATGCACCATTCAAAGCCACATCAATTTTCAACCCTTTCTCACTTCATTTGGTATTTTCATGCATTTACTATTTTTTTAGCTAAATGACCCTGAAATTGAAAAGCACTACAAATGAACTCTCAAAAGTTTGAGAATTGGCATGGTATCATCATTTCACCCACATAGCATGTGATAAAAAGTTGAGAGGGTTACGGCAAAAAATGGATGCACTGCGTTCGCAATATGGACAATCTATTTAAAAGTATGAGGGTTTCACACGAAAACTCATCTGTTACAAAGGGATTCATTTTTTTGCACTTATTTGAACACTAGACTTTTTGTGTGTTCAAAATGCACCATTCAAAGCCACATCATCAATTTTCAACCCTGTCAGACTTCAGTTGGTATTTTTCATGCATTTACTATTTTTTTGAGCTAAATGACCCTGGAATTGACAAGCACTAGAAATGAAATATAAAAAGATTGAGAGTTGGCATGGTATCATCATTTCACCCACATAGCATGCGAAAAAAAGTTGAGAGAGTTACGTAAAAAAATGGATGCACTTCGTGTGCCAAATGAACAATCTATTTCGAAGTATCAAGGTTTCACACGAAAACTCATCTATTACAAAAGGATTTCATTTTTTGTACTAATTTGAACTCCAGACTTTTTGTGTGTTATAAATGCATCATTCAAAGTAACATCATCAATTTTCAACCCTTTTTGACTTGATTTGGTAATTTTCATGCATTTACTGATTTTTTGAGCTAAATGACCCTGAAATTGAAGAGCACTACATATGAATTCTGAAAAGGATGAAAGTTGGCATGGTATCATCATTTCACCCACATCGCATGTGCTAATGAGTTGAGAGTGTTACGGAAAAAAATGGATGCACTTCATGGGGAAAATGGACAATCTCTTTCGAAGTATCAGAGTTTCAAACGAAAACTCACCTGTTACAAAGGGGTTTCATTTTTGGAACTAATTTGAGCTCTACAATTTCTGTGTGTTCAAAATGCACCATTTAAAGACACATCATAAATTTTCAACCCTTTGTGACTTCATTTGGTATTTTTCATGCATTTACTGATTTTGTTTTGAGCTAAATGACCCTGAAATTAAAAAGCACTACAAATGAACTTTGAAAAGGATGAGAGTTGGCATGGTATCATAATTTCACCCACATAGCATGTGATAAAAAGTTGGGAGGGTTACGACAAAAAATGGATGCACTTGGTGAGAAAAATGAACAATCTCTTTCGAAGTATTAGGGTTTCAGACGAAAACTCATCTGTTACAAAGGGATTTATTTTTTTGAACTTATTTGAACGCTAGATTTTTTCTGTGTTCAAAATACACCATTCAAAGGCACATCATCAATTTTGAACACTTTCTGACTGTATTTTGTATTTTTCATGCATTTACTATTTTATTGAGCTAAATGGCCTTGAATTTGAAAAGCACTACAAATGAAATCTGAAATGATTGAAATTTGGCATGTTATCATCATTTCACCCACATAGCATGCAAAAAAAAGTTGTGAGAGTTACGACAATAACTAGATGCACTTCGTGTGCGAAATGGACAATCTATTTCAAAGTATGAGGGTTTCGCACAAAAACTCATCTATTACAAACGGATTTCATTTTTTGTACTTATTTGAACTCCAGACTTTTTGTGTGTTATAAATGCATCATTCAAAGCCATATCATCAATTTTCAACCCTTTCTGACTTCATTTGGTATTTTTCATGCATTTACTGATTTTTTTGAGCTAAATGACCCTGAAATTGAAAAGCACTACATATGAATTCTGAAAAGGATGAAAGTTGGCATGGTATCATCATTTCACCCACATCGCATGTGCTAATGAGTTGAGAGTGTTACGGCAAAAAATGGATGCACTTCATGGGGAAAATGGACAATCTCTTTCGAAGTATCAGAGTTTCAGACGAAAACTCACCTGTTACAAAGGGATTTCATTTTTGGAACTAATTTGAGCTCTATTATTTCTGTGTGTTCAAAATGCACCATTTAAAGACACATCATAAATTTTCAACCCTTTGTGACTTCATTTGGTATTTTTCATGCATTTACTGATTTTGTTTTGAGCTAAATGACCCTGAAATTAAAAAGCACTACAAATGAACTTTGAAAAGGATGAGAGTTGGCGTGGTATCATAATTTCACCCACATAGCATGTGATAAAAAGTTGGGAGGGTTACGGCAAAAAATGGATGCACTTGGTGAGAAAAATGAACAATCTCTTTCGAAGTATTAGGGTTTCAGACGAAAACTCATCTGTTACAAAGGGATTTATTTTTTTGAACTTATTTGAACGCTAGATTTTTTGTGTGTTCAAAATGCACCATTCAAAGGCACATCATCAATTTTCAACCCTTTCTGACTGTATTTGGTATTTTTCATGCATTTACTATTTTATTGAGCTAAATGGCCCTGAATTTGAAAAGCACTACAAATGAAATCTGAAATGATTGAAAGTTGGCATGTTATCATCATTTCACCCACATAGCATGCAAAAAAAAGTTGTGAGAGTTACGGCAATAACTAGATGCACTTCGTGTGCGAAATGGACAATCTATTTCAAAGTATGAGGGTTTCGCACAAAAACTCATCTATTACAAACGGATTTCATTTTTTGTACTTATTTGAACTCCAGACTTTTTGTGTGTTATAAATGCATCATTCAAAGCCATATCATCAATTTTCAACCCTTTCTGACTTCATTTGGTATTTTTCATGCATTACTGATTTTTTGAGCTAAATGACCCTGAAATTGCAAAGCACTATAAATGAACTCTGAAAAGGTTGAAAGTTGGCATGGTATCATTATTTCACCCACATAGCATGTGATAAAAAGTTGTGAGGGTTACGGCAAAAAATGGATGCACTTTGTGGGCGAAATGGACAATCTCTTTCGAAGAATCAGGGTTTCGGACGAAAACTCTTCTTTTACAACGAGATTTCATGTTTTGAACTTATTTGAACTCCAAACTTTTTGTGCGTTCAAAATGCACCATTCAAAGACACGTCATCAATTTTCAAGCCTTTGTGACTTCATTTGGTGTTTTTCATGCATTTACTGTTTTTTTGAGCTAAATGACGCGGAAATTGAAAAGCACTAAAATGAACTCTGAAAAGGTTGAAAGTTTCCATGGTATCATCATTCCACCCACATAGCTGTTGGGGAACATCGCATGGGAAACAAAAAAAATTCTACACACACGCAAACCTATCCATGGTGATGAGCATCTACGAGAGGGAGAGTGGATCTACGTACCTTTGTAGATCGTTAAGCGGGAAGCGTTGAGAAACGCGGTTGGTGTAGTCATACTTCTTCGCGATCCAAATCGCCGAGCGTCCCGCGATCTAATCATGAACAGTCCCGCGAACCAATCACGAACCGTCCCGCGATCTCTTCATGATCCGTCCCACGATCCGATCACGAACGTTCCGTGGCCTTGATCACGGTCCATCAGATCCAGTACCGAACGGACGGCACCTCCGCGTTCAGCACACGTGCAGCTTGATGACGATATCCACCGTCTTGATCCAGAAAGAGGAGGTGGAGAGGAGAGAGATTTCACCGGCAGCGTGACGGTGCTCCGGTGATGGTGGTGGTGGAGCAATTCCGGCAGGGCTTCGCCCAAGCGCTGAAGAAATCTGATCTAGAGGAGCACCGGTGAAACGGGTAGCACGTGGCCGTAAACTACATGCCAAACCCTTGCTATCCACCAATATATATAGTAGGGAGGGAGAGGAGGAGGGCTGGCGCACCAAGACCCCTTAGGGGATTCGGCCGGCCAAGGTGGGAGCAATCCTACTCCTACTCCAATCCTAGTTGGAGTAGGATTGCTTCCTATTGCCTGATTTTTCCCTTTTCCCTTTAGAACTCCCTCTACCTGCACCATGGGTCTTTGTGGCTGTTTTCCCAGACCACTAAGGGCTGGTAATTAGTCTCCCACAGCCCATGGACCTCTTGGGGTCGAAATACCCCTCCTGGAGGCCTCCCAGTACACTCCCGGCACTCCCGGTACACTACCGATGAGCCCGAAACTTTTCCGGCGACCAAACTGTGACTTCCTATATATGAATCTTTACCTCTCGACCATTACGGAGCTCCTCGTGATGTCCTGGATCTCATTCGGGACTCCGAACAACCTTCGGCCACCACCATACATAACTCTATACTACCGAAACGTCACCGAACCTTAACTGTGCAGACCCTGCGGATTCGAGAACTATGTAGAGATGACCGAGACACCTCTATGGCCAATAACCAATGGCGGGACCTGGCAGTCCACATTGGTTCCTACATATTCTACGAAGATCTATCCGTCGAACCTCTATGTCAAGGATTCAGTTAATCCCATATAGCGTTCCCTTTGTTCTTCGGTATGTTACTTGCCCGAGATTCGATCGCCGGTATCTCCATACCTAGTTCAATCTCGTTACCGGCAAGTCTCTTTACTCGTTCTGTAATACAAGATCCCTCAACTAATAATTAGTCACATTGCTTGCAAGGCTTATTGTGATGTTGCATTACCGAGTGGGCCCCGAGATACCTCTGCGTCACACGGAATAACAAATCCCAGTCTCGATCCATGCCAACTCAACAGACATCATCGGAAATACCTGTAGAGTACCTTTATATTCACCCATTTATGTTGTGACATTTGATACACACAAGGCACTCCTCCGATATCTGTGAGTTGCATGATCTCATGGTCATAGGAACATATACATTGACATGCAGAAAACAGTAGCAATAAACTGACACGATCATATGCTACGTTTGTAGTTTGGGTCTTGTCCATCACATCATTCTCCTAATGATGTGATCCCGTTATCAAATGACATCACATGTAAATGGCTAGGAAACCCTGACCATCTTTGATCAACGAGCTAGTTCACTAGAGGCATACTAGGGACACAGTGTTGTCTATTTACCCACACATGCAATGTGTTTCCAATCAATGCAATTATAGCATGGATAATAAACGATTATCATGAACAAGGAAATATAATAATAAACACTTTATATATTGCCCCTAGGGCATATTTCCAACAATAGCATGTGCTAAAAAGTTGAGAGGGTTACGATCAAAACTGAATGCACTTCGTTTGCAAAATGGACAACCTCTTTCGAAGTATGAGGGTTTCGGACGAAAACTCACCTGTTACAACGGGATTTCATTTTTTTAACTTATTTTAACTCCAAACTTTTTGTGCATTCAAAATGCACCATTCAAAGCCACATCAATTTTCAAGCCTTTCTAACATCATTTGGTATTTTTTCATGCATTTACTGATTTTTTAGCTAAATGACCCTGAAATTGAAAAGCACTTCAAATGAACTCTGAAAAGTTTGAAAGTTTGCATGGTATCATCATTTCACCCACATAACATGTGCTAAAAACTTGAGAGGGTTGTGGCAAAAAATGGATGCACATGGTGGGAAAATGAACAATGTCTTTTGAAGTATCAGGGTTTTAGATGAAAACTCATTTGTTACAAAGGGATTTATCTTTTTGAACTTATTTGAACTCTAGACTTTTTGTGTGTTCAAAATGCACCATTCAAAGCCACATCATCAATTTTCAACCCCTTCTGACTTCATTTGGTATTTTTCATGCATTTACTATTTGTTTGAGCTAAATGACCCTGAAATTGAAAAGCACTACAAATGAAATATGAAAAGATTGAAAGTTGGCATGGTATCATCATTTCATCCACATAGCATGCGAAAAAAAGTTGAGAGAGTTACGGCAAAAACTGGATGCACTTCGTGCGCAAAATGGACAATCTATTTCGAAGTATGAGGGTTTCGGACGAGAACTCATCTATTACAAAGGGATTTCATTTTTTGTACTTATTTCAACTCCAGACATTTTGTGTGTTATAAATGCATTATTCAAAGCCACATCATCAATTTTCAACCATTTTTGACTTCATTTGGTATTTTTCATGCATTATTGATTTTTTGAGCTAAATGAACCTGAAATTGAAAAGAACTACAAATGAACTCTGAAAAGGTTGAAAGTTGGCATGGTATCATTATTTCACCCACATAGCATGTGATAAAAAGTTGAGAGGGTTACGGCAAAAAATGGATGCACTTCGTGGGAAAAATGGACAATCTCTTTCGAAGCATCAGGGTTTTGGACGAAAACTCACCTATTACAACGGGATTTCATTTTTTGAACTTATTTGAACTCCAAATTTTTTATGCGTTCAAATTGCACCATTCAAAGACACATCATCAATTTTCAAGCCTTTGTGCCTTCATTTGGTGTTTTTGATGCATTTACTGTTTTTTGAGCTAAATGACCCGGAAATGGAAAAGCACTAAAATGAACTCTGAAAAGGTTGAAAGTTTCCATGGTATCATCATTTCACCCACGTAGCATGGGCTAAAAAGTTGAGAGGGTTACAATAAAAACTGGATGAACTTCATCTGCAAAATGGACAATCTCTTTCGAAGTATGAGGGTTCGGATGAAAACTCATCTGTTACAAAGGGATTTAATTTTTTCAACTTATTTTAACTCCAAACTTTTTGTGCATTCAAAATGCACCATTCAAAGCCACATCCATTTTCAACCCTTTCTCACATCATTTGGTATTTTTTCATGCATTTACTGATTTTTTTAGCTAAATGACCCTGAAATTGAAAGGCACTTCAAATGAACTCTGAAAAGTTTGAAAGTTTGCATGGTATCATCATTTCACCCACATAACATGTGCTAAAAAGTTGAGAGGGTTGTGGCAAAAAATGGATGCACTTGGTGGGAAAAACGAACAATGTCTTTCGAAGTATCAGGGTTTTAGATGAAAACTCATCTGTTACAAAGGGATTTATTTTTTTGAACTTATTTGAACTCTAGACTTTTTGTGTGTTCAAAATGCACCATTCAAAGCCACATCATCAATTTTGAACCCCTTCTGACTTCATTTGGTATTTTTCATGCATTTACTATTTGTTTGAGCTAAATGACCCTGAAATTGAAAAGCACTACAAATGAAATCTGAAAAGATTGAAAGTTGGCATGGTATCATCATTTCATCCACATAGCATGCGAAAAAAAGTTGAGAGAGTTACGGCAAAAACTGGATGCACTTCGTGTGCAAAATGGACAATCTATTTCGAGGTATGAGGGTTTCGGACGAGAACTCATCTATTACAAAGGGATTTCATTTTTTGTACTTATTTCAACTCCAGACATTTTGTGTGTTATAAATGCATTATTCAAAGCCACATCATCAATTTTCAACCATTTCTGACTTCATTTGGTATTTTTCATGCATTATTGATTTTTTGAGCTAAATGAACCTGAAATTGAAAAGCACTACAAATGAACTCTGAAAAGGTTGAAAGTTGGCATGGTATCATTATTTCACCCACATAGCATGTGATAAAAATTTGAGAGGGTTACGGCAAAAAATGGATGCACTTTGTGGGCAAAATGGACAATCTCTTTCGAAGAATCAGGGGTTCGGACGAAAACTCTTCTTTTACAACGAGATTTCATGTTTTGAACTTATTTGAACTCCAAAATTTTTGTGCGTTCAAAATGCACCATTCAAAGACACGTCATCAATTTTCAAGCCTTTGTGACTTCATTTGGTGTTTTTCATGCATTTACTGTTTTTTTGAGCTAAATGACGCGGAAATTGAAAAGCACTAAAATGAACTCTGAAAAGGTTGAAAGTTTCCATGGTATCATCATTCCACCCACATAGCTGTTGGGGAACATCGCATGGGAAACAAAAAAAATTCTACACACACGCAAACCTATCCATGGTGATGAGCATCTACGAGAGGGAGAGTGGATCTACGTACCTTTGTAGATCGTTAAGCGGGAAGCGTTGAGAAACGCGGTTGGTGTAGTCATACTTCTTCGCGATCCAAATCGCCGAGCGTCCCGCGATCTAATCATGAACCGTCCCGCGAACCAATCATGAACCGTCCCGCGATCTCTTCACGATCCGTCCCACGATCCGATCACGAACGTTCCGTGGCCTTGATCACGGTCCATCAGATCCAGTACCGAACGGACGGCACCTCCGCGTTCAGCACACGTGCAGCTTGATGACGATATCCACCGTGTTGATCCAGAAAGAGGAGGTGGAGAGGAGAGAGAGTTCACCGGCAGCGTGACGGTGCTCCGGTGATGGTGGTGGTGGAGTAATTCCGGCAGGGCTTCGCCTAAGCGCTGAAGAAATCTGATCTAGAGGAGCACCGGTGAAACGGGTAGCACGTGGCCGTAAACTACATGCCAAACCCTTGCTATCCACCAATATATATAGTAGGGAGGGAGAGGAGGAGGGATGGCGCACCAAGACCCCTTAGGGGATTCGGCCGGCCAAGGTGGGAGCAATCCTACTCCTACTCCAATCCTAGTTGGAGTAGGATTGCTTCCTATTGCCTGATTTTTCCCTTTTCCCTTTAGAACTCCCTCTACCTGCACCATGGGTCTTTGTGGCTGTTTTCCCAGACCACTAAGGGCTGGTAATTAGTCTCCCACAGCCCATGGACCTCTTGGGGTCGGAATACCCCTCCTGGAGGCCTCCCAGTACACTCCCGGCACTCCCGGTACACTACCGATGAGCCCGAAACTTTTCCGGCGACCAAACTGGGACTTCCTATATATGAATCTTTACCTCTCGACCATTACGGAGCTCCTCGTGATGTCCTGGATCTCATCCGGGACTCCGAACAACCTTCGGCCACCACCATACATAACTCTATACTACCGAAACGTCACCGAACCTTAACTCTGCAGACCCTGCGGATTCGAGAACTATGTAGAGATGACCGAGACACCTCTATGGCCAATAACCAATGGCGGGACCTGGCTGTCCACATTGGTTCCTACATATTCTACGAAGATCTATCAGTCGAACCTCTATGTCAAGGATTCAGTTAATCCCATATAACGTTCCCTTTGTTCTTCGGTATGTTACTTGCCCGAGATTCGATCGCCGGTATCTCCATACCTAGTTCAATCTCGTTACCGGCAAGTCTCTTTACTCGTTCTGTAATACAAGATCCCTCAACTAATAATTAGTCACATTGCTTGCAAGGCTTATTGTGATGTTGCATTACCGAGTGGGCCCCGAGATACCTCTGTGTCACACGGAATAACAAATCCCAGTCTCGATCCATGCCAACTCAACAGACATCATCGGAAATACCTGTAGAGTACATTTATATTCACCCATTTATGTTGTGACGTTTGATACACACAAGGCACTCCTCCGATATCTGTGAGTTGCATGATCTCATGGTCATAGGAACATATACATTGACATGCAGAAAACAGTAGCAATAAACTGACACGATCATATGCTACGTTTGTAGTTTGGGTCTTGTCCATCACATCATTCTCCTAATGATGTGATCCCGTTATCAAATGACATCACATGTAAATGGCTAGGAAACCCTGACCATCTTTGATCAACGAGCTAGTTCACTAGAGGCATACTAGGGACACAGTGTTGTCTATTTACCCACACATGCAATGTGTTTCCAATCAATGCAATTATAGCATGGATAATAAACGATTATCATGAACAAGGAAATATAATAATAAACACTTTATATATTGCCTCTAGGGCATATTTCCAACAATAGCATGTGCTAAAAAGTTGAGAGGGTTACGATCAAAACTGAATGCACTTCGTCTGCAACATGGACAACCTCTTTCGAAGTATGAGGGTTTCGGACGAAAACTCACCTGTTACAACGGGATTTCATTTTTTGAACTTATTTTAACTCCAAACTTTTTGTGCATTGAAAATGCACCATTCAAAGCCACATCAATTTTCAAGCCTTTCTCACATCATTTGGTATTTTTTCATGCATTTACTGATTTTTTAGCTAAATGACCCTGAAATTGAAAAGCACTTCAAATGAACTCTGAAAAGTTTGAAAGTTTGCATGGTATCATCATTTCACCCACATAACATGTGCTAAAAACTTGAGAGGGTTGTGGCAAAAAATGGATGCACATGGTGGGAAAAATGAACAATGTCTTTTGAAGTATCAGGGTTTTAGATGAAAACTCATTTGTTACAAAGGGATTTATTTTTTCGAACTTATTTGAACTCTAGACTTTTTGTGTGTTCAAAATGCACCATTCAAAGCCACATCATCAATTTTCAACCCCTTCTGACTTCATTTGGTATTTTTCATGCATTTACTATTTGTTTGAGCTAAATGACCCTGAAATTGAAAAGCACTACAAATGAAATCTGAAAAGATTGAAAGTTGGCATGGTATCATCATTTCATCCACATAGCATGCGAAAAAAAGTTGAGAGAGTTACAGCAAAAACTGGATGCACTTCGTGCGCAAAATGGACAATCTATTTCGAAGTATGAGGTTTTCGGACGAGAACTCATCTATTACAAAGGGATTTCATTTATTGTACTTATTTCAACTCCAGACATTTTGTGTGTTATAAATGCATTATTCAAAGCCACATCATCAATTTTCAACCATTTTTGACTTCATTTGGTATTTTTCATGCATTATTGATTTTTTGAGCTAAATGAACCTGAAATTGAAAAGAACTACAAATGAACTCTGAAAAGGTTGAAAGTTGGCATGGTATCATTATTTCACCCACATAGCATGTGATAAAAAGTTGAGAGGGTTACGGCAAAAAATGGATGCACTTCGTGGGAAAAATGGACAATCTCTTTCGAAGCATCAGGGTTTTGGACGAAAACTCACCTATTACAACGGGATTTCATTTTTTGAACTTATTTGAACTCCAAAATTTTTATGCGTTCAAATTGCACCATTCAAAGACACATCATCAATTTTCAAGCCTTTGTGCCTTCATTTGGTGTTTTTGATGCATTTACTGTTTTTTGAGCTAAATGACCCGGAAATTGAAAAGCACTAAAATGAACTCTGAAAAGGTTGAAAGTTTCCATGGTATCATCATTTCACCCACGTAGCATGTGCTAAAAAGTTGAGAGGGTTACAATAAAAACTGGATGAACTTCATCTGCAAAATGGACAATCTCTTTCGAAGTATGAGGGTTTCGGATGAAAACTCATCTGTTACAAAGGGATTTAATTTTTTCAACTTATTTTAACTCCAAACTTTTTGTGCATTCAAAATGCACCATTCAAATCCACATCAATTTTCAACCCTTTCTCACATCATTTGGTATTTTTTCATGCATTTACTGATTTTTTTAGCTAAATGACCCTGAAATTGAAAAGCACTTCAAATGAACTCTGAAAAGTTTGAAAGTTTGCATGGTATCATCATTTCACCCACATAACATGTGCTAAAAAGTTGAGAGGGTTGTGGCAAAAAATGGATGCACTTGGTGGGAAAAACGAACAATGTCTTTCAAAGTATCAGGGTTTTAGATGAAAACTCATCTGTTACAAAGGGATTTATTTTTTTGAACTTATTTGAACTCTAGACTTTTTATGTGTTCAAAATGCACCATTCAAAGCCACATCATCAAATTTGAACCCCTTCTGACTTCATTTGGTATTTTTCATGCATTTACTATTTGTTTGAGCTAAATGACCCTGAAATTGAAAAGCACTACAAATGAAATCTGAAAAGATTGAAAGTTGGCATGGTATCATCATTTCATCCACATAGCATGCGAAAAAAAGTTGAGAGAGTTACGGCAAAAACTGGATGCACTTCGTGTGCAAAATGGACAATCTATTTCGAAGTATGAGGGTTTCGGACGAGAACTCATCTATTACAAAGGGATTTCATTTTTTGTACTTATTTCAACTCCAGACATTTTGTGTGTTATAAATGCATTATTCAAAGCCACATCATCAATTTTCAACCATTTCTGACTTCATTTGGTACTTTTCATGCATTATTGATTTTTTGAGCTAAATGAACCTGAAATTGAAAAGCACTACAAATGAACTCTGAAAAGGTTGAAAGTTGGCATGGTATCATTATTTCACCCACATAGCATGTGATAAAAAGTTGAGAGGGTTACGGCAAAAAATGGATGCACTTTGTGGGCAAAATGGACAATCTCTTTCAAAGAATCAGGGTTTCGGACGAAAACTCTTCTTTTACAACGAGATTTCATGTTTTGAACTTATTTGAACTCCAAACTTTTTGTGCGTTCAAAATGCACCATTCAAAGACACGTCATCAATTTTCAAGCCTTTGTGACTTCATTTGGTGTTTTTCATTCATTTACTGTTTTTTTGAGCTAAATGACCCGGAAATTGAAAAGCACTAAAATGAACTCTGAAAAGGTTGAAAGTTTCCATGGTATCATCATTCCACCCACATAGCTGTTGGGGAACATCGCATGGGAAAAAAAAAATTCTACACACACGCAAACCTATCCATGGTGATGAGCATCTACGAGAGGGAGAGTGGATCTACGTACCTTTGTAGATCGTTAAGCGGGAAGCGTTGAGAAACGCGGTTGGTGTAGTCATACTTCTTCGCGATCCAAATCGCCGAGCATCCCGCGATCTAATCATGAACCGTCCCACGAACCAATCACGAACCGTCCCGCGATCTCTTCACGATCCGTCCCACGATCCGATCACGAACGTTCCGTGGCCTTGATCACGGTCCATCAGATCCAGTACCGAACGGACGGCACCTCCGCGTTCAGCACACGTGCAGCTTGATGACGATATCCACCGTGTTGATCCAGAAAGAGGAGGTGGAGAGGAGAGAGAGTTCACCGGCAGCGTGACGGTGCTCCGGTGATGGTGGTGGTGGAGCAATTCCGGCAGGGCTTCGCCTAAGCGCTGAAGAAATCTGATCTAGAGGAGCACCGGTGAAACGAGTAGCACGTGGCCGTAAACTATATGCCAAACCCTTGCTATCCACCAATATATATAGTAGGGAGGGAGAGGAGGAGGGCTGGCGCACCAAGACCCCTTAGGGGATTCGGCCGGCCAAGGTGGGAGCAATCCTACTCCTACTCCAATCCTAGTTGGAGTAGGATTGCTTCCTATTGCCTGATTTTTCCCTTTTCCCTTTAGAACTCCCTCTACCTGCGCCATGGGTCTTTGTGGCTGTTTTCCCAGACCACTAAGGGCTGGTAATTAGTCTCCCACAGCCCATGGACCTCTTGGGGTCGAAATACCCCTCCTGGAGGCCTCCCAGTACACTCCCGGCACTCCCGGTACACTACCGATGAGCCCGAAACTTTTCCGGCGACCAAACTGGGACTTCCTATATATGAATCTTTACCTCTCGACCATTACGGAGCTCCTCGTGATGTCCTGGATCTCATCCGGGACTCCGAACAACCTTCGGCCACCACCATACATAACTCTATACTACCGAAACGTCACCGAACCTTAACTGTGCAGACCCTGCGGATTCGAGAACTATGTAGAGATGACCGAGACACCTCTATGGCCAATAACCAATGGTGGTACCTGGCTGTCCACATTGGTTCCTACATATTCTACGAAGATCTATCGGTCGAACCTCTATGTCAAGGATTCAGTTAATCCCATATAACGTTCCCTTTGTTCTTCGGTATGTTACTTGCCCGAGATTCGATCGCCGGTATCTCCATACCTAGTTCAATCTCGTTACCGGCAAGTCTCTTTACTCGTTCTGTAATACAAGATCCCTCAACTAATAATTAGTCACATTGCTTGCAAGGCTTATTGTGATGTTGCATTACCGAGTGGGCCCCGAGATACCTCTGCGTCACACGGAATAACAAATCCCAGTCTCGATCCATGCCAACTCAACAGACATCATCGGAAATACCTGTAGAGTACCTTTATATTCACCCATTTATGTTGTGATGTTTGATACACACAAGGCAATCCTCCGATATCTGTGAGTTGCATGATCTCATGGTCATAGGAACATATACATTGACATGCAGAAAACAGTAGCAATAAACTGACACGATCATATGCTACGTTTGTAGTTTGGGTCTTGTCCATCACATCATTCTCCTAATGATGTGATCCCGTTATCACATGACATCACATGTAAATGGCTAGGAAACCCTGACCATCTTTGATCAACGAGCTAGTTCACTAGAGGCATACTAGGGACACAGTGTTGTCTATTTACCCACACATGCAATGTGTTTCCAATCAATGCAATTATAGCATGGATAATAAACGATTATCATGAACAAGGAAATATAATAATAAACACTTTATATATTGCCTCTAGGGCATATTTCCAACAATAGCATGTGCTAAAAAGTTGAGAGGGTTACGATCAAAACTGAATGCACTTCGTCTGCAAAATGGACAACCTCTTTCGAAGTATGAGGGTTTCGGACGAAAACTCACCTGTTACAACAGGATTTCATTTTCTGAACTTATTTTAACTCCAAACTTTTTGTGCATTCAAAATGCACCATTCAAAGCCACATCAATTTTCAAGCCTTTCTCACATCATTTGGTATTTTTTCATGCATTTACTGATTTTTTAGCTAAATGACCCTGAAATTGAAAAGCACTTCAAATGAACTCTGAAAAGTTTGAAAGTTTGCACGGTATCATCATTTCACCCACATAACATGTGCTAAAAACTTGAGAGGGTTGTGGCAAAAAATGGATGCACATGGTGGGAAAAATGAACAATGTCTTTTGAAGTATCAGGGTTTTAGATGAAAACTCATTTGTTACAAAGGGATTTATTTTTTTGAACTTATTTGAACTCTAGACTTTTTGGGTGTTCAAAATGCACCATTCAAAGCCACATCATCAATTTTCAACCCCTTCTGACTTCATTTGGTATTTTTCATGCATTTACTATTTGTTTGAGCTAAATGACCCTGAAATTGAAAAGCACTACAAATGAAATCTGAAAAGATTGAAAGTTGGCATGGTATCATCATTTCATCCACATAGCATGCGAAAAAAAGTTGAGAGAGTTACGGCAAAAACTGGATGCACTTCGTGCGCAAAATGGACAATCTATTTCGAAGTATGAGGTTTTCGGACGAGAACTCATCTATTACAAAGGGATTTCATTTATTGTACTTATTTCAACTCCAGACATTTTGTGTGTTATAAATGCATTATTCAAAGCCACATCATCAATTTTCAACCATTTTTGACTTCATTTGGTATTTTTCATGCATTATTGATTTTTTGAGCTAAATGAACCTGAAATTGAAAAGAACTACAAATGAACTGTGAAAAGGTTGAAAGTTGGCATGGTATCATTATTTCACCCACATAGCATGTGATAAAAAGTTGAGAGGGTTACGGCAAAAAATGGATGCACTTCGTGGGAAAAATGGACAATCTCTTTCGAAGCATCAGGGTTTTGGACGAAAACTCACCTATTACAACGGGATTTCATTTTTTGAACTTATTTGAACTCCAAAATTTTTATGCGTTCAAATTGCACCATTCAAAGACACATCATCAATTTTCAAGCCTTTGTGCCTTCATTTGGTGTTTTTGATGCATTTACTGTTTTTTGAGCTAAATGACCCGGAAATTGAAAAGCACTAAAATGAACTCTGAAAAGGTTGAAAGTTTCCATGGTATCATCATTTCACCCACGTAGCATGTGCTAAAAAGTTGAGAGGGTTACAATAAAAACTGGATGAACTTCATCTGCAAAATGGACAATCTCTTTCGAAGTATGAGGGTTTCAGATGAAAACTCATCTGTTACAAAGGGATTTAATTTTTTCAACTTATTTTAACTCCAAACTTTTTGTGCATTCAAAATGCACCATTCAAAGCCACATCAATTTTCAACCCTTTCTCACATCATTTGGTATTTTTTCATGCATTTACTGATTTTTTTAGCTAAATGACCCTGAAATTGAAAAGCACTTCAAATGAACTCTGAAAAGTTTGAAAGTTTGCATGGTATCATCATTTCACCCACATAACATGTGCTAAAAAGTTGAGAGGGTTGTGGCAAAAAATGGATGCACTTGGTGGGAAAAACGAACAATGTCTTTCAAAGTATCAGGGTTTTAGATGAAAACTCATCTGTTACAAAGGGATTTATTTTTTTGAACTTATTTGAACTCTAGACTTTTTGTGTGTTCAAAATGCACCATTCAAAGCCACATCATCAATTTTGAACCCCTTCTGACTTCATTTGGTATTTTTCATGCATTTACTATTTGTTTGAGCTAAATGACCCTGAAATTGAAAAGCACTACAAATGAAATCTGAAAAGATTGAAAGTTGGCATGGTATCATCATTTCATCCACATAGCATGCGAAAAAAAGTTGAGAGAGTTACGGCAAAAACTGGATGCACTTCGTGTGCAAAATGGACAATCTATTTCGAAGTATGAGGGTTTCGGACGAGAACTCATCTATTACAAAGGGATTTCATTTTTTGTACTTATTTCAACTCCAGACATTTTGTGTGTTATAAATGCATTATTCAAAGCCACATCATCAATTTTCAACCATTTCTGACTTCATTTGGTATTTTTCATGCATTATTGATTTTTTGAGCTAAATGAACCTGAAATTGAAAAGCACTACAAATGAACTCTGAAAAGGTTGAAAGTTGGCATGGTATCATTATTTCACCCACATAGCATGTGATAAAAAGTTGAGAGGGTTACGGCAAAAAATGGATGCACTTTGTGGGCAAAATGGACAATCTCTTTCGAAGAATCAGGGCTTCGGACGAAAACTCTTCTTTTACAACGAGATTTCATGTTTTGAACTTATTTGAACTCCAAACTTTTTGTGCGTTCAAAATGCACCATTCAAAGACACGTCATCAATTTTCAAGCCTTTGTGACTTCATTTGGTGTTTTTCATGCATTTACTGTTTTTTTGAGCTAAATGACCCGGAAATTGAAAAGCACTAAAATGAACTCTGAAAAGGTTGAAAGTTTCCATGGTATCATCATTCCACCCACATAGCTGTTGGGGAACATCGCATGGGAAACAAAAAAAATTCTACACACACGCAAACCTATCCATGGTGATGAGCATCTACGAGAGGGAGAGTGGATCTACGTACCTTTGTAGATCGTTAAGCGGGAAGCGTTGAGAAACGCGGTTGGTGTAGTCATACTTCTTCGCGATCCAAATCGCCGAGCGTCCCGCGATCTAATCATGAACCGTCCCGCGAACCAATCACGAAGCGTCCCACGATCTCTTCACGATCCGTCCCACGATCCGATCACGAACGTTCCGTGGCCTTGATCACGGTCCATCAGATCCAGTACCGAACGGACGGCACCTCCGCGTTCAGCACACGTGCAGCTTGATGACGATATCCACCGTCTTGATCCAGAAAGAGGAGGTGGAGAGGAGAGAGATTTCACCGGCAGCGTGACGGTGCTCCGGTGATGGTGGTGGTGGAGCAATTCCGGCAGGGCTTCGCCTAAGCGCTGAAGAAATCTGATCTAGAGGAGCACCGGTGAAACGAGTAGCACGTGGCCGTAAACTATATGCCAAACCCTTGCTATCCACCAATATATATAGTAGGGAGGGAGAGGAGGAGGGCTGGCGCACCAAGACCCCTTAGGGGATTCGGCCGGCCAAGGTGGGAGCAATCCTACTCCTACTCCAATCCTAGTTGGAGTAGGATTGCTTCCTATTGCCTGATTTTTCCCTTTTCCCTTTAGAACTCCCTCTACCTGCGCCATGGGTCTTTGTGGCTGTTTTCCCAGACCACTAAGGGCTGGTAATTAGTCTCCCACAGCCCATGGACCTCTTGGGGTCGAAATACCCCTCCTGGAGGCCTCCCAGTACACTCCCGGCACTCCCGGTACACTACCGATGAGCCCGAAACTTTTCCGGCGACCAAACTGGGACTTCCTATATATGAATCTTTACCTCTCGACCATTACGGAGCTCCTCGTGATGTCCTGGATCTCATCCGGGACTCCGAACAACCTTCGGCCACCACCATACATAACTCTATACTACCGAAACGTCACCGAACCTTAACTGTGCAGACCCTGCGGATTCGAGAACTATGTAGAGATGACCGAGACACCTCTATGGCCAATAACAAATGGCGGGACCTGGCTGTCCACATTGGTTCCTACATATTCTACGAAGATCTATCGGTCGAACCTCTATGTCAAGGATTCAATTAATCCCATATAACGTTCCCTTTGTTCTTCGGTATGTTACTTGCCCGAGATTCGATCGCCGGTATCTCCATACCTAGTTCAATCTCGTTACCGGCAAGTCTCTTTACTCGTTCTGTAATACAAGATCCCGCAACTAATAATTAGTCACATTGCTTGCAAGGCTTATTGTGATGTTGCATTACCGAGTGGGCCCCGAGATACCTCTGCGTCACACGGAATAACAAATCCCAGTCTCGATCCATGCCAACTCAACAGACATCATCGGAAATACCTGTAGAGTACCTTTATATTCACCCATTTATGTTGTGACGTTTGATACACACAAGGCACTCCTCCGATATCTGTGAGTTGCATGATCTCATGGTCATAGGAACATATACATTGACATGCAGAAAACAGTAGCAATAAACTGACACGATCATATGCTACGTTTGTAGTTTGGGTCTTGTCGATCACATCATTCTCCTAATGATGTGATCCCGTTATCAAATGACATCATATGTAAATGGCTAGGAAACCCTGACCATCTTTGATCAACGAGCTAGTTCACTAGAGGCATACTAGGGACACAGTGTTGTCTATTTACCCACACATGCAATGTGTTTCCAATCAATGCAATTATAGCATGGATAATAAACGATTATCATGAACAAGGAAATATAATAATAAACACTTTATATATTTCCTCTAGGGCATATTTCCAACAATAGCATGTGCTAAAAAGTTGAGAGGGTTACGATCAAAACTGAATGCACTTCGTCTGCAAAATGGACAACCTCTTTCGAAGTATGAGGGTTTCGGACGAAAACTCACCTGTTACAACGGGATTTCATTTTTTGAACTTATTTTAACTCCAAACTTTTTGTGCATTCAAAATGCACCATTCAAAGCCACATCAATTTTCAAGCCTTTCTCACATCATTTGGTATTTTTTCATGCATTTACTGATTTTTTAGCTAAATGACCCTGAAATTGAAAAGCACTTCAAATGAACTCTGAAAAGTTTGAAAGTTTGCATGGTATCATCATTTCACCCACATAACATGTGCTAAAAACTTGAGAGGGTTGTGGCAAAAAATGGATGCACATGGTGGGAAAAATGAACAATGTCTTTTGAAGTATCAGGGTTTTAGATGAAAAGTTATTTGTTACAAAGGGATTTATTTTTTTGAACTTATTTGAACTCTAGACTTTTTGTGTGTTCAAAATGCACCATTCAAAGCCACATGATCAATTTTCAACCCCTTCTGACTTCATTTGGTATTTTTCATGCATTTACTATTTGTTTGAGCTAAATGACCCTGAAATTGAAAAGCACTACAAATGAAATCTGAAAAGATTGAAAGTTGGCATGGTATCATCATTTCATCCACATAGCATGCGAAAAAAAGTTGAGAGAGTTACGGCAAAAACTGGATGCACTTCGTGCGCAAAATGGACAATCTATTTCGAAGTATGAGGTTTTCGGACGAGAACTCATCTATTACAAAGGGATTTCATTTATTGTACTTATTTCAACTCCAGACATTTTGTGTGTTATAAATGCATTATTCAAAGCCACATCATCAATTTTCAACCATTTTTGACTTCATTTGGTATTTTTCATGCATTATTGATTTTTTGAGCTAAATGAACCTGAAATTGAAAAGCACTACAAATGAACTCTGAAAAGGTTGAAAGATGGCATGGTATCATCATTTCACCCACATAGCATGTGATAAAAAGTTGAGAGGGTTACGGCAAAAAATGGATGCACTTCGTGGGAAAAATGGACAATCTCTTTCGAAGCATCAGGGTTTTGGACGAAAACTCACCTATTACAACGGGATTTCATTTTTTGAACTTATTTGAACTCCAAATTTTTTATGCGTTCAAATTGCACCATTCAAAGACACATCATCAATTTTCAAGCCTTTGTGCCTTCATTTGGTGTTTTTGATGCATTTACTGTTTTTTGAGCTAAATGACCCGGAAATTGAAAAGCACTAAAATGAACTCTGAAAAGGTTGAAAGTTTCCATGGTATCATCATTTCACCCACGTAGCATGTGCTAAAAAGTTGAGAGGGTTACAATAAAAACTGGATGAACTTCATCTGCAAAATGGACAATCTCTTTCGAAGTATGAGGGTTTCGGATGAAAACTCATCTGTTACAAAGGGATTTAATTTTTTCAACTTATTTTAACTCCAAACTTTTTGTGCATTCAAAATGCACCATTCAAAGCCACATCAATTTTCAACCCTTTCTCACATCATTTGGTATTTTTCATGCATTTACTGATTTTTTTAGCTAAATGACCCTGAAATTGAAAAGCACTTCAAATGAACTCTGAAAAGTTTGAAAGTTTGCATGGTATCATCATTTCACCCACATAACATGTGCTAAAAAGTTGAGAGGGTTGTGGCAAAAAATGGATGCACTTGGTGGGAAAAACGAACAATGTCTTTCGAAGTATCAGGGTTTTAGATGAAAACTCATCTGTTACAAAGGGATTTATTTTTGTGAACTTATTTGAACTCTAGACTTTTTGTGTGTTCAAAATGCACCATTCAAAGCCACATCATCAATTTTCAACCCCTTCTGACTTCATTTGGTATTTTTCATGCATTTACTATTTGTTTGAGCTAAATGACCCTGAAATTGAAAAGCACTACAAATGAAATCTGAAAAGATTGAAAGTTGGCATGGTATCATCATTTCATCCACATAGCATGCGAAAAAAAGT
This sequence comes from Hordeum marinum, assembly GCA_022496015.1. NCBI lineage: Eukaryota > Viridiplantae > Streptophyta > Magnoliopsida > Poales > Poaceae > Hordeum > Hordeum marinum. The sequence continues at coordinate 27,346,169 of CM039676.1, forward strand.
TGAGAGAGTTACGGCAAAAACTGGATGCACTTCGTGCGCAAAATGGACAATCTATTTCGAAGTATGAGGTTTTCGGACGAGAACTCATCTATTACAAAGGGATTTCATTTTTTGTACTTATTTCAACTCCAGACATTTTGTGTGTTATAAATGCATTATTCAAAGCCACATCATCAATTTTCAACCATTTCTGACTTCATTTGGTATTTTTCATGCATTATTGATTTTTTGAGCTAAATGAACCTGAAATTGAAAAGCACTACAAATGAACTCTGAAAAGGTTGAAAGATGGCATGGTATCATCATTTCACCCACATAGCATGTGATAAAAAGTTGAGAGGGTTACGGCAAAAAATGGATGCACTTCGTGGGAAAAATGGACAATCTCTTTCGAAGCATCAGGGTTTTGGACGAAAACTCACCTATTGCAACGGGATTTCATTTTTTGAACTTATTTGAACTCCAAAATTTTTATGCGTTCAAATTGCACCATTCAAAGACACATCATCAATTTTCAAGCCTTTGTGCCTTCATTTGGTGTTTTTGATGCATTTACTGTTTTTTTTAGCTAAATGACCCGGAAATTGAAAAGCACTAAAATGAACTCTGAAAAGGTTGAAAGTTTCCATGGTATCATCATTTCACCCACGTAGCATGTGCTAAAAAGTTGAGAGGGTTACAATAAAAACTGGATGAACTTCATCTGCAAAATGGACAATCTCTTTCGAAGTATGAGGGTTTCGGATGAAAACTCATCTGTTACAAAGGGATTTAATTTTTTCAACTTATTTTAACTCCAAACTTTTTGTGCATTCAAAATGCACCATTCAAAGCCACATCAATTTTCAACCCTTTCTCACATCATTTGGTATTTTTTTCATGCATTTACTGATTTTTTTAGCTAAATGACCCTGAAATTGAAAAGCACTTCAAATGAACTCTGAAAAGTTTGAAAGTTTGCATGGTATCATCATTTCACCCACATAACATGTGCTAAAAAGTTGAGAGGGTTGTGGCAAAAAATGGATGCACTTGGTGGGAAAAACGAACAATGTCTTTCGAAGTATCAGGGTTTTAGATGAAAACTCATCTGTTACAAAGGGATTTATTTTTTTGAACTTATTTGAACTCTAGACTTTTTGTGTGTTCAAAATGCACCATTCAAAGCCACATCATCAATTTTGAACCCCTTCTGACTTCATTTGGTATTTTTCATGCATTTACTATTTGTTTGAGCTAAATGACCCTGAAATTGAAAAGCACTACAAATGAAATCTGAAAAGATTGAAAGTTGGCATGGTATCATCATTTCATCCACATAGCATGCGAAAAAAAGTTGAGAGAGTTACGGCAAAAACTGGATGCACTTCGTGTGCAAAATGGACAATCTATTTCGAAGTATGAGGGTTTCGGACGAGAACTCATCTATTACAAAGGGATTTCATTTTTTGTACTTATTTCAACTCCAGACATTTTGTGTGTTATAAATGCATTATTCAAAGCCACATCATCAATTTTCAACCCTTTCTCACATCATTTGGTATTTTTCATGCATTTACTATTTGTTTGAGCTAAATGACCCTGAAATTGAAAAGCACTACAAATGAACTCTGAAAAGGTTGAAAGTTGGCATGGTATCATTATTTCACCCACATAGCATGTGATAAAAAGTTGAGAGGGTTACGGCAAAAAATGGATGCACTTCGTGGGAAAAATGGACAATCTCTTTCGAAGCATCAGGGTTTTGGACGAGAACTCACCTATTGCAACGGGATTTCATTTTTTGAACTTATTTGAACTCCAAAATTTTTGTGCGTTCAAATTGCACCATTCAAAGACACATCATCAATTTTCAAGCCTTTGTGCCTTCATTTGGTGTTTTTGATGCATTTACTGTTTTTTTTAGCTAAATGACCCGGAAATTGAAAAGCACTAAAATGAACTCTGAAAAGGTTGAAAGTTTCCATGGTATCATCATTTCACCCACGTAGCATGTGCTCAAAAGTTGAGAGGGTTACAATAAAAACTGGATGAACTTCATCTGCAAAATGGACAATCTCTTTCGAAGTATGAGGGTTTCGGATTAAAACTCATCTGTTACAAAGGGATTAAATTTATTCAACTTATTTGAACTCCAGACTTTTTGGGTGTTCAAATACACCATTCAAAGACACATCAATTTTCAACCCTTTCTCACATCATTTGGTAATTTTTTCATGCATTTACTGATTTTTTTCAACTAAATGACCGTGAAATTGAAAAGCACTTCAAATGAACTCTGAAAAGGTTGAAATTTGCATGGTATAATCATTTCGAAGTATGAGGGTTTCGGACGAGAACTCATCTATTACAAAGGGATTTCATTTTTTGTACTTATTTCAACTCCAGACATTTTGTGTGTTATAAATGCATTATTCGAAGCCACATCATCAATTTTCAACCATTTCTGACTTCATTTGGTATTTTTCATGCATTATTGATTTTTTGAGCTAAATGAACCTGAAATTGAAAAGCACTACAAATGAACTCTGAAAAGGTTGAAAGTTGGCATGGTATCATCATTTCATCCACATAGCATGCGAAAAAAAGTTGAGAGAGTTACGGCAAAAACTGGATGCACTTCGTGTGCAAAATGGACAATCTATTTCGAAGTATGAGGGTTTCGGACGAGAACTCATCTATTACAAAGGGATTTCATTTTTTGTAGTTATTTCAACTCCAGACATTTTGTGTGTTATAAATGCATTATTCAAAGCCACATCATCAATTTTCAACCATTTCTGACTTCATTTGGTATTTTTCATGCATTATTGATTTTTTGAGCTAAATGAACCTGAAATTGAAAAGCACTACAAATGAACTCTGAAAAGGTTGAAAGTTGGCATGGTATCATTATTTCACCCACATAGCATGTGATAAAAAGTTGAGAGGGCTACGGCAAAAAATGGATGCACTTCATGGGAAAAATGGACAATCTCTTTCGAAGCATTAGGGTTTTGGACGAGAACTCACCTATTACAACGGGATTTCATTTTTTGAACTTAATTGAACTCCAAAAATTTTGTGCGTTCAAATTGCACCATTCAAAGACACATCATCAATTTTCAAGCCTTTGTGCCTTCATTTGGTGTTTTTGATGCATTTACTGTTTTTTTAGCTAAATGACCCGAAAATTGAAAAGCACTAAAATGAACTCTGAAAAGGTTGAAAGTTTCCATGGTATCATCATTTCACCCACGTAGCATGTGCTAAAAAGTTGAGAGGGTTACAATAAAAACTGGATGAACTTCATCTGCAAAATGGACAATCTCTTTCGAAGTATGAGGGTTTCGGATTAAAACTCATCTGTTACAAAGGGATTTAATTTTTTCAACTTATTTGAACTCCAGACTTTTTGGGTGTTCAAATGCACCATTCAAAGACACATCAATTTTCAACCCTTTCTCACATCATTTGGTAATTTTTTCATGCATTTACTAATTTTTTTCAACTAAATGGCCTTGAAATTGAAAAGCACTTCAAATGAACTCTGAAAAGGTTGAAATTTGCATGGTATCATCATTAACCCACATAACATGTGCTAAAAAGTTGAGAGGGTTGTGGCAAAAAATGGATGCACATGGTGGGAAAAATAAACATCTCTTTCGAAGTATGAGGGTTTTAGATGAAAACTCATCTGTTACAAAGGGATTTATTTTTTGAACTTATTTTAACTCTAGACTTTTTGTGTGTTCAAAATGCACCATTCAAAGCCACATCAACAATTTTCAACCCTTTCTGACTTCATTTGGTATTTTTCATGCATTTACTATTTTTTGAGCTACATGACCCTGAAATTGAAAAGCACTACAAATGAAATCTGAAAAGATTGAAAGTTTGCATGGTATCATCAATTCACCCACATAACATGCGAAAAAAGTTGAGAGACTTATGGCAAAAACTGGATGCACTTCGTGTGCAAAATGGACAATCTATTTCGAAGTAGGAGGGTTTCGGACGAGAACTCATCTATTACAAAGGGATTTCATTTTTTGTACTTATTTGAACTCCAGACTTTTTGTGTGTTATAAATGCATCATTCAAAGCCACATCATCAATTTTCTACCCTTTCTGACTTCATTTGGTATTTTTCACGCATTACTGATTTCTTGAGCTAAATGACCCTGAAATTGAAAAGCACTACGAATGAACTCTGAAAAGGTTGAAAGTTGCCATGGTATCATTATTCCACCCACATAGCATGTGATAAAAAGTTGTTACGGCAAAAAATGGATGCACTTCATGGGAAAAATTGACAATCTCTTTCGAAGTATCAGGGTTCCGGACGAAAACTCAATTGTTACAACGGGATTTCATTTTTTGAACTTATTTGAACTCCAAACATTTTGTGAAAATGCACCATTCAAATACACATCATCAATTTTCAAGCATTTGTGACTTCATTTGCTGTTTTTGATGCATTTACTGTTTTTTTCGAGCTAAATGACCCGGAAATTGAAAAGCACAAAAATAAACTCTGAAAAGGTTGAAAGTTTGCATGGTATCATCATTTCACCCACATAGCATGTGCTAAAAAGTTTAGAGGGTTACGATCAAAACTGGATGCACTTCGTCTGCAAAATGGACAGTCTCTTTCGAAGTATGAGGGTTTCGGATGAAAACACATCTGTTACAAAGGGATTTTGTTTTTTGAACTTATTGGAACTCCAGACTTTTTGGGTGTTCAAATGCACCATTCAAAGCCACATCAATTTTCAACCCTTTCTCACATCATTTGGTATTTCTTTCATGCATTTACTGATTTTTTTCAACTAAATGACATTGAAATTGAAAAGCACTTCAAATCAACTCTGAAATAGTTGAAAGTTTGCATGGTATAATCATTTCACCCACATCACATGTGCTAAAAAGTTGAGAGGGTTGTGGCAAAAAATGGATGCACTTGGTGGGAAAAATGAAAAATCTCTTTTGAAGTATCAGGGTTTTAGATGAAACTCATCTTTTACAAAGGGATTTCTTTTTTGAACTTATTTGAACTCTAGACTTTTTGTGTGTTCAAAATGCACCATTCAAAGCCACATCATCAATTTTCAACCCTTTCTGACTTCATTTGGTATTTTTCATGCATTTACTATTTGTTTGAGCTAAATGACCCTGAAATTGAAAAGCACTACAAATGAAATCTGAAAAGATTGAAAGTTGGCATGGTATCATCATTTCATCCACATAGCATGCGAAAAAAAGTTGAGAGAGTTACGGCAAAAACTGGATGCACTTCGTGTGCAAAATGGACAATCTATTTCGAAGTATGAGGGTTTCGGACGAGAACTCATCTATTACAAAGGGATTTCATTTTTTGTACTTATTTCAACTCCAGACATTTTGTGTGTTATAAATGCATTATTCAAAGCCACATCATCAATTTTCAACCATTTATGACTTCATTTGGTATTTTTCATGCATTATTGATTTTTTGAGCTAAATGAACCTGAAATGAAAAGCACTACAAATGAACTCTGAAAAGGTTTAAAGTTGGCATGGTATCATTATTTCACCCACATAGCATGTGATAAAAAGTTGAGAGGGTTACGGCAAAAAATGGATGCACTTCATGGGAAAAATGGACAATCTCTTTCGAAGCATCAGGGTTTTGGACGAGAACTCACCTATTACAACGGGATTTCATTTTTTGAACTTATTTGAACTCCAAAATTTTTGTGCGTTCAAATTGCACCATTCAAAGACACATCATCAATTTTCAAGCCTTTGTGCCTTCATTTGGTGTTTTTGATGCATTTACTGTTTTTTTAGCTAAATGAACCGGAAATTGAAAAGCACTAAAATGAACTCTGAAAAGGTTGAAAGTTTCGATGGTATCATCATTTCACCCACGTAGCATGTGCTAAAAAGTTGAGAGGGTTACAATAAAAACTGGATGAACTTCATCTGCAAAATGGACAATCTCTTTCGAAGTATGAGGGTTTCGGATTAAAACTCATGTGTTACAAAGGGATTTAATTTTTTCAACTTATTTGAACTCCAGACTTTTTGGGTGTTCAAATACACCATTCAAAGACACATCAATTTTCAACCCTTTCTCACATCATTTGGTAATTTTTTCATGCATTTACTGATTTTTTTCAACTAAATGACCGTGAAATTGAAAAGCACTTCAAATGAACTCTGAAGAGGTTGAAATCTGCATGGTATAATCATTTCGAAGTATGAGGGTTTCGGACGAGAACTCATCTATTACAAAGGGATTTCATTTATTGTACTTATTTCAACTCCAGACATTTTGTGTGTTATAAATGCATTATTCAAAGCCACATCATCAATTTTCAACCATTTCTGACTTCATTTGGTATTTTTCATGCATTATTGATTTTTTGAGCTAAATGAACCTGAAATTGAAAAGCACTACAAATGAACTCTGAAAAGGTTGAAAGTTGGCATGGTATCATCATTTCATCCACATAGCATGCGAAAAAAAGTTGAGAGAGTTACGGCAAAAACTAGACGCACTTCGTGTGCAAAATGGACAATCTATTTTGAAGTATGAGGGTTTCGGACAAGAACTCATCTATTACAAAGAGATTTCATTTTTTGTACTTATTTCAACTCCAGACATTTTGTGTGTTATAAATGCATTATTCAAAGCCACATCATCAATTTTCAACCATTTCTGACTTCATTTGGTATTTTTCATGCATTATTGATTTTTTGAGCTAAATGAACCTGAAATTGAAAAGCACTACAAATGAACTCTGAAAAGGTTGAAAGTTGGCATGGTATCATTATTTCACCCACATAGCATGTGATAAAAAGTTGAGAGGGTTACTGCAAAAAATGGATGCACTTCGTGGGAAAAATGGACAATCTCTTTCGAAGCATTAGGGTTTTTGACGAGAACTCACCTATTACAACGGGATTTCATTTTTTGAACTTATTTGAACTCCAAAAATTTTGTGCGTTCAAATTGCACCATTCAAAGACACATCATCAATTTTCAAGCCTTTGTGCCTTCATTTGGTGTTTTTGATGCATTTACTGTTTTTTTAGCTAAATGACCCGAAAATTGAAAAGCACTAAAATGAACTCTGAAAAGGTTGAAAGTTTCCATGGTATCATCATTTCACCCACGTAGCATGTGCTAAAAAGTTGAGAGGGTTACAATAAAAACTGGATGAACTTCATCTGCAAAATGGACAATCTCTTTCGAAGTATGAGGGTTTCGGATTAAAACTCGTCTGTTACAAAGGGATTTAATTTTTTCAACTTATTTGAACTCCAGACTTTTTGGGTGTTCAAATGCACCATTCAAAGACACATCAATTTTCAACCCTTTCTCACATCATTTGGTCATTTTTTCATGCATTTACTGATTTTTTTCAACTAAATGACCTTGAAATTGAAAAGCACTTCAAATGAACTCTGAAAAGGTTGAAATTTGCATGGTATCATCATTAACCCACATAACATGTGCTAAAAAGTTGAGAGGGTTGTGGCAAAAAATGGATGCACATGGTGGGAAAAATAAACATCTCTTTCGAAGTATGAGGGTTTTAGATGAAAACTCATCTGTTACAAAGGGATTTATTTTTTGAACTTATTTGAACTCTATACTTTTTGTGTGTTCAAAATGCACCATTCAAAGCCACATCAACAATTTTCAACCCTTTCTGACTTCATTTGGTATTTTTCATGCATTTACTATTTTTTTGAGCTACATGACCCTGAAATTGAAAAGCACTACAAATGAAATCTGAAAAGATTGAAAGTTTGCATGGTATCATCAATTCACCCACATAACATGCGAAAAAAGTTGAGAGACTTATGGCAAAAACTGGATGCACTTCGTGTGCAAAATGGACAATCTATTTCGAAGTATGAGGGTTTCGGACGAGAACTCATCTATTACAAAGGGATTTCATTTTTTGTACTTATTTGAACTCCAGTCTTTTTGGGTGTTATAAATGCATCATTCAAAGCCACATCATCAATTTTCTACCCTTTCTGACTTCATTTGGTATTTTTCACGCATTACTGATTTCTTGAGCTAAATGACCCTAAAATTGAAAAGCACTACAAATGAACTCTGAAAAGGTTGAAAGTTGCCATGATATCATTATTCCACCCACATAGCATGTGATAAAAAGTTGTTACGGCAAAAAATGGATGCACTTCATGGGAAAAATTGACAATCTCTTTCGAAGTATCAGGGTTCCGGACGAAAACTCAATTGTTACAACGGGATTTCATTTTTTGAACTTATTTGAACTCCAAACATTTTGTGCGTTCAAAATGCACCATTCAAATACACATCATCAATTTTCAAGCATTTGTGACTCCATTTGCTGTTTTTGATGGACTAACTGTTTTTTTCGAGCTAAATGACCCGGAAATTGAAAAGCACTAAAATGAACTCTGAAAAGGTTGAATGTTTCCATGGTATCATCATTTCACCCACATAGCATTTGCTAAAAAGTTTAGAGGGTTACGATCAAAACTGGATGCACTTCGTCTGCAAAATGGACAGTCTCTTTCGAAGTATGAGGGTTTCGGATGAAAACACATCTGTTACAAAGGGATTTTGTTTTTTGAACTTATTTGAACTCCAGACTTTTTGGGTGTTCAAATGCACCATTCAAAGCCACATCAATTTTCAACCCTTTCTCACATCATTTGGTATTTTTTTCATGCATTTACTGATTTTTTTCAACTAAATGACATTGAAATTGAAAAGCACTTCAAATCAACTCTGAAATAGTTGAAAGTTTGCATGGTATAATCATTTCACCCACATCACATGTGCTAAAAAGTTGAGAGGGTTGTGGCAAAAAATGGATGCACTTGGTGGGAAAAATGAACAATCTCTTTTGAAGTATCAGGGTTTTAGATGAAACTCAACTTTTACAAAGGGATTTATTTTTTGAACTTATTTGAACTCTAGACTTTTTGTGTGTTCAAAATGCACCATTCAAAGCCACATCATCAATTTTTGACCCTTTCTGACTTCATTTGGTATTTTTCATGCATTTACTATTTTTTTGAGCTAAATGACCCTGAAATTGAAAAGCACTACAAATGAAATATGAAAAGATTGAAAGTTGGCATGGTATCATCATTTCACCCACATAGCATACGAAAAAAAGTTGAGAGAGTTACGGAAAAAATTGGATGCACTTCGTGTGCAAAATGACAATCTATTTCGAAGTATGAGGGGTTTCGGACGAGAACTCATCTATTACAAAGGGATTTCATATTTTGTACTTATTTGAACTCCAGAATTTTTGTGTGTTATAAATGCATCATTCAAATACACATCATCAATTTTCAACCCTTTTTGACTTCATTTCGTATTTTTCATGCATTTACTATTTTTTTTTGAGCTAAATGACCCGGAAATTGAAAAGCACTAAAATGGACTCTGAAAATGTTCAAAGTTTCCATGGTATCATCATTTCACCCACATAGCATGTGTTTAAAAGTTGATAGGGTTACAATAAAAACTGGATGCACTTCGTCTGCAAAATGGACAATCTCTTTCGAAGTAGGAGGGTTTCGGATGAAAACTCATCTGTTACAAAGGGATTTCATTTTTTGAACTTATTTGAACTCCAGACTTTTTGGGTGTTCAAATGCACCATTCAAAGCCACATCAATTTTCAACCCTTTCTCATATCATTTGGTATTTTTTCATGCATTTACTGATTTTTTCAGCTAAATGACCCTGAAATTGAAAAGCACTTCAAATGAACTTTGAAAAGGTTGAAATTTGCATGGTATCATCATTTAACCAACATAACATGTGCTAAAAAGTTGAGAGGGTTGTGGGAAAAAATGGATGCACTTGGTGGGAAAAACGAACAATCTCTTTCGAAGTATGAGGGTTTTAGATGAAAACTCATCTGTTACAAAGGGATTTATTTTTTTGAACTTATTTGAACTCTAGACTTTTTGTGTGTTCAAAATGCACCATTCAAAGCCACATCATCAATTTTCAACCCTTTCTGACTTCATTTGGTATTTTTCATGCATTTACTATTTTTTGAGCTAAATGACCCTGGAATTGAAAAACACTACAAATGAAATCTGAAAAGATTAAAAGTTGGCAAGGTATCATCATTTCACCCACATAGCATGCAAAAAAAAGTTGATAGAGTTACGGCGAAAACTGGATGCACTCCGTGTGCAAAATGGACAATCTATTTCGACGTATGAGGGTTTCGGACGAGAACTCATCTATTACAAAGGGATTTCATTTGGTACTGATTTGAACTCCAGACTTTGTGTGTGTTATCAGTGCATCATTCAAAGCCACACCATCAATTTTCAACCCTTTCTAACTTCATTTGGTATTTTTCATGCATTACTGATTTTTTGAGCTAAATGACCCTGAAATTGAAAAGCACTACAAATGAACTCTGAAAATGTTGAAAGTTGGCATGGTGTCATTATTTCACCCACATAGCATGTGTGAAAACGTTGAGAGGGTTACGGAAAAAAAAATGGATACTGTTCGTGGGAAAAATGGACAATCTCTTTTGAAGTATCAGGGTTTCGCACGAAAACTCACCTGTTACAATGGGATTTCATTTTTTGAACTTATTTGAACTCCAAACTTTTTGTGCGTTCGAAATGCACCATTCAAAGACATATCATCAATTTTCAAGCCTTTGTGACTTCATTTGCTGTTTTTCATGCATTTACTGTTTTTTTGACCTAAATGACCCGGAAATTAAAAAACACAAAAATCAACTCTGAAAAGGTTAAAAGTTTCCATGGTATCATCATTTCACCCACATACAATGTGCTAAAAAGTCGAGAAGGTTACGGTCAAAATTGGATGCACTTCGTCTGCAAAATAGACAATCTCTTTCGAAGTATGAGGGTTTCAAATGAAAACTCATCTGTTACAAAGGGATTTCATTTTTTGAACTTATTTGAACTCCAGACTTTTTGGGTGTTCAAATGCACCATTCAAAGCCACATCAATTTTCATCCCTTTCTCACATCATTTGTTATTTTCTTCATGCATTTACCGATTTTTTCAGCTAAATGACCTTGAAATTTAAAAGCACTTCAAATCAACTCTGAAAAGGTTGAAAGCTTGCATGGTATTATCATTTCACCCACATAACATGTGCTAAAAAGTAGAGAGGGTTGTGGCAAAAAATGGATGCACTTGGTGGAAAAAATGAACAATTTCTTTTGAAGTATCAAGGTTTTAGATGAAAACTCATCTGTTACAAAGGGATTTATTTTTTTGAACTTATTTGAACTCTAGACTTCGTCTGTGTTCAAAATGCACCATTCAAAGCCACATCATCAATTTTCAACCCTTTGTGACTTCATTTGGTATTTTTCATGCATTTACTATTTTTTTGAGCTAAATGACCCTGAAATTGAAAAGGACTACAAATGAAATCTGAAAAGAGTGAAAGTTGGCATGGTATCATCATTTCACCCACATAGCATGCGAAAAAAGTTGAGAGGGTTACAAGAAAAACTGGATGCACTTCGTGTGCAAAATGGACAATCTATTTCGAAGTATGAGGGTTTCGGACGAGAACTCATCTATTAAAAGGGATTTCATTTTTTGTACTATTTTAACTCCAGACTTTTGTGTGTTATAAATGCATCATTCAAAGCCACAAGATCAATTTTCAATCCTTTCTGACTTCTTTTGGTATTTTTCATGCATTACTGATTTTTTGAGCTAAACGACCCTGAAATTGAAAAGCGCTACAAATGAACTCTGAAAAGGTTGAAAGTTGGCATGGTATCATTATTTCACCCACATAGCATGTCATAAAAAGTTGAGAGGGTTATGGCAAAAAATGAATGCACTTCGTGGGAAAAATGGACAATCTTTTTCGGAGTATCACGGTTCCGGACAAAAACTCACCTGTTACAACGGTATTTCATCTTTTGAAATTATTTGAACTCCAAACTTTTTGTGCGTTTAAAATGCACCATTCAAAGACACATCATCAATTTTCAAGCCTGTGTGACTTCATTTGGTGTTTTTCATGCATTCACTTTTTTTTGAGCTAAATGACCCAGAAATTGAAAAGCACTAAAATGAACTCTGAAAAGGTTGAAAGTTTCAATGGTATCATCATTTCACCCACATAGCATGTGCTAAAAAGTTGAGAGGGGTACGATCAAAACTTAATGCACTTCGTCTGCAAAATGGACAATCTCTTTCGAAGTATGAGGGTTTCGGATGAAAACTCATTTGTTACAAAGCGATTTCATTTTTTGAACTTATTTGAACTCCAGACTTTTTGGGTGTTAAAATGCACCATTCAAAGCAACATCAATTTTCAACCCTTTCTCACATCATTTGGTATTTTTTTCATGCATTTACTGATTTTTTTCAGCTAAATGACCTTGAAATTGAAAAGCACTTCAAATCAACTCTGAAAAGGTTGAAAGTTTGCATGGTATCATTATTTCACCCACATAACATGTGCTAAAAACTTGAGAGGGTTGTGGCAAAAAAAGGAAGCACTTGGTGGGAAAAATGAACAATCTCTTTCGAAGTATCAGGGTTTTAGATGAAAACTCATCTGTTAAAAAGGAATATTTTTTGAACTAATTTGAACACTAGACTTTTTGTGTGTTCAAAATGCACCATTCAAATCCACATCATCAATTTTCAACCCTGTGAGACTTCATTTGGTATTTTTCACGCATTTACTATTTTTTTGAGCTAAATGACCCTGAAATTGAAAAGCACTAGAAATGAAATCTGAAAAGATTAAAAGTTGGCATGGTATCATCATTTCACCCACATAGCATGCTAAAAAAAGTTGAGAGAGTTATGGAAAAAACTAGATGCACTTCGTGTGCAAAATGGACAATCTATTTCGAAGTATGAGGGTTTCGGACAAGTACTCATCTATTACAAGGGGATTTCATTGTTTGTACTTATTTGAACTCCAGACTTTTTGTGTGTTATAAATGCATCATTCAAAGCCACATCATCAATTTTCAGCCCTTTTTGACTTCATTTTGTATTTTTCATGCATTTACTGATTTTTTGAGCTAAATGACCCTGAAATTGAAAAGCACTACAAGTGAACTCTGAAAAGGTTGAAAGTTGGCATGGTATCATTATTTCACCCACATAGCATCTGATAAAATGTTGACAGGGTCACGGCAAAAAATGGATGCACTTCGTGGGCAAAATGGACAATCTCTTCCGAAGTATCAGCGTTTCGGATGAAAACTCACCTGTTACAACGGGATTTCATTTTTTGAACTTATTTGAACTCCAAACTTTTTGTGCATTCAAAATGCACCATTCAAAGCCACATCATCAATTTTCAACCCTTTGTGACTTCATTTGGTGTTTTTCATGCATTTACTGTTTTTTAGCTAAATGACCCAGAAATTGAATAGCACTAAAATGAACTCTGAAAAGGTTGAAAGTTTCCATGGTATCATCATTTCACCCACATAGCATGTGCCAAAAAGTTGAGAGGGTTACTGTCGTGGTTTTGACACGGCAGATGTCCTGGTCAACGGACTTAGTTTCGGGGCGAGACGCAACTACGTGGCGGCTTGAAGGGGTTGATCGGAATCGATAAGACATGGAGTTTTACCCAGGTTCGGCCCCTCAAGTCGAGGTAAAAGCCTACGTCCTGCTTGTCTGGTATTGATGATGATGAAGATCTCTCTGTTACAAGGGTGCTAATCGCTACCTCTAATCAGGAGAGCCTCTAATCCCTCTATCTCTAAACTTGTGTGGTCTAAACTTGTGGACTTGTGTCCCTTCTCAATCTATCCCTCTAGGGGTGCTCTACCCCTCCTTATATAAGTGGAGAGGTAGGTTTTACAAATAGAGTCCTACTAGGAGTAGGATTAGGACTCGTCTCTCACGAATCCTACTCCGGGTCTTGTTTCCTTTAATGGAATCCTTCTCTCTTTGGGCCTTCTCTTGTGGGCCTTCTCTTTTGAGCCGCCTAGCGTCGGCTCACCCGCCGGGTCTTGGGCCTTGTCATCATGTGACTCGCCTGCCGGGTCTTTAATAGAATGTCATATCTTCAACCAGGTCTGCTGTGAGTCGCCAGGCCGGGTCATACCGCGGGGTATATCCCCATCATTAGCCCCAAGGTTAGCTTGAATATATTCATGGTATGCTCCTAAAATAAGAGTAACAAAATATGTTAAGTGGTCGGTTTATAAAATGGCTCCTCAGCAATCTGGGTGTTTTCTGCACATGAATGAGTCGTCTTGATAATCATCTTGGTTGTCAATGTCCTTTGAAAAATATTGAGAATAGAATACCCATATGCCATTGAGTTGGCTTCCAATGTTCTTTGGCGGGTGATCTCCACCGGGTTATAATCATTGATGATGCCGGCTCATTATTGTTGGTGACTCCGGGTTAAATAACTAGAATCCAGCTGTCTTAATAAAAATATTGGGATGAAAATCCATCTGGTGTAAATCGGACTTCCATATTTGTGAAACAGGGCATCTTATATACTCTCGCGGGTTATAATCTTTTGATAACACCGGGTCATAAATGTTGAAGACACCGGGTCTAACATCTCAAATCCATAATTAAAATCTTGAAAACAGTCCTCAAAAGTTTTTGATATGTCCATATTACCTATAGCCCCCAAGCTCCAAGATTATCCATGATAACTTGGTGCTTTGCAAATAACATTTTGGACTGTGTAGCCCCCAAGTGCTAGGTTGTCCTGCCTGCAGCAACCTGGGACTTATAATTGCTTTATATCTTATAATGCTTCGGCGGGTGTAGCCCCCAAGAGCCGGCTCATCAGAAAGCTTCGGCGGGTGTAGCCCCCAAGGGCCGGCTCATCAGAATGTGATGTGCTGGGTCTTCGATTAGAACCTCATAATATATTTAAAACGGCTGAATACTAGAGCCCCCAAGTGCCGGGTCGCACGCCTACGGTGACATGGGACTTTTAGAAATTTTGATTTGAGCGGTGTAGCCCCCAAGTGCCGGGTCAGTAATAATTACTTGGCTGGGACTTGGAACAATATAGAAAGGCCGGCTCAGCTTCTTGAGAAAATATAAAAGGGCAGGGTCATCTCCTTGAGATAATATGGTCTTGCTAACAATGTAATGATTTGACAACCGGCTTGCATTAGCCCCCAAGTGCCGTGGTGCATGCTTGCAGCGACATGGAACTTGCATAATTGATATAAACTAGACTTGAATAGCGTAGCCCCCAAGTGCCGGGTCGTCTTCCTGCGGCGACTCGGGACTATATGAAAAATAATATGACTCACCACAATTTGTTGAATGAATCTTTTGACCGTGGTTATAACATAACCTGGAATGAATATCCTGGAATAATTCCTTTGTCCTTTGACATGAAGCCCTGCTCGTGGCTGCGATGCAACCCAACAAATATATATTGGAGAAATCCATGAGTGTTGTAGATTACTACAGAGCACAATTGAAGAAATTCGACAGCTGGTCAATTAGATGACACGGCATTATATCTGATAGGGTGACTCTTCAAAAATAATGAATTTCTTCGAGCTGGCTTAAAAAACCCAATTATTTAACACTGGTTATGATAACCATGAAGATCCAGCCATGTTGGCTATTTAAAATATCCATTTGCTCTTGCCAAACATTTAATGGCGGCTCATATTAAGAGATAATACCTGCAAAAAATAAACAAGACAGAATACATTCTGTATTGTTGTAAAGGCGGCTTGTAAAAGCTCAACTCGGAGATGCTTATACCTTTCATAACATTGCTCCTTTCTCATAATCTTGCTTTGACCCGGCTTGATAAACCGGCATGTTAATCTGGAGGTGGGAAGCCCCCATTGAATAATCCACCTTTGAGATGTCAACCAGAGTAACATGACTCCGAGTCTTATGAACTCTGTTGATGACCGGTTGTTGTAGGGTAATGTGAGTTGTACTCCAATGTAAGAAACCTCTATTGACAACCGCGGCTAATGAAGAGCCGGAAGCGGCCTAAAGCTAGCAACTTTTCAAGGTAACATGAGTCGCCCTTGTAAATAATTTCTTTTAAGAGCCAGTTTTCTTAGGATATATGTGAGCTATACCAGACGGTAGGAAGCCTCTATCGATAATGGCGACTGTTGATGAACTTGAAGTGGCCTACAGCCGGCTGCATGAAGGGTGATGTAAACTGTACCATGATGGTAAAAAACCTCTTTTTAATAGCAAATACTTTATCCATTGTATTCCAACACCAGTTGTCAATAGGTTTATGTAAGCTATACCAAAGGTAAGAAGCCTCTACTGACAACCGCAGCTCAAAAACCCTGCTGTTGGAGGGTGATGTAAGCTATACCCGAAGGCAAGAAGCCTCCTCCAATCAGCCAATGTTGTATAGGGCCGACTGCCGATGGGTTTATGTAAGCTATACCTTATGGCAAGAAGCCTCCATTCGACAGCCGTGACTAGTAATTCTACTAGCCGGCTTTGTGAAGGGTTTATGTAAGCTATACCCGAGGGCAAGAAGCCTCCTTCCACAACTATTTTTGGCATAAATGCCGGTTGTTAGGGTGAGATAAGCGAACCCATCGGTAAGAAGCCCCCTTCGACAACCGCGGTTAATAAGTAACCGGAAGTGGCATAAAGCCGACCATTAGGGTGAGATAAGCGATACCCGTCGGTAAGAAGCCCCCTTCGATGGCCGCAGTTGATAAGCAACTGGAATTTGATGTACACGTTGTTGCCTTAGGGTCAATTTTTAAGCTATACCAAAGGTAAGAAGACTCCATCAACAACAGCGCTTAATGTACTCAAACTAGGCATAAAGCCAATCTGCGCAAGGGAGATGTAAGCTAAACCCAAAGGTAAGAAGCCTCCTTGCAACAATATAAAAAGTGGACCGCACAGGGGAGATGTAAGCTATACCCGTGGGCAAGAAGCCTCCCTGCCATCGGTGTTTTTTGAAAGGGCATAAAGCCAACTATGCATCATACCAGTTCAGGGTCTCTAAAGCGAGATTGGCCGTCAACTCTGTGAGCCGGCTGAGGGTCTCTAAAGCAAGATTGACTGGTAAGAGCTTAACTGTTTAACTTATAGCAGTTTAGGGTCTTTAAATCGAGATTGACTGGTAAGAGCTTAACTGTTTAACTTACAGTAGTTCAGGGTCTCTAAAGCGAGATTGGCCATCAACTTTGTGAACCGGCTCAGGGTCTCTAAAGTGAGATTGACTGGTAAGAGTTTTCGGCGGGTCACAAACCATTTCGACTTAAACTTGTTGAGCCGGAAAATTTCATCTTGGCAAAAGACCCGGGCTTCTCATTGAAAACGACCAAATGTGTCTTTCCATGTCTGTAGCCCCCGAGTCTCAAGTTGACTCGAAGAGGCGGTTTGAGAATCTTCATCAAAAATTGAGGTTGGCCGTGAAGGGTTATAGATGATCCCGTACTAATTGCTTCATTGATCGGGTCGATGGTTCGTTCCGGCTGTTTGTTGAAGTGAACCAAAATTGTAGTGGCGGTGGCTTATACGCTTGTCCGTTGGGCGACTCATATCGACGAGCACCACACTGATATGTTGATGTAGACGTAGAAAGCAACCACAGCATTGTACGCGGGTTCTATTGTGAAAGACAGCCGCGGTATTGTAAACCGGTGTGGTCGCGAGAGATGGCCGCGGCGTTGTAAGATGGTGCCGACGGATGAGAGACGGCCATGGTATTGAGCACCGGCGCGGGCGGCGAGAGTCGGCCACTTCGTTGTAAGCTGGTGCCCACGGATGAGAAACGGCCATGGCGTTTGAAAGCCGCCGCGGTTGCGAGAGACAATCACGACGTTGTAAGCCGGTGCGGTAGCGAGGGACGGTCTCTGCGTTGTAAGTCGGCTCGATCGCGAGAGACGGTCACGGCATTGAAGCCGGCGCAGTGGCAAGAGACAGTCGCGGCATTGTAAGCCGGCCAAATGGCGAGGGAGTCCCTTGAGTAACACGACACGCACCACCTTTGGCACGCCTCCATCACCGCGGTATAGCGCCCCTTTGGCAATGACTAATTGTCCCGCGTCAAAAAATATTATAAAGACGAAGTAATTGTTCTTCGATTAGAATAAAAAAGTATAGATAAAATAGATTGGGTGGATAACACCTGTTTCATCTCGACGATGAGCTGAGTCATCCCGTAATTTCAACAATGATTGAGCCACTCCCGAACCGCAGCAGAGGTGGTGATTCCGCCATAGCGGCTCAGAGACGGCGCTGGACCAGGGCGGCTCGGTAGTGATGGCGTTTATGTCGAAGAAGTCTAGCGGGGCGACTTGAAACGCGATTGCACTAGGTCCAGAGGAGAGCGGCTCGAAATGGACCCTCCGGGTGATGTTTGTAAAACACGCCATGGCGTTGTAAGCTGGCGCGGATGATGAGAGATGACCATGGCGTTGTAAACTGGTCCGCGGGGTCAGCGGCTTGAGGACATCCATTGGGTGGCTCATATTTGGCGGGTGAGCTCTCTTGGTACCAGCAAGTTGAGGTAGATCGTCCGTGGGGGGGCGCAACTTGCGCACGCCCATTTTTGACGGGTAATGTAGCATGGATGAACGCTAGTGCAGAATGCTTCCAACATGTGCTCCGTCAGTATAAGCCACGCGTTTAGTGAATAATTGCTCTGATTTATCCGAATTACCGATGATCCGGATAACTCTTTAGTACGGTCATTGAATTTTGTTTTAACCCCTTATATATATACCCTGGCCCCCCTCCATTTTTTTTACTCCTCCGCTCTCCTTTGCCTTATCTTTTCACCCGGCCACACAGAGCCGGCAGCAGCGGGGAATTAGCGCGGCGGCAGGGACGGAAACAGGGGCCAAGGTAGCGACTCCCGGCGGCTGGAGGTGAGGCGGAGCCATAGAGGCGACCTGGCCATAGCGGTGGCGGTTGCCCGTGACACGGCGGAGGCACGGTGGCGGCTTGTGCTCGGCCGTGCGGAAGCAGGGCGGAGGACCACTGTGTGTCTGGTGCGTCGCGCGGTGGTGGGCTCTGGCGCAGAGAGGAGCTGCACGCAGCGGCAGTTCAGGGGCGAAGAGTGGAGCCGGACATGGTGGCGGAGGCTCTCCTAGCGGCGGCTGCGCTATCGAGCAGAAGGAAACAAGCCGGCCCGCGGGGTGAAGTGGAGGTGAGTTGGAGGTAAAGCTAGCTCGGAGACGGGACCGCGGCCGCAAGGGGCACCTACGGGCGAGGCTAATCCGGATTGAGACCACAGCGGCCACTCGACTCGGAGGCCATCGGGGCCGCTCAATGGCGAGGCGCGTGGAGGCCACCGCTGATGTTCCGAGAGTCGCGTGTGTGCGGTGTACCAGTATGAGGCGGCGACTCAAGGTACTCCCGCGATGGCGGCTCGGCATAGCTGCCGCCGGTGGATGTTGTCGGGGCGAAGCGAGCCAGTTAGTGGTGATGCAAGCGGGGCGAGGTAGAGCGGCTGGGAGCGGTGCCAACGCGGAGGCAGCACGCGGTAGCGACGCAAGCCGGCGGAGCGTGGAGGAGACGGAAGCCGGTTTTAACACGCATGAGCGGAAACACGCAGGGGAAGCCTCGTTTGGCCATGTGATAGCGACGCGGGCGAGGCAAGACGAGCCCTACTCCAAGTGGGCCATAACTTTTCCGGGTCATGGCCTCCTTCTCTACTTTTTATTGTAACAACTCTGCCTTGAGAGCTTTGACTATGGTTCCGTTCGTGTAGATCATGGCCATGATCGGCTGTACCTTAAAAATTTGGTTCATGATAGATACTTGGAGAACTGACGCCTCACAAACTTGGTTGACCTCACAACGTTGTTTCTGGTTGTCCCTTAAAAATTTAGACTCGTCGATATTAATAGCAGTGACAGTAGCTTGACGTAATGGTGGCGATTCTTGGCGGTCCTGGTGATGCGTGATATGGAATTGATCTAGCTCCGGATCACCAGGTCATAACTGACGGCGTGATGCGATCTTAGCTTCTCTTGATCTCAAACTGAATGCTCACGGACAATCTAATCCTTTGCACGGGCACTTCTTCATCTGGCATGTCGTGAGCTTTCTTGATCCCTGAAGAAATCCTTTCAAGAACATAATACCACCGTGCTCCGAGCCCCACGGTGGGCGCCAACTGTCGTGGTTTTGTCACGCCAGATGTCCGGCTCAACGGACTTAGGTTCGGGGTGAGACACAACTACGTGGCCGCTTGAAGTGGTTGATCGGAATCGAGAAGACACGGAGTTTTACCCAGGTTCGGCCCCTCAAGTCGAGGTAAAAGCCTACGTCCTGCTTGTCTGGTATTGATGATGATGAAGATCTCTATGTTACAAGGGTGGTAATAGCTACCTCTAATCACGAGAGCCTCTAATCCCTCTATCTCTAAACTTGTGTGGTCTAAACTTGTGGACTTGTTTCCCTTCTCAATCTATCCCTCTAGGGGTGCTCTACCCCTCCTTATATAAGTGGAGAGGTAGGTTTTACAAATAGAGTCCTACTAGGAGTAGGATTAGGAATCGTCTCTCACAAATCCTACTGCGGGTCTTGTTTCCTTTAATGGAATCCTTCTCTCTTCGGGCCTTCTCTTCTGGGCCTTCTCTTGTGAGCCGCCTGGCGCCGGCTCACCCACCGGGTCTTGGGCTTGGTCATCCTGTGACTCGCCTGCCGAGTCTTTAATAGAATGTCATATCTTCAACCGGGTCTCCTGTGAGTCGCCAGGCCGGGTCATACCGCGGGGTATATCCCCGTCAGTTACGATAAAAACTGGATGCAATTCGTGTGCAAAATGGACAATCTCTTTTGAAGTATGAGGGTTTCAGATGAAAACTCACCTGTTACAAAGGGATTTCATTTTTTTGAACTTATTTGAACTCCAGACTTTTTGGGTGTTCAAATGCACCATTCAAAGCCACATCAATTTTCAACCCTTTCTGACTTCAATTGGTATTTTCATGCATTTACTATTTTTTGAGCTAAATGACCCTGAAATTGAAAAGAACTACAAATGAACTCTGAAAAGATTGAAAGTTGGCATGGTCTCATAATTTCACCCACATAGCATGTGAAAAAAAGTTGAGAGAGTTACGGCAAAAACTGGATGCACTTCGTGTGCGAAATGGACAATCTATTTCGAAGTATGAGGGTTTCGGACGAGAACTCATCTATTACAAAGGGATTTCATTCTTTGTACTTATTTGAACTCCAGAGTTTTTGTGTGTTATAAATGCATCATTCAAAGCCACATCATCTATTTTCAACCCTTTCTGACTTCATTTGGTATTTTACATGCATTACTGATTTTTTGAGCTAAATGACCCTGAAATTGAAAAGCACTACAAATGAACTCTGAAAAGGTTGAAAGTTGGCATCGCATCATTATTTCACCCACATAGCATGTGATAAAAAGTTGAGAGGGTTACGGCAAAACATAGATGCACTTCGTGGGCAAAATGGACAATCTCTTTCGAATTATCATGGTTTCGGACGAAAACTCACCTATTACAACGGGATTTCATTTTTTGAACTTATTTGAACTCCAAACTTTATGTTTTTTCAAAATGAACCATTCAAAGACACATCATCAATTTTCAAGCCTTTGTGACTTCATTTGTTGTTTTTCATGAATTTACTGTTTTTTTGAGCTAAATGACCCAGAAATTGAAAAGCACTAGAATGAACTCTGAAAAGGTTGAAAGTTTCCATGGTATTATCATTTCACCCACATAGCATGTGCTAAAAAGTTGAGAGGGTTACGATCAAAACTGGATGCACTTCGTTTGCAAAATGGACAATCTCCTTGGAAGTATGAGGGTTTAGGAAGAAAACTCATCCGTTACAAACGGATTTCATTTTTTGAACTTATTTGAACTCCTAAGTTTTCGGTGTTCAAATGCACCATTCAAAGCCACATCAATTTTCAACCCTTTCTCACATCATTTGGTATTTTTTTCATGCATTTACTGATTTTTTCGGCTAAATGACCCTGAAATTGAAAAGCACTTCAAATGAACTCTCAAAAGGTTGAAAGTTGGCATGGTATCATCATTTCACCCACATAGCATGCTAAAAAAAGTTGAGAGCGTTACGGCAAAAACTGGATGCACTTCGTGTGCAAAATGGACAATCTATTTCGAAGTTTGAGGGTTTCGAACGTCAACTCATCTGTTACAAAGGGATTTCGTTTTTTGTACTTATTTGAACCCCAGACTTTTTGGGTGTTATAAATGCACCATTCAAAGCCACATCATGAATGTTCAACCCTTTCCGACTTCATTTGGTATTTTTCATGCATTTACTATTTTTTTGAGCTAAATGACCCTGAAATTGAAAAGCACTACAAATGAAATCTGAAAAGATTGAAAGGTGGCATGCTATCATCATTTCACCCACATAGCATGCGAAAAAAACTTGAGAAAGGTACGGCAAAAACTAGATGCACTTCGTGTGCAAAATGGAAAATCTATTTCGAAGTATGAATGACGAACGAGAACTCATCTATTACAAAGGGATTTCGTTTTTTGTACTTATTTGAACTCCAGACTTTTTGTGTGTTATAAATGCATCATTCAATGCCACATCATTAATTTTCAACCCTTTCCGACTTCATTTGGTATTTTTCATGCATTACTGATTTTTGGAGCTAAATGACCCTGAAATTGAAAAGCACTACAAATGAACTCTGAAAAGGTTGAAAGTTGCGATGCTATCATTATTTCACCCACATAGCATGTGATAAAAAGTTGAGAGGGTTACGGCAAAAAATGGATGCACTTCATGGGCAAAATGGACAATCTTTTTCGAAGTATCAGGGTTTCGGACCAAAACTCACCTGTTACAACGGGATTTCATTTTTTGAATTTATTTGAACTCCAAACTTGTTGTGCGTTCAAAATGCACCATTCAAAGACACATCATCAATTTTCAAGCCTTTGTGACTTCATTTGGTGTTTTTCATGCATTTACTGGTTTTTTAGCTAAATGACCCGGAAATTGAAAAGCACTTCAAATGAACTCTGAAAGGTTGAAAGTTTGCATGGTATCATCATTCCACCCACATAACATGTGCTAAAATGTTGAGAGGGTTGTGGCCAAAAAAGGATGCACTTGGTGGGAAAAATGAACAATCTCTTTCGAAATATGAGGGTTTTAGATGAAAACTCATCTGTTACAAAGGGATTTATTGTTTGAACTTATTTGAACTCTAGAATTTTTGTTTGTTCAAAGTGCACCATTCAAAGCCACGTCATAAATTTTCAACCCTTTCTGACTTCATTTGGTACTTTTCATGCATTTACTATTTTTGAGCTAAATGACCCTGAAATTGAAAAGCACTACAAATGAAATCTGAAAAGATTGAAAGGTGGCATGGTATCATCATTTCACCCACATAGCATGAAAAAAAAAGTTGAGAGAGTTACGGCAAAAACTGGATGCACTTCGTGTGCAAAATGGAAAATCTATTTCGAAGTATGAGGGTTTCGGACGAGAACTCATCTATTACAATGGAATTTCGTTTTTTGTACTTATTTGAACTCCAGAATTTTTATGTGTTATAAATGCATCATTCAAAGCCACATCATCAATTTTCAACCCTTTCCGACTTCATTTAGTATTTTTCATGCATTACTGATTTTTTGAGCTAAATGAGCCTGAAATTAAAAAGAACTACAAATGAACTCTGAAAAGGTTGAAAGTTGGCATGCTATCATTATTTCACCCATATAGCATGTGATAAAAAGTTAAGAGGGTTACGGCAAAAAATGGATAGACTTCATGGGCAAAATGGACAATCTTTTTCGAAGTATCAGGGTTTCGGAAGAAAACTCACCTACTACAACGGGATTTCATTTTTTGAACTTATTTGAACTCCAAACTTTTTGTGCGTTGAAAATGCACCATTCAAAGACAAATCATCAATTATCAAGCCTTTGTGACTTCATTTGGTGTTTTTCATGCATTTACTATTTTTTTGAGCTAAATGACCCGGAAATTGAAAAGCACTTCAAATGAACTCTGAAAAGGTTGAAAGTTTGCGTGGTATCATCATTCCTCCCACATAACATCTGCTAAAAAGTTGACAGGGTTGTGGCAAAAAATGGATGCACTTGGTGGGAAAAATGAACAATCTCTTTCGAAGTATGTGGGTTTTAGATGAAAACTCATCTGTTACAAAGGGATTTATTTCTTTGAACTTATTTGAACTCTAGACTTTTTGTGTGTTCAAAGTGCACCATTCAAAGCCACATCATCAATTTTCAAACCTTTCCGACTTCTTGGTATTTTTCATGCATTTACTATTTTTTGAGCTAAATGACCCTAAAATTGAAAAGCACTACAAATGAAATCTGAAAAGATTGAAAGGTGGCATGATATCATCATTTCACCCACATAGCATGCGAAAAAAAGTTGAGAGAGTTACGGCAAAAACTGGATGCACTTCGTGTGGAAAATGGACAATCTATTTCGAAGTATGAGGGTTTCGGACGAGAACTCATCTATTACAAAGGAATTTCGTTTTTTGTACTTATATGAACTCTAGAATTTTTGTGTGTGATAAATGCATCATTTAAATCCACATCATCAATTTTCAACCCTTTCCGACTTCATTTGCTATTTTTCATGCATTACTGATTTTTTGAGCTAAATGACCCTGAAACTTAAAAGCACTACAAATGAACTCTGAAAAGGTTGAAAGTTGGCATGGTATCATTATTTCACCCACATAGCATGTGATAAAAATTTGAGAGGGTTACGAAAAAAATGGATGCACTTCATGGGAAAAATGGACAATCTCTTTCGAAGTATTAGGGTGTCGGACGAAAACTCACCTGTTACAACGGGATTTCATTTTTTGAACTTATTTGAACTCCAAACTTTTTGTGCGTTCAAAATGCACCATTCTAAGACACATCATCAATTTTCAAGCCTTTGTGACTTCATTTTTAGTTTTTCATGTATTTACTGTTTTTTTGAGCTAAATGACCCGGAGATTGAAAAGCACTTCAAATGAATTCTGAAAAGGTTGAAAGTTTGCATGGTATCATCATTCCCCCCACATAACATGTGCTAAAAAGTTGAGAGGGTTGTGGCAAAAAATGGATGCACTTGGTGGGAAAATGAACAATCTCTTTCGAAGTATGAGGGTTTTAGATGAAAACTCATCTGTTACAAAGGGATTTCATTTTTTGAACTTATTTGAACTCCAAACTTTATGTTTGTTCAAAATCAACCATTCAAAGACACATCATCAATTTTCAAGCCTTTGTGACTTCATTTGGTGTTTTTCATGAATTTACTGTTTTTTTGAGCTAAATGACCCAGAAATTGAAAAGCACTAGAATGAACTCTGAAAAGGTTGAAAGTTTCCATGGTATTATCATTTCACCCACATAGCATGTGCTAAAAAGTTGAGAGGGTTACGATCAAAACTGGATGCACTTCGTTTGCAAAATGGACAATCTCCTTGGAAGTATGAGGGTTTAGGAAGAAAACTCATCCGTTACAAACGGATTTCATTTTTTGAACTTATTTGAACTCCTAAGTTTTCGGTGTTCAAATGCACCATTCAAAGCCACATCAATTTTCAACCCTTTCTCACATCATTTGGTATTTTTTTCATGCATTTACTGATTTTTTCGGCTAAATGACCCTGAAATTGAAAAGCACTTCAAATGAACTCTCAAAAGGTTGAAAGTTGGCATGGTATCATCATTTCACCCACATAGCATGCTAAAAAAAGTTGAGAGCGTTACGGCAAAAACTGGATGCACTTCGTGTGCAAAATGGACAATCTATTTCGAAGTTTGAGGGTTTCGAACGTCAACTCATCTGTTACAAAGGGATTTCGTTTTTTGTACTTATTTGAACCCCAGACTTTTTGGGTGTTATAAATGCACCATTCAAAGCCACATCATGAATGTTCAACCCTTTCCGACTTCATTTGGTATTTTTCATGCATTTACTATTTTTTTGAGCTAAATGACCCTGAAATTGAAAAGCACTACAAATGAAATCTGAAAAGATTGAAAGGTGGCATGCTATCATCATTTCACCCACATAGCATGCGAAAAAAACTTGAGAAAGGTACGGCAAAAACTAGATGCACTTCGTGTGCAAAATGGAAAATCTATTTCGAAGTATGAATGACGAACGAGAACTCATCTATTACAAAGGGATTTCGTTTTTTGTACTTATTTGAACTCCAGACTTTTTGTGTGTTATAAATGCATCATTCAATGCCACATCATTAATTTTCAACCCTTTCCGACTTCATTTGGTATTTTTCATGCATTACTGATTTTTGGAGCTAAATGACCCTGAAATTGAAAAGCACTACAAATGAACTCTGAAAAGGTTGAAAGTTGCGATGCTATCATTATTTCACCCACATAGCATGTGATAAAAAGTTGAGAGGGTTACGGCAAAAAATGGATGCACTTCATGGGCAAAATGGACAATCTTTTTCGAAGTATCAGGGTTTCGGACCAAAACTCACCTGTTACAACGGGATTTCATTTTTTGAATTTATTTGAACTCCAAACTTGTTGTGCGTTCAAAATGCACCATTCAAAGACACATCATCAATTTTCAAGCCTTTGTGACTTCATTTGGTGTTTTTCATGCATTTACTGGTTTTTTAGCTAAATGACCCGGAAATTGAAAAGCACTTCAAATGAACTCTGAAAGGTTGAAAGTTTGCATGGTATCATCATTCCACCCACATAACATGTGCTAAAATGTTGAGAGGGTTACGGCAAAAAATGGATAGACTTCATGGGCAAAATGGACAATCTTTTTCGAAGTATCAGGGTTTCGGAAGAAAACTCACCTGCTACAACGGGATTTCATTTTTTGAACTTATTTGAACTCCAAACTTTTTGTGCGTTGAAAATGCACCATTCAAAGACAAATCATCAATTATCAAGCCTTTGTGACTTCATTTGGTGTTTTTCATGCATTTACTATTTTTTTGAGCTAAATGACCCGGAAATTGAAAAGCACTTCAAATGAACTCTGAAAAGGTTGAAAGTTTGCGTGGTATCATCATTCCTCCCACATAACATCTGCTAAAAAGTTGACAGGGTTGTGGCAAAAAATGGATGCACTTGGTGGGAAAAATGAACAATCTCTTTCGAAGTATGTGGGTTTTAGATGAAAACTCATCTGTTACAAAGGGATTTATTTCTTTGAACTTATTTGAACTCTAGACTTTTTGTGTGTTCAAAGTGCACCATTCAAAGCCACATCATCAATTTTCAAACCTTTCCGACTTCTTGGTATTTTTCATGCATTTACTATTTTTTGAGCTAAATGACCCTAAAATTGAAAAGCACTACAAATGAAATCTGAAAAGATTGAAAGGTGGCATGGTATCATCATTTCACCCACATAGCATGCGAAAAAAAGTTGAGAGAGTTACGGCAAAAACTGGATGCACTTCGTGTGGAAAATGGACAATCTATTTCGAAGTATGAGGGTTTCGGACGAGAACTCATCTATTACAAAGGAATTTCGTTTTTTGTACTTATATGAACTCTAGAATTTTTGTGTGTGATAAATGCATCATTTAAATCCACATCATCAATTTTCAACCCTTTCCGACTTCATTTGGTATTTTTCATGCATTACTGATTTTTTGAGCTAAATGACCCTGAAACTTAAAAGCACTACAAATGAACTCTGAAAAGGTTGAAAGTTGGCATGGTATCATTATTTCACCCACATAGCATGTGATAAAAATTTGAGAGGGTTACGAAAAAAAATGGATGCACTTCATGGGAAAAATGGACAATCTCTTTCGAAGTATTAGGGTGTCGGACGAAAACTCACCTGTTACAACGGGATTTCATTTTTTGAACTTATTTGAACTCCAAACTTTTTGTGCGTTCAAAATGCACCATTCTAAGACACATCATCAATTTTCAAGCCTTTGTGACTTCATTTTTAGTTTTTCATGTATTTACTGTTTTTTTGAGCTAAATGACCCGGAGATTGAAAAGCACTTCAAATGAATTCTGAAAAGGTTGAAAGTTTGCATGGTATCATCATTCCCCCCACATAACATGTGCTAAACAGTTGAGAGGGTTGTGGCAAAAAATGGATGCACTTGGTGGGAAAATGAACAATCTCTTTCGAAGTATGAGGGTTTTAGATGAAAACTCATCTGTTACAAAGGGATTTCATTTTTTGAACTTATTTGAACTCCAAACTTTATGTTTGTTCAAAATCAACCATTCAAAGACACATCATCAATTTTCAAGCCTTTGTGACTTCATTTGGTGTTTTTCATGAATTTACTGTTTTTTTGAGCTAAATGACCCAGAAATTGAAAAGCACTAGAATGAACTCTGAAAAGGTTGAAAGTTTCCATGGTATTATCATTTCACCCACATAGCATGTGCTAAAAAGTTGAGAGGGTTACGATCAAAACTGGATGCACTTCGTTTGCAAAATGGACAATCTCCTTGGAAGTATGAGGGTTTAGGAAGAAAACTCATCCGTTACAAACGGATTTCATTTTTTGAACTTATTTGAACTCCTAAGTTTTCGGTGTTCAAATGCACCATTCAAAGCCACATCAATTTTCAACCCTTTCTCACATCATTTGGTATTTTTTTCATGCATTTACTGATTTTTTCGGCTAAATGACCCTGAAATTGAAAAGCACTTCAAATG
Source organism: Hordeum marinum (assembly GCA_022496015.1). Lineage (NCBI taxonomy): Eukaryota > Viridiplantae > Streptophyta > Magnoliopsida > Poales > Poaceae > Hordeum > Hordeum marinum. Next base: position 27,374,814 of record CM039676.1, read on the forward strand.
AACTCTCAAAAGGTTGAAAGTTGGCATGGTATCATCATTTCACCCACATAGCATGCTAAAAAAAGTTGAGAGCGTTACGGCAAAAACTGGATGCACTTCGTGTGCAAAATGGACAATCTATTTCGAAGTTTGAGGGTTTCGAACGTCAACTCATCTGTTACAAAGGGATTTCGTTTTTTGTACTTATTTGAACCCCAGACTTTTTGGGTGTTATAAATGCACCATTCAAAGCCACATCATGAATGTTCAACCCTTTCCGACTTCATTTGGTATTTTTCATGCATTTACTATTTTTTTGAGCTAAATGACCCTGAAATTGAAAAGCACTACAAATGAAATCTGAAAAGATTGAAAGGTGGCATGCTATCATCATTTCACCCACATAGCATGCGAAAAAAACTTGAGAAAGGTACGGCAAAAACTAGATGCACTTCGTGTGCAAAATGGAAAATCTATTTCGAAGTATGAATGACGAACGAGAACTCATCTATTACAAAGGGATTTCGTTTTTTGTACTTATTTGAACTCCAGACTTTTTGTGTGTTATAAATGCATCATTCAATGCCACATCATTAATTTTCAACCCTTTCCGACTTCATTTGGTATTTTTCATGCATTACTGATTTTTGGAGCTAAATGACCCTGAAATTGAAAAGCACTACAAATGAACTCTGAAAAGGTTGAAAGTTGCGATGCTATCATTATTTCACCCACATAGCATGTGATAAAAAGTTGAGAGGGTTACGGCAAAAAATGGATGCACTTCATGGGCAAAATGGACAATCTTTTTCGAAGTATCAGGGTTTCGGACCAAAACTCACCTGTTACAACGGGATTTCATTTTTTGAATTTATTTGAACTCCAAACTTGTTGTGCGTTCAAAATGCACCATTCAAAGACACATCATCAATTTTCAAGCCTTTGTGACTTCATTTGGTGTTTTTCATGCATTTACTGGTTTTTTAGCTAAATGACCCGGAAATTGAAAAGCACTTCAAATGAACTCTGAAAGGTTGAAAGTTTGCATGGTATCATCATTCCACCCACATAACATGTGCTAAAATGTTGAGAGGGTTGTGGCCAAAAAAGGATGCACTTGGTGGGAAAAATGAACAATCTCTTTCGAAATATGAGGGTTTTAGATGAAAACTCATCTGTTACAAAGGGATTTATTGTTTGAACTTATTTGAACTCTAGAATTTTTGTTTGTTCAAAGTGCACCATTCAAAGCCACATCATCAATTTTCAACCCTTTCTGACTTCATTTGGTACTTTTCATGCATTTACTATTTTTTGAGCTAAATGACCCTGAAATTGAAAAGCACTACAAATGAAATCTGAAAAGATTGAAAGGTGGCATGGTATCATCATTTCACCCACATAGCATGAAAAAAAAAGTTGAGAGAGTTACGGCAAAAACTGGATGCACTTCGTGTGCAAAATGGAAAATCTATTTCGAAGTATGAGGGTTTCGGACGAGAACTCATCTATTACAATGGAATTTCGTTTTTTGTACTTATTTGAACTCCAGAATTTTTGTGTGTTATAAATGCATCGTTCAAATCCACATCATCAATTTTCAACCCTTTCCGACTTCATTTAGTATTTTTCATGCATTACTGATTTTTTGAGCTAAATGAGCCTGAAATTAAAAAGAACTACAAATGAACTCTGAAAAGGTTGAAAGTTGGCATGCTATCATTATTTCACCCATATAGCATGTGATAAAAAGTTAAGAGGGTTACGGCAAAAAATGGATAGACTTCATGGGCAAAATGGACAATCTTTTTCGAAGTATCAGGGTTTCGGAAGAAAACTCACCTGCTACAACGGGATTTCATTTTTTGAACTTATTTGAACTCCAAACTTTTTGTGCGTTGAAAATGCACCATTCAAAGACAAATCATCAATTATCAAGCCTTTGTGACTTCATTTGGTGTTTTTCATGCATTTACTATTTTTTTGAGCTAAATGACCCGGAAATTGAAAAGCACTTCAAATGAACTCTGAAAAGGTTGAAAGTTTGCGTGGTATCATCATTCCTCCCACGTAACATCTGCTAAAAAGTTGACAGGGTTGTGGCAAAAAATGGATGCACTTGGTGGGAAAAATGAACATTCTCTTTCGAAGTATGTGGGTTTTAGATGAAAACTCATCTGTTACAAAGGGATTTATTTCTTTGAACTTATTTGAACTCTAGACTTTTTGTGTGTTCAAAGTGCACCATTCAAAGCCACATCATCAATTTTCAAACCTTTCCGACTTCTTGGTATTTTTCATGCATTTACTATTTTTTGAGCTAAATGACCCTAAAATTGAAAAGCACTACAAATGAAATCTGAAAAGATTGAAAGGTGGCATGGTATCATCATTTCACCCACATAGCATGTGAAAAAAAGTTGAGAGAGTTACGGCAAAAACTGGATGCACTTCGTGTGGAAAATGGACAATCTATTTCGAAGTATGAGGGTTTCGGACGAGAACTCATCTATTACAAAGGAATTTCGTTTTTTGTACTTATATGAACTCTAGAATTTTTGTGTGTGATAAATGCATCATTTAAATCCACATCATCAATTTTCAACCCTTTCCGACTTCATTTGGTATTTTTCATGCATTACTGATTTTTTGAGCTAAATGGCCCTGAAACTTAAAAGCACTACAAATGAACTCTGAAAAGGTTGAAAGTTGGCATGGTATCATTATTTCACCCACATAGCATGTGATAAAAATTTGAGAGGGTTACGAAAAAAAATGGATGCACTTCATGGGAAAAATGGACAATCTCTTTCGAAGTATTAGGGTGTGGGACGAAAACTCACCTGTTACAACGGGATTTCGTTTTTTGAACTTATTTGAACTCCAAACTTTTTGTGCGTTCAAAATGCACCATTCTAAGACACATCATCAATTTTCAAGCCTTTGTGACTTCATTTTTAGTTTTTCATGTATTTACTGTTTTTTTGAGCTAAATGACCCGGAGATTGAAAAGCACTTCAAATGAATTCTGAAAAGGTTGAAAGTTTGCATGGTATCATCATTCCCCCCACATAACATGTGCTAAAAAGTTGAGAGGGTTGTGGCAAAAAATGGATGCACTTGGTGGGAAAATGAACAATCTCTTTCGAAGTATGAGGGTTTTAGATGAAAACTCATCTGTTACAAAGGGATTTATTTTTTTGAACTCATTGAACTCTAGACTTTTTGTGTGTTCAAAGTGCACCATTCAAAGCCACATCATCAATTTTCAACCCTTTCTGACTTCATTTGGTATTTTCATGCATTTACTATTTTTTTGAGCTAAATGACCCTGAAATTTGAAAGCACTACAAATGAAATCTGAAAAGATTGAAAGGTGGCATGGTATCATCATTTCACCCACATAGCATGCGAAAAAAAGTTGAGAGAGTTAAGGCAAAAACTGGATGCACTTCGTGTGCAAAATGGACAATCTATTTCGAAGTATGAGGGTTTCGGAGGAGAACTCATCTATTACAAAGGGATTTTTTTTTGTACTTATATGAACCCCAGAAGTTTTGGGACTAATAAATGCATCATTCAAAGCCACATCATTAATTTTCAACCCTTTCCGACTTCATTTGGTATTTTTCATGCATTACTGATTTTTTGAGCTAAATGACCCTGAAATTGGAAAGCACTACAAATGAACTCTGAAAAGGTTGAAAGTTTCCATGCTATCATTATTTCACCCACATAGCATGTGATAAAAACTTGAGAGGGTTACGGTAAAAAATGGATGCTCTTCATGGGCAAAATGGACAATCTTCTTCGAAGTATCAGGGTTTCGGACGAAAACTCACCTGTTACAACGGGATTTCATTTTTTGAACTTATATGAACTCCAAACTTTTTGTGCATTGAAAATGCACCATTCAAAGACACACCATCAATTTTCAAGCCTTTGTGACTTCATTTGGTGTTTTTCATGCATTTACTATTTTTTTAGCTAAATGACCCGGAAATTGAAAAGCACTTCAAATGAACTCTGAAAGGTTGAAAGTTTGCATGGTATCATCATTCCACCCACATAACATGTGCTAAAATGTTGAGAGGGTTGTGGCAAAAAATGGATGCACTTGGTGGGAAAAATGAACAATCTCTTTCGAAATATAAGGGTTTTAGATGAAAACTCATCTGTTACAAAGGGATTTATTGTTTGAACTTTTTTGAACTCTAGACTTTTTGTGTGTTCAAAGTGCACCATTCAAAGCCACGTCATCAATTTTCAACCCTTTCTGACTTCATTTGGTACTTTTCATGCATTTACTATTTTTTGAGCTAAATGATCCTGAAATTGAAAAGCACTACAAATGAAATCTGAAAAGATTGAAAGGTGGCATGGTATCATCATTTCACCCACATAGCATGCGAAAAAAGTTGAGAGAGTTACGGCAAAACCTGGATGCACTTCGTGTGCAAAATGGAAAATCTATTTCGAAGTATGAGGGTTTCAGACGAGAACTCATCTATTACAAAGGAATTTTGTTTTTTGTACTTATTTGAACTCCAGAATTTGTGTGTGTTATAAATGCATCATTCAAAGCCACATCATCAATTTTCAACCCTTTCTGACTTCATTTGGTGTTTTTCATGCATTACTAATTTTTGAGCTAAATGACCCTGAAATTGAAAAGCACTACAAATGAACTCTGAAAAGGTTGAAAGTTGGCATGCTATCATTATTTCACCCACATAGCTTGTGATAAAAAGTTAAGAGGGTTACGGCAAAAAATGGATACACTTCATGGAAAAATGGGCAATCTTTTTCGAAGTATCAGGGTTTCGGACGAAAACTCACCTGTTAGAACAGGATTTCATTTTTTGAACTTCTTTGAACTCCAAACTTTTTGTGCGTTCAAAATGCACCATTCAAAGACACATCATTAATTATCTCGCCTTTGTGACTTTATTTGGTGTTTTTCATACATTTGCTGTTTTTTGAGCTAAATGACCCGGAAATTGAAAAGCACTTCAAATGAGCTCTGAAAAGGTTAAAAGTTTGCATGGTATCATCATTCCTCCCACATAACATCTGCTAAAAAGTTGAGAGGCTTGTGGAAAAAATGGATGCACTTGAAGGGAAAAATGAACAATCTCTTTCGAAGTATGAGGGTTTTAGATGAAAAGTCATCTGTTACAAAGGGATTTAATTTTTTGAACTTATTTGAACTCTAGACTTTTTGTGTGTTCAAAGTGCACCATTCAAAGCCACATCATCAATTTTCAACCCTTTCTGACTTCATTTGGTATGTTTCATGCATTTACTATTTTTTTGAGCTAAATGACCCTGAAATTGAAAAGCACAACAAATGAAATCTGAAAAGATTGAAAGGTGGCATGGTACCATCATTTCACCCACATAGCATGCGAAAAAAAGTTGAGAGAGTTACGGCAAAAACTTGATGCACTTCGTGTGCAAAATGGAAAATCTATTTCGAAGTATGAGGGTTTCGGACGAGAACTCATCTATTACAAAGGAATTTCGTTTTTTGTACTTATTTAAACTCCAGAATTTTTGTGTATTATAAATGCATCTTTCAAAGCCACATCATCAATTTTCAACCCTTTCTGACTTCATTTGGTATTTTTCATGCATTACTAATTTTTTCAGCTAAATGACCCTGAAATTGCAAAGCACTACAAATGAACTCTGAAAAGGTTGAAAGTTGCCATGCTATCATTATTTCACCCACATAGCATGTGATCAAAATTTGAGAGGGTTACAGCAAAAAATGGATGCAGTTGGTGGGCAAAATGAACAATCTCTTTCGAAGTACGAGGGTTTCAGACGAAAACTCACCTGTTACAAAGGGATTTATGTTTTTCAACTTATTTGAACTCTAGAATTTTTGTGTGTTCAAAATGCACCATTCAAAGCCACATCATCAATTTTCAACCCTTTTTGACTGCATAAGGTATTTTTCATGCATTTACTATTTTTTTGAGCTAAATGGCCCTCAAATTGAAAAGCACTACAAATGAAATCTGAAAAGATTGAAAGTTGGCATGGTATCATCATTTCACCCACATAGCATGAGAAAAAAAGTGGTGAGAGTTATGGCAAAAACTGGATGCACTTCGTGTGCAAAATGGACAACCTATTTTGAAGTATGAGGGTTTCGGACGAGAACTCATCTATTACAAAGGGATTTCATTTTTTGAACTTGTTTGAACTCCAGACTTTTTGGGTGTTCAAATGCGACATTCAAAGCCACATCAATTTTGAACCCTTTCTGAGTTCATTTGGTATTTTTCATGCATTTACTAATTTGTTTTGAGCTAAATGACCCTGAAATTCAAAAGCACTACATATGAACTCTGAAAAGGTTGAGAGTTGGCATGGTATCATGATTTCACCCACATAGCATGTGATAAAAAGTCTAGAGGGTTATGACAAAAAATGGATGCACTTGGTGGGAAAAATGAACAATCTCTTTAGAAGTATTAGGGTTTCGAACGAAAACTCATCTGTTACAAAGGGATTTCATTTTTTAGAACTCATTTGAACTCCAGACTTTTTGTGTGTTCAAAGTGCATCATTCAAAGCCACATCATAAATTTTCAACCCTTTCTGACTTCATTTGGTATTTTTCATGCATTTACTGATTTTTTTTTGAGCTAAATCACCCTGAAATTGAAAAGCACTACAAATGAACTCTGAAAAGGTTGAGAGTTGGCATGGTTTCATAATTTCACCCACATAGCATGTGATAAAAAGTTGAGAGGGTTACAGCAAAAAATGGATGCAGTTGGTGGGGAAAATGAACAATCTCTTTCGAAGTATGAGGGTTTCAGACGAAAACTCATCTGTTACAAAGGGATTTATGTTTTTGAACTTATTTGAACTCTAGAATTTTTGTGTGTTCAAAATGCACCATTCAAAGCCACATCATCAATTTTCAACCCTTTCTGACTGCATATGGTATTTTTCATGCATTTACTATTTTTTTGCGCTAAATGACCCTCAAATTGGAAAGCACTACAAATGAAATCTGAAAATATTGAAAGTTGGCATGGTATCATCATTTCACCCACATAGCATGAGAAAAAAAGTGGTGAGAGTTACGGCAAAAATTGGATGCACTTCGTGTGCAAAATGGACAATCTATTTCGAAGTATGAGGGTTTCGGACGAGAACTCATCTATTACAAAGGGATTTCATTTTTTGAACTTGTTTGAACTCCAGACATTTTGGGTGTTCAAATGCGACATTCAAAGCCACATCAATTTTGAACCCTTTCTGAGTTCATTTGGTATTTTTCATGCATTTACTAATTTGTTTTGAGCTAAATGACCCTAAAATTCAAAAGCACTACATATGAACTCTGAAAAGGTTGAGAGTTGGCATGGTATCATGATTTCACCCACATAGCATGTGATAAAAAGTCTAGAGGGTTATGACGAAAAATGGATGCACTGGTGGGAAAAATGAACAATCTCTTTAGAAGTATTAGGGTTTCGGATGAAAACTCATCTGTTACAAAGGGATATATTTTTTTGAACTTATTTGAGCTCCAGAATTTTTGTGTGTTCAAAATGCACCATTTAAATCCACATCATCAATTTTCAACCCTTTTTGACTTCATTTTGTATTTTTCACGCATTTACTATTTTTGAGCTAAATGACCCTGAAATTCAAAAACACTACATATGAATTCTGAAAAGATTGAAAGTTGGCATGGTATCATCATTTCACACACATAGCATATGGTAAAAAGTTGAGAGAGTTACGACAAAAACTGGATGCACTTCGCGTGCAAAATGGACAATCTCTTTCGAAGTATCAGGGTTTCATACAAAAACTCATTTGTTACAAACGGATTTTATTTTTTTGAACTTATTTGAAGTTCAGACTTTTTGTGTGTTCAAAATGCACCATTCAAAGCCACATCATAATTTTTCAACCCTTTCTCACTTCATTTGGTATTTTTCATGCATTTACTGATTTTTTTAGCTAAATGACCAGGAAATTGAAAAGCACTAAAATGAACTCTGAAAAGGTTGAAAGTTTCCATGGTATTATAATTTCACCCACATAGCATGTGCTAAAAATTTGAGAGGGTTACGATAAAAATTGGACGCACTTCGTTTGCAAAATGGACAATCTCTTTCAAAGTATGAGGGTTTCAGATGAAAACTCATCTGTTACAAAGGGATTTCATTTTTTGAACTTATTTGAACTCAAGAATTTTTGGGTGTTCAAATCCACCATTCAAAGCCACATAAATTTTTAACCCTTTCTTACTTCATTTGGTATTTTTCATGCATTTACTTATTTGTTTTGAGCTAAATGACCCTGAAATTCAAAAGCACTACAAATGAACTCTGAAAAGGTTGAGGGTTGGCATGGTATCATCATTTCACCCACATAGCATGTGATAAAAAGTCAAGAGGGTTATGACAAAAAATGGATGCACTTGGTGGGAAAAATGAACAATCTCTTTTGAAGTATCAGGGTTTCGGAAGAAAACTCATCTGATACAAAGGGATTTATTTTTTTGAACTTATTTGATCTCCAGACATTTTGTGTGTTCAAAATGCATCACTCAAAGCCACATCATCGATTTTCAACCCTTTCTGACTTCATTTGGTATTTTTCATGCATTTACTATTTTTTAAGCCAAATGACCCTGAAATTCAAAAACTCTACATATGAATTCTGAAAATATTGAAAGTTGGCATGGTATCATCATTTCACCCACATAGCATATGGTTAAAAGTTGAGAGAGTTACAGCAAAAACTGGATGCACTTCGTGTGCAAAATGGACAGTCTCTTTCGAGGTATCAGGGTTTCGTACGAAAAGTCATCTGTTACAAACGGATTTTTTTTTTGAACTTAGTTGAAGTCCTGACATTTTCTGTGTTCAAAGTGTAGCATTCAAAGCCACATCATAAATTTTCAACCCTTTCTAACTTCATTTGGTATTTTTCATGCATTTACTGATTTTTTTTGAGCTAAATGACCCTGAAATTGAAAAGCACTACAAATGAACTCTGAAAAGGTTGAGAGTTGGCATGGTATCATAATTTCACCCACATAGCATGTGATAAAAAGTTGAGAGGGTTACAACAAAAAATGGATGCACTTGGTGGGAAAAATGAACAATCTCTTTCGAAGTATCAGGGTTTCAGACGAAAACTCATCTGTTACAAAGGGATTTTTTTTGAACTTATTAGAACTCTAGAATTTTTGTGTGTTCAAAATGCACCATTCAATGCCACATCATCAATTCTCAACCCTTTCTGACTTCATTTGGTATTTTTCATACATTTACTATTTTTTTGAACTAAATGACCCTGAAATTGAAAAGCACTACAAATCAAATCTGAAAAGGTTGGCAGTTGGCATGGTATCATTATTTCACCCACATAGCAGGCGATAAAAAGTGGAGAGGGTTACGGAAAAAATGGATGCACTTTGTGTGCAAAATGGACAATCTCTTTCGAAGTATTAGGGTTTCGAACGAAAACTCATCTGTTACAAAGGGATTTCATTTTTTAGAACTCATTTGAAATCCAGACTTTTTGTGTGTTCAAAGTGCATCATTCAAAGCCACATCATCAATTTTCAACCCTTTCTGACTTCGTTTGGTATTTTTCATGCAGTTACTGATTTTTTTGAGCTAAATGACCCTGAAATTGAAAAGCACTACATATGAATTCTGAAAAGGTTGAAAGTTGGCATGGTATCATCATTTCACCCACATAGCATATGGTAAAAAGTTGAGAGAGTTACAGGAAAAACTAGATGCACTTCGTGTGCAAAATGGATAGTCTCTTTCGAAGTATCAGGGTTTCGTACGAAAACTCATCTGTTACGTACGGATTTTATTTTTTTGAACTTAGTTGAAGTCAAGACATTTTTTGTGTTCAAAGTGTAGCATTCAAAGCCACATCATAAATATTCAACCCTTTCTGACTTCATTTGGTATTTTTCATTCATTTACTGATTTTTTTGAGCTAAATGACCCTGAAATTGAAAAGCACTACAAATCACATCTGAAAAGGTTGGCAGTTGGCATGGTATCATTATTTCACCCACATAGCATGCCATAAAAAGTTGATAGGGTTACGGAAAAAATGGCCATGGTATCATCATTTCACCCACATAGCATATGGTAAAAAGTTGAGAGAGTTACAGCAAAAACTGGATGCACTTCGTGTGCAAGATGGACAATCTCTTTCGAAGTATCACGGTTTCGGACAAAAACTCATCTGTTACAAAGGGATTTCATTTGTTAGGATTTATTTGAACTCCAGGCTTTTTGTGTGTTCAAAGTGCATCATTCAAAGCCACATCATCAATTTTCAACCCTTTCTGACTTCATTTGGTATTTTTCATGCAGTTACTGATTTTTTTGAGCTAAATGACCCTAAAATTGAAAAGCACTACATATGAATTCTAAAAATGTTGAAAGTTGGCATGGTATCATCATTTCACCCACATAGCATATGGTGAAATGTTGAGAGAGTTACAGCAAAAACTGGATGCACTTCGTGTGCAAAATGGACAGTCTCTTTCGAAGTATCAGGGTTTCGTACGAAAACTCATCTGTTACAAACGGATTTTATTTTTTTTGAACTTAGTTGAAGTCCAGACATTTTGCGTGTTCAAAGTGTAGCATTCAAAGCCACATCATAAATTTTGAACCCTTTCTGACTTCATTTGGTATTTTTCATGCATTTACTGATTTTTTTGAGCTAAATGACCCTGAAATTGAAAAGCACTACAAATGAACTCTGAAAAGGTTGAGAGTTGGCATGGTATCATAATTTCACCCACATAGCATGTGATAAAAAGATGAGAGGGTTACAGCAAAAAATGGATGCACTTGGTGGGAAAAATGAACAATCTCTTTCGAAGTATCAGGGTTTCAAACGAAAACTCATCTGTTACAAAGGGATTTATTTTTTTGAACTTATTTGAACTCTAGAATTTTTGTGTGTTCAAAATGCACCATTCAAAGCCACATCATCAATTTTCAACCCTTTCTGACTGCATATGGTATTTTTCATGCATTTACTATTTTTTTGAGCTAAATGACCCTCAAATTGAAAAGCACTACAAATGAAATCTGAAAAGATTGAAAGTTGGCATGGTATCATCATTTCACCCACATAGCATGAGAAAAAAAGTGGTGAGAGTTAGGGCAAAAACTAGATGCACTTCGTGTGCAAAATGGACAATCTATTTCGAAGTATCACGGTTTCGGACGAGAACTCATCTATTACAAAGGGATTTCATTCTTTGAACTTGTTTGAACTCCGGACTTTTTGGGTGTTCAAATGCGACATTCAAAGACACATCAATTTTTCACCCTTTCTGAGTTCATTTGGTATTTTTCACGCATTTACTGATTCGTTTTGAGCTAAATGACCCTGAAATTCAAAAGCACTACATATGAACTCTCAAAAGGTTGAGAGTTGGCATGGTATCATCATTTCACCCACATAGAATGTGATAAAAAGTTGAGAGGGTTACGACAAAAAATGGATGCACTTGGTGGGAAAAATGAACAATTTCTTTAGAAGTATCAGGGTTTCAGACGAAAACTCATCTGTTACAAAGGATTTATTTTTTTGAACTTATTTGAACTCCAGAATTTTTGTGTGTTCAAAATGCACCATTGAACGCCACATCATAAATTTTCAACCCTTTCTGACTTCATTTGGTATTTTTCATGCATTTACTGATTTTTTGAGCTAAATGACCCTGAAATTGAAAAGCACTACAAATGAAGTTTGAAAAGGTTGAGAGTTGGCATGGTATCATAATTTCACCCACATAGCGTGTGACAAAAAGTTGAGAGGGTTACGACAAAAAATGGATGCACTTTGTGGGAAAAATGGACAATCTCTTTCGAAGTATGACGTTTCGGATGAAAACTCATCTATTACAAAGGGATTTATTTTTTTGAACTTATTTGAACTTTAGACTTTTTGTGCGTTCAAAATGCACCATTCAAAGCCACATCATCAATTTTCAACCCTTTCTGACTTCATTTGGTATTTTTTTCATGCATTTATTGATTTTTTTTAGCTAAATGACCCTGAAATTGAAAAGCACTTCAAATGAAATCTGAAAAGTTGAAAGTTTGCATGGTATCAATATTTCAACCACATAACATGTGCTAAGAAGTTGAGAGGGTTACGATAAAAATTGGATTCACTTCGTGTGCAAAATGGACAATCTATTTCGAAGTATGAGAGTTCCGGACGAAAACTCATCTATTACAAAGGGATTTAATTTTTTGTACTTATTTGAACTCAAGACTTTTTGTGTGTTATAAATGCATCATTCAAAGCCACATCAACAATTTTCAACCCTTTCAGACTTCATTTGGTATTTTTCATGCATTTCTGATTTTTTGAGCTAAATGACCCTTAAATTGAAAAGCACTACAAATGAACTCTGGAAAGGTTGAAAGTTGGCATGGTATCATTATTTCACCCTCATAGCATGTGATAAAAATTTGAGAGGCTTCCGACAAAAAATGGATGCACTTCATGGGCAAAATGGACAATCTCTTTCGAAGTATCAGGGTTTCGGATGAGAACTCACCTGTTACAACGGGATTTCATTTTTTGAACTTATTTGAACTCCAAAAAATTTGTGCATTCAAAATGCACCATTCGAAGACACATCATAAATTTTCAACCCTTTGTGACTTCATTTGGTGTTTTTCATGCATTTACTTTTTTTTAGCTAAATGAACCGGAAATTGAAAAGCACTAAAATGAAATCTAAAAAGGTTGAAACTATCCACGATATCATCATTTCACCCACATAGCATGTGCTAAAAAGTTGAGAGGGTTACGATAAAAACTGGATGCACTTCGTGCGCAAAATGGACAATCTCTTTCGAAGTATGAGGTTTCAGATGAAAACTCATCTTTTACAAAGGGATTTCATTTTTTTTGAACTCATTTGAACTCTAGACTTTTTGGTTGTTCAAATGCACCGTTCAAAGCCACATCAATTGTCAACCCTTTCTCACATCATTTGGTTTTTTTTTCATGCATTTACTGATTTTTTTAGCTAAATGACCCTGAAATTGAAAAGCACTTCAAATGAACTCTGAAAAGGTTGAAAGTTTGCATGGTATCAATATTTCACCCACATAAATGTGCTAAAAAGTTGAGAGGGTTAGGAAAAAACTGGATGCACTTCGTGGGCAAAATGGACAATCTCTTTCGAGGTATCACTGTTTCGGACGAAAACTCATTTGTTACAAAGGGATTTCATTTTTTAACCTTATTTGAACTCCATACTTTTTGTGTGTTCAAAATGCATCATTCAAAGACACATCATCAATTTTCAACCCTTTCTGAATTCATTTGGTATTTTTCATGCATTTACTGATTTTTTTAGCTAAATGACCCTGAAATTGAAAAGCACTACATATGAATTCTGAAAAGGTTGAAAGTTGGCATGGTATCATCATTTCACCCACATAGCATATGGTAAAAAGATGAGAGAGTTACGGCAAAAACTAGATACACTTCGTGTGCAAAATGGACAATCTCTTTCGAAGTATCACGGTTTCGTACGAAAACTCATCTGTTACAAACGGATTTTGTTTTTGTTGAAATTATTTGAACTCCAGACTTTTTGTGTGTTCAAAATGCACCATTCAAATCCACATCATCAATTTTCAACCCTGTCTGACTTCATTTAGTATTTTTCATGCATTTACTAGTTTTTTTGAGCTAAGTGACCCTGAAATTGAAAAGCATTACAAATGAAATCTGAAAAGATTGAAAGTTGGCATGGTATCATCATTTCACCCACATAGCATGTAATAAAAAGTTGAGAGGGTTACGGCAAAAAATGGATTCACTTCGTTGGCAAAATGGACAATATCTTCCGAAGTACCAAGGTCGCGGGCAAAAACTCACCAGTTACAAAGGGATTTCATTTTTTGAACTTATTTGAATTCTAGACTTTTTGTGTGTTCAAAATGCACCATTCAAAGCCACATCATCAATTTTCCACCCTTTGTGTTTTTCACGCATTTACTGATTCTTTTGAGCTAAATGACCCGAAAATTGAAAAGCACTACAAATGAACTCTGAAAAGGTTGAAAGTTGGCATGGTATCATCATTTCACCCACACAGCATGTGATAAAAAGTTGATAAGGTTACAAAAAAAATGGATGCACTTCGTGGGAAAAATGAACAATCTCTTTCGAAGTATCAGGGTTTCGAACAAAAACTCATCTGTTACAAAGGGATTTATTTTTTTGAACTTATTTGAACTCCAGACTTTTTGTGTGTTCAAAGTGCACCATTCAAAGTCACGTCATCAATTTTCAACCCTTTCTGACTTCATTTGGTATTTTCATGCATTTACTATTTTTTGAGCTAAATGACCCTGAAATTGAAAAGCACTATGAATGAACTCTGAAAAGGTTGAAGTTGGCATGGTATCATCATTTCACCCACAAAGCATGCGATAAAAAGTTGATAGGGTTACGGCAAAAAGTGGATCTACTTCCTGGGCAAAATGGACAATCTCTTTCGAAGTATCAAGGTTTTGGATGAAAACTCACCTGTTACAAAGGGATTTCATTTTTTCAACTTATTTGAACTGCAGACTTTTTGTGTGTTCAAAATGCACCATTCAAAGCCACATCATAAATTTTCAACCCTTTGTGACTTCATTTGGTGTTTTTCATGCATTTACTGATTGTTTTTGAGGTAAATGACCCGGAAATTGAAAAGCACTACAAATGAACTATGAAAAGGTTGAAACTTGCCATGGTATCATCATTTCACCCACATTGCATGTGCTAAAAAGTTGAGAGGGTTACTATTGGGGATACAACCCCTCGGTGAGACCCACCCTAAGGACTCCGGCTCATACCTAGCGGCTCAGTACACCAGCCCAATAGTGAGTCTAAAGACTTAAGGCCCAATACGCCGGACGACTCATACAAGATGGGCCGGCAGGTGGCTCGGACAGAGAAGACCCGGGTGGGTAAGCCGCCCAGGGACAACTTCGGTAGGAAAGGCAAGAGAAGATAGAGGTAGACTCGGATGCACCATGAGAGTCGGTCACAACTTGTATGACCCGTGGTCTTTACCTCCTATACAAAGGGAAGACCCGGGGCGACTTAGAGATCAGGCAATCGAGAACTAGGTCAAGCGGTAGCTCCCTTGTAATCGATACACCAAGCAATATAAACACAAGCAGGACGTAGGCTATTACCTCCACTTGAGGGGGCGAACCTGGGTAAACTCGTGTTCTTCGTCCCAATCAACCTCTTTGAGTCCACCACATTAGCCATGGCCTCGAACCCAGGTCCGTTCACCCGGACATCTGTCATGACAAAACCACGACAGTTGGCGCCCACCGTGGAGCCTGCGCTCGGTGGTGTTGAATTTTCGAAGGGCTCTCTCCTAGGGCTCGAGGGATACGTAGTTGGAAGGATGAGCAAGAGTCGCCGTGGCCGGCTCTATATCAATGACGCCGGCTGGGGACTTAATGCTGGCTCTATGGAGTATGGATTTCGGGTTCGGTTCGGCGGGATCCACGTATTCATCGGATGGGCCGACGGATCTATACCCGGGCCAGACGTCTGCACCAACATCCTCGAGCCGGCTCGGCGTGTGCGACCCGCCTGCGACGTGCGGCCCGCCCGTGTTAATCCGGGCCAGAAGCACGTTTTTGTGGGCTTCACTCAAGGGATGGATCTGGAAGTTTCTGCGTCACAGGAAACTCTTGTCTGTTCAGAGGACGAGTCTTCGAGCGGAGTGATAGAGTCAATTTACCAGCTTCACAACGGCGGGCTCGGGGGCTACGACAAGATTTACCTTGAGTCGGGTTGCTCTAAATCAAACAACCTCGGGCCACCAGTTCGAGACGTCGTGTTCATGGAGGGGTCAGCCCCACGCACGGGTAGTACGGCCGTGGGAGCAGCAACCTCGGATGCTAACCCGCCTCCGCCGACTCAAGTTCTTTTGGATCTAGTGAACGAGCTCGCGGGTCTGATGGCTACTGACATAACCCCAGACCACTAAACCACTCGGAACTTGGAGATTGTGAGGATCAAGGACCGGAAGGCCGAGGAGCAGCAGCGGATGGGTGAACTAAAGGTCCATATGGAGGAAGAGGCATAACGTATCAAGACAGACGCTTTCCACCTTGGGCTGGAGCAACAGTCTGTGGCTGCGGTACATCGGCTCAGGCATCAATCCCGCTTGCCAGAACGTTATGAGGCTAGGAACCTCTTCAACACACCAGGGACGAGGCGAGTGGTAGATGTACCTGGGAGCCGCCCGACGGCTCGTCCGGTGTCCCATCCGACCCGACGAAACCAGGCTTCACCACTGGTTTTCCCAACATCGGCGGGTCATTATTCTAACCCGGCTTGAAACAATTCCTATTGCGGATGAAGCACCCTTTGCGAAAGAGGTATGAAATGCCATTGGATACCTGCGGACGGCGATGGCCCAGCAGGAGAAGTATACTCATAGTCAAAGCCACGTTCATTCAACCCCTCTTCCTAGCCGGAGCTTTAGCCGACGCTGTGAGTCGCCAGCAGTTTCCAGCAGCGACCGGCGTAGAGAGGTCCTGGCAGGTGATCAGCCGGCTCTGGATAAGCAAGCGTTCGTGAATCGGGCGTGAAGCCAGCAGGAGGCGGCAGCATTGGCCACGGTGGCTCACCAGGAGCCCGCGCCCTCAGTTTCAGTAGGAGTGGGGGTGACCACCAGGGCCATGGGAGTGCCCTGTTTATCGCCGGCTCTGCAGGGTGAGCGGTTGCCAAAGGATTTCAAAGGGCCCCGCAAGGTCCCAAACTACACTGATGATCTACCTCCGGAGGCCTGGATTGAAAGTTATGAGCTTGCCATGGAGATGTTGGACGTCAGTGAGGCGGTTTGTGCCAAGTACTTCATCATGATGCTTGAAGGTCTGACTCGCACGTGGTTAAAGGGTTTGCCACCCAATACCATCAATTCATGGGCTGAGCTGAGATCAAGATTCATCAAGAACTTTCAAGGAACTTGCAAACAGCCCATGACCATTGTGAATCTCAATCACTGTGCTCAGCTGGAAAATGAGTCGGCTCATCATTGGGTCCGGCGGGTAGCAGCAATCATACACTCCTCAGAGCAGATCACGGCGGCTCAGGCGATGCTGATCTTAGAAAAGAATTGTCACTTCGTCCCGTTAAAGCAGAAGCTCGGCCGACTTAAATGTACATGTCAGCATATGGGCGAGCTCATGACGGCTCTCACGAAGTACGCTGACTCTGATAACACTAAGGATCCAAGATCTGATCATGAGAAGGCAGTTCAAGGCAAGAAAAAAAATCAAGCAAAGGGTGTGGCTAACGACGGTAGTTAGAATAAGCGGAAAAGCTTCGACGGCGGGTTGGAGTTGGTGGCCAACACAGGTACCGATCAGAATCATCGTATGGGCAATGGGAGGTTTAGGCCAACTTTTAACAAGAATAGGACTCCTTTTAATTTGGAGGATGTGCTTAAGAAGCCTTGTCCAGAACACAGTCAGCTAGATAAGCCGGCGACGTACACATGGGGAGATTGCCATTTCATGCAGAAGCACAAGAATCACTTCACGCAACCCAACAACCAGGGCGGTGGTCCGCCCGACGGTTTAGGACCCGGCGAGTCAGGGGCCGGATTCAGATCCGGTGGCTCAGGGTCTGGTCATCATGGTCAAGGTAATCAAGGAGGGCACACTAAGCACTCTGGTAACAACAATCAGCAATAGCATAATCAATCTGGATATCAAAGTAATACAAAGCAGCTCAGTTCCGGTCAGTATCATGTTTTTACGACTAGCCTTAACAAGCAGGATCAGAAGTTGCGCAAGCAAGCGGTTAATGCGGTTGTGCCTGTTGGAAATATGCCCTAGAGGCAATAATAAATAAGTTATTATCATATTTCCTTGTTCATGACAATCGCTTATTATCCATGCTATAATTGTGTTGATCAGAAACTCAGATACATGTGTGGATACATAGACAACACCATGTCCCTAGTATGCCTCTAATAGACTAGCTCGTTGATCAAAGATGGCTATGGTTTCCTAGTCATGGACATGAGATGTCATTTGATAACGGGATCACATCATTAGGAGAATGATGTGATGGACAAGACCCAAACAACAAATGTAGCATATGATTGTGTTAGTTTATTGCTACTGTTTTCTGCATGTCAAGTATGTGTTCCTATGACCATGAGATCATGCAACTCACTGACATCGGAGGAGTGCCTTGTGTGTATCAAAGGTCGCAACGTAACTGGGTGACTATAAAGGTGCTCTACAGGTATCTCCGAGGGTGTCTGTTGAGTTGGCATGGATCAAGACTGGGATTTGTTACTCTATGTGATGGAGAGGTATCTCAGGGCCCACTCAGTAATACAACATCACGATAAGCCTTGCAAGCAATGTGACTAATTGTTAGTCACGGGATCTTGTATTACGGAACGAGTAAAGAGACTTGCCAGTAACGAGGTTGAACTAGGTATGGAGATATCGACGATCGAATCTCGGGCAAGTAACATACCGAAGAACAAAGGGAACATCAAACTGGATTAACTGAAGCCTTGACATGGAGGTTTGACTGATAAAGATCTTCGTAGAATATGTAGGAACCAATATGGGCATCCAGGTCCCGCTATTGGTTATTTACCGTAAAGGAGTCTCGGTCATGTCTACATTGTTCTCGAACCCACAAGGTCTGCACACTTAAGGTTCGGTGACGTTTTGGTAGTATAGAATTATGCATGGTGCTGACCGAAGGTTGTTCGGAGTCCCGGATGAGATCCCGAACATCACGAGGAGCTCCAGAATGGTCCAGAGGTAAAGATTGATATATAGGAAGTGCTATTTTGGTCGCCGGAAAAGTTTCGGGCTTATCGGTAGTGTACCGGGAGTGCCGGTAGTGTACCGGGAGACCATCGGGAGGGGTATTTCGACCCAAGTGGCTACATGGGCTGTGGGAGAGTGAATACCAGCCCTTAGTGGGCTGGTGGAAGTCCGACACAAGGCCCATGCGGCTGGGAAAGAAAATCCCAAAGAGAAAAGGTGGAAAAAAATGCAAAAAGGCAAAAAAGGAAGAGTCCTCATCCTACTAGGATTGGAGGATGAGGAGGACTCTCCTCCCTAGCATTGGCCGAATCCTGCTAGTGGGCTTTGCCCTTGCGCCAAGCCTCCTCTCTTTCTCTTATATATACTGGAGGTTTTAGGGTTTTTGCATAGATTTGTTAGCCACGTGCTGCCCGTTCCTCCAGTGCATAGTTTCTCCTCTAGATCGATTTTCTGCAGCGCTTAGGCGAAGCCCTGTCGGAATAGCTCCACAACCATCGCAGGAGCGCCATCGCGCTGCCGGAGAACTCTTCTACCTCTCCGCTCCCTCTTGCTGGCTCAAGAAGGCGGAGATCGTCATCGAGCTGTACGTGTTTTGAACGCGGAGGTGTCGTCCGTTCGGCGCTAGATCGGAAGGACCGTGATCAAGATCACGAGACGGATCGTGATGAGTTCGCGGGATGGATCATGATTGGATCGCGGGACGGATTGTGATGAGTTAGCAGGACGGATCATGATTGGATCGCGGGACGGATCGTGATGACATCGCGGGACGCTCGGTGATTTGCATCTCGAAGACATTCGACTACACCAACCGCATTTCCTAACGCTTCCCGCTTAGCGATCTACAAGGTATGTAGATCCACTGTCCCTCTCGTAGATGCTCATCACCATGTATAGATCTTGCCTGTGTGTAGGAAAATTTTTGTTACCCATGCAACGTTCCCCAACTATGGCATCATGACCTAGGTCTATGTGTAGATGAGATCTCGAGTAGAACACAAAGAGTTTGTGGGCATTGATGCTTAGATTGCTTCCTCCCATGGTCGTGGTTTGGTTCAGTGGTATTGTGAGATGAAGCGTCCTGGACAAACATTACTCGTACGCTTACGAGACACTGGTTCCCTTAACCGCAACTTGTTGCATAGATGGCTTGCGGGTGCTAGTTTCTCTCACTTTAGTTGGATCGGATTCGACAAAGGCGGTCCTTGAGAAGGTTCAAAAGCAACTAGTGTATCACCGTTGTGGTTTTTGCGTAGATAAGAATTGTTCTTGCTAGATACCCGTAGCAGCCACGTAAAACATGCAACAACAATTAGAGGACATCTAACTTGTTTTTGCAGGGTATGTTGTGATGTGATATGGCCAGTTACATGATGTGATATATGTGATGTATGAGATGATCATGTGTTGTATAGATTATCACGACTTGCATGTTGATAAGTACGGCAACTGGCAGGAGCCATAGTGTCGTTGTTTTGTCACAACAAATGTCCGGGTTAACGGACTTAGGTTCGGAGCGATCGCGATTAGGTGGCGGCTTGAGAGGGGTTAATCGGAATCGAGAGACGTGGAGTTTACCCAGGTTCGGCCCCTCCGATGGAGGTAAAATCCTACGTCCTGCTTGTCTGGTATTGATGATGAAGGAGATCTCTCTGTTACAAGGGTGCTGATTTGCTATCTCTCATCTCGAGAGTCTCTAATCTCTTGTCTATCTAAGACCTGTCTATTGAGACGTCTAAAAACTTGACCCTCTCGGGGTGACCCGCCCCTCCTTATATAAGCTGAAGGGGCAGTTTACATGTAGATTCTGAGTTGGATTGAGACTTTCTATTGCAATCTCCCATCGTAGGCTTCTCTTCTTGGACTTCTGAGTCACCGGGCGGCTCACGCCGGGAGGCTTACACTGGAGACTCATCTTCAGGGACTCATCTTCAGGGACTCATCTTCAGGGAGTTACAACCGGAGAGTCATTCGGGGACTCACCGCAGAGTCATCCGGGGACTCACAACCGGAGAGTCATTCGGGGACTCACAACCGGAGAGTCATCCGGGGACTCACCGGAGAGTCACCCGGGGACTCTCAATCGGAGAGTTATCCAGGGACTCACAGCCGGAGAGTCATCCGGGTACTCACCGGAGAGTCATCTGGGAACTCACAACCGGACAGTCATCCATGGACTCACCGGAGAGTCATCCAGGGACTTACAGCCGGAGAGTCATCCAGGGACTCGCCGGAGAGTCATCCAAGGGCTTACAGCCGGAGAGTCATCAAGGGACTTACAGCCGGCCGGGTCATAACTGTCTCCCGGGTCATACCGCGGGGTATATCCCTGACATTAGCCCCCAGGTTAGCTTGAATTTATTCATGGTAAGCTCTACATATGAATGAGTCGTCTTGAAACTCGTATTGCTTGTCAATGTCCTTTGAAAAATATTGGGAAATAGAATACCCATATGCCACTAAGTCGGCTTCCAATACTCTTGGCGGGTCATCTCCGCCGGGTCATAATTATTGATGATGTCGGGTCATTATCGTTGGTGACGCCGGGTCAAATAACTAGAATCCAGCTGACTTGATAAAAATGTTGGGATGAAAATCCGTCTGATGTAAAACCAGACTTTCATTGTTGTGGAGCAGTGCGGCTTATATAAAATCTGGCGGGTTACGCTCTTTTGATAATGCTGGGTCATAAATATTGGTGACGTCGGGTCTAACAACACAACTCCATAATTAACATCTTGAAAATTCTCCTCAAAGTTTTTGATATATCCATATTACGTGTAGCCCCCAAGCTCCGAGATTATCCATGATAACTTGGTGCTTTGCAATAATATTTTGGACTATGTAGCCCCCAAGGGCCGGCTCATCAAAATGTGATGCGCTGGGTCTTTTAGTTTGAACCTCATAATCTACTAAACAGCTGAATAATGTAGCCCCCAAGTGCCGGGTCGCTTGCCTGCAACGACTTGGGACTTTGAAAATTTTGATCTGAGCGGTGTAGTCCCCAAGTGTCGGGTCACCAAGAATTACTGGGCTGGGACTTAGAAAAAATATAGAAAGGCCGGCTCATCTCCTTGAAATAATAGGGTCTTACTGACCATGTAATGATTTGGAAACCGGCTTGCATTAGCCCTTAAGTGCCGTGGTGCATGCTTGCAGCGACATGGGACTTGCATATTTGATATAAACTGTACTTGAATAATGTAGGCCCCAAGTGCCGGATCGTCTTGCTTGCAGCAACTCTGGACTACGTAAGAATAACATGACTCACGACAATTTGTTGAATGAATCCTTGACCGTGACTATAATTTAATCCAGAATAAATATCCTAGAATAATTCCTTCGTCTTTGACATGAAATCCCTGCTTGTGGTTGCGATGCAACCGGGCAAATATATGCTGGAGAAATCCATGAGTGTTGTAGATTACTACAGAGCACATTCGAAGAAATCCGAGAACCGGTCAATTAGATGACATGGCATTACATCTGACAGGGACGGCTCTTGAAAAGTAATAAATTCTCCGTGTTGTCTTAAAAACCCCAATACTGGTTATGATAAACCATGAAGATCCAGCCAAGTTGGCTATTAATGATCCATTTGCTACTGGCAGAAGTTTTTCATTTAATAGCGGCTCATCTTAAGAGATAAGACATGCAAAAATAAACAAGACATAATATATTCTGCATTGTTGTGAGGGCGGCTTGAGTAAGCACAATCCGAAGATGTTATATCATTGCTCCTTCTTTCATAATCTTGTTCTGACCCGGCTTGATAAGCTGGCTTGTCATGTGAATATGATGCAATGTATGATGCAAAGTATGACGCAATGTATGATGCAATGTTAACTTATCAACATTTTTGGCGTGAACGCCGGTTGTTTTAGGGCTAGATAAGCTACACCCGGAGGTGGGAAGCCCCCTTTGACAACCGCGGCTAATCGTGTTAGCTGGAGATTTGGCATAAAGCCGGCCGATAGGGTGTTAGAAGCGATACTCATCGGTAAGAAGCCCCCTTCAGCAATACGACATATGACGCCGGCGGGTAGGTGTTAGAAGCTGTACCCGAAGGTAAGAAGCCGCCCTCGCCACGACTCATTTACCTGAGCCGTTTTTTACGGTGTTCGACACCGGCGGATAGGCGTTAGAAGCTATACCGGCTAAATGTAGGAAGCTGCCCTTGCCACGGATCATTTTCTGAGCCGATTTATAAGGTGTTTGACACCTGCGGATAGGCATTAGAAGCTGTACTGGCTAAAGGTAGGAAGCCGCCCTCGCCATGGCTCATTTTCTGAGCCAATTTTTTTTTGGCATAACGCCTGGTGCCGCGACTCATTTCCTGAGCCGGGCTTTTGTGCACCATCTTGTAAGCCGCCATCTTGTATGAAGAAACACCAAAAGCTCCAAGTGACTTTATGATGATTCAATAAATCCGGGCACCCATGTTTTGAATGGTGCATCACGGTTGTTCGTTCTCTTGGGCAACTTTTAATATTTCACCAAAGACGTAGTAGCCCCCAGGACCGGGTTAATTTTGCCCTGACCCGGGTTTTTTGTTCGGAACGACCAAATGAATCTTGCCATGTCTATAGCCCCCGAGTCTTTAAGTTTGACTTGAAGAGTCGGCTTGAGAATATCCACTGAAAGTTGAGGTTGGCCGTGGCAGGTTATCCATGACCCCGTATGATTTGCTTCAATAATCCGGTTGATGGTTCGTCCCGGCTGGTTGTTGAAGTGAACCAAAATATACTGGCGGCGATTTGTGCGCCTGTCGGGCGGCTCGTATCGACGAGCATCACACTAATATGTTGATGTAGACCATACTATGGGTGGCGTCTTGCGCGCTTCCGTTGGGCGGCTCGTACAGGCAAGTACTGCACCGATATGTTGATGTAGATGTAAAAATCAGCCGTGGCATAGTAAGCTGGTGCTGTTGTAAAAGACGCCACGGCGTTGTAAGCCGGTGCGGATGGCGAGTCGGCTGTGGCGTTTGTTGGTGAAAAACCATATCACAGGAACGGCGGCTTGTCGCATCCATCGGGTGGCTCGTACTGTCGCGGACGGTACCGGCGCACTGACGGAGCCCGGTCGTGGCGGCGGCGGCACTGCGTGCATCCATTTGAGCCACGTGATATGGACGAACAGCAAAATAGAATGATGCTAGTGTGCACTCCATCTTCGTGGTATAATGCCACTTGAATAATTGTCCTTGCCTCATACTTTTTCCTTAAACGGCTCCCCACCTTTTCCCTTTTCTTTAACCTGACCAAGCAGCAGGTGATATGGCCGCGATGTGGTAGGTGAGATGGGGCAGGCTACGGAGTGGAGCAGAGCCAGACCACAGCGCAGGGCAAACAACCGTGGCAGTAGCAGAGACCCGACTCGTGCAGAGTCCGGCTCATAGGCACGGGAGAACCGGCCGGGTGCGGGAGGAGCGGGCGCACGGTGGCCACGGCGGTTTGAGACGTACGGGCATGGAACACGGTCAAGGACACGATGACTGGGCCAATGCAGCACTGGCGCCTGGCTCAAGGCGGGGCATTGGTGATTGATGTTGGAGCGGGGAGTAGCACAGCGGCGTCCGACTCAAATCGAGCTGCGAAGGTGGTGAAGGTTGGTGTAGCAAAGGTAAGCCGGCGGGGTATAGCGGCGTCGTTGAAGCAGCTTGCGCGGCCGGGTCAAAGTCGAACCAGGGCACGGGTGGCTCGTGCAGAGGTGACGCCGCGGTGGCGGCTCAGAGTAGCCATCTCACACGTGGCATACCGCCGGAGGGACCCGGGTGTTGGGGATATAACCCCATGATATGACCCGGCAAGAAGGTTCCGGTTGATATCGTTTAGTTATAAGCCGGCCCATGGAGACATGTGTTAAGTGAAGGCCCAAGAAGCTATGGCGGTTCTTACTATGGGCCGGACGACAGAGACCCGGAAGCACAAGACCTTCCAAACGATAAACTTGGGTGATAAGGTAGAGATAGGTTCGGAGATGTAATCATGATTCGGTTGTACAATTGTGAGACCCGATGACTCTGACCTCTTATATAAAGGCAGAGCCGGGGCAACTTAGAGGTAAGCTATCGAAAACTAGGGCAAGCTTCTAGCACCTTGTAATCGATACATGAAGCAACAACAACACAAGCAGGACGTAGGCTTTTACCTCGACTTGAGGGGCCGAACCTGGGTAAACTCGTGTCCTTTGTCTCGTCTAACCCCTTTGAGTCCACTACCATGGCGATGGCTCCGAACTCAAGTCTGGTAATCTGGACATCTTCCATGACAAAACCACGACAGTTGGCGCCCACCGTGGGGCTCGCGTTCGGTGGTGTCGAGTTCTCAAAGGGTTCTCTTCCAGAGCTCGAAGGATACGTGGTGGGGAAGATGAGCAAGAGTCGCGGCGGCCGGCTCTACATCGACAACGCCGGCTGGGGGCTCAACGCGACTTCTGTGGAATATGGTTTTAGGGTTCCGTTCAGCGGGATCAAAGTGTTCATCGGAAAGATTGACGGATCTACACCCGGGCCGGATGTCTGCACCAACATCATCGAGCCGGCTCGGCGTCTTCAGCCCGCACGTAAGGCACGCCCTGCCCGTGTTAATCCGGTTCAGGAGCACGTCTGCGTGGGCTTCACTCAAGGCATGGATCTGGAAGCGTCCGGATCTCCAGGGACTCTCATACACTCGGACGATGGGTCGTCAAGTGGGGAAACAGAATCTATTTATCAGCTCAGCAATGGTGGCCATGGGGGCTACGGTGGCACCCGCCCCGAGTTAGAGCATGGTGAGTCAGGTGAGCCGTAGCGGCCATCTCACGTGGCGGTTTTCATGGCAGGGCCAGGGGCGCCCGGGTCAGGAGCTAACCCTCCCCAGCCGCCAGCTCAGGGCCTGGTGGAACTGATGGATGAGCTTGAAGCTATATTGGCTACAGAGGTCACACCAGAGAATCAGGCGGCTCGTAATGAGGAGATCGCAAGGATCAAAGGCTGGATGGCAGAGGAAAGTCAGAGGATAACTGAGTTAAATGCACAGATGGACGCAGAAGCAGCACGACTCAAGGCCGACGCTCTTCGTCTGGGGCTGGAACAGGCTTCAGCGGCAGCTGTACACCACAGGAGGCACCAGTCCCGTGTGCCGGAGCGCTATGATGCAAGGAATCTTTTCAATACCCCCGATTCTGGGAGAGCGGCAGCTGCCCCCTGAGGAAGGGCGAGCAGCGGCTCACACGACCCCACCCGGAGGGTTCACGACACCAGCGGGTCATTATTCTAACCCGGCTGAAAACATGCTAGCGGTGGCTGCTCGGCTAGGAACGATCCCTATCCCAGATGAGGTGCCCTTTGCGAAATAGGTGAGGAACGCCATCGGGTACCTACAGACGGCCGTGGCTCAGCAAGAGAAATATACTCACAGCTGGAGCAGAATTCACTCCACCCCTCTCCACAGTCGAAGTTTTAGCCGACGTTATGAGTCGCCGGCGGTTTCTAGCAGCGGTCCACATCATGGGCTTATAAGGGGACATACGGCGCTGGACGCACAAACCTTGGTGGATCGGGCAAGAAATAGGCGAGAACAAGAGACGGCAATGGTTCCTCCGGGTCTCGGACCCTCGATATTAACAGAGGCCGGGGCGGCTGGCAGCGCTAGAGCCGTGGGAGTTCCATGCCTAACTCCGGCTCTACGGAGTGAAAGGTTGCCAAAGATTTTAAGGGGCCCCGGAAGGTGCCTAACTACATGGCGGATCTCCCTCCCGAGGCTTGGGTTGAGAGCTATGAGCTAGCTATGGAGATGCTAGACGTCAGTGAGGCTGTTTTTGCGAAATATTTCATCATGATGCTCAACGGTCCGGCTCGCACATGGTTGAAGGGTTTGCCACCCAACACCATAGGTTCTTGGGCTGAACTGAGGGCGAAGTTTGTCAAAAATTTCCAAGGGACTTGTAAGCACCTATGACTATTGTGGATTTGGATCACTATGTACAGTAGGAGAATGAGTCGGCTCATCATTGGGTTCGGCGGGTGTCAACCATTATTCATTCGTCTGAGCAGATCATGGCGGCTCAAGCAGTGCTCATTCTGGAGAAGAATTGTCATTTTGTTCCATTGAAGCAGAAGCTTGGCCGGCTTAAGCGCACGTGCCAAGATATGGGGGAGCTCATGACGTCTCTAACAAAATATGCCGACTCAGATACTACCAAAGATCCGGGTTCGGATGAGGAGAAATCAAATCAAGGAAAGAAAAACAACCAAAGCAAGAACTTTGGAAACAACGAGAATCAAAACAGACAAAAGAACGTTGGTGGCGAGTCAGAGCTAGTGGCAAATGCAAACATAGGGCCGAATGTTCCCAAGGGGAACGGCCGTTATAAGTCGTACCAGCGCGATAACAGGCCCCCTTTCAATTTAGAAGCGGTGCTTAGGAAGCCCTGTCCGGAGCATAGCACGCCTGAGAAGGCATCCGCGCATGCGTGGGGTGACTGTTTTATCATGCAGAGATTTAAGAATCAACACTTTCAACCACCTCATAATCAGGGCGGTGGACCGCCTGGCGGCTCAGGGCCTGGCGGGTCAAGCCACGGCGGGTCAGGTGCTGGCTTTGGTGCTGGCGGCTCAGGAACAAGTCATCTGGATCATAGTAATCAGCAGCATCAACAGCATCCTCGTAACAATAATCATAATAATCAGGAGCGGCAACAACAACAGTAGCAGCGCAATCAGTCTGGTTTTCAGAGCAATCCAAAACAGCTCAGTTCAGGGCAGTATCATGTGTTTACAACTGGTAATAGCCTGCGAGATGACAAGCTATGGAGGAGAGCGGTTAATACGATTGAGCCAGCTCTCCCATGATACCTGCCATGGTTAGAATATGATATAACATGGATCAGACAAGATCACCCGCCAAGGGTGGATGACCCGGGCCAGTTAGCTCTGGTCATAGCCCCCCAGATACATGGTTATGGAGTAAACAAGGTGCTCATGGACGGAGGTAGCAGTATCAACATCTTATATTATGACACTTTCCGGCGAATGAAGCTATTAGACAAGGATCTTAAAACTTCATCTACTCTCTTTCATGGTGTGGTGCCTGGTAAGTCGGCATACCCAGTAGGTAAAATCTCTTTGGAGGTGGATTTTGGCGATGAGTACAATTATAGGGGGGAGACCTTGTGGTTTGAGGTAGTCAAGATCAAGAGCCCTTATAACGCATTATTCGGGCGGCCGGCTTACGCCAAGTTCATGGCTAGGCCTTGTTATGTTTATCTGTAGCTCAAGATGCCCAACTTAAACGACACGATTACAGTCCATGGTAATCGGAAGACGGCTATTGAGTGTGAGGAAGGTGATGCGGCTTATGCTGAGGCTAGCTGTGCGCAAGAGGAGTTGAAATTTTATAAAGAGAATGTTGACCCGGAGGACATGACTCCGCTGAAGAAGCCAAACACAGAAACAGATTCGCCTCTCAAGTTTTCAGCGGATGATACTAAAATAGTGGATTTTACCCCTGGAGACTCATCCAAGCAGTTTATCATCGGGGCTCATATGGATCCCAAATAGGAAAGCGCGCTCATCGAATTCATCCGTGAGAATCGGGACATCTTTGCATGGAAACCTTCTGACATGCCGGGTGTACCGAGAGAGTTCGCTGAGCACAATCTTAATGTGAATCCGAAGTTCAAGCCGATTAAGCAGTTTTTGCAGCGTTTCAGTGAGGAGCGGCGGAAAGCTATGGGAGAAGAGGTTGCCCGGCTCTTGGCCGCCAGCTTTATAGTTGAAGTTTTTCACCCGGAGTGGCTATCTAACCCGGTGTTGGTACTTAAAAAGAATGGCACTTGGCGTATGTGCATAGATTACACAGATCTCAACAAGGCTTGTCCGGCTGATCCCTTTGCACTTCCTCGCATCGATCAGATCATTGATGCAACAGCCGGTTGTGAGAACTTGTGTTTTTTGGATGCTTATTCTGGGTATCATCAGATCAAAATGGCAGTCAAGGACCAGGAGAAGACATCATTTATCACACCTTTTGGGGCGTTCTGCTACATCTCCATGCCTTTTGGGCTTAAGAGTACCCAGGCGACTTATCAGCGGTGTGTGCAGAATTGTCTCCACACTCAGATTGGCCGTAATGTTCATGCCTATGTGGATGACATAGTGGTGAAGTCAAGGAAGAAAGAAACTCTCTTGGAGGATCTTAAGGAAACTTTTGATAATCTCCGGGTCTACAAGATGATGCTTAACCCGGCAAAGTGTGTTTTTGGTGTTCCTGCAGGGAAGCTTTTGGGTTTCTTGGTCTCTAAGCGTGGCATCAAGGCTATTGCATCAATGATGTCCAGCGTATCGCGGGCCAGATCGCTGTGCTGAGCCGGTTCATCAGCCGGCTTGGGGAGAAGGCCATCCCTTTATATCAAATGATGAAAAAGATGGACGAGTTTAAGTGGAGCAAGGCAGTTGCAGAGGCGTTGGAAGCCCTTAAGAAGCAGTTGACTGAGCCGCCAGTATTAGCCGCTCTGGCTGAGAAAGAGCCGCTACTCTTATACATGGTAGCTAAGAGCTGGGTGGTCAGTGTGGCGATTGTGGTTGAGCGAAAGGAGGCAGGGAAGGAATATCCTGTTCAGAGGCCTGTCTACTACATCAGTGAGGTCTTGGCTGAGTCCAAGCAGCGGTATCCGCATTGGCAGAAGCTTGTATACGGGGTCTTTATGGCTAGTCATAAGCTGAAGCACTATTTTTTGGGGCATCCAATAACTGTTGTAAGCTCTGCCCCGTTGGGAGATATTATTCAGAACAGAGAGGCTACAGGGCGGATTGCTAAATGGGCTTTGGAGTTGGGACCTCTCAACGTCAGTTACACCCCTCGTACAGCAATTAAGTCTCAGGCTTTGGTGGATTTTATTAATGATTGGACGGAGTGCCAGGCGCCTGAAGAGAAGTCGGATAACACATATTGGACTATACACTTTGACGGGTCTAAGCAGCTTGAGGGGTCTGGTGCTGGAGTAGTTCTCACCTCCCCCAAGGGAGATAAATTTTGTTATGTGCTCCGATTGATGTTCCCCTGTACTAATAATGCCGCGGAGTATGAAGCCTTGCTCCATGGTTTGAGAGTTGCTAAGGAAATGAATTTGAGCCGGGTTAGATGCCTAGGCGATTCAGATCTGGTAGCTCAGCAAGTTTCAGGTACTTGGGATTCTAAAGACCCACAGATGGCTACTTATCGTCAGGCAGTTGATATTGTTGCAGGACATTTCAAAGGGTATCAGGTGTACCATATTGATCGTCGATGGAATGAGGCGGCTGATGCTTTATCACGACTCGGATCTCAGCGTAAGCCGGTGCCGCCTAATGTTTTTCTTGATGTGTTATATCATCCGACTGTTAAGATGCCTTCTGAGGAGGATCTAGCAATTCCTGACCCGGAGGCGGCTCTAGTGGCGGCTTTACATGTTATTCCAGATTGGACTACTCCTTATTTAGTGTTCTTGACGCGCGGCGAGTTGCCGGATGATGAGAACCGGGCTCGGGAAATTGTTCGCCGTTCCAAGTCCATGACAATTATAAGGGGCGAGTTACACAAATGCAGTGTGACAAGTGTTTTCCAACGATGTGTGTCGCCAGAGGAGGGCCAACAGATTTTACGTGAAATCCATGCTGGCGACTGTGGGCATCATGCCGGGTCACGATCTTTAGTGGCCAAGGCTTTTCGACATGGTTTCTCCTGGTTGACGGCTCATAAGG
Source organism: Hordeum marinum (assembly GCA_022496015.1). NCBI lineage: Eukaryota > Viridiplantae > Streptophyta > Magnoliopsida > Poales > Poaceae > Hordeum > Hordeum marinum. The sequence continues at coordinate 27,405,402 of CM039676.1, forward strand.
ATGCAGAGGATCTGGTCCGTAAGTGTGACGCCTGTCAGAAATTTGGCCGACGTGCTCATATTCCGGCTCAAGAATTGCGGATGATACCTATTACCTGGCCGTTTGCGGTCTGGGGGCTTGATATGGTAGGACCTTTCAAAAGGTCCAAAGATAAGAAAACACACCTCTTGGTGGCGGCCGACAAGTTTACCAAGTGGGTAGAGGCTGAGCCAGTAAGCAAGTGTGATGCGGCCACAGCAGTTGAGTTTGTCAAATTCTTGATCTATCGTTTTGGCTATCCACACAGTATTATCATAGATAATGGCACAAATTTGTCTAAGGGGGCTATGAAAGCGTTCTACGAGAAGGAGCATATCCGGCTTGATGTTTCAGCCGTGGCACATCCACAGTTTAATGGTCAAGCCGAGCGGGCGAATCAAGAAATCTTGCGAGGGGTTAAACCCCGACGCATGGTCCCTTTGCAGCGGACACCCGGGTGTTGGGTTGACGAATTGTCGTCTATCTTATGGAGCATCCGGACTACACCTAACAGGTCTATAGGTTTTACACCTTTTTTCATGGTCTATGGAGCTGAGGCGGTTCTACCCAATGACATCTGGCATGATTCACCAAGAGTGGCGGCTTATGTTGAGACGGACAATGAGCTTGCACTTCAAGATGCATTGGATGCCTTGGACGAAGCACGAGAGTTAGCAGCGGCCAGATCAGCAATTTATCAACAAGACCTGCGACGCTATCATAGCCGCAGGGTGAAGACCCGGACATTCCAGGAAGGTGACTTGGTGCTCCGGCTTATTCAAGATCAAACTGGGATGCATAAACTCTCTCCACCATGGGAAGGGCCCGTTGTGGTCAGCAGAAACCTCAACAATGGGTCATACTATCTCATTGATATTCGTGATGAGTCGGATACGGCGGGTCAGGAGACGTTACGACCATGGAACGTGGCGCACTTGCGGCCATATTATACTTAAGAGATGATGCAGATCGGTTATCATTGTACATACCATATTTATATAGAGTAGTATTACTACCAAAGACTTGAGCTTCGGCTCTTATGTGTATCTTCATGATTTAAAGAGGAAATTTTTCAATGCCAGCAAATTTGCAGTTCCTGTGGCTCTCTTAATTCGTGAAAATCTTACCAGTCAATCTCGCTTCAGAGACCCTGAGCCGGCTCACATAGTTGGCGGCCAATCTTGTTTTAGAGACCCTGAACTGTTGATACTCTTACCAGTCAATCTCGCCTTAGAGACCCTGAGCCGGCTCACATAGTTGATGGCCAATCTCGCTTTAGAGACCCTGAACTGTTGATACTCTTACCAATCAATCTCACCTTAGACACCCTGAGCCGGCTCACATAGTTGACGGCCAATCTCACTTTAGAGACCCTGAACTTTTGTAAGTTAAAAAATTAAAAGCTCTTATCAGTCAATCTCGTCTTACAAACCCTGAGCCGGCTCACATAGTTGACGGCCAATCTCGCTTTAGAGACCCTGAACTGGTATGAGGTATAGTTTGAATACGTTAAACGTTGTTGCTGATGGAGGCTTCCTACCTTTGGTATAGCTTAAAAAATTCCCCTAAGGCAGCAGCGTGTGCACCAAATTCTAGTTGTTTATCAACTGCGGCCATCAAAGGGGGCTTTTTACCGATGGGTATCGCTTATCTCACCCTAATGGTCGACTTTTATGCCATTTCCGGTTACTTATTAACCGCGGTTGTCGAAGGGGGATTCTTACCGACGGGTTCGCTTATCTCACCCTAACAACCGGCGTTTATGCCAAAAATAGTTGCGGAAGGAGGCTTCTTGCCCTTGGGTATAGCTTACTTAAAACCATTCATGTAGCCGGCTAGTACAATTACTAGTCGCGGCTATCGAATGGATGCTTCTTGCCATAAGGTATAGCTTACATAAAACCATCGAAAGCCGGCCCTATTTAACATTAGTTGGTTTGAGGAGGCTTCTTGCCTTGATGGTATAGCTTACATCACCCCTCTTATGTAAGCCGGCTGTAGGCCGCTTTAAAAGTTTTCAACAGTCATCATTGTCGCATAGAGGCTTCCTACCATCAGGTATAGCTTACTTTATCCTATGACGGCCGGCCCTTCCATGACCTTTTATCATAAGACAAGGAGTGGTAATGCTCCGGATGATGGAGTAAAATTCCCGGCTCTCATGAGTCCGGATGAAGGTTACACATTTCAGAAAGACTATGTGCTAGTCTATCAACAGCCGTGTCTTATTCATGGGGGCTAACTACCACTAGAGGTGTTATCCGGCTCTCAATAAACTCGGACGATTTACAAAATATCTCATATGAATCGGTGGCAAGCTTGTCAAAGCTGGAAGAACAGAGCCGAGAAGAAAGACAAGTATTATAAAGCAAAACAGCCGGCGGATGCATTTCAATATTCAAGGGCTGTTACAAAATATTTTTTCTAAAGGAACGGACGATCTTTATGCTAAAGTTTTTAGATGTCATGGGCGGATAATTACAAGAGCCGACAGTTGCTCTGATTGTTACAAAGATTGATTATTCAGCCGGCTTATCCTGCTCCAGGTCTTCTGCGGAGCGGATCTGGAGATTGCTGTGTTCCTAGTTGCAGTTAGACATAGCATCAAATGACCCGGAGAAGAAAGGCGCGACGTTGAGCTCACCAGGGAAGAGATCTTTGCTCCGGGCAGGTATCAAGTCTTGACACTCATAAAGAGGTCCGCGCATCCACTTGTCTTCCTGATCGTAGGCGGCTTGATAGTTTTTTAAGTCGTCCTCCGCCTCATCAGCCATTATAGACGCCAGATGGCGAGAGGCCTTGACGACCTTGTAATAGTCTTCATCGGCGAAGTCTGAGCCGTCCACCTTCTTTGATGGATACCTGCCCATCATCTCTTCGGCCGTAAGATCCGGCGCGAAGGCCATGGCCCGGCTCAGACCTGCGATGGCTCCAGCCCGAAACGCCGACTTATTTAGCTCTTGGATTTGTTTTGGCACCGTTGAGAACAGCTCCAGCATCTCTTTTAGAGCCTTGGGGATCTTGTCCCTATACTGCATGCTTTTTAAGGTGAACATTGCACCGCAGTACAATTGTTCTGTGAAAGTGTACATTGCTTTCAGTGCTAGAATGCTGTCATCGGCCAGTTGCTGGCTCAAAGGGCCTGCATGAGCCGGAAATCATAAAGTCAGTTGTCAGTTGTGGAACCAAAGACGTTTAAATGAGGAGTGCAGAAAAGATCTCCTTACCAAACAAGGCGGCGGACATCTTGGAGATGTGCCATTTGAGCCCTTGAAGTTCATTAGCAACGGCGATGAGCCGCTGGTCGGCGTCATCCGCCCGTTTGGTCAATGCAGCCTTCTCCGACTCAACTGATTCTTTCATGGTTGAGAGCTCGGCGGTGAGTTTGGCCACCTCTTCAGCTAAGAGCCGGCATCTTTCATCAGCGAGGCCTCGAGCTTCTTGTTGCGGACTTAAATTTGTCTTGAGGTCAGCCAGCTCAGAGCCAGTGGCGTTCAGAGCATCCTGTGTGCATTAAAAGGTGAAATAAAGGTTATTGCAGCAGTACGAGTATTCGTAAGACATAAAGGATCACAGTATAAATTTCTACAAGTCTCAAACAGATTGCAAGCAATATATTTGACACTTGGGGGCTAATGTATATTTGATCTGTTAATCTTCTATAGTTCCGACTCAAATAAAGTTTGACCCGGAACTTCGGGGCTACACATTGGCTCTTTTCTACAATCTTAAAAGTCCCGAGTCAAATAAAGTTTGAGCCGGCCCTTGGGGGCTAGGATATGGTTCTCTTATAATCTTCAAAAGTTCCGGCTCAAATAAATTTGAGCCAGCCCTTGGGGGCTACGGTTGGCAATGTACAAGTGTGGCATGATTTCAAAGCAAGAGAATTCTATGTATTAACTCCAAAGGAAGAGCCGAATTTAATTCTATGACAAGATTTAATCCGGCCCTTGGGGGCTGAGGAAGGATATGACCAGGAAAAGTAAACATACCTCATATTTCTTTTTTATCATGCTGACGAGCCGGAGTTCCAAATCTCGGCTGGTGTTCACCCGGTTCATATAGCCGGAGTGGAGTTCCTCGGCTGTCATGTTGTCGTATGAGGGGTCGAACTGCAGTTTCCGTGAAGCTTCGGACGACTCAGGATGCCGGGTCAAGACATGTGGTGGTGAAGGATCCTTATGGGCAGACCCGGTGATGATAACATCCGGAGTCGCGGGGGTTCTGATAGGTGTAACTGGCTTCAAAGGAGCAGCCGGAGAATTCTCCATGATGATGGTATCCGCAGCCGGTTCAGTAGAAGCCGCAGGCGGTGCTTCTTCTTCCGCTGCTGTCTCCTCCGGCTGTACAATGTCTGGTTGAGCCGGAGCCGGCTGTTCAGGTTCTTCGGTATCAATTACCGGGCTGGAAGAAGGTTGATGGGTTTTGCGGCGTTTTTCTTGAGCACTATAAAGGAAAAAGTTAGTACTTGAAAGAGATTGTTGTTTTGTCAGAATATTTTGGATATGACAAGATGCTTACAGAGGGTTGATTTTTGGTGGGGGGTTCACTGAGGCAGAAGAGTCGCCCAAGAAGGTGTCTTCTGGAAAGAGCAGAAACTCGGGACTTATAAGATGTTTGAGCATAAGGCGAGTTGAAACAAGAAAAGTATTAGATACTAAACTCTGCAGGCCGTTTCTTACGGGCCGACGAGTCTGGCAATCCAGACGCAAGCTCTGTAGAGCCGGCGCTCTGGGTCTGGCGCCGTTCAGTTTGCTATTGCTTTTTTGAAAGGAAATCAGGAGCAAAGTGAGCAAGAGGAGAGATAAAGGAAATTTCCTAACGACCCGCAGCGGCTTTCGCAAGAAATATTCTGAGTCTGAATACAAGCATGTTACCTCAAGAACGTTGGCGTGGCTTGTTTCCACTTCCTCCCGTGAGACACGGAAAAATGTTATTAAAAGAGGTTGCAAGGTAAAAGTTAAGTGAGTAAAATTGAAAGGTCTTACCTCCGACTCTGACGAGGCTACAGGCTCGAACCAGTCCTCTTGAGGAGCCGCTTTCTTCTGCTTCTTAGCGGCGACTTTCTTTTTTGTTACCTTCGGAGGAGGAACGTATTCCTTCTTCTAGAAGTCGGAATCCGCCTGTACAGGTTAAGCCGGAGGAAAGATATTAAAACTTTGAAAGGAATATGCAAACATACAACAGACGGAAGAAAGGTGAAAGCACTTACAAGAGGTGTTGGGTTGGCCACGCAGAAGGGTGCGAGGCCGATGGCGTTGCATGAGCTGGAGGTTTCATGTACCAGGCTCCGAACGGTCATACAGACGTCGTCTTCGGTCAGAGTGGTGGCACTAAAGCATAGCTCACTATCGTACTTCCCTGGATAGGAGCACATGAGCCGGTCCCGACGACTCAGAGGCATGATTCGCCATTGCACCCAGCAGCGGATGAGATCTGTCCCCATGAGGCCGTTGGCCAGGAGAGCCTTTACTCTGGCGTGGGGGCCTTCATATTTTGCATGATCGATGGCCGAGAGCCGGTCAGGCAGAGAGGTGTCAGTTGCGAGTCGGGTAGGACGGTAACCCGGCAGACGGGGCTCTGACTCAGGGGACGTGTCCTTGCAGTAGAACCACGTCTTATTCCAGTCCTTCGGGTGGCTGGGCATCTGGATAGCCGAAAAGGTGATACCCCTCCAGCGTTGGATGGTGATTCCTCCAAGTTCTAAGCTTGGTCCGCCTTTGCACTCGGTCTGGCGGTTGGCATAAAAGAATTCTCTAAAAAATCCAATTGATGGTCTTGATTGGAGATACGCCTCACATAGGACTTGAAAATGGCAGATGTTTGAGACGGAGTTTGGTGCCAGGTCTTGAGGGTGCAATTTGTACAGATGCAGAATATCGCGGAAGAACTTTGACCCGGGCGGTACAAATCCTCTCTCTATGTGATCTGCAAATACTATGACCTCTCCTTTCTTCGGAGCAGGGTGGGTCTCACCAGTCGGAACCCGCCAATTGATCACTTCCTTTGGAGGAAGAGTGCCAGCAGCTACTAGTTCAGACGAGTACTCCTCAGTTATGCAGGAGCCAACCCAGTTACAGGAATTGGTTGCACGTGTCATCCTAGTGGCTTAAAGGTACTGTACAAAGAGAAAATGACAACTAAATAAGAGAGGCAGATAACAGTGGTGGCTTACAATTATAGGGTTCTAAATTTAAACGGCTCTAAAAAAATCTGGCTGACGAAGAATCGGAGGAAAGCTGGCGACTTATTATCATCGCGTGAGCCCGAAGTCATCGAGACCCGGACAAACAGGTTTCACAGAATGTTATAAATATTTTGGATCTACCGAAGCCAACAAAGGCAGTTCTTCGATGACCTAGACGAAGAACACCGAGAAATGAAAATCGCCTATGGCCCTAAACTGATCGCGCATTGCGCACGGGAGAGTCATGTACGGCGGCGGCGGAGACCGTGCGGCCCAAAGGAATGCGCGGTCGGGCCCGATACTTGGCCGAACGACCGCGCCGCTACGCGCCGTGGAGGTCCGACCGGCGAACCCTATACGCTGCCGGACTATGCTACGGGATGAAGACTTACCGGCGGCGGAGAAGACGGCGGAGAACAGCTCTGGTGCGACCAGGGTGATGCAGCGGCCCGAGTCGAAGCACACGGGCGGCGGCGCCTGAGCGAGGCGTCGAGCGAAGCTCGAGCGTCGGGCGAGCGGCAAAAGGAAGGAGAAGGGGCGCATGAGCGGGAAGGCATTCTTTTGACCCATGTGGGTCCTATTTAACAGGGATACGGCACGGAATTCCAGGCGTCGACACCGGTCTTGCCGAAATGGACGGCTCGATGTTTGGAGAGCGGTTAAATGTGAAAGATTTGATACGCCAGCATATCTGTGACGTCATGCCGGGTCATACCATGGCGACTCTCAAACAATCACAACAGACGGATAAAATGAGCGGGCTCACTTCAGCCTGGGGCCTAATGTTGGGGATATAACCCCGTGATATGACCCGACAAGAAGGTTCCGGTTGATATCGTTTAGTTATAAGCCGGCCCATGGAGACATGTGTTAAGTGAAGGTCCAAGAAGCTATGGCAGTTCATATTGTGGGCCGAACGATAGAGAGCCAGAAGCGCAAGACCTTCCAAAATATAAACTTGGGTGATAAGGTAGAGATAGGTTCGGAGATGTAATCATGATTCGGTTGTACAATTGTGAGACCCGATGACTCTGACCTCTTATATAAAGGCAGAGCCGGGGCGACTTAGAGGTAAGCTATCGAAAACTAGGGCAAGCTTCTAGCACCTTGTAATCGATACATCAAACAATAACAACACAAGCAGGACATAGGCTTTTACCTTGACTTGAGGGGCCGAACCTGGGTAAACTCGTGTCCTTTGTCTCGTCTAACCCCTTTGAGTCCACTACCATGGCGATGGCTCCGAACTCAAGTCTGGTAATCCGGACATCTACCGTGACAAAACCACGACACCGGGGGTGAGGGGGGCTCGAGCCGGCGGCGCGTGTGAGGTACGCTCCCGACATGCCTGCCGAATCGAGCCATGGCGGAGGCAGGCTTGACGGGGCCGAATCAGAGACGGCTCACTAAAGCTGTTTGGAGGCGGGGCCATGGAGCAGGAGTGGCGGCTTGTGGGTCGAGTTGCAGGTGGGAGAGGTGAGCCGGCGAGCACATGGAGGTGGCTCATGGCAAGGTCATGGCTGCTCAAGGTGAGTTAGGAGCCGGCCGTGGTGAGGCTTCTGCCGAGCCGGTCGGGCACGAGGCGGTGGTTGCCAGCAGGGCGTGGCGGCAGCTCTTCCATGAGGTAAGACGCGATTGCTAAGCCGGCGCAATAGGGCTTCAGCGCAACAAGCACAGCGGCCGGTCACACGAAGGCAGAGCTGCATGAAGGCGGCTGGTGTGACGCGTGGGAGCCGGCGCTAAGCGGGGGCGGCTCGGAGGTGCCGGCTTGTGGCGGCGACTCAGCCACGGCCAAGGTGGGGCGAGTCAGGGGTGCGGCCGCGGCGGCCATAGCGTGGTGGCAGAGGTGAGTTGGGGGCATGGCGCGGGGCGGCCGCGGCTATCGGCAGTGGACAGCAGCAGCTGTAGTATCAGGCCGTGGAGACACGAGGCCGACTCGAACTTGGAACCTGGTAGCCTCAGCGATGGCTCGTGAGTGGCGGCTCACGGCGAGGAGAAGCCTCAGCAGAGGAATCCAGCCGGGGTATGCGTGAAGGCGGCTCATGGGGGAGGCGACTTGCACGGGGCAGAGCAAAGGGAGCTAGCACGTGGGTGCGGTAGAGCTAGTAGGGTGCGATGATGGCGGGTGATGGTGGGGTGCGGCCACACGGGCATCGTCCGGGTCGAGGATGGCGGGTGAGGAAACGCGTCGAACACGGCGGCTCAACACGCGGACCGGGCCATGGCGACGGCTGGCGGCGGCAAGAAGGTGAGGCGTCGACGGCTTGCGGGCAGAGTCGGAGACCATGGCAAAGGGGAGGGCCAGCTTGGCCAGGCCAGCCCGCAAGGCCACGATATACATCAGCAACTGGAGGATTAGGCCGGCTCGAAACCGGAAACTGATGGCCATGGCAAACACCGGTGGAGCCTATGTGATCGTACACCTCCAGGACGGGGACGGATTGATCTACACTCGATTGACTGCTCACATAAAAAACTCCTGTCGGCCATCTCGGCGGATCCTGTAATTTGATGAATCGCAGGGCAGCGGTTGGACCGTAGGCTTTAATTTTCTTTCACCATAAATCATGACAGATCGAGTCTTCTAAATCATATTCAGTCCAACTAATTGATCTTTGAGATGCTCTTGGCTCGACCGATGAACTCAAAGTTGACGAAGAATCTTCCGTGCCGGATCTTTTCGGATTTGGTGGGTCATAAACTTCTTGATCCCTATGGAGAAACCCCTTCAAGAACCCAGCGCCACCGCGCCACGCCCCACGGTGGGCGCCAACTGTCGTTGTTTTGTCATGGTAGATGTCCGGGTCAACGGACTTAGGTTCGGAGCGATCGTGATTAGGTGGCGGCTTGAGAGGGGTTAATCGGAATCGAGAGACGTGGAGTTTACCCAGGTTTGGCCCCTCCGATGGAGGTAAAAGCCTACGTCCTGCTTGTCTGGTATTGATGATGAAGGAGATCTCTCTGTTACAAGGGTGCTGATTTGCTATCTCTCATCTCGAGAGTCTCTAATCTCTTGTCTATGTAAGACCTGTCTATTGAGACGTCTAAAAACTTGACCCTCTCGGGGTGACCCGCCAATCCTTATATAAGCTAAAGGGGCGGCTTACATGTAGAGTCTGAGTCGGATTGAGACATCCTATTGTAATTTCCCATCGTGGGCTTCTCTTCCTGGGCTTCTGAGTCACCGGACGGCTCACGCCGGGCGACTTACACCGGATACTCATCTTCAGAGACTCATATTCAGGGATTTACAACCGGAGAGTCATCCAGGGACTCACCGGAGAGTCATCCGGGGACTCACAACCGGAGAGTCATCTGGGGACTCACAACCGGAGAGTCATCCGGGGACTCACCGGAGAGTCACCCGGGGACTCTCAACCGGAGAGTCATCTAGCGACTTACAGCCGAAGGGTAATCCGGGGACTCACAACCGGAGAGTCATCCGGGGACTCACCAGAGAGTTACCCGGGGAATCTCAACTGGAGAGTCATCCAGGGACTCACCGGAGATTCTTCCGGGGACTCACAGTCGGAGAGTCATCCAGGGACTCACCGGAGAGTCATCCAGGGACTTACAGCCAGAGAGTCATCCGGGGACTCACAGCCGGAGAGTCATCCAGGGACTCACCGGAGAGTCATCCAGGGACTTACAGCCGGAGAGTCATCCAGGGACTTACAGCTGGAGAGTCATCCAGGGACTCACCGGAGAGTCATCCAGGGACTTACAACCGGAGAGTCATCCAGGGACTTACAGTCGGCCGGGTCATAACTGTATCCCGGGTCATACCGCGGGGTATATCCCCGACACATAGGGTTGTCTTTAATTATTGTATGACCTGCGTGTCAATCATTAAGCGCTATGTAATGCTTTACTTTATCGCTAAATGGTAGCAATAGTAGTACAAGCATGATAGACGCGACAACCCCGATGGCGACACATTGATGGAGATCAAGATGATGGAGATCATGGTGTCGTGTCGGTGATGATGAATATCATGCTGGTGCTTTCAAGATGGAGATCAAAAGCACAAGTTCATGGCCATATCATGTCACTTATGATTTGCATGTGATGTTCATCCTTTTATGCACCTTGTTTTGCTTAGGACGACGGTAGCATTATAAGGTGATCCCTCACTTAATTTCAAGATAAATTGTGTTCTTCTCGAGTGTGCACCATTGCGAAAGTTCATCGTGTTGAGACACCATGTGATGATCGGGTGTGATAGACTCTACGTTCACATAAAACGGGTGCAAGCCAGTGCTGCACATGCAGAACACTCGGTTTAAACTTGACGAGCCTAGCATGTACAGACATGGCTTCAGAACACAAGAGACCGAAAAGTCGAACATGAGTCATATAGTAGATATGATCAACATGATGATGTTCACCATTTGAACCACCTCACCTCACGTGATGATCAGACTTGAGTTGGTAAATTTGGATCATGTATCACTCGAAAGACCGGAGGGATGTCAATTTGAGTGGGAGTTCTTTAGTAATATGATTATTGAACTCATTACCATGAACATAGTCAGTAGTGTCTTTGCAAATTATGTTGTAGATTACTTGCTTGCACTGTAGCTCCCTTGAATTTTTATATGTTCCTAGAGAAATAGAGTTGAAAGATGATGGTAGCAATATTTCGGACTGGGTCCGTGATCTGAGGATTGTCCTCATTGCTGCACAGAAGGCTTATGTTATTAATGCACCACTCGGTGTGCCAACCCCTCTAGCGTCGTCTTTAGATGTTGTGAACATTTGACAGTCACGTTCTGATGACTACTTGATAGTTTATTGCGTCATGCATTACGGCTTAGAATTGAGGCTCTGAAACATTTTGAAACATCGTGGAACGTATGAGATGTTCTAAGAGCTGAAATTAGGATCTCAGGATCGTGCCCGTGTTGCGAGATATGAGATCTCCAACAAGATTCTTTGCCTGCAGATGAAGGAGAATAACTCAATCATTGAGCATGTGCTCAGATTGTCTGGGTGCTACAATCGCTTGAATCGAGTGGGAGTTCATCTTCCTGATAAGATAGTGATTGATGTAGTTCTCCAAGTCACTGTCACTAACTACTAGAACTTGGTGATGAACTATAAAACGCCAGGGATAGAAATAATGATCCCTGAGCTGTTCGCGATGTTTTGACACCGCGAAAGGTAGAAATCAAGAAGGAGCGTCAAGTATTGATGGTTAGTAAAACCACTAGTTTAGAGAAGGGCAAGGGCAAGGAGGGAAACTTCATGGATGGCAAGTCAGTTGCTGCTCCAGTGAAGCAACCCAATGTTGAACCCAAACCCGAGACTAAGTGCTTCGATTATGAGGAGAACGGTCGCTGAAGTGGAACAACGCTAGATACTTGGTAGATAAGAAGGCTGGCAACGTCGACATAAGTATATTTGATATATGTGTTATTCATGTGTACCTTGCTAGTACTCCTAGTAGCACCTGGGTATTGGATACCGGTTCGATTGCTAAATGTTAGTAACTCGAGGTAAAAGCTACAGAATAAACAGAGACTAGCTAAGGGTGAGGTGACGATGTGTGTTGGAAATGTTTCCAAGGTTGATGTGATCGACATCGCACGCTATCTGTACCTTCGGGATTAGTAACAAACCTAAATAAATGTTATTTGGTGTTTTGCGTTGAGCATGAGCATGATTAGATCGTGTTTATCGCAACATGGTTATTCATTTAAGTTAGAGAATAATGGTTATTCTGTTTACATGAATAATACCTTCAATGGTCATGCACGCAGTGAGAATGGTTTGTTGAATCTTGATCGTAGTAGTACACATGTTCATAACACTGATGCCAAAAGATACAAAGTTAATAATGATAGTACCACATACTTGTGGCACTGCCGCTAAATGTCATATTGGTATAAAGCGCATGAAGATACTCCATACTTATGGATCTTTGGATTCACTCGATTTCGAGTCGGTTGAGACATGCGAACCATGCCTCTTGGGCAAGATGACTAAGGACCCCGTTTTCTAGATGGGTGGAGCGGGCAAGTGATTTATTGGAAATGATACATGTTGATGTATGCAATCCAATGAGTCTTGTAGCGGGCAGTGGATATCATTATTTTCTTACCTTCACTGATGATTTGAGTAGATATAGTGTATATTTACTGAATGAAACACAAGTCTGAATCGTTTGAAAGGTTCAAGCAAATTCAGAGTGAAATTTAAGATCATCGTGACAAGAAGATAAAAATGTATGCGATATGATCGTGGAGGTGAATATCTGAGTTACGAGTTTGGCATACAACTTTAGATAGTGTGAAAGTTGTTTCACAACTTACACCACCTGGAACACCATAGTGTGATGGTGTGTCCGAACGTCATAGTCATGCTCTATTGGATATGGTGCTTGCTATGATTTCTCTTATCGTTTCGCTACTATAATTTTGGGGTTATGCATTAGAGACAACTACATTCACTTTACATAGGGCACCATCTAAACACGTTGAGATGACACCGTGTGAATTATGGTTTGATAGAAACCTAAGCTATCATTTCTTAATGGTTGGGGCTGCGACGCTTGTGTGAAAAATGTTTTCACCTAATGAGCTCGAACCCAAAGCGGACAAATGCATCTTCAAAGAATACCCTAAGAACAGTTGGGTGAACCTTCTATCTCAGATCCAAGCATAAAGTGTTTGTTGCTAAAAACAGGTCGTTTCTCGAGAAAGAGTTTCTCTTGAAAGTATTGAGTGGGAGGAAGATAGAACTTGATGAGGTTTTTGAACCTTTGTTTCAACCAGAGAGTAGCGTGGCGCAGAAAGATGTTTTTTGTGGAACCTACGTCAGTTGAAGAGGAAGTAAATCATGACGATCATGAAGCTTTGGATCAAGTTACTATCAAACCTCGAAGGTCGACAAGGATGTGTACTGCTCCTGAGCGGTACGCCAACCCTATCTTGGAGGTCATGTTGTTGGACAACGATGAACCTTCGAACTGTGGAGAAGCGATGATGGGCCCAGATTCTAACAAATGGTTAGAGGCCATAAAATCCGAGATATGATCCATGTATGAAAACCAAGTATAGACTTTGGTAGACTTGCTCGTTGGACGGCAGGTCATTGAGTACAAATGGATCTTTTTAAATTGAAGACAGACACTGATGGTGAATGTCACCATTTATAAAGCTCGACTTGTCGCAAAGAAGTTTCCGGCAAGTTCAAGGAGTTGAGTATGATGAGACTTTCTCACTCGTAGCGATGCTAAAGTCTGTTGGATTTATGTTAGCAGTTGCTACATTTTTCAACTATGAAATCTGGTAGATGGATGTCAAAACATCGTTTCCTTAACGGTCTACTTGAGGAAAGGTTGTATGTGATACAACCAGAAGGTTTTGTCAGTCCTAAGGATGCTAAAAGGTGTGCAAGCTTCAGTGATCCTTCTATGAACTGAAGCAAGCATCTCGGAGTTGGAATATACACTTTGATAAGGTGATCAAAGTTTTTGAGTCTATACAAAGTTTATGAGAAACTTGTATTTACAATAAAGTAAGTGGGAGCACTATAGAGTTTCTGATAAGTATATGTGGTTGACATATCATTAATCGGAAATGATGTAGAATTTCTGGAAAGCATAAAGGGTTCTTTGAAAGGAGTTTGTCAAAGGAAAATCTAGATAAAGCTACCTAATTGTTGAGCATCAAGATCTATAGAGATAGATCAAGATGGTTGATGAGACTTTCAATGAGTACATACCTTGACAAGATTTTGAAAGAGTTCAAAATGGATCAGTGAGAGAAAGAGTTCTCGCCTGATTTGTAAGGTGTGAACTTGAGTTAGACTCAAAGCTCGACAATGTTAGAAGAAAGAGAAAGGACAAATGTCGTCCCCTATGCTTTAGCCATAGGCTCTATATTATGCCATGCTGTGTACCACACCTAGTGTGTGCCTTGCCATGAGTCTGTCAAGGGGTACAAGAGTGATCCCAGAATGGATCCCTGGATAGCGGTCAAGATTATCCTTAGTAACTAAGAGACTAAGCAGATGTTTGTCGATTATGGAAGTGATAAAGAGTTCGTCGTAAAGAGTTACGTCGATGCAAGCTTTAACACCAATCCGGATGACTCGTAATAGCAACCTGGATACATATAGTGGAGCAGCCTTTTGGAATAGTACCAAGTGGAGTGCGGTGGTAGTGTTTATAGTTTGACATAGGGATTTGCAAAGTACACACGGATCTGAATGTTGCAGACCTGTTGACTATAAGACCTCTCTCACATGCAAAGCATGATTCAGCCCCAAAACTCATTGGGTGTTAGATTCATGACAATGTGAATCACATGGTGATGTGAACTAGATTATTGACTCTAGTGCAAGTGGGAGACTGTTGGAAGTATGCCCTAGAGGCAATAATAAATTAGTTATTATCATATGTCCTTGTTCACGATAATCGTTTATTATCCATGCTATAATTTTGTTGATCAGAAACTCGGATAGATGTGTGGATACACAGGCAACACCATGTCCCTAGTATGCCTCTAACAGACTAGCTCGTTGATCAAAGATGGCTATGGTTTCCTAGTCATGGACTTCAGATGTCATTTGATAACGAGATCACATCATTAGGAGAATGATGTGATGGACAAGACCCAAACTACAAACGTAGCATATGATCGTGTCAGTTTATTGCTACTGTTTTCTGCATGTCAAGTATGTGTTCCTATGACCATGAGCTCATGCAAATCACTAACATCGGAGGAGTGCCTTGTGTGTGTCAAACGTCGCAACATAACTGGGTGACTATAAAGGTGCTCTATAGGTATCTCCGAGGGTGTCTGTTGAGTTGGCATGGATCAAGACTGGGATTTATTACTCCGTGTGACGGAGAGGTATCTCAGGGCCCACTCGGTAATACCACATCACGATACGCCTTGCAAGCAATGTGAATAATTGTTAGTCACGGGATCTTGTATTACGGAAAGAGTAAAGAGACTTGCCGATAACGAGGTTGAACTAGGTATGGAGATACCGACGATCGAATCTCCGGCAAGTAACATACCGAAGAACAAAAGGAACATCATACGGGATTAACTGAATCTTTGACATAGAGGTTAGAATGATAAATATCTTCGTAGAATATGGAGGAACCAATATGGGCATTTGGGTCCCGCTATTGGTTATTGACCATAGAGGTGTCTCGGTCATGTTTACATAGTTCTCGAACCCGCAGGGTCTGCACACTTAAGGTTCGGTGATGTTTCGGTAGTATAGAGTTATGCATGGTGGTGACCGAAGGTTGTTCGGAGTCCCGGATGAGATCCCAGATGTCACGAAGAGCTCCCAAAAGGTCCATAGGTAAACATTAATAAATAGGAAGTCCTATTTTGGTTGCTGGAAAAGTTTCGGGCTTATCGGTAGTGTACCGGGAGTGCCGGTAGTGTATCGGGAGACCATCAGGAGGGGTATTTCGACCCAAGTGGCTACATGGGCTGTGGGAGAGTGAATACAAGCCCTTAGTGGCATGGTGGAAGTCCCACAAAAGGCCCATGCGACTGGGAAAGAAAATCCCAAAGAGAAAAGGTGGAAAAAAGGCAAAAAGGCAAAAAAGGAAGAGTCCTAATCCTGCTAGCATTGGAGGAGGAGGAGGACTCTCCTCCCTAGCTTCGGCCGAAGCCTCCTAGTGGGATTTTCCCTTGCACCAAGCCTCCTATATTCCTCTTATATATACTGGAGGTTTTAGGGGTTTTGCACAAATTTTTTAGCCACGTGCTGCCCGTTCCTCCATTTCATAGTTTCTCCTCTAGATCGGTTTTCTGCAGCGCTTAGGCGAAGCCCAGCCGGAATAGCTCCACCACCATCTGCCGGATAACTCTTCTACCTCTCCGCTCCCTCTTGCTGGATCAAGAAGGCAGAGATGGTCATCGAGCTATACGTGTGCTGAACGCGGAGGTGTCATCTGTTCAGCGCGAGATCGGAAGGACCGTGATAAAGATCACGAGATGGATCATGATGAGTTCGCGGGACGGATCGTGATTGGATCGCGAGACGCTCCGACCACCGGCCACCGGCGACCTCACCGGAACCCGACTCCCACCGTTGTAAGTCACCGCACCCCTCCGTAGCCATTCGATCCAGATCCGATGCGTAAGATTAGATCACTTAAGACCCCAAACCGGTACGCGTTAAGTCTCGGCCGACCGCTCGCTAGCTCACGCACGCACGCCATCGCGGCCAATCATAGCATGCCACGTGACACTATCCGTTAGTTAGGTTGTTTTTCTTTTTCTTTTCTATTTTAGAAAAAAGAAAGTTCCATGTTTTTGTTCTTATCATATCTTTTAAAATATTTGGTGTTTTTAGTTGATTCATTTTTAATTAGTTCACAAATTTGTTGTAGTTTATGTCTGTATACTTAGATTTCAAATTTGAACTTTAAAATTTGAATCTAACCAAATTTGTTCAAATTACTAAAATCTGTATAACTAGAGTTTAAAAATATTTTTTGTATGAATCTTTTTGCCACTGGTTCGTATTAGTTAGACCTATCATCCTACATAGTTTGTGAATTTTTAGGATAAATTTGGTTACTTTTTTTTAACAAAAACAGAATCTAATTAGTTCTTAATAGAGTTTAATTAGTTTGATTTTAATTTAGTTTGAACCTAAATTAGTTTAACTTTTGTTAGTTGTTTTCATTAGGATCTGTTGGTCCAAACATTTAGGTAACATTACTTGCGAATATTTAGAATGATTGTTTATTTTTATACCCTATTGCTATAGGAAATCTTTCTTTCTTTATCATGAGGTGTAGTTTTATAAAAGCAATTTAGTTTTACTTTCACAAACTATTTAGTTGATTAAATTAGGTTTTATAATAAATAATTTTAGTAATTATATTCTGTTAAGTAATATGATGATAATAATATTAGTAATAATAATAATGTTGTTTTGGTTTCCTATTCTAAAGTTATAGGAAAATTCTAGTTATTTTCATTTAGTAGTGTTTTACAAATTATAAATTTTTTAGTAGTTTCTCTTTACACAAAAAGTTTTAGTGAATTTGATTTTGTTTAATAAAATTTATTTTTACTATTTCTTTTCCTACTAACTATTCTTTGGTTAAAAAAATAGTTGTTTGTAGTAGTAGTTTTGACACTAAAATTTTTGTGAGTCAAATATTTGGTTTTGAATTTTTTCTTGATTGTTACTATTGAATTGTTTTAGTTTAATCTTGCTGATTGTGTGAGTTGTATTTTAATTGTATGCTTATTGTATGTTTTGTTTGATTCGTTAGATCATCCGGAGTGCGAAGCTTGTTATGTAGAGTCACTTGAGTACAAGGATCGTCAGCAAGGCAAGTCACTTTGATCATGTTTACCTATGTTTTTATTGCATTAGTTCTACCATCTCCCCAATTGCATGCAAAGTAGGTAATTTGGAAACTTGGTTACTTGATGTAGTATCATGTGGTAGGTCCCCCTCAACCCTTTGACACCTTGGCCCCGGCAAACGTTGTTTTAAATTTTGCTATGCTATTAGTAGACGGGGTTGGTTGTGTGATTCATGAGTGTAGTGAGGTAATAATTTCAGGACCTGTAAGATGATCAAGACTTCAAGACTCCGAGTTTTCAACATACCTCTGGGTGGATGATGGTTGAACGGCGCCCTGGAGAAACCAGTGGTTAGCCTAGGTGTTGCTGGAGATGGATGGATGCTTCAAGACCCAAGGCTTACCTGCACAGCCACAAGCCATTATGGGCTCTGGCTTGGTTGGATATTGTGGTGACCCTGGACAGGCGGTGCTACGAGATGTAGAAGAACGGTAGGAAAGGATGGGCATCGACAGAGTCTCAGAGGAACCCCTTAGAAGACCATGTTTTGATCATCCATTTCTCAAACAACCTGCAGTGCGAGGAATCCATAGGAGGCGATCAAATCTTGTGGGGAACGTCTGCAAAACGTTGCAGAGTACACAAACCTAATCGATTAGCCGTGTCCACGGTCATGGACAACTTGAGCCAAAGGAACTGAAACTATCTCGAATTCTCAACACAAATAAATATATTGATGTGGGTATTAATGACAACTTGGGTATGAGAATTGGTTGGTGGAACCATCTCATTAATCAACCAACATTGTAGTAATAACTTTCTACGCTCTCTTGTTGTAGGAAAAAATTGGCTTTATGCAAAACTCATTACCCCCACCTGCCAAATATGCATATAGAATAGATGATTACTTTACACCCCTCTTTTGTGACATTGCCAGCATATTCAATATGCTGACCTACACGGCTGCAATGTATCATGTTGCAGAGTACTTTTCTGACTAGGAGTAAGGATATGCTCTATGCTCAGTGAGATGCCCTTGGAGTCAGATGGACTCAACTACCTTTTGAAGCTTCCGCAAGATTAGTTATTCACATGAGTTGGCCTTCAGCCACTTTATTGTAATTCTTATTGTAATAAACGACTTGATATGAGATTTTCGATTAATAAAGCTGTGTGATTTCCCTTTGATATATACATTGATGTACCGTGTGTGTACCAGCATGATCTTGGGATGGTACGGAAACACCGGAGGTTTGACCTTTCAGGTCGGGTCGCTACAGAGATGGTATCAGAGCGCACGCTGACCATAGGACGTAACCTCTAGGATTAGAAAAGCCTTAGGATTTTCTTTTTTTTCTTTTGTCTTTAAAATCCTTATATTCTCATCTGTTCATTTCTGACTTCTCTCTGATTCATTTCAACATTTATAGATGGCCATCTTCACCCCAGTTTTGTTCACGGAGTTTTGCCAGCCTGACGTGACCATGCCCTTTGGCAAAGAGCTGGTGAAGATCGTCAGGGACGTAAGGATCACTTTGCCAAGCATCATCGGAACTCCTATCATGTATTTTCCACAAGACGGTCGCTACAGGATCGAGGTGCACATCCCTGGAAAGACCTTTGGAAATCGTAAGGAACCCATTGACTTCAAGTTTGTGGCGCCCAGCTGGATTCTTGGGAGAGACATGGCAATTCATCGTGCCCTCGGACGTATTCAGGAGGAATACAGGGGTAGTCCCATTTTGCCGAGCCTTAGCATGATTTGTCGTAGAGATGCCAATGGAGATATCATAAGCACTCCCACCGAAGACTCCACCATTTCCTATATCCAGACTTTGGAGACTCACTTCAGGACTCTGGAGCTTTGGGTACGTGTAGACACGAAGACGATCAAGAGGCTGATGAACCGCGATATTGACCTTGAGGCTGACCTACGGGAAGCCAAGTACGAGCATGAGAATGAAGTGAAGGATTTCTTGGAGAGGATCGAGAAGCTGAACACTCGCATTGCAAATCTGGAGGAACAGATGGACATGGGGGAAATCTTCACCCAGAAGGAGACATGGCTCCCTTGATCATCAACGATGATGAATATGAGGAGAGCGTCACCGGAGGATCCACAACCATGTACTTTTGAGGAGAACTTTAGTCATTTCCTCCATGTATCTTTATTTCTTCGTTAAAACGTAGGTCGATGCTTAGTCTTATTTGGAAGCTTGTATCTCGATGTTTGCACTTGAATTGAATAAATGAATGAGTGTTTTGGTGTGATATGTTTGTTGCATTGCATGTGGGTAGTGAATTTTCCTTTAGGCCCTTGTCCTATTCTAATTCTCATCCCACTGAAAACAGCAAGATGCCTCCACGACGTGATCCCGACTTCACCTTCCCACCGGAACTCACACAACTCCTCCAGCAGCAGAATGCCCTGATGCAGCTGTTGATCCAGAACCAGAACAACAACCACAACAATCACCCTCCACCTCAGGCCGACAAGCTCAGCCGTTTTCTGAGGCTGAATCCACCAACTTTCTCTAGCAGCACTGAGCCCATTGTGGCAGATGATTGGCTCCGCAAGATGGAGAGAGAACTCATCACCGCTGGATGCACCGAGGCTGAAAAGGTGCGCTTTGCCGCCCATCAACTTGAGGGTCCAGCAGCTTCATGGTGGGATAATTACACCACCACGTACCCCATTGCTGGTGTGACTTGGGAGCAATTCAAGTTAGCTTTCCGCACTGCTCATGTCTCAGCTGGAGCCATGAATATGAAGAAGCGTGAGTTTCGCAACTTACACCCGGGGAATCGCTCCGTGGCCCAGTATGTGGAGGAATTCAGTATGTTGGCTCGTTATGCACCAGGAGATGTGGCCGATGATGCAGCCAAACAATAGAAGTTCCTGGAAGGACTCAACGATGAGCTGAGCGTGCAGCTAATGGTGGCTACTTTCAACAACTACCAGGAGCTAGTAGACAAGGCCCTTATCTTGGAGGGGAAGCAACAGCAAATTGAGAACCGCAAAAGGAAGTATGGACATGGGAAGTCTAACTCAGGAGCTCAACAGAGGCCCCGCTACTCCCCGTACTCAGGGAATACCGGCTCAGGGACCGGTAAGTATGGAGGACACACTCATCACGTGCACAACCATGGAGGCCACAACCATGGAGGAAATGGGAATAATCATCCCAACAATGGTAACTTCAAGAATGGTAATGGACGTGGGAATGACAACCAGCACCGTCCCGCTCCAGCTTAGAAGGATCTGAACCATATCACCTATTTCAAGTGCCAGAAGACAGGACACTATGCCACTAAATGTCCTCAAAACAAGCAAGGAGATGGAAACGGCAACAACAACGGCAACTCATCAGCTAAGAAGCCAAATCCTTTTCCCCATGCTCAGGTGAACCACATTGATGTGGAAGAAGTCTATAATCAGCCCGAGACTGTGGTTGGTAAGTTTTTATTGAATTCACGTTCAGTTATGGTACTTTTTGATTCCGGTGCAACTCATTCTTTCATATCAAGGGTAGTTGTGGAAAAGTATGGTTTACCGACCAGAACCCTTAGTCAGCCCATTAAGGTCAATTCCCCAGGAGGCATGATGATGGCAGGGATAGGATGCCATGCCTTGAAACTCAATATAGGAAACCATGTTTTTCCCATCGACCTCATCGTCTTAGAATCCCAAGGATTGGATGTAATCGTAGGCATGGATTGGATGTCCAAATATGAAGGAAACCTTGATTGCCCCAGCAAGTCTATTTTGTTCACCATCCCGGAGAACAAGAGGATTAAGTATGTATCCCGACGCACACGGATGAGTGCATGGTTGAATTCCCTCACAAGAGTTGTTCAGGAGGAAGTGTCGGTCGTACAAGACTTTCCAGATGTATTCCCGGATGAATTACCAGGCATGCCACCAGATAGAGAGATTGAGTTTCTGATAGAGTTACTACCAGGAACAGCCCCAATTTCCAAGAGACCCTATTGGATGCCTGCAAATGATTTAGAAGAAATCAAGAAGCAGATTAAGGAGTTATTGGACAAGGGGTATATGCGCCCAAGTTCTTCACCTTGGGGAGCCCAAGTTCTTTTGGTGGAGAAGAAGGATAAAACCTTGAGGGTGGTAGTCGACTATCGTGCATTGAACGAGGTGACTATCAAGAACAAGTATCCTCTACCGATGATTAATGACTTGTTTGATCAGCTAGTCGGAGCCAAAGTGTTCTCCAAGATCGATCTTCGATCAGGGTATCACCAATTGAAAATTCGTGAATAGGATATACCCAAAACAACCTTCACCACAAGGTATGGCTTATATGAATATACAGTCATGTCTTTTGGCTTGACTAATGCTCCTGCATATTTCATGAGCATGATGAACAAAGTGTTTATGGAATATCTGGACAAGTTTGTCGTGGTGTTTATCGATGATATATTCATATTCTCCAAGAGCGAGGAAGAACACAAGGAACACTTGTGTTTAGTTCTGGAGAAGCTTAGAGAGCATCAGTTATATGCCAAGTTCAGCAAGTGTGAATTTTGGCTGACGGAATAGCAGTGGACCCTGCTAAGGTTGAAGCAGTTACCGAGTGGAAGTCACCCACCTCAGTTAAGGAGATCCGCAGTTTCCTCGGACTTGCCGGATATTACCGGAGGTTCATTGAGAATTTCTCAAAGATTTCCAAGCCCATGACAGAGTTATTGAAGAAAGAGTCTAAGTATATTTGGACTGAGGAATGTGAAGCCAGTTTCCAGGAGTTGAAGAAACCTTTGGTCACAGCCCCAGTGTTGATTCTGCCAAATATTCGGAAGGACTTCCAGGTATATTGTGATGCTTCGCATCAAGGACTCGGAGGAGTACTCATGCAGGAGGGAAAAGTTGTAGCCTATGCATCCAGACAGCTACGACCTCATGAGTCGAACTATGCCACCCATGATTTGGAACTAGCAGCCGTAGTGCACGCACTCAAGACCTGGAGACATTTCCTTGTCGGAAATAGTTGTGATGTTTACACTGATCATAAGAGCCTGAAGTATATATTCATGCAGAAAGAGTTGAACCTCAGACAGAGGCAATGGTTAGAGATAATCAAGGACTATGACATGAGATTACACTACCATCCAGGAAAGGCAAATGTTGTAGCAGATGCCTTGATCCGAAAGAGTTATGTGAACACACTCATAGCGGGACGATTACCCCAGGAGTTAGCCGATAATCTTAGAGAGCTCTGTCTAGCAATAGTTCCAAGAGGATATGTTGCCACACTAGAGATCCAGTCCACCTTGACCGAAAGAATTCCAGAAGCCCAAAAATCGAACAAGGATATAGATGAGATAAAGCAGAGAATGAAGGGTGGAAAAGCTAAAGGCTTTCGTGAGGATGAACACGGAACTCTGTGGTTTGAGAACCGAATCTATGTGCCCAATGACCCGGAGCTCAGGAAGTTGATACTTCAAGAAGCCCATGATTCACCTTACTCCATACACCCAGGCAACACCAAGATGTATTTGGATTTGAAGGAAAGCTACTGGTGGACAGGTATGAAGAAGGATATTGCCGAACATGTTGCGGTATGTGATGTTTGTCAGTGCGTAAAGGCGGAACATCAGAAACCAGCAGGGTTACTCCAAACTTTGTCGATACCTGAGTGGAAATGGGATAAGCTTGGTATGGATTTCATCATAGGATTACCCAAGACTCATTCAAGTTATGATTCCATCTAGGTAGTGGTCGATCGCTTGACCAAAGTAGCTCATTTCATTCCAGTGAAGACCACCTATACCAGTGCTAAGTTAGCCAAGATATATATGACCAGGATCGTATGTCTGCATGGAGTTCCGAGGAGTATCGTGTCACATAGAGGAACACAATTTACCTCAAAGTTTTCGCATCAATTACATGAAACTTTGGGTACGAGGCTAGAGTTCAGTACAACTTTTCATCCGTAGACCGATGGACAGACTGAGAGAGTCAATCAGATCCTAGAGGACATGTTGAGAGCTTGTGTGCTAGACTATGGGTCAAGTTGGGATGAAAATTTACCTTACATAGAGTTCTCATACAACAACAGTTATCAGACCAGTCTAAAGCTGGCCCCTTTCGAAACTTTATGCGGAAGGAGGTGCAGAACACCATTGATGTGGGATGGTGTTGGCGAACTAAAACTTTTTGGTCCCGATCTTATCTGAGAATTCTGAAGAGAAGGTCAAACTGATTCGTGACACTCTCAAGATAGCTCAATCCCGGCAGAAGAGCGATGCTGACAGCAAACGCAAGGAAGTGACGTATGAAGTGGGAGACCGAGCTTACCGTCGTGTGTCCCCACTTCGAGGAATCAAGAGGTTTGGTGTTAAAGGAAAGTTAGCACCCAGATTCATAGGCCCCTACAAAATTCTTGAACGTAGAGGCGAAGTTGCCTACAAGCTGGAATTACCGGAAGGATTGTCTGGAGTTCATGATGTTTTCCATGTTTCCCAGCTGAAGAAATGCCATGCTAAGATGGATGATATTCCTTTGAGAGACACAGTGCCCCTAGAGGCCATACAACTTGACAGTGACCTAACCTACGAGGAGAAACCCATCAAAATTCTCGAGACTACCAACAGAGTTACCTGTAGCAGGATCATCAAGTTCTGTAAGGTTCTGTGGAGTCACCACACCGAGGAAAAAGCCACCTGGGAACACGAAGAAGATCTTCGTAGAGGCCACCCGCTCCTAATTTCTAGCCAACCCGAATCTCGAGGGCGAGATTCATCTTAAGTTGGCGGCTCCTAGGACCTGTGTAAGACAGAGGTACCATGGTAAGTCGCCAGCACAAGTATAATATGTCAATTGAGTGAAAGTTATTGAAAACTTACCAAAAAGGGCGGCTGTCATCTTGGTATTACGGCGTTTCAAAGATTGAAGTTCATCAGAAACGACAATGAGCCGTAGATCAGCGTCATCCGCCCATTTGGTCAAGGTGGCCTTCCAAGTCTTAGCAGATTCCTTGAAAGAGATTAAGTCGGCCTTGGTTTTGTTTAGTTCTTCAGCGAGGAGCTGGCACTTTTCACCAGCTTCGCTCCGGGCGACTTGCTGAGCTGCTAGATTGCTCTTTAAGCCGGCCATTTCTGACCCGGCTTTGATTAAAGCTTCCTACAACATATCAAATAGTAGAATAAGACGACAGGAAGTGCAGGTTCCAAAAATATAGCAAGTCTCAAATAGATTGCATGCAATATGCATGACACTTGGGGGGCTAATGTCTATTTTCAAGACAGTTCCGACTCAACTTCAGCAAGATAGACCCGAAACTTGGGGGCTACATACTGGGTTTTTCAGAAGGTCCAGTATGAAAGTCCTGACTCAACTTTGGAAAAGATTGAGCCGGTCCTTGGGGGCTACCATTGGCTCTATTGGCTATTTTCTAGGAAGTCCCGGTTCAAAATTACCAATTATTGAGCCAATCCTTGAGGGCTAAGGACAATGATTCGGGATTACTGCTAAATAAACAAGGACTGCATACTACGTATTCTACTAGGATGGAAGAGCTGGATCATTATCAATCAATACTAACCCGACCCTTCGGGGATAATGTAAGGGTATAAGGAGAATAAAGGAATACCTCGTATTTTTTCTTCATCAAATTAACCAACTTGAGCTCCAGGTCCCGGCTGGTAGACAACCGGTTCAGATAGCCAGCATGAAGTTCATCGGCCGTCATCTTATCTAAAGTGAAGAGCTCAAACTCCAATTTTCTGGAAGCTTCAACCGCCTAATTATGCTTGGTCGGCATGTGAGGCGGAGGAGAGTGCAAACCGGCGCCGGTAATTACAACATCTAGAGCAGCGGCATCCTTAGCCACCTGGACAAGGCTCGGCAGCTTAGAAGGGTTCCTTCGTGGGCTCTCTGAAATGATGTCGTCAGCAGCTGGCTCCACAGAAGTGGCTGGGGGGTCCACAACCGGCATAGACTCGTCATGGTAGGCAAGCTCCGGCTCCTGAGCAGCAGGACCAGGGGAGGACTTGTTGGTTTTTCTTCGCTAGGTTGAGCTCTACAGAGCAGGAAGGTCAGAGCCCGAGGGTTACAACTGCTAAAGAGCCAGACATAAGATTGGAGAAAATACGTACATCAGGCTAATCTTGGGAGGTGGCAGAGCGGTTGCCGTAGAGTCGCCGGAGGAAGGTGATCCCTGAGAGACAGTTCAGGAAAGATAAGGTAGCATTGAGATTACAAAAGAAAAGCTAATCAAACGGAAATACATACCTCCGCAGGGCGTTTCTTCTAAGCCGGAGAGTTCGGCAAGCCGGACATAAGATCCGTGGAGCCGGCGCTCTGGGTCTGGCATCGTTCGGCCTATTGTTGCTTTTTCAAAAGAAATTGGGGATCCAAATAAGCAAGAGGATGAGAAAGAGGAACTTTTCCAATAACCCGTCGTATCTTTCGGGGTATAAAACATTCTGAGCCGGAGGAAACATAGATTACCTCAGGTGTGTTGGCATGGCTCGTCTCTACATCATCCCATAAGTGAAGCAGGTGTTAGTAAAATGAAGGAACAGGGTCACAGAAGGTAGCCAAAGTTATACCTATGAGCCGAACGCTTCTGGTGGTTCGAACCATTCTTCTTGCGGGGTGGTCTTCTTGGTCCTCTTCTAGCTCTTCTTCAAAGGAGGAACATACTTCTTCTTCTAGAAGTCGAAGTCAGCCTGCAACAATGAGCCGGTTAATAGTGATGAATCGATAAAACATAAGCGAACAAAGAGAAGAGGATGTGAAGAGTCGCCTTACGTCTGGGGCCGGATTAGTGGTACTGAAAGGTGCTAGCCCAATAGCGCTGCAAGCTACTAACGTCTCGTGGACGAGACTCCGGATGACAGTAGTAATCTCGTATTCTTTTAATGTTGTTTGGCTGAAACATAGAGAACTATCATACTGCCCCGGGTACTCGCACATGAGGCGCCTTCTCTGGCTCAAAGGCATAATCCTCTAGGAGATCCACATCGGAACAGATCCAATCCGGTTAATCCATTATCCATGAGGTCTCTAATCTTAGCATGAGCCGGCTCATGCCTTGCACGTTCTGAAGTCAACAGTCAGCCGGGAAGCTCGAAAGTTGTCTTGAGCCCGGAGGGGCGATAACCCGACAGCGGATGTTCACCTTTCGGGGAGGTATCTTTGCAGTAGAACCAAGTTTTATTCCAATCCTTTGGATGACTTGGCATTGGCACAGCCGGAAAGGTGATATCCCGGCGCCTGTCGATAGAAATTCCAACAAGCTCTAGGCTCGGGCCGGCTTTCACTTTAGTTTGCCGATTCGCATAAAAGAACTCCTGGAACAGGCCCACAGATGGCTTGGTTTGCAGATAGACCTCACTGAGCACTTGAAAGCTACATATATTTGAGACGGAATTGGGAGCAAGGTCTTATGGATGAAGCTTATAGAAGTGAAGGATGTCACGGAAGAACTTGGAGCCAGGGGGTACGAACCCACGCTCAATATGATCTGAAAAGACAACTACTTTGCCTCCTGCGGAACAGGCTTCAACTCATTACCCGAAACCCGCCAATGGATGACCTCTTTGGCGGGAAGGGTGCCCGTGTGTACGAAATCCATCAGGAACTCCCCTGTAATACAAGATCTGACCCAGTTGCAAGAGTTGGATGCACGAGACATTATGGTGGGTTAAAACTATGCAAATAAACAATACACGGCGAGTCAAGAAATGGGAGGTATCTATGAGCGGCTTATGAACTTAAGACCCTACAGATAAGACGCCAAGATCCGGCTAGTGAGAGCCGGAATGGCACGGTGGGTCAACCTCGCAAGAAGATGGAGTAAAATTCGGCTATGTCCTAAAGACAAGTTTTGCAAGGTGCCACTGGAATTACGGATCTATAAAAGCCGGAAAATGATTCTGTTTTCACACCTAAAGATGAACTGGCGAAACGGAGAAATCCCAAAAATGACAGGCGAAGTTGTGATGAATCTAAACATTATCAGCGACTGCACATTACATGGCGGTGCGATGGGGACGATCTATCATCCAAAGTTCATCAAACTGAAGCGTAGATGGCGCCGACAGAGCCCGAGTTCTAAAAGACCATGGCGGCGGAGCTCCATGAAAACCCTATCGGTACAATTGTGGATCTGAGGGGAGAACAACTTACTAGCGACGGCGTGATGAATGCGGAGGATACTCTGGTTCGCGTCCGGTTGATGCAGCGGCCCAGTTGATGGCAAGGTGAAGACAGCACCGGAGCAGGACGGAAGGAAGAAGATGATGGAGTGAGCAGGAGAAGGCAAGTGCCACCCAGGGAGGTCCTATTAAATAGGGAAAAGGCGGAATGGGTGTGAGAATCCAGGTGACGGATGTCATTTGACCGAGGCGGACGCCTCGATCTTCGGGTTGCTTATTTAACGAGAAGATTTGTTGCGTGCGTCAAAGGGTCTTTTTGTGCAGGTTCGACATGACGTCACGACGGGTCATTTCCGTGCGACTCACCATAGAGTAAAGAGAAAGGCTGAAGTGAGCAAGCTCAAATCAACCAGGGGGCTAATGTTGGGGATACAACCCCTTGGTGACACCCGCCCTAAGGACTCCGGGTGATACTTGGCGGCTCAATACACCAGCCCAACAGTGAGACTAAAGACTTAAGGCCCAAGACGCCGGACGACTCATACAAGATGGGCGGCAGGTGGCCTGGACGGAGAAGACCCGGGCGGTTAAGCCGCCTAGGGACAAGTTGGTCAGGAAAGGCAAGAGAAGATAGAGGTAGACTCAGATGCACGATGAGAGTCAGTCACAACTTGTATGACTCATGGTCTTTACCTCCTATATAAAGGGAAGACCCAGGGTGACTTAGAGATCAGGCAATCGAGAACTGGGTCAAGCGGTAGCTCCCTTGTAATCGATACACCAAGCAATACAAACACAAGCAGGACGTAGGCTATTACCTCCACTTGAGGAGCCGAACCTGGGTAAACTCATGTCCTTTGTCCCAATCAACCCCTTTGAGTCCACCACGTTAGCCATGGCCTCAAACCCAAGTCCATTCACCCAGACATCTGTCATGACAAAACCACGACAGTTACGACAAAAACTGGATGCACTTCGTGTGCAAAATGGACAATCTCTTTCAAAGTATGATGGTTTCGGACGAAAACTCATCTGTTACAAAGGGATTTCAATTTTTGAACTTATTTGAACTCCAGAATTTTTGTGTGTTCAAAATGCACCATTCAAAGCGACATCATCAATTTTCAACCCTTTCTGACTTCATTAGGTATTTTTTTCATGCATTTGCTGTTTTTTGAGCTAAATGACCTTGAAATTGAAAAGCACTGCAAATGAACTCTGAAAAGGTTGAAAGTTTGCATGGTATCGTCATTTCACCCACATAACATGTGCTAAAAATTTGATATGGTTACGACAAAAACTGGATGCACTTCGTGTGCAAAATGGACAATCTCTTTCGAAGTATCAGGGTTTCGGACGAAGACTCCTCTGTTACAAAAGGATTTCATTTTTTGAACTTATTTGAACTCCAAACTTTTTGTGTGCTCAAAATGCACCATTCCAATCCACATCATAAATTTTCAACCCTTTGTGACTTCATTTGGTATTTTTTTCATGCATTTACTAATTTGTTTGAGCTAAATGACCCTGAAATTGAAAAGCACTGCAAATGAAACCGAAAAGGTTGAAAATTTGCATGGTATCATCATTTCACCCACATAACATGTGCTAAAAAGTTTAGAAGGTTACGACAAAAAATGGATGCACTTCGTGGACAAAATTGACAATCTCTTTCACAGTATCAGGGTTTCGAACGAAAACTCATTTGTTAGAAATGGATTATATTTTTTTGAATGTATTTGAACTCCAGACTTTTTGAGTGTTTAAAATGCACCATTCAAAGCCACATCATAGATTTTCAACCCTTTCTGACTTCATTTAGTATTTTTCATGCATTTACAGTTTTTTTTTTGAGCTAAATGACCCTGGAATTGAAAAGCAATACAAATGAAATATGAAAAGATTGCAAGTTGGCATGGTATCATCATTTCAGCCACATAGCATATGATAAAAAGTTGAGAGGGTTACGGCAAAAACTGGATGCCCTTCGTGGGCAAAATGGACAATCTCTTCCGAAGTATGAGGGTTTCGGACGAAAACTTACCTATTACAAAGGGATTTCAGTTTTTTGAACTTATTGGAACTCCAGACTTTGTGTGTGTTCAGAATGCACCATTCAAAGCCACATCATCAATTTTCAACCCTTTGTGACTTCATTTGGTGTTTTTCATGCATTTATTGATTTTTTTGAGCTAAATGACCCGAAAATTGAAAAGCACTACAAATGAACTCCGAAAAGGTTGAAAATTGCCATGGTATCATCATTTCACCCACATAGCCTGTGCTAAAAAGTTGAGAGGGTTACGTCAAAAACTGGATGCACTACGAGTGCAAAATGGACAATCTCTTTCGAAGTATCAGGGTTTCGGACGAAAACTCATCTGTTACCAAGGGAATTCATTTTTTTGAACTTATTTGAACTCCAGACTTTTTGTGTCTTCAAAACGCACCATTCAAAGCCACATCATCAATTTTCAACCCTTTCTCACTTCATTTGGTATTTCTTCATTCATTTACTGATTTTTTGAGCTAAATGACACTGAAATTGAAAAGCACTGCAACTGAAAAGGTTGAAGGTTTACATGATATCATCATTACACCCACATGACATGTGCTGAAAAGTTGAGAGGGTTACGGCAAAAAACGGTTGCACTTCGTGGGCAAAATAGACAATCTCTTTCGAAGTATCACTGTTTCGGAAGAGAACTCATTTGTTACAAAGGGATTTCATTTTTTGAACTTATTTGAACTCCATACTTTTTTTGTGTTCAAAATGAACCATTCAAAGCCACATCATCAATTTTCAACCCTTTCTGACACCATTTGGTATTTTTCATGTATTTACTGATTTTTTGAGCTAAATGACCCTGAAATTGAAAAGCACTACAAATTAACTCTGAAAAGGTTGAAAGTTGGCATGGTATCATCATTTCTGCCACATAGCATGTGCTAAAAAGTTGAGAGGGTTACGGAATAAAATGGATGCACTTCGTGGGCAAAATGGACAATCTCTTTCGAAGTATGAGTGTTTCGAACGAAAACTCATCCGTTACAAAGGGATTTTATTTTTTTGAACTCATTTGAACTCTAGACTTTTTGTGTGTTCAAAATGCACTATTCAAAGACACATCATCAATTTCCAACCCTTCCTGACTTCATTTGGTGTTTTTCATGCATTTACTAATTTTTTGTTGAGCTAAATGACGCTGAAATTGGAAAGCACTACAAATGAACTCTGAAAAGGTTTAAAGTTGGCTTGGTATCATCATTTCACCCAAATAGCTTGTGCTAAAAATTTGAGATGGTTACGGTAGAAAATGGATGCACTTTGTGTGCAAAATGGACAATCTCTTTCGAAGTATCAAGGTTTCGGACGAAAACTCATCTGTTACAAACGGATTTAATTTTTTGAACTTGTTTAAACTCCAGACTTTTTGTGTGTTTAAAATGCACCATTCAAAGCCACATCATCAATTTTCAACCCTTTCTGACTCCATTTAGTATTTTTCATGCATTTACTAATTTTTTGGTGAGCTAAATGACCCTGAAATTGAATAGCACTACAAATGAACTCTGAAAAGGTTTAAAGTTGGCTTGGTATCATCATTTCACCAAAATAGCCTGTGCTAAAAATTTGAGATGGTTACGGTAGAAAATGGATGCACTTTGTGTGCAAAATGGACAATCTCTTTCGAAGTATCAAGTTTTTGGATGAAACCTCATCTGTTACAAACGAATTTTATTTTTTTAACTTGTTTGAACTCCAGAGTTTTTGTGTGTTTAAAATGCACCATTCAAAGCCACATCATCAATTTTCAACCATTTCTAACTCCATTTGGTATTTTTCATGCATTTACTCATTATTTTTGTGAGCTAAATGACCCTCAAATTCAAAAGCACTACAAATGAATTCTGAAAAGGTCGAAATTTGGCATGTTATCATCATTTCACCCACAAAGTTTGTGCGAAAAATTTGAGAGGGTTACGGCAAAAACTAGATGCACATCGTGTGCAAAATGGACAATCACTTCTGAAGTATTAGGTGTCGGACGAAAACTCATCTGTTACAACGGGAATTCATTTTTTCGAACTTATTTGAACTCCAGACTTTTTGTGTGTTCAAAACGCACCATTCAAAGCCACATCATCAATTTTCAACCCTTTCTAACTTCATTTGGTATTTCTTCATGCATTTACTGATTTGTTGAGCTAAATGAGCCTGAAATTGGAAAGCACTACAAATGAACTCTGAAAAGGTTGAAAGTTGGCACGGTATCATTATTTCACCCGCATAGCACGTGATAAAAAGTTGAGAGGGTTACGGCAAAAAATGCTTGCACTTCGTGGGCAAAATGGACAATCTCTTTCGAAGTACGAGGGTTACGGACGAAAACTCATCTGTTACAAAGGGATTTTATTTTTTGAACTTATGGGAACTCCAAACTTTTTGTGTGTTCAAAATGCACCATTCAAAGCCACATCATCAATTTTCAACCCTTCTCACTTCATTTGATATTTTTACAAATTTACTGATATTTTTTGAGCTAAATGACCCTGAAATTGAAAAGCACTACAAATGAAATCTGACAAGGTTGAAAGTTGGCATGATATCATCATTTCACACAAATAGCATGTTATAGAAAATTGCAAGGGTTACGACAAAAATTGGATGCACTTCGTCTGCAAAATGAACAATCTCTTTTGAAGTATCACGATTTTGTACGAAAACTCATCTATCACAAAGGGATTTTATTCTTTTGAACTTATTTGAACTCCAGACTTTTTCTGTGTTCAAAATGCACTATTCAAAGCCACATTATCAATTTTCAAGCCTTTCTGACTTCATTTGGTATTTTTCATGCATTTACTGATTTTTCTAGCTAGATTACCCTGAAATTGGAAAGCACTACAAAT
The DNA here is from genome assembly GCA_022496015.1 of Hordeum marinum. NCBI lineage: Eukaryota > Viridiplantae > Streptophyta > Magnoliopsida > Poales > Poaceae > Hordeum > Hordeum marinum. Next base: position 27,437,946 of record CM039676.1, read on the forward strand.
GAACGCTGAAAAGGTTGAAAGTTGGCATGACATCATCATTTCACCCAAATAGCATGTGCTAAAAAGTTGAGAGCGTTACGGCAAAAAAATGGACGCACTTCGTGTGCAAAATGGACAATCCCTTTTGAAGTATCAGGATTTCGGAAGAGAACTCATTTGTTACAAAGGGATTTCATTTTTTGAACTTATTTGGACTCCATACTTTTTGTGTGTTCAAAATGCACCATTGACAGCCACATCATCAATGTTCAACCCTTTCTGACTCCATTTTGTATTTTTCATGCATTTACTGATTTTTTGAGCTAAATGACCCTGAAATTGAAAAGAAATACAAATGAACTCTGAAAAGGTTGAAAGTTGGCATGGTATCATCATTTCAGCCATATAGCATGTGCTAAAAAGTTGGGAGGGTTACGGAATTAAATGGATGCACTTCGTGGGCAAAATGGACAATCTCTTTCGAAGTATCAGTGTTACGGACGAAAACTCATCTGTTACAAAGGGATTTCATTTTTTGAACTTATGTGAACTCCAAACTTTTTGTGTGTTCAAAATGCACCATTCAAAGCCACATCATCAATTTTCAACACTTTCTGACTTCATTTGATATTTTCCATAAATTTACTGATATTTTTTGAGCTAAATGACCCTAAAATCGAAAAGCACTACAAATGAAATCTGACAAGGTTGAAAGTTGGCATGATATCATCATTTCACACAAATAGCATGTTATAGAAAATTGCGAGGGTTACGACAAAAACTAGATGCACTTCGTGTGCAAAATGGACAATCTCTTTCAAAGTATCACAGTTTCATAGAAAACTCATCTCTTACAAAGGGATTTTATTCTTTTGAACTTATTTGAACTCCAGACCTGTCCTGTGTTCAAAATGCACTATTCAAATCTGTGTTCAAAATGCACTATTCAAAGCCACATCATCAATTTTCAACCCTTTGTGACTTCATTAGGTATTTTTCATGCATTTACTAATTTTTTTGAGCTAATTGACCTTGAAAGTGGAAAGCACTACAAATGAACGCTGAAAAGGTTGAAAGATGGCATGACATCATCATTTCACCCAAATATCATGTGCTAAAAAGTTGAGAGCGTTACGGCTAAAAAATGGACGCACTTCGTGTGCAAAATTGACAATCTCTTTTGAAGTATCTGTGTTTCGGACAAAAACTCATATGTTACAAGGGATTTCATTGTTTTGAACTTATTTGAACTCCAGACTTTATGTGTGCTCAAAATTCACCATTCAAAACCATATAATAAATTTTCAACCCTTTCTCCCTCCATTTGGTATTTTTCATGCATTTACTGATTTTTTGAGCTAAATGACCCTGAAATTGAAAAGCACTACAAATGAACTCTGAAAAGGTTAAAAGATGGCATGGTATCATCATGTCAGCCACATAGCATGAGCTAAAAAGTTGAGAGGGTTACGGAATAAAATGGATACACGTCATGGGAAAAATGGACGATCTCTTTCGAAGTATCAGGGTTTCGGACGAAAACTCAACCGTTACAAAGGGATATTATTTTTTTTGAACTTGTTTGACCTCTAGACTTTCTGTGTGTTGAAAATGCACTATTCAAAGACACATCATCAATTTTCAACCCTTTCTGACTTCATTTGATATTTTTCATGCATTTACTGATTTTTTTTGTGAGCTAAATGACCCTGAAATTGAAAAGCACTACAAATGAACACTGAAAAGGTTGAAATTTGGCATGGTATCATCATTTCAACGAAATAGCATGTGCTAAAAAGTTGAGAGGGTTACGGAAAAAAAATGGATGCACTTCGGGTGCAAAATGGACAATCTCTTTCAAAGTATCAAGGTTTCGGACGAAAACTCATCTGTTACAAAGTGATTTTATTTGTCGATCTTGTTGGAACTCCAAACTTTTTGTGTGTTTAAAATGCACCATTCAATGCCACATCAGCTATTTTCAACCCTTTTTGACTCCATTTGGTATTTTTCATGCACTTACTGATTTTTTTGAGCTAAATGACCCTGAAATTGACTACAAATTAACTCTGAAAAGGTTGAAAGTTGGCATGGTATCATTAGTTCAGCCACATAGCATGTGCTAAAAAGTTGAGAGGGTTACGGACTAAAATGGATGCACTTCGTGGGAAAAATGGACAATATCTTTCGAAGTATGAGTGTTACGAACGAAAACTCATCCGTTCCAAAGGGATTTTATTTTTTTGAACTCTAGACTTTTTGTGTGTTCAAAATGCACTAGTCAAAGACACATCATCAATTTCAAACCCTTTCTGACTTCATTTCGTATTTTTCATGCATTTACTAATTTTTTGGTGAGCTAAATGACCCTGAAATTGAATAGCACTACAAATGAACTCTGAAAAGGGTGAAAGTTGGCATGGTATCATTATTTCACCAAATAGCATGTGCTAAAAAGTTGAGATGGTTACGGTAAAAAATAGATGCACTTCGTGTGCAAAATGGACAATCTCTGTCGAAGTATCAAGGTTTTGGACGAAAACTCATCTGTTCGAAACTGATTTTATTCTTTGAACTTGTTTGAACTCCAGAATTTTTGTGTGTTTAAAATGCACCATTCAAAGCCACATCATAAATTTTCAACCCTTTCTAACTCCATTTGGTATTTTTCATGCATTTATTAATTTTTTTGAACTAAATGACCCGGAAATTAAAAACACTACAAATGAACTCGGAAAAGGTTGAAAGTTGCTATGGTATCATCATTTCACCCACATAGACTGTGGTAAAAAGTTGAGAGGGTTACGACAAAAACTAGATGCACTTTGTGTGCAAAATGGACAATCACTTCCGAAGTATTAGGTTTCAGACGAAAACTCATCTGTTACAATGGGAATTCATTTTTTCGAACTTATTTGAACTCCAGACTTTTTGTGTGTTCAAAACGCACCATTCAATGCCACATCATCAGTTTTCAACCCTTTGTGACTTCAGTTGGTATTGCTTTATGCATTTACTGATTTTTTTGAGCTGAATGACCCTGATATTGAAAAGCACTACAATTGAACTCTGAAAAGGATGAAAGTTTACATGGTATCATCATTTCACCCATATATCATGTGCTAAAAAGTTGAGAGGATTACGGGAAAAAATTGATGCACTTCGTGGGCAAAATGGACAATCTCTTTCGAAGTATTAGGGTTACGAACGAAAACTCATCTGTTACAAAGGGATTTCGTTTTTTGAACTTATGTGAACTCCAAACTTTTTGTGTGTTCAAAATGCACCATTCAAAGCCACAAGATATATTTTCAACTTTTTCTGACTTCATTTGATATTTTTCATAAATTTACTGAAATTGTTTGAGCTAAATGACCCTGAAACTAAAAAGCACTACAAATGAAATCTAACAAGGTTGAAAGGTTGCATGATATCATCATTTCACACAAATAGCATGTTATAGAAAATTGCAAGGGTTACGACAAAAACTGGATGCACTTCCTCCGCAAAATGAACAATCTCTTTCGAAGTATTACGATTTCGTACGAAAACTCATCTATTACAAAGCGATTTTATTCTTTTGAACTTATTTGAACTCCAGACTTTTTTGTGTTCAAAATGCACTATTCAAAGCCACATCATCAATTTTCAACCCTTTCTGACTTCATTTGGTATTTTTCATGCATTTACTGATTTTTTTGAGCTAAAGGACCCTGAAATTGGAAAGCACTACAAATGAACGCTGAAAAGGTTGAAAGTTGGCATGACATCATTATTTCACCCAAATAGCATGTGCTAAAAAGTTGAGAGCGTTATGGCAAAAAACTAGATGCACTTCGTGTGCAAAATGGACAATCTCTTTCGAAGTATTAGGGTTTCGGAAGAGAACTCATTTGTTACAAAGGGATTTCATTTTTTGAACTTATTTGAACTCCATACTTTTTGTGTGTTCAAAATGCACCATTCAAAGCCACGTCATCAATTTTCAATCCTTTCTGACTCCATTTGGTATTTTTCATGCATTTATTGTTTTTTGAGCTAAATGACCCTGAAATTGACAAGCACAACAAATTAACTTTGAAAAGGTTGAAAGTTGGCATGGTATCATCATTTCAGCCACATAGCATGTGCTAAAAAGTTGAGAGGGTTACGGAATAAAAGGGATGCACTTCGTGGGCAAAATGGACAATCTCTTTCGAAGTATGAGTGTTTCGAACGAAAACTCATCCGTTACAAAGGAAATTTATTTTTTGAACTCATTTGAAATCTAGACTTTTTGTGTGTTCAAAATGCATTGTTCAAAGACACATCATCAATTTCCAACTCTTTCTGACTTCATCTGGTGTTTTTCATGCATTTACTAATTTTTTGGTGAGCTAAATGACCCTGAAATTGAATAGCACTACAAATAAACTCAAAAAAGGTTGAAAGTTGGCATGGTATCATCATTTCACCCAAATAGCATGTGCTAAAAAGTTGAGAGGGTTACGGAAAAAAATCGATGCACTTCGTGTGCAAAATGGACAATCTCTTTCGAAGTATCAGGGTTTCGGACGAAAACTCATCTGTTACAAAGGGAGTTAATTTTTTGAACTTGTTTGAACTCCAGACTTTTTGTGTGTTTAAAATGCACCATTCAAAGCCACATCTGCAACTTTCAACCCTTTTTGACTCCATTTGGTATTTTTCAAGCATTTACTGATTATTTTTTAGCTAAATGACCCTGAAATTAAAAAGCACTAGAATCAACTCTGAAAAGGTTGAAAATTGCCATGGTATCATCATTTATCCACATAGAATGTGCTAAAAAGTTGAGATGGTTACGGCAAAAAAAAAATGCACTTCGTGGGCAAATTGGACAATCTCTTTCGAAGTATCAGGGTTTCGGACGAAAACTCATCTGTTACAAAGGGATTTCATTTTTGTGAACTTATTTGAACTCCAGACTTTTTGTGTGTTCAAAATTCACCATTCAAAGCCACATCATCAATTTTCAACCCTTTCTAACTTCATTTGGTATTTTCCATGCATTTACTATTTTTTGAGCCAAATGACCCTGAAATTGAAAAGCACTACAAATGAACTCTGAAAAGGTTGAACGTTGGCATAGGATCATCATTTCACCCACATAGCATGTGAAAAAAGTTTAGAGGGTTACGGCAAAAAATGGATGCACTTCGTGGGCAAAATGGACAATCTCTTTCAAAGTATCAGGGTTTCGGACAAAAACTCACCTGTTACAAAGGGATTTCTTTTTATTTTATTTTATTTTAACTCCAGACTTTTTGTGAGTTTACAATACACCATTCAAAGCCACATCATCAATTTTAAGCCCTTTGTGACTTCATTTGGTGTTTTTCATGCATTAACTAATTTTTTTGATCTAAATGACCCGGAAATTGAAAAGCACTACAAATGAACTTGGATAAGGTTGAAAGTTGTTATGGTATCATCATTTCAACCACATAGCATGTGCTAAAAAGTTGAGAGGGTTACGACAGAAACTGGATGCACTTCGTGTGCAAAATGGACAATCACTTTCGAAGTATCAGGGTTTTGCACAAAAACTCATATGTTACAAAGGGAATTCATTTTTTTGAACTCTAGACTTTTTGTATGTTCACAATGCACCATTCAAAGCCACATCATCAATTTTCAACCCTTTCTGACTTCATTTGGTATTTCTTCATGCATTTACTGATTTTTTGTGCTAAATGACCCTGAAATTGAAAAGCGCTGCAAATGAACTCTGAAATGGTTGAAAGTTTACATGGTATCATCATTTCACCCATATATCATGTGCTAAAAAGTTGAGAGGCTTACGGTAAAAAATGGATGCACTTCGTGGGCAAATTGGACAATCTCTTTCGAAATATCAAGGTTTCGGATGAAAACTCATCTCTTACAAAGGGATTTCATTTTTTGAACTTATTTGAACTATAGGATTTTTGTGTGTTCAAAATGCACCATTCAAAGCCACATCATCAATTTTCAACCCTTTATGACATCATTTGGTATTTTTCAAGCATTTACTGATTTTTTTAGCTAAATGACCCTGAAATTGAAAAGCACTACATATGAATTCAGAAAACTTATTTGAACTTATCTGTTAGAAAGGAATTTTATTCTTTTGAACTTATTTGAACTCTTGACTTTTTGTGTGTTCAAAATTCACTATTCAAAGGCAAATCATTAATTTTCAGCCTTTTCTGACTTCATTTGGTATTTTTCATGCATTTACTGATTTTTTTGAGCTAAATGACCCTAAAATTGGAAAGCACTACAAGTGAAGGATGAAAAGGTTGAAAGTTGGCATGGCATCACCATTTCACCCAAATAGGATGTGCTAAAAAGTTGAGAGCGTTACGGCAAAAAAGGATGCACTTCGTGTGCAAAATGGACAATCTCTTTCGAAGTATCGCGGTTTGGGACGAAAACTCATCTGTTACAAGGGATTTCAATGTTTTGAACTTATTTGAACTCCAGACGATTTGTGTGTTCAAATTGCACCATTCAAAGCTACAACATAAATTTTCAACCCTTCCTTACTCCATTTGGTAGTTTTCATGCATTTACTGATTTTTTGAGCTAAATGACCCCGAAATTGAAAAGCACTACAAATGAACTCTGAAAAGGTTAAAAGTTGGCAAGGTATCATAATTTCAGCCACATAGCATGTGCTAAAAAGTTGAGAGGGTTACGGAATAAAATGTATGCACTTCGTGGGGAAAATGGACAATCTCTTTCGAAGTATCAGGGTTACGGACGAAAACTCATTTGTTACAAAGGGATTTCATTTTTCGAACTTATGTGAACTCGAAACTATTTATGTGTTCAAAATGCACCATTCAAAGACACATCATCAATTTTCAACCCTTTCTGACTTCATTTGATATTTTCCATAAACTTACTGATATTTTTTGAGCTAAATGACCCTAAAATTGTAAAGCACTACAAATGAAATCTGACAAGGTTGAAAGTTGGCATGATATCATTATTTCACACAAAGAGCATGTTATAGAAAATTGCAAGGGTTACAACAAAAACTAGATGCACTTCATCTTCAAAATGGACAATCTCTTTCGAAGTATCATGCTTTCGTACGAAAACTCATCTCTTACAAAGGGATTTTATTCTGTTGAACTTATTTGCACTGTAGACTTTTTATGTGTTCAAAATGCACTATTCAAAGCCATATCATCAATTTTCAACCCTTTCTGACTTCATTTGTTATTTTTCATGCATTTACTGATTTTATTTGAGCTAAATGGCCTTGAAATTGAAAAGCACTACAAATGAACTCTGAAATGGTTAAAAGTTTACATGGTATCATCATTTCAGCCACATAGCATGAGCTAAAAGGTTGAGAGGGTTACGGAATAAAATGGATACACGTCTTGGGAAAATGGACGATCTCTTTCGAAGTATCAGGGTTTCGGACGAAAACTCAACCGTTACAAAGGGATTTTATTTTTTTGAACTTATTTGACCTCTACACTTTTTGTGTGTTAAAAATGCACTATTCAAAGACACATAATCAATTTTCAACCCTTTCTGACTTCATTTGATATTTTGCATGCATTTATGATTTTTTTGTGAGCTAAATGACCCTGAAATTGAAAAGCGCTGCAAATGAACTCTGAAATGGTTGAAAGTTTACATGGTATCATCATTTCACCCAAATAGCATGTGCTAAAAAGTTGAGAGGGTTACGGAAAAAAATGGATGCACTTCCTGTGCAAAATGGACAATCTCTTTCGAAGTATCAAGGTTTCGGACGAAAACTCATCTATTACAAAGGGATTTAATGTTTTGAACTTGTTTGAACTCCAGACTTTTTGTGTTTTTAAAATGCACCATTCAAAGACACATCAGCAATTTTCAACCCTTTTTGACTCCATTTGGTATTTTCATACATTTACTGATTATTTTTGAGCTAAATGACCGTGAAATTAAAAAGCACTACAATCAACTCTGAAAAGGTTGAAAATTGCCATGGTATCATCATTTCATCCACATAGAATGTGCTAAAAAGTTGAGAGGGTTACGACGAAAACAAATGCACTTCGTGGGCAAAATGGACAATCTCTTTGGAAGTATCAGGGTTTCAGACGAAAACTCATCTGTTACAAAGGGATTTCATTTTCGTGAACTTATTTGAACTCCAGACTTTTTGTGTGTTCAAAATGCACCATTTAGAGCCACATCATCAATTTTCAACCCTTTCTGACTTCATTTGGTATTTTTCATGCATTTACTGATTTTTTTTGAGCTAAATGACCTTGAAATTGAAAAGCACTACAAATGGAATCCGAAAAGGTTGAAAGTTGGCATTGTATCATCATTTCACGCACATAGTATGTGATAAAAAGTTGAGAGGGTTAGACAAAAACTGGATGCACTTTGTTTGCACAATGGACAATCTCTTCTGAAGTATCAGGTTTTGTACGAAAACTCATCTACTACAAATGAATTCTGAAAAGGTTGCAATTTGGCATGGTATCATCATTTCACCCAAACAGCATGTGCTAAAAAGTTGGGAGGCTTACGACAAAACATGGATGCACTTCGTGTGCAAAATAGACAATCTCTTTCGAAGTATCAACGTTTCGAACGAAAACTCATTTGTTACAAACGGATTTTCTTTTTTGAACTTATTTGAACTCCAGATTTTTTGCGTGTTCAAAATGCACCATTCAAAGCCACATCATCAATTTTCAACCCTTTCTGACTCCATTTGGTATTAGTCATGCATTTAATGATTTTTTAGCGCTAAATGACCCTAAAATTGAAAAGCACTACAAGTGAACTCTGAAAAGGTTGAAAGTTGCCATGGTATCATCATTTCAGACACATAGAATGTGCTAAAAAGTTGAGAGGGTTACAGCAAAAAATGGATGCACTTCGTGGATAAAATGGACAATCTATTTCGAAGTATCAGTGTTTTGGACGAAAACTCATCTATTACAAAGGGATTTCATTTTTGTGAAGTTATTTGAACTCTAGACATTTTGTGTGTTCCAAATGCACCATTCAAACCCACATCATTAGTTTTCAACCCTTTATGACTTCATTTGGTATTTTTCATGCATTTACTGATTTTTTTGAGCTAAATGATCTTCAAATTGAAAAGCACTACGAATGAAATCTGAAAAGGTTGAAAGTTGGCATGGTATCATCATTTCACTCACATCGTATGTGATAAAAAGTTGAGAGGGTTAGATAAAAAATGGATGCACTTTGTGTGCAAAATGGACAATCTCTTTCGAAGTATCAGGGTTTCGGACGAAAACTCGTCTGTTACAAAGGGATTTCATTTTTTGAACTTATTTGAACTCCACACTTTTTGTCTATTGAAAATGCACCATTCAAAGCCACATCATCAATTTTCAACCCTTTGTGACTTCATTTGCTGTTTTTCACGCATTTACTATTTATTTAGCTAAATTACCCGGAAATGGAAAAGAACTAAAATGAACTCTGAAATGGTTGAAAGTTGCCATGGTATCATCATTTCACCCACATATCATGCTCTAAAAAGTTGAGAGGATTACGGCAAAAACTGGATGCACTTCGTGTGCAAAATGGACAATCTCTTTCAAAGTATCAGGGTTTCGAACGAAAACTCATTTGTTACAAATGGATTATATTTTTTTGAATGTATTTGAACTCCAGACTTTTTGTGTGTTTAAAATGCACCATTCGAAGCCACATCATAGATTTTCAACCCTTTTTGACTTCATTTGGTATTTTTCATGCATTTAATGATTTTTTGTGAGCTAAATGACCCTGAAATTGAAAAGCAATACAAATGAAATATGAAAAGATTGAAAGTTAGCATGGTATCATCATTTCAGCCACATAGCATATGATAAAAAGTTGAGAGGGTTACGGCAAAAACTAGATGCCCTTCGTGGGCAAAATGGACAATCTCTTCCGAGGTATCAGGGTTTCGAACGAAAACTCACCTATTACAGAGGGATTTCACTTTTTTGAACTTATTTGAACTCCAGACTTTTTGTGTGTTCAGAATGCACCATTGAAAGCCACATCAATTTTCAACCCTTTCTCACATCATTTGGCTTTTTTTCTTGCATTTACTGATTTTTTCAGCTAAATGACCATGAAATTGACAAGCACTGCAAATGAACTCTAAAAAGGTTGAAAGTTTGCATGGTATCGTAATTTCACCCAAATAACATGTGCTAAAAAGTTGAGACGGTTACGACAAAAACTGGATGCACTTCATGGGCAAAATGGACAATCTCTTTCGAAGAATCAGGGTTTCGGACGAAAACTCATCTCTTACAAAGGGGTTTCATTTTTTGAACTTATTTGAACTCCAGACTTTTTGTGTGTTCAAAATGCAACATTCAAAGCCACATCATCAATTTCCAACCCTTTTTGAATTCATTTAGTATTTTTTAATGCATTTACTGTTTTTTTGAGCTAAATGACCTTGAAATTGAAAACCATCGCAAATGAACTCTGAAAAGGTTGAAATTTACCATGGTATCATCGTTTCACCCACATAATATGTGCTAAAAAGTTGAGAGGGTTACGACAAAAAATGGATGCACTTCGTCTGCATAATGGACAAACTCTTTCGAAGTATCAGGGTTTCGGACAAAAACTAATCTGTTACAAAGGGAATTCATTTTTTGAACTTATTTGAACTCCAGACACTTTTGTGTTTTCAAAATGCACCATTCAAAGCCACATCATCAATTTTGAACCCTTTGTGACTTCATTTGGTATTTTTTCATGCGATTACTGATTTTTTTTTGAGATAAATGACCCTGAAATTTAAAAGCACTGCAAATGAATTCTGAAAAGGTTGAAAGTTTACATGGTATTATTATTTCACTCACCTAACATGTGCTAAAAAGTTGATAGGATTATGGCAAAAAATGGATGCACTTCGTGGGCAAAATGGGCAATCTCTTTCGAAGTATCAGGGTTTCAGATGAAAACTCTTCTCTTACAAAGGAATTTCATTTTTTGAACTTATTTGAACTCCAGACTTTTTGAGTGTTCAAAATGTACCATTAAAAGCCAAATCGTCAATTTTCAACCGTTTCTGACTTCATTTGGTATTTTTCATGCATTTACTGATATTTTTTGAGCTAAATGACCTTGAAATTGAAAAGCGCTACAAATGAACTCTGAAAAGGTTGAAAGTTGGCATGGTATCATCATTTCACCCCAATAGCGTGTGCTAAAAAGTTGAGAGCGTTAAGGCAAAAAAATGGATGCACTTCGTGTGCAAAATTGGCAATCTCTTTCGAAGTATTAGGGTTTCCGACGAAAACTCATCTCTTCCAAAGAGATTTCATTGTTTTGAACTTATTTGAACTCCAGACTTTTTGTGTGTTCGAAATGCACCATTCAAAGCCACATCATCAATTTTCAATCCTTTCTAACTTCATTTGGTATTTTCCATGCATTTACTATTTTTTGAGCTAAATGACCCTGAAATTGAAAAGCACTACAAATGAACTCTGAAAAGGTTGAACGTTGGCATGGTATCATCATTTCACCCACATAGCATGTGAAAAAAGTTGAGAGGGTTACGGCAAAAAATGGATGCACTTCGTGGGCAAAATGGACAATCTCTTTCGAAGTATCAAGGTTTCGGACGAAAACTCACCTGTTACAATTGGATTTAATTTTTTTGATTTTATTTTAACTCCAGACTTTTTGTGTGTTTACAATGCACCATCCAAAGCCACATCATCAATTTTAAACCCTTTGTGACTATATTTGGTGTTTTTCATGTATTAACTAATTTTTTTGAGCTAAATGACCCAGAAATTGAAAAGCACTACAAATGAACTCGGATAAGGTTGAAAGTTGTTATGGTATCATCATTTCAACCACATAGCATGTGCTAAAAAGTTGAGAGGGTTACGACAAAAATTGGATGCACTTCGTGTGCAAAATGGACAATCACTTTCGCAGTATCTGAGTTTTGGACGAAAACTCATATGTTACAAAGGAAATTTATTTTTTTGAACTCCGGACTTTTTGTATGTTCAAAACGCACCATTCAAAGCCACATCATCCATTTTCAACCCTTTCTGACTTCATTTGGTATTTCTTCATGCATTTACTCATTATTTTTGCGCTAAATGACCCTGAAATTGAAAAGCGCTGCCAATGAACTCTGAAATGGTTGAAATTTTACATGGTATCATCATTTCACCCATATATCATGTGCTAAAAAGTTTAGAGGCTTACGGTAAAAAATGGATGCACTTCGTGGGCAAATAGGACAATCTCTTTCGTAGTATCAGGGTTTCGCACGAAAACTCATCTCTTACAAAGGGATTTCATTTTTTGAACTTATTTGAACTCTAGGATTTTTGTGTGTTCAAAATGCACCATTCAAAGCCACATCATCAATTTTCAACCCTTTATGACATCATTTGGTATTTTTCATGCATTTACTGATTTTTTTAGCTAAATGACCCTGAAATTGAAAAGCACTACATATGAATTCAGAAAATTTTGAAAGTTGGCATGGTATCATCATTTCACCCACATAGCATATGGTAAAAAGTTCAGAGGGTTACGACAAAAACTGGATGCACTTCGTGTGCAAAATGGATAATCTCTTTCGAAGTATCACGGTTTCATACGAAAACTCATCTGTTACAAAGGGATTTTATTCTTTTGAACTTATTTGAACTCCAGACTTTTTGTGTGTTCAAAATGCACTATTCAAAGGCACATCATTAATTTTCAGCCCTTTCTGACTTCATTTGGTATTTTTCATGCATTTACTGATTTTTTTGAGCTAAATGACCCTGAAATTGAAAAGCACTACAAGTGAAGGATGAAAAGGTTGACAGTTGGCATGGCATCATCATTTCACCCAAATAGGATGTGCTAAAAAGTTGAGAGCGTTAGGCAAAAAATGGATGCACTTCGTGTGCAAAATGGACAATCTCTTTCGAAGTATCGCGGTTTCGGACGAAAACTCATCTGTTACAAGGGATTTCATTGTTTTGAACTTATTTGAACTCCAGACGATTTGTGTGTTCAAATTGCACCATTCAAAGCTACACCCTTAATTTTCAACCCTTTGTGACTTCATTTGGTGTTTTTCATGCATTTACTGATTTTTTAGAGCTAAATGACCCTGAAATTGAAAAGCACTACAAGTGAACTCTGAAAAGCTTGAAAGTTGCCATGGTATCATCATTTCAGACACATAGAATGTGCTAAAAAGTTGAGAGGGTTACGACAAAAAATGGATGAACTTCGTGGGCAAAATGGATAATCTATTTCGAAGTATCAGTGTTTCGGACGAAAACTCATCTGTTACAAAGGGATTTCATTTTTGTGAACTTATTTGAACTCTAGACTTTTTGTGTGTTCAAAATGAACCATTCAAAGCCACATCATCAATTTTAAACCCTTTCTGACTTCGTTTGGTATTTTTCATGCATTTACTGATTTTTTTGAGCTAAATGATCTTCAAATTGAAAAGCACTACAAATGAAATCTGAAAAGGTTGAAAGTTGGCATGGTATCATCATTTCACTCACATCGTATGTGATAAAAAGTTGAGAGGGTTAGACAAAAAATGGATGCACTTTGTGTGCAAAATGGACAATCTCTTTCGAAGTATCAGGGTTTCGGACAAAGGGATTTCATTTCTTGAACTTATTTGAACTCCACACTTTTTGTCTATTCAAAATGCACCATTCAAAGCCACATCATCAATTTTCAACCCTTTGTGACTTCATTTGCTGTTTTTCACGCATTTACTATTTATTTAGCTAAATTACCCGGAAATGGAAAAGAACTAAAATGAACTCTGAAATGGTTGAAAGTTGCCATAGTATCATCATTTCACCCACATATCATGCTCTAAAAAGTTGAGAGGATTACGGCAAAAACTGGATGCACTTCGTGTGCAAAATGGACAATCTCTTTCAAAGTATCAGGGTTTCGAACGAAAACTCATTTGTTACAAATGGATTATATTTTTTTGAATGTATTTGAACTCCAGACTTTTTGTGTGTTTAAAATGCACCATTCGAAGCCACATCATAGATTTTCAACCCTTTTTGACTTCATTTGGTATTTTTCATGCATTTACTGATTTTTTCACCTAAATGACCATGAAATTCACAAGCATTGCAAATGAACTCTAAAAATGTTTAAAGTTTGCATGGTGTCGTAATTTCACCCAAATAACATGTGCTAAATAGTTGAGAGGGTTATGACAAAATTTGGATGCACTTCGTGGCCAAAATGGACAATCTCTTTCGAAGTATTAGGGTTTCGGACAAGAACTCATCTCTTACAAAGGGATTTCATTTTTTGAACTTATTTGAACTCCAGACTTTTTGTGTGTTCAAAATGCAACATTCAAAGCCACATCATCAATTTCCAACCCTTTTTGAATTCATTTAGTATTTTTTAATGCATTTACTGATTTTTTGAGCTAAATGACCTTGAAAATGAAAACCACCGCAAATGAACTCTGAAAAGGTTGAAATTTACCATGGTATCATCTTTTCACCCACATAATATGTGCTAAAAAGTTGAGAGGGTTAAGACAAAAAAGGATGCACTTCGTCTGCAAAATGGACAAACTCTTTTGAAGTATCAGGATTTCGGACAAAAACTCATCTGTTACAAAGGGAATTCAGTTTTTGAACTTATTTGAACTCCAGACTTTTTTGTGTGCTCAAAATGCACCATTCAAAGCGACATCATCAATTTTGAACCCTTTGTGACTTCATTTGGTATTTTTTCATGCATTTACTGATTTTTTTTAGATAAATGACCCTGAAATTTAAAGGCACCGCAAATGAACTCTAAAAAGGTTGAAAGTATACATGGTATCATTATTTCACCCACATAACATGTGCTAAAAAGTTGAGAGGGTTACGACAAAAATTGGATGCACTTCGTGTGCAAAATGGACAACTCTTTCGAAGTATTAGGGTTTCGTCCAAAAACTCATCTGTTACAAAGGGATTTTATTCTTTTGAACTTATTTGAACTCCAGACTTTTTGTGTATTCAAAATTCACTGTTCAAAGCCACATCATCAGTTTTCAACCCTTTTTGATTCCATTTGTTGCTTTTCATGCATTTATTGATTTTTTGAGCTAAATGACCCTAAAATTGAAAAGCACTACAAATAAACTCTGACAAGGTTGAAAGTTGGCATGGTATCATCATTTCAGCCAAATAGCATGTGCTAAAAAGTTGAGAGCGTTACGACAAAAAATGGATGCACTCCGTGTGCAAAATGGACAATCTCTTTCGAAGTATCAAGGTTTCGGAAGAAAAGTCATCTGTTACAAAGGGATTTCATTTTTTGAGCTTATTTGAACTCTAGACTTTTTGTGTGTTCAAAATGCACCATTCAAAGCCACATCATCAATTTTCAATCCTTTTTGACTCTATTTGGTGATTTTCATGCATTAACTAATTTTTTGGAGCTAAATGACCCGGAAATTGAAAAGCACTACAAATGAACTCGGAAAAGGTAGAAAGTTGTTATGGTATCATCATTTCAACCACATAGCATGTGCTAAAAAGTTGAGAGGGTTACAACAAAAACTGGATGCACTTCGTGTGCAAAATGGACAATCACTTTCGTAGTATCAGGGTTTTGGACGAAAACTCATATGTTACAAAGGGCATTCATTTTTTTGAACTCCAGACTTTTTTTATGTTCAAAACTCACCATTCAAAGCCACATCATCAATTTTCAACCCTTTCTGACTTTATTTGGTATTTCTTCATGCACTTACTGATTTTTTTGGTGCTAAATGACCCTGAAATTGAAAAGCGCTGCAAATGAACTCTGAAATGGTTGAAAGTTTACATGGTATCATCATTTCACCCATATATCATGTGCTAAAAAGTTTAGAGGCTTACGGTAAAAAATGGATGCACTTCGTGGGCAAATTGGACAATCTCTTTCGTAGTATCAGGGTTTCGGACGAAAACTCATCTCTTACAAAGAGATTTCTTTTTTTGAACTTATTTGAACTCTAGGATTTTTGTGTGTTAAAAATGCACCATTCAAAGCCACATCATCAATTTTCAACCCTTTATGACATCATTTGGTATTTTTCATGCATTTACTGATTTTTTTAGCTAAATGACCCTGAAATTGAAAAGCACTACATATGAATTCAGAAAATGTTGAAAGTTGGCATGGTATCATCATTTCACCCACATAGCATATGGTAAAAAGTTCAGAGGGTTACGACAAAAACTGGATGCACTTCGTGTGCAAAATGGACAATCTCTTTCGAAGTATCACGGTTTCGTACGAAAACTCATCTGTTACAAAGGGATTTTATTCCTTTGAACTTATTTGAACTCCAGACTTTTTGTGTGTTCAAAATGCACTATTCAAAGGCACATCATTAATTTTCAGCCCTTTCTGACTTCATTTGGTATTTTTCATGCATTTACTGATTTTTGTGAGCTAAATGACCCTGAAATTGGAAAGCACTACAAGTGAAGGATGAAAAGATTGAAAGTTGGCATGGCATCATCATTTCACCCAAATAGGATGTGCTAAAAAGTTGAGAGCGTTAGGCAAAAAATGGATGCACTTCGTGTGCAAAATGGACAATCTCTTTCGAAGTATCGCGGTTCTAGACGAAAACTCATCTGTTACAAGGGATTTCATTGTTTTGAACTTATTTGAACTCCAGACGATTTGTGTGGTCAAATTGCACCATTCAAAGCCACATCATAAATTTTCAACCCTTTCTGACTCCATTTGGTAGTTTTCATGCATTTACTGATTTTTTTGAGCTAAATGACCCTGAAACTGAAAAGCACTACAAATGAGCTCTGAAAAGGTTGAAAGTTGTCATGGTATCATCATTACAGCCACATAGCATGTGCTAAAAAGTTGAGAGGGTTTCGGAATAAAATGGATGCACTTCGTGGGGAAAATGGACAATCTTTTTCGAAGTATCAGGGTTTCGGACGAAAACTCATCCGTTACAAAGGGATTTTTTTTGCACTTATTTGAACTCTAGACTTTTGTGTGTTCAAAATGCACCATTCAAACCCACATCATCAATTTTCAACCCTTTCTGACTTCATTTGGTATTTTTTCATGCATTTACTGATTTTTTTTAGATAAATGACCCTGAAATTTAAAAGCACTGCAAATGAACTCTAAAAAGGTTGAAAGTATACATGGTATCATTATTTCACCCACATAACATGTGCTAAAAAGTTGAGAGGGTTACGACAAAAATTGGATGCACTTCGTGTGCAAAATGGACAATCTCTTTCGAAGTATTAGGGTTTCGTCCAAAAACTCATCTGTTACAAAGGGATTTTATTCTTTTGAACTTATTTGAACTCCAGACTTTTTGTGTATTCAAAATTCACTGTTCAAAGCCACATCATCAGTTTTCAACCCTTTTTGATTCCATTTGTTGCTTTTCATGCATTTATTGATTTTTTGAGCTAAATGACCCTAAAATTGAAAAGCACTACAAATAAACTCTGACAAGGTTGAAAGTTGGCATGGTATCATCATTTCAGCCAAATAGCATGTGCTAAAAAGTTGAGAGCGTTACGACAAAAAATGGATGCACTTCGTGTGCAAAATGGACAATCTCTTTCGAAGTATCAAGGTTTCGGAAGAAAAGTCATCTGTTACAAAGGGATTTCATTTTTTGAGCTTATTTGAACTCTAGACTTTTTGTGTGTTCAAAATGCACCATTCAAAGCCACATCATCAATTTTCAATCCTTTTTGACTCTATTTGGTGATTTTCATGCATTAACTAATTTTTTGGAGCTAAATGACCCGGAAATTGAAAAGCACTACAAATGAACTCGGAAAAGGTAGAAAGTTGTTATGGTATCATCATTTCAACCACATAGCATGTGCTAAAAAGTTGAGAGGGTTACAACAAAAACTGGATGCACTTCGTGTGCAAAATGGACAATCACTTTCGTAGTATCAGGGTTTTGGACGAAAACTCATATGTTACAAAGGGCATTCATTTTTTTGAACTCCAGACTTTTTTTATGTTCAAAACTCACCATTAAAAGCCACATCATCAATTTTCAACCCTTTCTGACTTTATTTGGTATTTCTTCATGCACTTACTGATTTTTTTGGTGCTAAATGACCCTGAAATTGAAAAGCGCTGCAAATGAACTCTGAAATGGTTGAAAGTTTACATGGTATCATCATTTCACCCATATATCATGTGCTAAAAAGTTTAGAGGCTTACGGTAAAAAATGGATGCACTTCGTGGGCAAATTGGACAATCTCTTTCGTAGTATCAGGGTTTCGGACGAAAACTCATCTCTTACAAAGAGATTTCTTTTTTTGAACTTATTTGAACTCTAGGATTTTTGTGTGTTAAAAATGCACCATTCAAAGCCACATCATCAATTTTCAACCCTTTATGACATCATTTGGTATTTTTCATGCATTTACTGATTTTTTTAGCTAAATGACCCTGAAATTGAAAAGCACTACATATGAATTCAGAAAATGTTGAAAGTTGGCATGGTATCATCATTTCACCCACATAGCATATGGTAAAAAGTTCAGAGGGTTACGACAAAAACTGGATGCACTTCGTGTGCAAAATGGACAATCTCTTTCGAAGTATCACGGTTTCGTACGAAAACTCATCTGTTACAAAGGGATTTTATTCCTTTGAACTTATTTGAACTCCAGACTTTTTGTGTGTTCAAAATGCACTATTCAAAGGCACATCATTAATTTTCAGCCCTTTCTGACTTCATTTGGTATTTTTCATGCATTTACTGATTTTTGTGAGCTAAATGACCCTGAAATTGGAAAGCACTACAAGTGAAGGATGAAAAGATTGAAAGTTGGCATGGCATCATCATTTCACCCAAATAGGATGTGCTAAAAAGTTGAGAGCGTTAGGCAAAAAATGGATGCACTTCGTGTGCAAAATGGACAATCTCTTTCGAAGTATCGCGGTTCTAGACGAAAACTCATCTGTTACAAGGGATTTCATTGTTTTGAACTTATTTGAACTCCAGACGATTTGTGTGGTCAAATTGCACCATTCAAAGCCACATCATAAATTTTCAACCCTTTCTGACTCCATTTGGTAGTTTTCATGCATTTACTGATTTTTTTGAGCTAAATGACCCTGAAACTGAAAAGCACCACAAATGAGCTCTGAAAAGGTTGAAAGTTGTCATGGTATCATCATTACAGCCACATAGCATGTGCTAAAAAGTTGAGAGGGTTTCGGAATAAAATGGATGCACTTCGTGGGGAAAATGGACAATCATTTTCGAAGTATCAGGGTTTCGGACGAAAACTCATCCGTTACAAAGGGATTTTTTTGTACTTATTTGAACTCTAGACTTTTGTGTGTTCAAAATGCACCATTCAAACCCACATCATCAATTTTCAACCCTTTCTGACTTCATTTGGTATTTTTCATGCATTTACTGATTTTTGTTTGTGAGCTAAATGACCCTGAAATTCAAAAGCACTACAAATGAACTCTGAAAAGGTTGAAAGTTGGCATGGTATCACCATTTCACCCAAATAGCATGTGCTACAAAGTTGAGAGGGTTAAGGCAAAAAATGGATGCACTTCGTGTGCAAAATGGACAATCTCTTTCGAAGTATCAAGGTTTCGGACAAAAACTCATCTGTTACAAAGGGATTTCATTTTTTGTACTAATTTGAACTCTAGAATTTTTGTGTGTTCAAAATGAACTATTCAAAGCCACATCATCAATTTTTAACCCTTTCTGACTTTATTTGGTATTTTTCATGCATTTACTGTTTTTTTGAGCTTAATGACCCTGAAATTGAAAAGCACTACAAATGAACTCTGAAAAGGTTGAAAGTTGCCATGGTATCTATTGGAAATATGCCCTAGAAGCAATAAATAAAGTGTGTGGAAACACATGATTATATTTCCTTGTTCATGATAATTGTTTATTATCCATGATATAATTGCATTGTTTGGAAACACATTACATGTGTGGGTAAATAGACAACACATTGTCCCTACTATGCCTCTAGTGAAGTAGCTCGTTAATCAAATATGGTTAAGGTTTCCTAGACATTGACATGTGATGTCATTTGACAATGGGTCACGTCATTAGAAGAATTATTGTGATGGACAAGACCCAAACTACAAATGTAGCATATGATCGTGTCAGTTTATTGCTACTGTTTTCTGCATGTCAAGTATATGTTCCTATGACCATGAGATCATGTAACTCATGGACACCGGAGGAGTACCATGTGTTCATCAGACGTTGCAATGTAACTGGGTGACTATAAAGGTGCTCTATAGGTATCTCCGAGGGTGTCTGTTGAGTTGGCATGGATCAAGACTGGGATTTGTTACTCCGTGTGACGGAGAGGTATCTCAGGGCCCACTCAGTAATACAACATCACAATAAGCCTTGCAAGCAATGTGACTAAATGTTAGTCACGGGATCTTGTATTACAGAACGATTAAAGAGTCTTGCCGGTAACGAGGTTGAACTAGGTATGGATATACCGATGATCGAATCTCGGGCAGGTAACATACCGAAGAACAAAGGGAACATCATACGGGATTAACTGAATCCTTGACATAGAGGTTCGACCGATGAAGATTTTCGTAAAATATGTAGGAGCCAATATGGGCATACAGGTCCCACTATTGGTTATTGAACGTAGAGGTGTCTCGGTCATGTCTACATAGTTCTCGAACCCGCAGGGTCTGCACACTTAAGGTTTGGTGACGTTTCGGTAATATAGTGTTATGTATGGTGGTGAACGAAGGTTGTTCACGAGGAGGTACGGAATGGTCTAGACGTAAATATTGATATATAGGAAGTCCCATTTTGGTCGCCGAAAAAGTTTCGGGCTAATCGGTAATGTACCGAGAGTGCCGGTAGTGTACCGGGTGACCATCGGGAGGGGTATTTCGACCCAAGAGGCTTCATGGGCTGTGGGAGAGTAAATACCAGCCCTTTGTGGGCTGGTGGAAGTCCCACACAAGGCCCAAAGAGAAAAAGTTGAAAAAGGCAAAAATAGGATGAATCCTAGTCCTACTAGGATTGGAGGTGGACTCCACCTCTCCCACCTGGTTCGGCCAACTCCTTGGAGGCTTGGCCCTCCTCTCTTCCTCCTATATATACTAGTGGTTATAGGGTTTTTGCACTAGATTTTCAGCCACGTGCTACCCGTTCCTCCAGTGCATAGTTTCTCCTCTAGATCGGATTTCTGGAGTGCTTAGGCGAAGCCCTGCCGGAATAGCTCCACCACCATCGCCGGAGCGCCGTCTCGCTTCCGGAGAACTCTTGTTCCTCTATGATCCATTCTTGCTAGATCAAGACGGCGGAGATCGTCATCAAGATGCACGTGTGCTAAACGCGGAGGTGTCGTTCATTCGACGCTAGATCGGAAGGACCGTGATCAAGTTCGCGGGAAGGATCGTGATCAAGTTCGTGGGACGGATTGTGATTGGATCGCGGGACGGATCGTGATTGGATCGCGGGATAGATCGTGATTGGATCGTGGGATGCTCAGCGATTTGAATCGCGAAGGCGTTCGACTACACCAACCGCGTTTCTTAACGCTTCCCACTTAGCGATCTACAAGGGTATGTAGATCCACTCTCCCTCTCGTAGATGCTCATCACCATGGATAGGTATTGCATGAACGTAGGAAAATTTTTGTGTCCCATGCAACGTTCCCCTACAGTGGTATCAGAGCTAGGTCTATGTGTAGATGATATCTCGAGTAGACCACAAATAGTTTGTGGGCGTTGATGCTTAGATTGCTTCCTTCCTTGGTCGTCTTTGGTTCAGCGGTATTGTGAGATGAAGCGGCCCGGACCAACATTACTCGTACGCTTACAAGAGACCGGTTCCCTCAACCACAACTTGTTGCATAGATGGCTTGCGGGTGACAGCTTCTCTCACTTTAGTTGGATCGGATTCGACAAAGGCGGTCCTTGAGAAGGTTGAAAAGCAACTAGTGTATCACCGTTGTGGTTTTTGCGTAGATGAGAATTGTTCTTGCTAGATACCTGTAGCAGCCACGTAAAACATGCAACAACAATTAGAGGATGTCTAACTTCTTTTTGCAGGGTATGTTGTGATGTGAGATGGCCAATTACATGATGTCATATATGTGATGTATGAGATGATCATGTGATGTATAGATTATCACGACTTGCATGTCGATGAGTACGGCAACTGGCAGGAGCCATAGGGTTATCTTTAATTATTTTATGACCTGCGTGTCAATCATTAAGCGCTATGTAATGCTTTACTTTATCGCTAAACGATAGCAATAGTAGTAGAAGCATGTTGGGCGCGACAACCCCGATGGCAACACATTGATAGAGATCAAGATGATGGAGATCATGGTATCGTGCCAGTGACGATGGAAATCATGCTGGTGCTTTCAAGATGGAGATCAAAAGCACAAGTTCATGGCCATATCATGCCACTTATGATTTGCATGTGATGTTAATCCTTCTATGCACCTTGTTTTGCTTAGGATGACGATAGCATTATAAAGTGATCCCTCACTTAAATTTCAAGATGAATTGTGTTCTCCCCGATGTGCACCATTGCGAAAGTTCGTCGTGGTGATACACCACGTGATGATCGGGTGTGATAGACTCTACGTTCGCATACAACAGGTGCAAGCCAGTGTTGCACATGCAGAACACTCGGGTTAAACTTGACGAGCCTAGCATGTACAGACATGGCCTCGGAACACAAGAGACCGAAAGGTCGAACATGAGTCATATAGTAGATATGATCAACATGATGATGTTCACCATTGAAACCACCTCAACTCATGTAATGATTGGACTTGAATTGGTGAATTTGGATCATGTGACACTCAGATGACCTGAGGGATGTCAATTTGAGTGAGAGTTTTTAGTAATTTGATTAATAAACTCATTATCTTGAACAATAGTCTTAATAACCTTTGCATTTTTATGTTGTATATCAATGGCTCGCGTAGTAGTTCCCCTGAATTTTAATGCTTTCTTAGAGAAAGCCAAGTTGAAAGATGATGGAAGTAACTTTGTTAACTGGGCCCATAATCTGAGGATTATCCTCACGGCTTCCCAGAAGCCTTATGTCCTTGATGCACCTCTTGGTTATCCCGTGTCGTCCGAAGACGTTAGGAACACTTGGGAGACATGTTCTAGAGATTACTCAATAGTTCAATGTGCAATGTTGTATGGCTTAGAATAGGGACTTCAAAGACGTTTTGAACGTCATGGAGCATATGAGATGTTCCAGGAGTTGAAGCTTTTCTTTGAGAAGAATGCTCGGATCGAGAGGTATGAGACCTCCCATAATTCTATGCTTCCAACACAGAGGAGAATGGGTCTGTTAGTGAACATATACTCAGGATGTCTAGGTATTCGAATCGTGTGGATGAGTTAGGAATGCCCCTTCAACCATTGCCATCTAGATACAAGAGCTTCGTGATGAACTATAACATGTACGGGATCAACAAGTCAGTCGCCGAGCTGTTTGCGATGCCGAAAATCACTGAGTATGAAATCTAGAAAGAGCATCAAGTATTGATCGTCAATAAAACCACTAGTTTCAAGAATAATGGCAATGGAAAGAAGGGTAACTCCAAGAAGAGTGGCAAAGAAGTTGCCCCTCCCGTGAAGAAACTCAAGACTGGACCCAAGCTAGAAACTGAGTGATTTCAATGCAAGGGAGCCGGTCACTAGAAGCATAACTGCCCCAAGTATCTGGCCGACAAGAAGGTGGCCAACACCAAACAAGGTATATATGATATACATGTTATTGATGTGTACCTTACCAACTCTCATTGTAGTGCCTCGGTATTTGATACCGGTTCAGTTGCTCACATTTGCAACTCAAAATAGGAGCTACGGAATAGACAAAGGTTGGCTAAGGACAAAGTGATGAGGCGCGTGGGAAATGGTTCCAAGGTTGATGTGATCCCCGTCGGCATGCTCGCTCTTCAATTACCATCGGGATTAGTGATGAACCTAAATAATTGTTATTTGGAGCCTGCGTTAAGCATGAACATTATATCTGGATCTTGTTTATTGTGAGACGGTTAGTCATTTAAATCAGAGAATAATGGTTGTTCTATTTATATGAGTAATATCTTTTATGGTCATGCACCCAATGTGAGGGGTTTATTCATATTGAATCTCGATAGTGATGATACACATGTTCATAACATTGATGCCAAAAGATGTAGAGTTGATAATGATAGTACCACTTTCTTGTGGCCCTGCCATTTAGGTCATATTGGTGTAAAACACATGAAGAAGCTACATGATGATGGACTTATGGAATCACTTGATTTTGAATCACTTGCCACATGTGAACCATGCCATGTGGGCAAGATGACTAAAACCCCGTTCTTTGGAAGAATGGAATGGGCAAGTGAATTGTTGGAAATCATACATACTGCTGTGTGTGGACCGATGAGCACTGAGGCGCGCGGTGGATATCGTTATTTTTTCACCTTCACTGATGACTTAGGTAGATATGGCTATATTTACTTAATGAAGCGCAAGTCTGAAATGTTTGAATAGTTCAAGCAATTTAAGAGTGAAGTTGAGAATCATCGTAACAAGAAGATTAAATTCCTACAATATGAACGAGGAGGAGAATATCTGAGTTATGAGTTTGGCAGTCACTTAAAATAGTGTGGAATTGTTTCACAATTGACACCGCCTGGAACACCACAGCGTAATGGGGTGTTCGAACGTCGTAATTGAACCTTATTAGATATGGTGCATTCTATGATGTCTCTTGCCGATTTGCCACTATCATTTTGGGTTATGCATTAGAGATAACTACATTCACTTTAAATACGGCACCATCGAAATCCGTTGAGATGACGCCATATGAACTGTGGTTTGGCAAGAAGCCAAAATTTTCATTTCTTAAAATTTGGGGATGTGATGCTTATGTCAAAGACCTTTCGCCTGAAAAGCTAGAACCCAAAGCGGAGAACTGCGTCTTCATAGGATACCCAAGAGAGACAGTTGGGTATACCTTCTATCTCAGATCCGAAGGCAAAGTGTTTGTCGCTAAGAATGGAAAATTTCTTGAGAAAGAGTTTCTCTCGAAAGAATTGAGTGGGAGGAAAATAGAACTTTATGAGGTTATTGAACCTTTACGTCAACTAGAGAGTAGCGTAGCGTAGAAAGATGTTTTTATAGAGCCTGCATCGATTGAAGAGGAATTTGATGATGATGATCATGAAGCTTCGGATCAAATTACTATTGAACCTCGTAGGTCAAAAAGGGCGCGTGCTGCTCCTGAGTGGTACGGCAACCCTGTCTTAGAGGTCATGTTGTTAGATAACAATGAACCTACAAGCTATGGAGAAGCGACGATGGGCCCGGATTCTGAGAAATGGTTAGAGGCCATGAAATCCGAGATGGGGTCCATGTATGAAAATAAATTATGGACTTTCGAAGTATTACCTAAAGGGCGGAAGGCCATTCAGAACAAATGGATCTTTAAGAGAAAGACGGACGCGGACGGTAATGTCACCCTCTATAAAGCTCGACTTGTGGCAAAGGGTTTTTCCCAAGTTAAGGAGTTGACTATGATGAGACCTTCTCACCCGTACCTATGTTTAAGTCCATCAAAATCATGTTCGCAATACCTACATTTTTCGATTATTAAATTTGGCAGATGGATGTCAAAACAGTGTTCCTTAATGGTTTCCTTAAGGAAGAGTTGTATATGAGACAACCAGAAGGTTTTGTTGATCCATAGAATGCTAACAAAGTTTGCAAAACTCTAGCGATCCAGTTATCGACCGGTGCAAGCATCTCAGAGTTGGAGTCTGCACTTTGACGAGGTGATCAAAGCGTTCGGGTTTATACAAGTTTACGGAGAAGCTTGTATTTACAATAAAGTGAGTGGGAGCTCTATAGAGTTTCTAATGTTATATGTGGATGACATATTGCTGACTGGAAACAGTATAGAAATGCTGGAAAGCATGAAGTAATATTGGAACAAAAGTTTTTCAATGAAGGACCTAGGACAAGCTGCTTTCATATTAGGCATTAAGATCTACAGAGATAGATCGAGACGCATAATAGGACTTTCACAGAGTGCATACCTTGACAAAATTTTGAAGAAGTTCAAAGTGGATCAGTCCAAGAAGGGGTTCTTGCCTGTGTTGCAGGGTGTGAAGTTGAGTAAGACTCAATGCCCAGTGACGGCAGAAGATAGAGAAAGGATGAGTGTCATCCCCTATGCTTCAGCCATAGGCTTTATCATGTATGCAATGTTGTGCACAAGACCTGATGTCAGCCTTACCATAAGTATGGCCGGAAGGTTTCAAAGTGATCCAGGAATGGAGCAATGGACGGTGGTCAAGAATATCCTTAAGTACGTGAAAAGGACTAAGAAAATATTTATCATTTAAGGAGGTGATCAAGAGCTCGTCGTAAAGGGTTATGTTGATGCAAGCTTTGACATGAATCGAAGTCACAAACAGTATATGTATTTATTCTAAATGGGGGAGCGGTAAGCTGGTGCAGTTCCAAGTAGAGCATGGTAGCCAATTCTACATATGAAGCGGAGTACATCGCAGCGTTGGAGGCGGCGAATGAAGGTGTCTCGATGAACGAGTTCATGAAAAATGTTGGAATAGTGCCTAGTGCACTGAATCCAATGGCTATGTTCTCTGACAACACTGGTGCCATTTCTTTGGCCAAGGAACCAAGGTTGCACAAGAGGACCAGACACATAAAGCGATGCTTCAATTCCATCCACGATTACATAAAGGAGGAGGACATAAATATTTGCAAAGTGCATAGGGATCTGAATGTTGCAGACCCGTTGACTAAACCTCTTCCAAGGGCTAAACATAATCAACACCAGAACTATATGTGTGTTAGATTCATTACAATGTAAATCACATAATGATGTAAGCTAGATTATTGACTCTATTGCAAGTGGGAGACTGTTGGAAATATGCCCTAGAGGCAATAATAAATGGTTATTATTATATTTCCTTGTTCATGATAATCGTTTATTATCCATGCTATAAATGTATTGATTGGCAACACATTACATGTGTGCACACATAGACAACATTGTGTCCCGAGTATGTCTCTAGTAGACTAGCTCGTTAATCAAAGATGGTCAAGGTTTCCTAGACATAGACATAAGATGTCATTTGATAACGTGATCACATCATTGGGAGAATTATGTGATGGACAAGAACCAAACTTAAACCTAGCGTATGATCGTGTCTGTTTATTGCTGTAGTTTTCTGCATGTCAAGTATCTATTTCTATGACCACGAGATCATGCAACTCACCAACACCGGATGAGTATCTTGTGTGTGTCAAACATCATAACGTAATTGGGTAACTATAAAGATGCTCTATAGGTATCTCTGAGGGTGTCTGTTGAGTGGACATGGATCAAGACTAGGAATTGTTACTCCGTGTGACGGAGAGGTATCTCAGGGCCCACTCGATAATACAACATCACAACAAGCCTTACAAGCAATGTGACTAACATATTGTATTATGGAACAAGTAAAGAGACTTGCCAATAACGAGATTGAACAAGGTATAGAGATACCAACGATCGAATCTCGGGCAAGTAACATACCGAAGAACAAAGGGAACATCATACGGGGTTAACTGATTCCTTGACATAGAGGTCCAGCTGATAAAGATCTTCGTATAATATGTAGGAACCAATATGGGCATCTAGGTCCCGCTATTAGTTATTGACAATAGAGTTGTCTCGGTCATGTCTACATAGTTCTCGAACCCGCAGGGTCTGCACACTTAACGTTCAGTGATGTTTCAGTAGTATAGAGTTATGTATGGTGGTGACCGAATGTTGTTCATAGTCTCGGATGAGATCCAGGAAGTCATGAGGTGCTCTAGAATAGTCTGGAGGTAAAGATTAATATATAGGAAGTCCCATTTTGGTCACCGAGAAAGTTTCGGGTACTTCGGTAGTGTACCGGGAGTGCCGGGAGGGTTCCGGAGGACCATCGGGAGAGGCCACCTGTGCCGGGAGGCCACATGGGCCTGAGGAGGAGTCAAGGAAAAAAACCAAAGGTGGGTAGGATTCCAACTGGAATCCTACTAGAAGTAGGATTGGAGGTGGACTCCTCCACCTCCTCCCCACTTGGGCCGAAGCCCTAGGGGAAACCCTAGGCGGATGCCTCCTCCCCTCCCTCCTATATATACTGGAGGAATAGAGCCCCCAAGGATAGAAGTCCACATGCTAGTTCTCTATTCCCCTGTTCCTCCAACATCTAGATTCGGCGGTGCTTAGGCGAAGTCCTGCCGAAATAGTTCCACCACCACTGTCGCTCCGTTGCGCTACCGGAGAACTCATCTACCTCCCTGCTCCCTCTTGCTAGATCAAGAAGGTGGAGATCGTCATCAAGCTGTACGTGTGCTAAACGCGGAGGTGCCATCCGTTCAGCGCTAGATCATGACAGATGGTGATTGGATCGCAGGACGCTCGGCGATTTGGATCGCGAAGACGTTCGACTACATCAATCGCATTTCTTAACGCTTCCCGCTTGGCGATCTACAAGGGTATGTAGATCCACTCTTCCTCTCGTAGATGCTCATCACCATGGATAGATCTTGCGTTTGCGTAGGAAATTTTTTGTTTCCCATGCAACGTTCCCCAACAGTATATGCATCATATATATCCTTGGTCAAGATGATCTCTCGCTTCTCGCACATATTGTTTGCAGGAGTGATTCTTGAACAAGGAGACACTTCATTCACATATTATTGATGCGTATAGCCAAGATACACATGACTCACCATATCCCTTCTACTAAGTGTGTGTCCATGCATTCCAGAGCAACTATCATTTAAAAGGATTGGACACATTTAGGGGGAGCCTATCTTAGTCATGTGTCTCTCAAAGTCTTCACTGTATCCTTTCATATCTTAACTTGAATCTTTGATTGTATGTTTTCATCAATTACCAAAATGGGGGATATTGAAAGCACATATGCTCCCTTTGTGGTTTTTATAATTCATGACAACATACATTTTCTCTTGGACTAATAGTTTCACCTATTTTATTTTAGGTTTAGTCCATAGATTGGGTTGTCTAGGGATTTTGAGGAGAATTTCCATGAAGAATAATAGGAAAGGAAGTAATAGGAAGTGCCATGCTTCAAGATTGGGGACTCTACATTTTACATTTTGTGAGAAATCACTTTTGAGTCCATAGGAAAGCCAATACTATTAACAGGGGGTGAGATATTTATGATGACATGGTTGCTAAAGTGCTTAGAGATTAGCCACGAAAAATACTCACCTACATTCCCACAAAAACCTTTTGTCTAAAGCCAAAAGTCAAAATTCGGTGACACCAATATTTCCCATTCGAACCCACCGAGTTTTACCCTAGACAAAAGCCTAGCCAAACCCTAGCATCTCAGTACTACCAAGTGTCCTTCGGTGCAACCGAGAATCAGTGACCAACTTTCTGTGGACCAATTTCTTAAAGTCAGTCCCAACGAGTTTGAGGAATCGGTCACACCGAGATTTGGAAACTGCCTATGTCACCCATATCAGTACCACTGAGATTTATATATCAGTCTCATCGAAAAGGCCAAAGTTGCCACATTCTGCGCTAGTCGGTGCAACCGAGTTTTTACTCCGTTTTCACTGAGTTGCACAATAATGTTGTAATGGTTCGATTTTTGGAGATGCCTATATATAACCCTCCACCACATTCCACTCACAAGAGAAGCACTCAAAACACACACCCACTTCCCATATCCGATATTCTAAGAGAGAACCACCTACCATTGTGTTGAGGTCAAGATAATCCATTCCAACCATATGTATATTGATTTCTAGCCTCCCCAAGTTGATATCCATCCAATCAATCACTTCTACCCATGTGAAATTTGTGAGAGAGTGATTGAGTGTTGAGGAGACTATCTTTTGAAGCACAAGAGCAAGGAATTCATCATACTACCACATCTATTACCTTTTTGAGGGTGGTTCCTCCCATATTGGTTAGGTGGTGCTTGGGAGCCTCCTTCTTCATGATTGTGGAGTTGAACCAAGAAGTTTGTAAGGGCAAGGAAATCGCGTACTTCATGAAGATCTACCCCGACTAAGGCTAGTCCTCCGTGGATGTATGCCATCATGGAATACACAAGGTTGCTACTTTGTGGACCCTTTGTGGGTGGAGCTCTCCGTGGACTCTCACGACCGTCACCCTCTGTGGGTTCAAGTCTCCATAAAATGGATATACGATAGCACCACCTATCAGAACCATGGGAAAAAAACTTCATGTGTCCCAATTGTGTTTGATCTTCATATCTCTACACCTCTTACATGTGCTTGTCTTTATTTTACGCTGCCATACTTGTTGACTAGCATGTGTAGGGTGCGTTAGACTTGTTAGTATTGCTAAAATCTACCAACCAATTAACTTGGGAAAATGTTAGGTTCTAATTTTTAGTAAAGTAGTCTATTCACACCCCCCCTCTAGACGTCCCTTATAATGTTCCCACATTCTCGCACATTTCCTTGTCGAAGTCCTCAATATATTGCTTTAGTTCGGTCTTCTTCAGGGAGAGCACATGCGCTTTGTTTTCCTCTGCTTCATATATTACACCATATTGAGTCCTAAGCTCACAAACGCTCTGTCAATGAGAAGTAAAACAAACAAGCATTGTCAGTCGAACTCAATGGAGGCAAAAAATTGATCAGTCGAACTCATAAAAAAAGTAACTCTAAGACTACCGCTGACTGCTTCAGCCAACGGCAATCTCGGGGACTACACCCAGTGGGTGCACTCAGCGCGCCCCCATTGGAAGGTAAAATAGTTCCTACCATGGCATTAAAACAATATCCCCAATGCATCAAGGAATTAAGACTACCGCCGACTGATTCACTCAACCACAGTCTCGGGGACTACACCTAGTGGGTGCGCTCAGTGCGCCCCCACTGGAATCAAGGAACACCCAATGGGTGCGCTCCGTGCAAACCCACTCGGGAATGAAAACTAAAACAAATGGCATGCAAAATTCAAGACCTCTAACTAGATTGGTACTTACGACCACACTTACTCGGACATTTGTCTTCAGGGCTTCGCTTGCGTCATACGCCTCTAGCAACCGTCTGTTCATCAACTCCAATTGGATCATAGCCTCTTTGCTTGCACCCACTTGGTCTTCAGGGGGTATGGTGAAGAGTGAATAGGGTAGTTGCATCCGGAGTTGGCGTGAAAGCGCATGTGGTAGTCCCGAGTGCATCTCCGGCATTAGGAGTGCCACTCTGACTCCTGGCTTTAGTGAGGGCCTTGGCAGGCAAGACTCTGGCATCTCGGGCGGGAGGAACGTCTTCTTTGATCACATCCGTGTCGGCTGGAGGGGTTGGCGGATCCGCCTAGTCGTTGATACCAAGCTCTATCACTTCAATGGGCCCTACAACCACTTAAGCATCAAAAATTATCAAAATTCTTCACTCAAATTCAATCGAAGCAGGTGTTGAGATTACCTTTGGAGGTTGCGGTGTCCGCCTCTGCTGGCTCTTCTCTTAAATTTTTGGCTCGAGTGAAGCAGTTGAGGCATCAGCACCAATACAAGCAATTCACTCGGTTAATAGCCACTCGGAGGGAAAAATTATAGATATCAAATGAAACAAACAACCCTGGTACTTACTTTCAAGCGACGGGTACCTCCTGTTGGAATTATGCCATAGAGGCAATATATAAAGTGTTTATTATTATATTTCCTTGTTCGTGATAAATCGTTTATTATCCATGCTATAATTGCATTGATTGGAAACACATTGCATGTGTGGGTAAATAGACAACACTGTGTCCCTAGTATGCCTCTAGTGAACTAGCTCGTTGATCAAAGATGTTCAGGGTTTCCTAGCCATTGACTTGTGATGTCATTTTATAACGGGATCACATAATTAGGAGAATGATGTGATGGACAAGACCCAAACTACAAACATAGCATATGATCGTCTCAGTTTATTGCTACTGTTTTCTGCATGTCAATGTATATGTTCCTATGACCATGAGATCATGCAACTCACGGATATCGGAGGAGTGCCTTGTGTGTATCAAACGTCGCAACGTAACTGGGTGACTATAAAGGTGCTCTATAGGTATTTCCGATGATTTCTGTTGAGTTGGCATGGATCGAGACTGGGATTTGTTACTCCGTGTGACGGAGAGGTATCTCGGGGCCCACTCGGTAATGCAACATCAAAATAAGCCTTGCAAGCAATGTGACTAATTGTTAGTTGCGGGATCTTGTATTACTGAACGAGTAAAGAGACTGTTCGGTAACGAGATTGAACTAGGTATGGAGATACCAACGATCGAATCTCGGGCAAGTAACATACCGAAGAACAAAGGAAACGTTATACAGGATTAACTGAATCCTTGACATAGAGGTTCGACCGATAGATCTTCGTAGAATATGTAGGAACCAATGAGGACGTCCAGGTCCCGCCATTGGTTATTGACCGGAGAAGTGTCTCTGTCATGTCTACATAGTTCTTGAACCCGCAGGGACTGCACACTTAAGGTTCGGTGATGTTTAGGTAGTGGAGAGTTATGTTTGGTGGTGGCTGAAGGTTGTTCAGAGTCCCGGATGTGATCCCGGACGTCACGAGGAGCTCCGGAATGGTCGAGAGGTAAAGATTCATATATAGGAAGTCCCAGTTTGGTCACCAGAAAAGTGTCGGGCTCATCGGTAGTGTACCGGGAGTGCCGGTAGTTTACCGAGGGACCCCCGGGAGGGGTATTTCGACCCCAAGAGGTCCATGGGCTGTGGGAGACTAATTACCAGCCCTTAGTGGGCTGGTAGAACATCCACAAAGTCCCATGGTGCAGGGGGGGGGGGGAAATCCTAAAGGAAAAAGGCAAAAATCAGCCAATAGGGAGCAATCCTAGTCCAACTAGGATTGGAGGTGGAATAGGATTCCCCCGCCCCTCGCCGGCCGACTCCCCCAGGGAGATTTGGTGTGCCAGACCCTCTCCCCCTCCTCTCCTCCTATATATACTAGTGGATTGGGTGGTTTTTGGACACAACTTACGGCCACGTGCTACCCGATTCACCGGTGCTCCTCTAGATCGGATTTCTGCAGCGCTTAGGAGAAGCCCTGCCGGAATTGCACCACCACCACCATCACTGGAGCGCCATCACGCTGCTGGTGAACTCTCTCACCTCTCCACCTCCTCTTTCTGGATCAAGACGGTGGAGATCGTCATCAAGCTGCACGTGTGCTGAACGCGGAGCTGTCGTCCGTTCGGTACTAGATCGGAAGGATCGTGATCAAGACCACGAGACGTTCATGATTGGATCGCGGGACGGATCGTGACGAGATCGCGGGACGGATCGTGACGAGATCGCGGGACGGTTCGTGATTGGATCGTGGGACGGTTCGTGATTGGATCGCGGGACGCTCGGCGATTTGGATCGCGAACAAGTTCGACTACACCAACCGCGTTTCTTAACGCTTCCCGCTTAGCGATCTACAAGGGTACATAGATCCACTCTTCCTCTCGTAGATGATCATCACCATGGATAGGTTTGCGTATGCATAGGAAAAATTTTGTTTCCCATGCGACGTTCCCTAACAGTGGCATCATGAGCCAGGTTGATGGTTCGATGAGATCTCGAGTAGAACACAAAAGGTTTGTGGGCGTTGATGCCTAGATTGCTTCCTCCCTTGATCGGATTTTGGTTCAGCGGGATTGTGAGATAAAATGGCTCAGACTAACATTACTCGTACGCTTATGAGAGACCGGTTCCCTCGACGCAACTTGCTGCTTAGATGGCTTGCGGGCGACAGTTTGTCTCACTTTAGTTGGATCGGATCCGACAAAGGCGGTCCTTGAGAAGGTTGAAAAGCAATCCATGTATCACCGTTGTGGTTTATGCGTAGGTGAGAATCGTTCTTACTAGATACCCGTAGCAGCCACATAAAATATGAAACAACAATTAGAGGACGTCTAACTTGTTTTTGCAGGGTATGTTCTGATGTGATATGGCCAATTACATGATGAGATATATGTGATGTATGAGATGATCATGTGATGTATAGATTTTCACGACTTGCACGTCAGTGAATACGGCAACCGGCAGGAGCCATAGGGTTGTCTTTAATTATTGTATGACCTGCGTGTCAATCATTAAGTGTTATGTAATGCTTTACTTTATCGCTACGGTAGCAATAGTAGTAGAAGCATGTTGGGCGCGACAACCCCGATGGCAACACATTGATGGATATCAAGATGATGGAGATCAAGGTGTTTTGCCGGTGACGATGGAGATCATGCCGGTGTTTCAAAGATGGAGATCTTAAACACAAGTTCATGGCCATATCATAACACTTATGAATTGCATGAGATGTTAATCCTTTTATGCACCCTGTTTTGCTTAGTATGACGATAGCATTATAAGGTGATCCCTCACTTAAATTTCAAGATGAAACTGTGTTCTCCCCGAGTGTGCACCATTGCGAAAGTTCGTCGTGTCAAGACACCACGTGATGATCGGGTGTGATAGACTCTACGTTCACATACAACGTGTGCAAGCTAGATTTGCACATGCAGAACACTCGGGTTAAACTTGACGAGCCTAGCATGTACAGACATGGCCTCGGAACACAAGAGACCGAAAGGTCGAGCATGAGTCATATAGTAGATATGATCAACATAGTGATGTTCACCATTGAAGAGAACTAAACTCACGTGATGATCGGACTTGTGTTGGTGAATTTGGGTCATGTGACACTCAGATGACCTGAGGGATGTCAATTTGAGTGGGAGCTTTAGTAATTTGATTAACTAAACTCATTATCATGAACAATAGTCTAAGTAACCTTTGCATATTTATGTTGTAGATCAATGGCTCGCGCAGTAGCACCCCTGAATTTTAATGTGTTCCTAGAGAAAGCTAAGTTGAAAGATGACGGAAGTAACTTTGTTGATTGGGCCCGTAATCTGAGGATTATCCTTACGGCTTCCTAGAAACAATATGTCCTTGATGCACCGCTTGGTGACCAACCAGAAGACATGACCTCCGAAGACGTTAAGAATGCTTGGGAGGCTCGTGCTGGAGATTACTCAATAGTTCAGTGTGCAATATTGTATGGCTTAGAACCGGGACTTCAAAGACGTTTTGAACGTCATGGATCATATGAGATGTTCCAGGAGTTGAAGTTTATCTTTCAGAAGAATGCCCAGATCGAGAGGTATGAGACCTCCGATAAATTCTATGCTTGCAAGATGGAGGAGAACGGGTCTGTCAGTGAGCATATACTCAGAATGTCTGGGTACTCAAACCGCCTGGCTGAGTTGGGAATTGCCCTTCCGCAAGAGGCGATCATTGATAGAGTTCTTCAATCGCTACCACCTAGTTACAAAAGTTTTGTTATGAACTATAACATGCACGGGATGAACAAGTCATCATCCGAGCTGTTTGCGATGCTGAAAGTCGCTGAGTCTGAAATCCAGAAAGAACATCAAGTGTTGATGGTCAATAAAACCAATAGTTTCAAGAAAAATGGCAAGGGCAAAGGCAAGAAGGGTAAAACCAAGAAGGATGGAAAAGCAGTTGCTACTCCTACAAAGAAGCCTAAGCATGGACCTAAGCCAGACACTGAGTGCTTTCGTTGCAAAGGAACTGGTCACTGGAAGTGGAACTGCCCCAAGTACCTGGCTTACAAGAAGGCGGCCAACGACAAACAAGGTATATATGATATACATGTTATTGATGTGTACCTTACTAGTTCTCGTAGTAGTTCCTGGGTATTTGATACCGGTTCGGTTGCTCACATTTGCAACTCAAAGCAGGAACTACGGAATAAACGAAGACTGGCAAAGGATGAAGTGACGATGCGCGTGGGAAATGGTTCCAAGGTTGATGTGATCGTCGTCGGCACGCTCTCTCTTCGATTACCATCGGGATTAGTGATGAACCTGAATAATTGTTATTTAGTGCCTACGTTAAGCATGAACATTATATCTGGATCTTGTTTATTGTGAGACGGTTACTCATTTAAATCGGAGAATAAAGGTTGTTCTATTTATATGAGTAATATCTTTTATGGTCATGCACCCAATGTTAGGGGTTTATTCATTTTGAATCTTGATAGTGATGACACACATGTTCATAACATTGATGCCAAAAGATGTAGAGTTATTAATGAGAGTACCACTTTCTTGTGGCACTGCCGTTTAGGTCATATTGGTATAAAACGCATGAGGAAGCTCCATGCTGATGGACTTTCGGAGTCACTTGATTTTGAATCACTTGACACATGTGAACGATGCCTGATGGGCAAGATGACCAAAACGCCATTCTCTGGAACAATGGAACGGGCGAGTGACTTATTGGAAATCATACATACTGATGTGTGCGGTCCAATGAATGTCGAAGCGCGCGGTGGTTATCGTTACTTTCTCACATTCCCTGATGACTTGAGTAGATATGGGTATATCTACTTGATGAAACACAAGTCTAAAACATTTGAAAAGTTCAAGCAATTTCAGAGTGAAGTTGAGAATCATCGTAACAAGAAGATTTAATTTCTGCGATCTGATCGAGGACGTGAATATCTGAGTTATGAGTTTGGCAGTCACTTAAGACAGTGTGGAATTGTTTCACAGTTGACACCGCCCGGAACACCACAGCGTAATGGTGTGTCTGAACATCGTAATCGGACCTTATTAGATATGGTGTGTTCTATGATGTCTCTTGCCGATTTGCCACTATCATTTTGGGGTTATGCATTAGAGACAGCTGCATTCACTTTAAATAGGGCACCATCAAAATCCATTGAGACGACGCCATATGAACTGTGGTTTGGCAAAAAGCCGAAGTTGTCGTTTCTTAAAGTTCGGGGATGTGATGCTTATGTCAAAACGCTTCAGCCTGAAAAGCTGGAACCCAAAGCGGAAAAGTGCGTCTTCATAGGATACCCGAAAGAGACAGTCGGGTATACCTTCTATCTCAGATCCAAGGGAAAAGTGTTTGTCGCTAAGAACGGAACATTTCTTGAGAAAGAGTTTCTATCGAAAGAATTGAGTGGGAGGAAAATAGAGCTTGATGAGGTTATTGAACCTCTACTTCAATCAGAGAGTAGCGCGGCGCAGAAAGATGTTTCTGTGGAACCTATGATGGTAGAAGAGGAAGTTAATGATGATGATCATGAAGCTTCGGATCAAGCTGCTATTGAACCTCGTAGGTCGACAAGGACGCGTACTACTCTCGAGTGGTACGGCAACCCTTTCCTAGAGGTCATGTTGTTGGACAACAATGAACCTACGAGCTATGGAGGAGCAGTGATGGGCCCGGATTCCGAGAAATGGTTAGAGGCCATGAAATCCGAGATGGGATCCAAGTATGAAAACAAAGTATGGACTTTGGAAGTATTGCCTGAAGGGCGAAAGGCCATTCAGAACAAATGGATCTTTAAGAAGAAGACAGACGCAGACGGTAATGTCACCGTTTATAAAGCTCGACTTGTGGCAAAGGGTTTTTCACAAGTTCAAGGAGTTGACTACGATGGAACTTTCTCACCCGTAGCGATCCTTAAGTCTGTCAAAATCATGTTGGCAATAGTTGCTTATTTCGACAATGAAATTTGGCAGATGGTTGTCAAAACGGCGTTCCTCAACGGTTTCCTTGAGGAAGAGTTGTATGTGATGCAACCCGAAGGTTTTGTCGATCCAGAGAATGTTGACAAAGTTTGCAAACTCCAGCGATCCATTTATGGACTGGTGCAAGCATCTTGGAGTTGGAATAAGCGCTTTGATGAAGTGATCAAAGCGTTTGGGTTTATACAAGTTTATGGAGAAGCTTGTATTTACAAGAAAGTGAGTGGGAGCTCTATAGCATTTCTAGTGTTATATGTGGATGACATATTGCTGATCGGAAACGATATAGAAATGCTGGAAAGCGTGAAGGAATATTTGAATAAGAGTTTTTCAATGATGGACCTAGGAGAAGCTGCTTTCATATTAGGCATTAAGATCTATAGAGATAGGTCGAGACAATTAATAGCACTTTCACAGAGCACATACCTTGATAAAATTTTGAAGAAGTACAAAATGGAACAGGCTAAGAAGGGGTTCTTGCCTGTGTTACAAGGTGTGAACTTGAGTAAGACTCAATGCCTAGTGACTGCAGAAGATAAAGAAAAGATGAGTGTCATCCCCTATGCTTCAGCCATAGGCTCTATCATGTATGCAATGCTGTGCACAAGACCCGATGTCAGCCTTGCCATAAGTATGGCTGGAAGGTTTCAAAGTGATCCTGGAATGGAGCACTGGCAAGCGGTCAAGAATATCCTTAAGTACCTTAACAGGACTAAGGACATGTTTGTCATTTATGGAGGTGATGAAGATCTCGTCGTAAAGGGTTACGTCGATGCAAGTTTTGACACTGATTCGGACGATTCTAAATCACAAACCGGATACGTAATTATTCTTAACGGAGGAGCGGTAAGCTGGTGCAGTTCCAAGCAAAGCGTGGTAGCTGATTCTACGTGCGAAGCGGAGTACATCGCAGCCTCGGAGGTGGCGAAGGAAGGAGTCTGGATGAAGCAGTTCATGACAGATCTTGGAGTAGTGCCTAGTGTGCTGAATCCAATAAATCTATTATGTGACAACACTGGTGCCATTGCTCTAGCCAAGGAACCAAGGTTTCACAAGAGGACCAGACACATAAAGCGATGCTTCAACTCCATCCGGTTCTACATCGAGGAGAAGGACATAAATAT
Organism: Hordeum marinum; assembly: GCA_022496015.1. Classification (NCBI taxonomy): domain Eukaryota; kingdom Viridiplantae; phylum Streptophyta; class Magnoliopsida; order Poales; family Poaceae; genus Hordeum; species Hordeum marinum. The sequence goes on from CM039676.1 coordinate 27,476,701, forward strand.
TAGCAAAGTGCACACTAATCTGAATGTGGCAGATCCATTGACTAAACCTCTTCCAAAGGCTAAACATGATCAACACCAGAACTGCATGGGTGTTCGATTCATTACCATGTAAATCACATAGTGATGTGAACTAGATTATTGACTCTAGTGCCAGTGGGAGACTGTTGGAAATATGCCCTATTGGCAATGTATAAAGTGTTTATTATTATATTTCCTTGTTCGTGATAAATCGTTTATTATCCATGCTATAATTGCATTGATTGGAAACACATTGCATGTGTGGGTAAATAGACAACACTGTGTCCCTAGTATGCCTCTAGTAAACTAGCTCATTGATCAAAGATGGTCAGGGTTTCCTAGCCATTGACATGTGATGTCATTTGATAAATGGATCACATCATTAGGAGAATGATGTGATGGACAAGACCCAAACTACAAACGTAGCATATGATCGTGTCAGTTTATTGCTACTGTTTTTTGCATGTCAATGTATATGTTCCTATGACCATGAGATCATGCAACTCACGGATATAGGAGGAGTGTCTTGTGTCTATCAAACGTCGCAACGTAACTGGGTGACTATAAAGGTGCTCTACAGGTATTTCCGATGATGTCTGTTGAGTTGGCATGGATCGAGACTGGGATTTGTTACTCCGTGTGACGAAGAGGTATCTCGGGGCCCACTCGGTAATGCAACATCACAATAAGCCTTGCAAGCAATGTGACTAATTGTTAGTTGCGGGATCTTTTATTACGGAACGAGTAAAGAGACTTGCCGCTAACGAGATTGAACTAGGTATGGAAATACCGATGATCGAATCTCGGGCAAGTAACATACCGAAGAACAAAGGAAACGTTATACGGGATTAACTGAATCCTTGACATAGAGGTTCGACCGATAGATCTTCGTAGAATATGTAGGAACCAATGTGGACGTCCAGGTCCCGCCATTGGTTATTGACTGGAGAAGTGTCTCTGTCATGTCTACATAGTTCTCGAACCCGCAGGGTCTACACACTTAAGGTTCGGTGACGTTTCGGTAGTGGAGAGCTATGTATGGTGGTGACCTAAGGTTGTTTGGAGTCCCGGATGTGATCCCGATCGTCACAAGGAGCTCCAGAATGGTCGAGAGGTAAAGATTCATATATAGGAGGTCCCAGTTTGGTTGCCGGAAAAGTTTCGGGCTCATCGGTAGTGTACCGGGAGTGCCGGTAGTGTACCGGGGGACCCCCGGGAGGAGTATTTCGACCCCAAGAGGTCTATGGGCTGTGGGAGACTAATTACCAGCCCTTAGTGGGATGGGAGAGCATCCACAAAGTCCCATGGCGCAGGGGGAAGAAATCCTAAAGGAAAAAGGCAAAAATCAGCCAATAGGGAGCAATCCTTGTCCAACTAGGATTGGAGGTGGAATAGGATTCCCCCCCTTGGCCGGCCGACTCCCCTAGGGAGATTTGGTGTGCCAGACCCTCTCCCCCTCCTCTCCTCCTATATATACTAGTGGATTGGGTGGTTTTTGGACACAACTTACGGCCACGTGCTACCCGATTCACCGGTGCTCCTCTAGATAGGATTTCTGCAGCGCTTAGGCGAAGCCCTGCCGGAATTGCACCACCACCACCATCACCGGAGCGCCGTCATGCTGCCGGTGAACTCTCTCACCTCTCCACCTCCTCTTGCTGGATCAAGATGGTGGAGATCGTCATCAAGCTGCACGTGTGCTGAACGCGGAGGTGTCGTCCCTTCGGTACTAGATCGGAAGGATCGTGATCAAGACCACGAGACGTTCATGATTGGATCACGGGACGGATCGTGACGAGATCGCGGGACGGTTCGTGATTGGATTGCGGGACGGTTCGTGATTGGATTGCCGGACGGTTCGTGATTGGATTGCGGGACGCTCGGCGATTTGGATCGCGAAGAAGTTCGACTACACCAACCGCGTTTGTTAACGCTTCCCGCTTAGTGATCAACAAGGGTACATAGATCCCCTCTCCCTCTCGTAGATGATCATCACCATGGATAGGTTTGCGTGTGCGTAGGAAATTTTTTATTTCCTATGCGACGTTCCCCAACACCTCCACCTTCATCTGTGGCAAAGACGCCCTATGGGGCTTAGGTGTTGTATCCTCGGGCTGCTTGGTTGCCCTCTCGTGCGACCCGACGGATTCGCCTGTGTGCGCTTTGAAGTGTGTGTCAGAGGAGCTGCGGCTGTCACTTGAAGATGCTCGATCCCTTGGTGCACGCACTCGGATCTTGCCACGTATTTGAGCACCACTCGGACGGCACGTCCTCTGATGGGGAAGATTCAGCTTCGTCCCCTTCCTTGGAGTCATCCTCCTCGTCCGTCTCTTCCTCCCCATCATTTCCGTCGTCTTGCAGGACCACCAGGCACTCGGTGTCACTGGCCACATCCTTGGGCGCATGATTCACAACTGGCACTAGATTGATCAACGTTTGGAATGTCTGCCGAACAAAAAATGGAGTTGCATTAGTGACAATCGGACAACAACATTATATAACTCTGATTGAGAAGGTTCAACCTTACCTCAATTGGTGGATGGTCCTTGTCGAAGGGGGTAACCAACCAAGTACCCCTTGGGTTGTCACGCTTAGAGGTGATGGCATTGATCTTTGCTTCGAGCGTCTCCGTATCGAGATCCTCCGGGTGAACGCGTGTAGGGTCATCCAGCCCCTCATACTCCCACATGGGGCGGGCCCTAGCCTGCAGGGGCTGAAACCTCTAGGAGGTCCAACCATTGATCCCTTTCCTAGTGATGGTCACCACCACCATCACCAGTATGTCCACGTTTGTATTCTCGTCCTTGGCCACAGTCAAGGATGGAGGGGACCACACTCGCTCTGTTGAGTATGGCTGTAGAGCAGACTGATTCTGGTGCTGGGGATATCTTTGCAATGAAACCATGAATCCTGCCACCCCTTAACCAAGTCAGGGAATGACATGGCATGGAAGCTAACCTTACCCCTAAGCTATATGGCTAGGCCCCCGCACATCTGATTGACGTTGGTCTTCTCCCCACTCAGAGAAGCCTTTTTCACAGTCATGGCTAGACAAGTGAAAAGGTGCTTGAAAAGCCCCCAGTGCGGGTGGCAGCCTACGAATTACTCGCAGAGTGAAACGAAAGCAGCAAGATAGGACATGGCATTCATACGGATATGGTGGAGTTGAGCCCCAAAGTAATCTAGAAAAGACCAAAAGAAAGGATGAGAAGGCAAGGAGAAACCTATCTCTACATGGATCACTAGGAGGACCCACTCGTCCCCCTTTGGCGACGGGTCGAGGACCCCCACGTCAAGTAGCCACCAGCTCTCGACGATTAGGAGACCCTATTTCTCTAGCTCGAGTAGGCAGTTCTTCATGACTCGTGACGGGGCCAGTCACCCTGGAGCTGTCCCAATGGGGCACCAGCGCTTGACAAAGACCCTCGCAAGCCCCGCTTCGCCTGCTCGGCCTTCGCAGTCGTGATCCTCCCCATATCTTCCGGTCGAATGGGTGCTGGGGTGCAGAGGGTATTGAAGTGGCGGATTGCAGCGGAGCTGTGAAGGGGAAAGGAGGAATGGAGGGGGGTTGTTCCCTCTCTTCTATCCGGACACTATTCACACCAGATTCAATGAAATCACCAGTCGTCAATCACCGAGCGTGATGAGATCCGCCACATCTCGTGCATAGTGCCATCCCGGCACGTGGCAGATTTTCGGGGCAGGAATCGAGGCATCATTCCCACTTTCCCCATTACTACGACGCAACCACTTCCGCATGCACTACTCTAGTTTCAAATCCACAAAATTTCTACTGCTTGACAGCCCGACTACACATGGCACCCGCTCGAACCAAATGATGTCATTCCATCCAACCGAATGCCCTCCACAGGTTCCCGTCCACTTGAGCACGTTGAATGGCAACAAGATACCTTCAAAGTTCATATATAGATCTCAAGGCACGATAGGGTCAGAAGCCCTGGGCAACAGGCTTGATGGTAATCTCCTCCGGGGGATGACCAAGGGCCTTCGTATTTCTTAAGATGATCTGGCTGGTATATTCACTCGGAAACTTTTAATCCTAAATCTGTTGTGGTTCCTTCTTGGAGTCGAGTGTTGAGAGTGTTGAGCCGGGCTCCGAACCCCCTCCGCGTGCCTAAGCCACTCTGAGTGGTGTTCACTTTTCCATTCAAACCTCAATCAATTCGGGGGCTAATGATGAGGTCTCCTACTAGTGGTAGTGTCACCGAATAGATACCCGAGGCCCACATAGGTCCCCACACAAATGATAAAGTGTCAGGACTGCGACTGCACTTGGATGGCAAACTAGGGTCCACTCACTTCCACCAAGTCACTCGGGCGTCCTCCCTCTAGTCGGACGGAGTCATTCACTAGGACAGAGAAGAGACATAGGCGACGTGGAAGCTCCAATGACTGAGGGCTTAATGTTAAACTTAAAGTACAGTCATGGCTATTGTTACCTATAATGTCTATAGTTAGGGTTGTAGTTTCTAGTAATGCATGTAGTTACTCGCATTAATGACTCTTGTAATGAGGCTCGGTGGATCATGGCGCACTCTATATAATCCACCCCCAAGCTCCTGGACAAGGGCTAAGAACTCAATGTAATCAGACACCCCCTCGAGGAAACACAAGCCTCAAGGCATGAGATGTAGGATCTTTAGCTCTTCGAGAGGGGCCCGAACTCGCTAAATCCGAGTGAGATACATCTGCTGTAGCTAGGCTCTGCCCTTCACTCATACTCACGTACTCATTGTCAGGATCATTCCCACAACAACATGTATTTGAGAAAAACCAGAATATCCATCAAGGAAACAAAAGTGTGTATGTTTAGATAATCTTTCTAACATTTGATCAATAAAAGGCAAGGGGTAATGGTGATATTTTCTAGTGGATTTTTTTAGTTTCCTGAAATCAATTACCATCATATATCTAGTTAATACCCTTTGTGGGATGAGTTCATTTTTATCATTAGGAACAACAGTTATACCTCCTTTCGTAGGAACGCAATGAACATGACTTGTCCATCTACTATTAAAGGATCAAGATGGACCTACAGGGGGTGAATAGGTACAATTACAAATTTTAGTTGTTGCTTAGCAATTTTGGGGAATAATGCGGAATATGAAGGCGAGCCTAACAATTGCAAAGGTGATAAGGGAACAAGTATGGAGCACAAGTTAAGCCACTAAATATCTAGAAAAGCATCATATAAGGTAAGTGAAACACTTAAGAGACAAGTAACCACAAGTAGGGAGCTAGGGTTGGGGATAACCACAACTCCTAGAGACGAGGATGTATGTCGATGTTCACTTCCTTGGAGGGAAGTTGCTTCACCGTTTAGAATCGTGGATGTTACCACGAAGGCACACCAACACCACTAAGGCTCACCCTATTCTCTACTTAAGACAACACCACGAAGGCGTTTCTTACCCACAAGTGGTAGACCTTGGGGTGGTCTCCAAACCCTCACAAACTTTTCAGGGTAATCACAATGAACGATTCCTCGCCGGATTACTCCTACTCCCTAGGAGTCTCCAACCTCCAACAGTAACAAGATGCACCACGAAAACAAGGGGGAATTGACTTTTGCTTTGGTGAATGTGTAGATCAGGCACTCCTCCTTCACTCCTCAAAATATCAAGAGTTTTAGTTGTCTAAGGAGGGAGAACTCAAAGAATTTGATGTTTCAAAATGGTGGAGAGACAAATTGTCATGGTTTTGTCACGGCAGATGTCCGGGTTACCAGACTTGAGTTTGGAGTCATCGCCAAGGTAGTGGACTCAAAGGGGTTAGCTGAGACAAAGGACATGAGTTTACCCAGGTTCGGCCCCTCAAGTCGAGGTAAAAGCCTACGTCTTGCTTGTGTTATTATTGCTTGATGTATCGATTACAAGGAGCTAGAAGCTTGCCCTAGTTTTCGATAACCTAACCTCTAAGTCGACTCGGCTCTGCCTTTATATAAAAGGTCAGAGCCGTCGGGTCTTACAATTGTACAACCGGATCATGATTACATCTCCAAATCTATCTCTACCTTACTATCCAAGTCATCCTTGGAAGGTCTTGCGCATCCGGGTCTCTGTCGTCCGGCCCACATCAAGAGCCGCCAATCTTCTTGGGCCTCCAACTGGTACATGTCTCTGCGGGCCGGCTCATAGCCAATGCCATCAATCGCAACCTTCTAGCCGGGTCATATCACGGGGTTATACCCCCAACATTAGGCCCCAGGCTGAAGTGAGCCAGCTCATTTCATCCGTCTCTTGTGATTGTCTGAGAGTCGCCACGGTATGACCCGGTGTGACGTCACAGATACACTAACGTATCAAATCTTTCGCATTTAACCGTTCTCCGAAGATCGAGGCGTCCGTTTCGGCAAGACCGGTGTCGACGCCTGGGAATCCGCACCGTCTCCCTATTAAATAGGACCCGAACGGGTCAAATGAATGCCTTCCCGCTCGTGCGCCCCTTCTCCTTGCTTCTGCCGCTCGTCCGACGCCCGAGCTCGCCCGACGCCCCGCTCCGGCACCACCGTTCGTGTTGCATCGACTCAGGCCGCTGCATCACCCTGGTCGCATCAGAACCGCTCTCCGCCGTCGTCTCCGCCACCGGTAAGTCCTCATCCCATAGTACAGTTCGGTAGCATGTAGGGTTCACCGGTCGGACCTCCGCCGTGCGTCGCGTTTCGCCGGCGCGGCCGCTCGGCCATGTTTCGGGCCCGGCCGCGCATCCCCTTAGGCCGCGCGGTCTCCACGGCCACCGTACATGGCTCTCCCGTGCGCAATGCACAATTTGGTTTAGGGCCGCAGGCGTTTTCCATTTCTCGGTGTTCTTGGACTAGGTCACCGTAGAACTGTATTTTTTAGCTTCGGTAGATCCAAAATCTTTATAACATTCTATGAAATCTGTTTGTCCGGGTCTCGATGACTTCCGGCTCATATGACGATAGTAAGTCCTTAGCTTACCTCCGGTTCTTCATCAGCCGGACCCTTTAGAGCCGTTTTAATTTTCAGAACCCTGTAATTTGTAAGCCGCTACTGTTATCTGCCTTTGTTACTTAGTGGCCATTTTCTTTTTGTACAGTAGCTTTAAGCCGCCAGGATGACATGTGCCACTAATTCCTGCAATTGGGTCGGTTCCTGCATAACTTAGGAGTACTTGTCTGAGCTAGTAGCTGCTGGCACTCTTCCTCCAAAGGAAGTAATCAGTTGGCGAGTTCCGTCTGGTGAGACCCGCCCCGCTCCGAAGAAAGGAGCGGTCATAGTGTTTGCGGATCACATAGAGAGAGGGTTCATGCCACCCGGGTCAAAATTCTTCCGCGACATCCTGCATCTGTACAAATTGCATCCCAGGACCTGGCGCCAAACTCCGTCTCAAATATCTGCCACCCTCAAGTCCTCTGCGAGGCGTATCTCCTATCAAGACCATCAGTCGGATTCTTTAGAGAATTCTTCTATGCCAACCGCCAGACCGAATGCAAAGGCGGACCGAGCTTAGAACTCGGTGGAATCACCATCCAGCGCCGGAGGGGCATCACCTTTCCGGCTATCCAGATGCCCAGCCACCCGAAGGACTGGAACAAAACGTGGTTCTACTACAAGGACACGTCCCCTGAGTCGGAGCGCCGTCTGCCAGGTTACCGTCCTTCCCAGCTCGCAACCGACACCTCTCTACCTGACCGGCTCTCGGCTGCCGACCATGCAAAATATGAAGGCCCCCACGCCAGAGTAAAGGTTCTCCTGGCCAACGGCCTCATAGGGACAGATCTCATCCGCTGCTGGGTGGAGTGGCGGATTATGCCTCTGAGTCGCCGGGACCGGCTCATGTGCTCCTATCCGGGGAAGTATGATAGTGAGCTATGCTTCAGCGCCGCCACTCTGACTGAAGACGACGTCTGTATGACCGTCCGGAGTCTGGTGCATGAAACCTCCGGCTCGTGCAGCGCCATCGGCCTAGCACCCTTCTGCGCGGCCAACCCGGCACCTCTTGTAAGTGTCTTCATCTCCTTCCGTCTGTTACATGTTTGCATATTCCTTTCAAAGTTTGACGTCTTTCCTCCTGCTTAACTTGCACAGGCGGATTCCGACTTCTGGAAGAAGGAATACGTTCCTCGTCCGAAGGTGAGAAAAAAGAAAGTCGCTGCTAAGAAGCAGAAGAAGGCAGCTCCTCAAGAGTACTGGTTCGAATGCCCGGCCTCCTCAGAGTTGGAGGTAAGATCTTTCAACTTTACTTACTTAACTTTTTACCTTGCCGGCTCTTTTAATAACGTGTTTCCGTGTCTCACAGGACGAAGTAGAAACAAGTCACGCCAACGCTCCTGAGGTAACATCCTTGTACTCCGACTCCGAATATTTCTTCCGGAAGTCGCGGCGGGTTGTTAGAAAATTTCCTCTATCTCATCCTCTTGCTCACCTGGCTCCTCATTTCCTTTCAAAAAAGCCACAGAAAGCTGAGCGGCGACAGACCCGGAGCGCCGGCTCTACAGAGCTTGCGTCTGGATTGCCAGACTCGTCGGCTCGTAAGAAACGGCCTGCAGAGGTTAGTATTTCATACTTTTCCTTTTCATTTCTCCTTATGTACAAGCATCTTATAATTTCTGGGTCTTGCTCTTCCAGAAGACGCCTTTTTCGGGCGACTCTTCTGCATCAGTAATCCCCCCCCAAAGATCAATCCTCTGTAAGTATTTTATCATACCAAAGTACCCTGACGAAACATCAATCTCCTTCAAGTACTAACTCTTTTCTTTACAGTGCTCAAGCAAAACGCCGCAAGACCCATCAGCCTTCCTCCAGCCCTGTAGTCGATACCGAAGAACCTGAACAGCCGGCTCCGGCTCAACCAGAAGTTGTACAGCCGGAAGAGACAGCAGCAGAAGAAGAAGCTCCACCAGCGGCTTCTACTAAACCTGCTGCGGATAACGTCATAATGGAGAACTCTCCCGCTGCTCCTTCGAAGCTAGTTACACCTATCAGAACCCCTGCGACTCCGGATGTTATCATCACCGGGTCTGCCCATAAGGATCCTTCACCACCACATGTCTTGACCCAGCATCCTGAGCCGTCCGAAGCTTCACGGAAACTTCAATTCGACTCATCATATGACAAAATGACAGCCGAGGAACTCCACTCCGGCTATATGAACCGAGTCAACACCAGCCGAGTTTGGAACTCCGGCTGGTTAGCATGATGAAGAAGAAATATGAGGTATGCTACTTTCTTTGGCCATAACCTTCCTCAGCCCCCAAGGGTCGGATTAAATGTGATATAGAATTGAATTCGTCTCTTCTTTTGGAGGTTAGGTAGAAAAAATACTCTTGCTTTGAAATCATGCCACACTTGTATACTGCCCACTGTAGCCCCCAAGGGCCCGCTCAAATTTATTTGAATCGGAACTTTTTAAGATTAAAAGAGAACCATATTGTAGCCCCCAAGGGCCGGCTCAAATTTATTTGAGCTGAGACTTCCATAGTTTGATCCGAAGCGTAGTGTAGCACCCAAGAGTCGGTTCAAATTTATTTGAGTCGGGACTTTTGAGATTGTCGAAAAGAGCCAATGTGTAGCCCCCAAGTTCCGGCTCAACTTCTAGGAAGATGAGCCGGAACTGTAGAGGTTAACCAGATCAAATATACATTAGCCCCCAAGTGTCAAATATATTGCCTGCAATCTGTTTGAGACTTGTAGAAATTTAAACTGTGATCTCCTTATGCTTATGAATACTCTTGCTGCTGTAATAACCTTTACTTCACCTTTGATGTATACAGGATGCCCTGAACGCTGCTGACTCTGAGCTGACGGATCTCAAGACAAACTTAGCTGCTCAACAGGAAGCTTGAGGTCTTGCCGATGAAAGATGCCGGCTCTTAGCCAAAGAAGTGGCCAAGCTCACCGCCGAACTAACAACTGTAAAAGAATCAGTTGAGTCGAAAAAAGCTGCACTAGCCAAACGGGCGGATGATGCCGACTAGTGGCTCATCGCCGTTGCTGAGGAGCTTCAAGGGCTCAAACGGCACATCTCCAAGATGTCTACCGCCTTATTTGGTAAGTAGACCTTTCCTACACTCCTCATTTTAACGTTATCGATTTAACAACTGACGACTTACATGTGTCTTCCGGCTCGTGCAGGACCATTGAGCCGGCAGCTTGCCGATGACAGCATTCTGGCGCAATGTACTGCGGTGCAATGTTCACAATAAAAAGCATGCAGTACAGGGATAAGATCCCCAAAGCTCTGAAAGAAATGTTGGAGCTGTTCTCGACGGTTCCAAAACAAGTCCAAGAGCTGAAGAAGTCGGCATTTCGCGCTGGAGCCGTCGCAAGCTTGAGCTGGGCCATGGCCTTCGCGCCAGATCTTACGGCAGAAGAGATGATGGGCGGGTATCCATCAAAGAAGGTGGACGGCTCAGAGTTCGCTGACGAAGACTATTACAAAGTCGTCAAGGCCTCTCGCCATCTGGCGTGTGTAATGGCTGATGAGGCGGAGGACGAACTAAAGAACTATCAAGCTGCCTACGACCAGGAAGATAAGCGGATGCGCGGGCCTCTTTATAAGTGTCAAGATTTAATACCCGCCCGAAGCAAAGATCTCTTCCCTGGTGAGCTCAACGTCGCGCCTTTCTTCTCCGGGTCATTTGATGCCATGTCTAACTGCAACTAGGAACACGGAAATCTTCATATCCGATCCACATAAGACCCGGAGAAGGATAAGCCGACTGAGTAGTCAATCTTTGTAACAGCCCGAGCAAGCATCGGCTCTTGTAATTACCCGCCCGTGGCATCTAAAACTTTATCAAAAACATCATCCATTCCTTAGGAGAAAATATTTTGTAACAGCTCTTGAATATTGAAATGCATCCGCTGACTGTTTTGCTTTATAATACATGCCTTTCTTCTCGGCTCTGTTCTTCCAGCTTTGATAAGCTTGCCACCGATTCATGTGAGATACTTTGTAAATCGTCAGAGCTCGTTTAGAGCCGGATAACACCTCTAGTGGTAGTCAGCCCCCATGAATAAAATGCAGCTATTGATAGACCAGCACATAGTCTTTCTGAAACGTGTGTCCTTCATCCGGACTCATGAGAGCCGGGAAATTTACTCCACCAGACGGAGCATTATGACTCCTTCTCTTATGATAAAAGGTCATGGAAGAGCCGGCTGCCATAGGATAAAGTACGCTATACCTGACGGTAGGAAGCCTCTATGTAACAATGACGACTGTTGAAAACTTTTAAAGCGGCCTACAGCCGGCCGTAAGAGGGGTGATGTAAGCTATACCATGATGGTAAGAAACCTCCTCAAACCAGCTAATAGTAAATAGGGCCGGCTGGCGATGGTATTATGTAAGCTATACCTTATGGCAAGAAGCATCCATTCGACAGCCGCGACTAGTAATTGTACTAGCCGGCTGCGTGAAGGGTTTATGCAAGCTATAGCCAAGGGCAAGAAGCCTCCTTCCGCAACTATTTTTGGCGTAAACGCCGGTTGTTAGGGTGAGATAAGCGAACCCGTCGGTAAGAAGCCCCCTTCGATAACCGCGGTTAATAAGTAACCAGAAATGGCATAAAAGCCGACCATTAGGGTGAGATAAGCGATACCCATCGGTAAGAAGCCCCCTTCGATGGCCGCAGTTGATAAACAACTGGAATTTGATGTACATGCTGCTACCTTAGAGGAATATTTTTAAGCTATACCAAAGGTAAGAAGCCTCCATCAGCAACAGCGCTTAACGTACTCAAACTATACCTCATACCAGTTCAGGGTCTCTAAAGCGAGATTGGCCGTCAACCATGTGAGTCGGCTCAGGGTCTCTAAGGCGAGATTGACTGATAAGAGCTTTAATTTTTTAACTTACAATAGTTCAGGGTCTCTAAAGCGAGATTGGCCGTCAACTATGTGAGCGGGCTCAGGGTCTCTAAGACGAGATTGACTCGTAAGAGTAACAACAGTTCAGGGTCTCTCAAGACAGATTGACTGGAATAAATCGGACTTGGCACTTTAGCCGATTCTGTGTCTCAAAAAGAGATTAACCGGCAAGAACTTGGCGGGTTATAGAGCCGTAGGAACCGCAAATTTGCTGGTATTGAAGAATTTCATCCTTAGATCACAAAAATACACATAAGAGCCGGAGCTCAAGTCTTTGGTAGTAGTACTACTCGATAATAATATGATATGTACAATGATAACGGATCCGCATCATCTCTTAAGTATAATATGGCCGCAAGTGTGCCATGTTCCACGGCCGCAAAGTCTCCTGACCCGCCGTATCCGACTCATCACGATTATGAATGAGATAATATGACCCGTTGTTGAGGTTTCTGCTGACCACAATGGGCCCTTCCCATGGTGGAGAGAGTTTATGCATCCCAGTTTGGTCTTGAATAAGCCGGAGCACCAGGTCACCTTCCTGGAATGTCCGGGTCTTCACCATGCGGCTATGATAGCGTCGCAGGTCTTCCTGGTAAATTGATGATCTGGCTGCTGCTAACTCTCGTGCTTCGTCCAAGGCATCCAATGCGTCTTGACGTGCGAGCTCATTGTCCGTCTCAACATAAGCCGCCACTCTTGGTGAATCATGCCGGATGTCACTGGGTAGAACCGCCTCAGCTCCGTAGACCATGAAAAAAGGTGTAAAACCAGTAGACCTGTTAAGTGTAGTCCGAATGCTCCATAAGACGGAAGGCAATTCGTCAACCCAACACCCGGGTGTCTGTTGCAAAGGGACCATGAGCCGGGGTTTAACTCCTCGCAAGATTTCCTGATTTCCCCGCTCGCCCTGGCCATTGGACTGTGGATGTGCCATGGCTGAAACATCGAGCCGGATATGCTCCTTCTCACAGAACGCCTTCATAGCCCCCTTGGACAAATTTGTGCCATTATCTGTGATAATACTGTGTGGATAGCCAAAACGATAGATCAATGATTTGACAAACTCAACCACTGTGGCCGCATCACACTTGCTTACTGGCTCCGCCTCCACCCACTTGGTAAACTTGTCGATCGCCACCAAGAGGTGCGTTTTCTTATCTTTGGACCTCTTGAAAGGTCCTACCATATCAAGCCCCCAGACAACAAACGGCCAGGTAATAGGTATCATACGCAATTCTTGAGCCGGAATATGAGCACGTCGGCCAAATTTCTGACAGGTGTCACACTTACGGACCAGATCCTCTGCATCCTTATGAGCCGTCAACCAGAAGAAACCATGTCAAAAAGCCTTGGCCACTAAAGATCGTGACCCGGCATGATGCCCACAGTCGCCAGCATGAATTTCACGTAAGATCTATTGGCCCTCCTCTAGCGACACACATCGTTGGAAAACACCCATCACACTGCATTTGTGTAACTCACCCCAGATAATTGTCATGGACTTGGAATGGCGAACGATTTCCCGAGCCCGGCTCTCATCATCCGGCAACTCACCGCGCATCAAGAACGCTAAATGAGTAGTACAATCCGGAATAACATGTAAAGCCACCACTAGAGCTGCCTCTAGGTCAGGAATTGCCAGATCCTCCTCAGAAGGCATCTTGACAGTCGGATGATATAACACATCAAGAAAAACATTAGGCGGCACCGGCTTACGCTGAGATCCGAGTCGTGATAAAGCATCAGCCGCCTCGCTCCGTCGACGATCAATATGATCCACCTGATACCCTTTGAAATTACCTGCCGCAATATCAACCGCCTGATGATAAGCCGCCATCCGTGGGTCTTTAGAATCCCAAGTACCTGAAACTTGCTGAGCTACCAGATCTGAATCGCCTAGGCATCTAACCCGACTCAAATTCATCTCCTTAGCAACTCTCAAACCATGGAGCAAGGCTTCATACTCAGCAGCATTATTAATACAGGGGAACATCAACCGGAGCATGTAATAAAATTTGTCACATTTGGGGGAGGTGAGAACCACACCAGCACCAGACCCCTCAAGCTGTTTAGACCCGTCAAAGTGTATAGTCAAGTATGTGTTATCCGGCTTCTCTTCAGGCGCCTGGCACTCTGTCCAATCATTTATGAAATCCACCAAGGCCTGAGACTTAATTGCTATACGAGGGGTGTAACTGACGTTGAGAGGTCCCAACTCCAAAGCCCACTTAGCAATCCACCCTGTAGCCTCTCTGTTCTGAATAATATCTCCCAACAGGGCAGATCTTACAATAGTTATTGGATGGCCCAAAAAGTAGTGCTTTTAGCTTACGATTAGCCATAAAGACCCCATATACAAGCTTTTGCCAATGCGGATACCGCTGCTTGGACTCAGCCAAGACCTCACAGATGTAATAGACAGGCCTCTGAACAGGATATTCCTTCCCTGCCTCCTTGCGTTCAACCACAATCGCCATGCTGACCGCCCGGCTATTAGCTGCTACATATAAGAGTAGCGGCTCTTTCTCAGCCGGAGCGACCAATACTGTCGGCTCAGTCAACTGCTTCTTAAGAGCTTCCAACGCCTCTGCGGCTGCCTTGCTCCACTTAAACTCGTCCGTCTTTTTCATCATTTGATATAAAGGGATGGCCTTCTCCCCAAGCCGGCTGATGAACCGGCTCAACGCAGCGATCCGGCCCGCAATATGCTGAACATCATTGATGCACGTCGGCTCTCGCAAAGAAGTAATAGCCTTGATTTTATCCGGGTTAGCCTCGATGCCACGCTCAGAGACCAGGAACCCCAAGAGCTTTCCTGCAGGAACACCAAAAACACACTTTGCCAGGTTAAGCATCATTTTGTAGACCCGGAGATTATCAAAAGTTTCCTTAAGGTCCTCCAAGAGGGTTTCTTTCTTCCATGACTTCACCACTATGTCATCCACATAGGAAGGAACATTACAACCAATCTGACTGTGGAGACAGTTCTGCATACACCGCTGATAAGTCGCTTGGGCACTCTTAAGCCCAAAAGGCATGGAGACGTAGAAGAACGCCCCAAAAGGTGTGATAAATGATGTCTTCTCCTTGTCCTTGACCGCCATTTTGATCTGATGATACCCAGAGTAAGCATCCAAAAAGCACAAATTCTCACAACCGGCTGTTGCATCAATGATCTGATCGATGCGAGGAAGTGCAAAGGGATCAGCCGGACAAGCCTTGTTGAGATCTGTGTAATCTATGCACATACGCCAAGTACCATTCTTTTTAAGCACCAACACTGGATTAGCCAACCACTCCGGGTGAAAAACTTCAACTATAAAGCCAGCGACCAAGAGCCGGGCAACCTCTTCTCCAATCGCCTTCCGCCTCTCCTCATTGAACTGCTGCAGAAACTGCTTAATCGGCTTGAATTTTGGATTCACATTAAGATTGTGCTCAGCGAACTCTCTCGGTACACCCGGCATGTCAGAAGGTTTCCATGCAAAGATGTCCCGATTCTCACGGATGAATTCGATGAGCGCGCTTTCCTATTTGGGATCCATATGAGCCCCGATGATAAACTGCTTGGATGAGTCGCCAGGGGTAAAGTCCACTGTTTTAGTATCATCCGCTGAAAACTTGAGAGGCGGATCTGTTTCTGTGTTCGGCTTCTTCAATGGAGTCATGTCCTCTGGGTCAACGTTTTCTTTATAAACATTTAATTCCTCCTGTGCACAACTAGCCTCAGCATAAGCTGCATCACCTTCCTCGCACTCAATAGCCATCTTCCGATTGCCATGAACCGTAATCGTGCCATTTAAGTCGGGCATCTTGAGCTGCAGATAAACATAACAAGGCCTGGCCATGAACTTGGCGTAAGCCGGCCGCCCGAACAACGCATTGTAAGGGCTTTTGATCTTGACCACCTCAAACCACAAGGTCTCCACTCTGTAATTATACTCATCGCCGAAAGCCACCTCCAAAGAGATTTTACCTACTGGATACACCGACTTACCAGGCACCATACCATGAAATACAGTAGATGAAGTTTTAAGATCCTTGTCTAATAGCTTCATCCGCCGGAAAGTGTTGTAATACAAGATGTTGATACTGCTACCTCCGTCCATGAGCACTTTATTTACTCCATAACCATGTATCTGAGGGGCCACGACCAGAGCTAGCCGGCCAGGTCATCCACCCGCGGCGGGTGATCTTGCCTGCTCCACGTTATCTCATACTCTGACCACGGCAGGTATCGTGGGAGAGCCGGCTCGACCGTATTAACCGCTCGCCTCCGTAGTTTGTCATCTCACCGGCTGTTACCAGTCGTAAACACATGATGCTGCCCTGAACTGAGATGCTTCGGGTTACTCTAAAACCCAGACTGATTGCGCTGATGCTGTTGTTGCTACTGCTGATTATTATTATGATTATTATTGCCAGGATGTTGTTGATGCTGCTGATTATTAAAACCTGTATGACCTGCTCCTGAGCCACCAGCCCCGAAACCAGCGCCTGACCCGCCGTGGCCTGACCTGCCAAGACCTGGGCCGCCAGGCGGCCCGCCGCCCTGATTATGAGGCGGTTGAAAGTGTTGATTCTTAAATCTCTGCATGATAAAACAGTCACCCCACGCATGCGTGGATGCCTTCTCAAGCATGCTATGCTCCGGACAGGGCTTCCTAAGCACCGCTTCCAGGTTGAAAGGGGGCCTGTTATCGCGCTGGTACGGCTTATAATGCCCGTTCCCCTTAGGAACATTCGGCCCTGTGTTAGCATTCGCCACCAGCTCTGACCCGCCACCAGCGTTCTTCTGTCTGTTTTGATTCCCGTTGTTTCCAAAGCTCTTGCCTTGGTTGTTCTTCTTTCCCTGATTTGACTTCTCCTCATCCGAACCCGGATCTTTGGTGGTGTCTGAGTCGGCATACTTCGTTAGAGCCGGCATGAGCTCTCCCATATCTCGGCACGTACGTTTAAGCCGTCCAAGCTTCTACTTCAGTGGAAAAAAATGACAATTCTTCTCCAGAACGAGCACCGCTTGAGCTGTTGTGATCTGTTCGGACGAGTGAATAATGGTCGACACCCGCCGAACCCAATGATGAGCCGACTCATTCTCCTGCTGTACACAGTGATCCAAATCTACAATAGTCATAGGCTGCTTGCATGTCCCTTGAAAATTTTTGATGAACTTCGCCCTCAATTCGGTCCAAGAACTTATAGTGCTGGGTGGCAAACCCTTTAACCATGTGCGAGCCGGACCCTCGAGCATCATGATGAAATATTTCGCAAAAACGGCTTCACTGACATCTAGCATCTCCATAGCTAGCTCATAGCTCTCAACCCAGGCCTCGGGAGGGAGATTCGCCGTGTAGTTAGTCACCTTCCGGGGGCCCTTAAAATCTTTAGGCAACCTTTCACTCCGTAGAGCCGGAGTCAAGCATGGAACTCCCACGGCTCTAGTGCTACCAGCCGCCCCGGTCTCTGTCAACACTGAGGGACCGAGACCCGGAGAAACCATCGCCGTCTCTTGTTCTCGCCTGTTTCTCGCCCGGTCCACCAAGGCTTGTGCATCTAGTGTCGTACGTCCACCTACAGGCCCATGAGGTGGACCACTGCTGGAAACCGCCGGCGACTCATAGCACCGGCTAAAGCTTCGACTGTGGAGAGGGGTGGAGTGGACCCGGCTCCGGCTGTGAATATACTTTTCTTGCTGAGCCACGGCCGTCTATAAATATCCGATGGCGTTCCTCACCTCCTCCGCAAAGGGTGCTTCATCCGGAATAGGGATCGTTCCCAGCTGAGCAGCCGCCGCTACCATGTTCTCGGCCGGGTTAGAATAATGACCCGCCTGTGTCGTAAACCCTCCGGGTGGGGCCATGTGAGCCGCTGCTCGCCCTTCCTCAGGGGCAGTTGCCGCTCTCCCAGAGCCGGGGTGCAAAAGAGATTCCTCACCTCATAGCGCTCCGGCAGACGAGATTGATGCCTTCTGCGGTGTACAGCCGCCGTTGAAACCTGTTCCAGCCCCAAACGGAGAGCATTAGCCTTGAGCCGTGCTACCTCTGCTTCCATCTGGGCGTTTAAATCAGTTATCCTCTGACGTTCCTCGGCCATCCAGCTCTTGATGCTTGCGATCTCTGTATTACGAGCCGCCTAATTCTCTGGCGTGACTTCTGTAGCCAACAAAGCTTCGAGCTCATCCATCAACTCCACAAGGCCCTGAGCCGGCGGTTGGGGAGGGTTAGCTCTTGACCCGGCCGCCCCTGGCCCTGCCATGAATACTGCTGCGTGAGACGGCCGCTCCGGCTCACCTGAGTCACCATGCTCTGACTCGGGGCGGGTGCCACCATAGCCCCCAAGGCCGCCGTTGCTGAGCTGATAGATAGATTCTGTCTCCCCACTTGATGACTCATCATCCGAGTGCGCGAGAGTTCCTTGAGATCCAGACGCTTCTAGATCCATACCTTGAGTGAAGCCCACGAACACGTACTCCTAAGCCGGGTTAACACGGGCAGGGCCTACCTTACGTGTGGGCTGAAGACGACGAGCCGGCTCGATGATGTTGGTGCAGACATCTCGCCCGGGTGTAGATCCGTCGATCTTTCCGATGAACACTTGGATCCCACCAAACGGAACCGTGAAACCATACTCCACAGGAGCAGCATCGAGCCCCCAGACAGTGTCGTCGATGTAGAGCCGGCCGCGGCAACTCTTGCTCATCCTCCCAACCATGTATCCTTCGAGCTCTGGAAGGGAACCCTTTGAGAACTCAACACCACCGAACGCGAGACCCACAGTGGGCGCCAACTGTCGTGGTTTTGTCACGGCAGATGTCGGGGTTACCAGACTTGAGTTCGGAGTCATCGCCATGGTAGTGGACTCAAAGGGGTTAGCTGAGACAAAGGACATGAGTTTACCCAGGTTCGGCCCCTCAAGTCGAGGTAAAAGCCTACGTCCTGCTTGTGTTGTTATTGCTTGATGTATCGATTACAAGGAGCTAGAAGCTTGCCCTAGTTTTCTATAACCTAACCGCTAAGTCGCCTCGGCTCTGCCTTTATATAAGAGGTCAGAGCCGTCGGGTCTTAAAATTGTACAACCGGATCATGATTACATCTCCGAATCTATCTCTACCTTACTATCCAAGTCATCCTTGGAAGGTCTTCCACATCCGGGTCTCTGTCGTCCGACCCACATCAAGAGTCGCCAATCTTGTTGGGCCTCCAACTGGTACATGTATCTGTGGGCCGGCTCATAGCCAATGCCATCAACCGGAACCTTCTAGACGGGTAATATCACGGGGTTATACCCCCAACACAAATGGAGTCATCACCTTCTTTGTGGGGAAGAAGAAGACTATTTATAGGTGGGGATGGAATCCAGCCGTTGGGGCCAGGTTCCTGTGAAGGCCGGAAGTTCCGGGCATGCCCGGAGGTTCCGGACACCAAAAGTTCCTGCCAAGTTCGGGGCAGGTTCTAGGCTACATATAGAGTTTGCATCCTATCTAGAGTACCTCAGAACCTACCAGAACAGGGACGGAAGTTCCGACGCCCGGGAGTTCTGGCCAGCCCGAAAGTTCCAGCGAACAGAAGTTCCGGCCAAGGTTAGGCAAGGTTCTAGGACACATAGAGGGATTGCACAACAGAGCAGTTTCTCTCGGTGGATCGGAAGCTTCCCGGACGTTCTGATCCACGGAAGTTCTGGTGGTCCTGGAAGTTCCGCTCTAGGCAGAGACTTTGCGTCGTGTAATTCAAACCAATTTAGGAATTGATTGTGCCCGATTGACGTGGCTTGATACTGCGTCGGTATTTCCCCAAAGAAGAAGTGATGATGCAGCACAGTGATGGTAAGTACTTCCCTCATTTAGGAAACCAAGGTATCAATCCATAGAGGAAGATCACTCACCCACGTAAACATCACATGTACACACATAACAAATAATTGCAATCCGACGCGAAAGAGAGGTTGTCAAGCTCTCCACGGTAATAAGATAGATTAGGTAGTGATAGTTTGAGCAAATAGATGTCGCAAGAACACAAAATAAAATAAATAAATAAAAAGTGCAACAAGGTATTTTTAGGTTTTTGGATTAATAGATCTGAAAACAAAAAGGCAAAATAGTAAATCGGAAAGCAATATGATGGAAAAGTAGACCCGAGGGCCGTAGGTTTCACTAGTGGATTCTCCGATGAGTATAGTGTCGATGTCAAAACCGGCGGATCTCGGGTAGGGGGTCCCAAACTGTGAGACTAGGATCAACGGTAACAAGAGACGAGGAGGACACGAGTTTACCCAGGTTCTGGCCCTCCAACGGAGGTAATACCCTACGTCATGCTTGATTGTATTGATGGTGAAGGGGGTACAGAGTTGATCTACGTCGAGGTTGTATGTCTAACCCTAGATGAGTTGTTCTGCCTCTACGCCCTAAAACCCTTCGGCTTATAAAGATGTCAGGGGTGTCCTTGGCTTACACATGGTCGGTTACATTCCGAAGAGATAACTTGCCTAACTACAGCTAATAACTTGGAGAAGACGTTTTGACTCCTTGAAGCTTCCATCCTGGTGCAGGTGCTCCTTGATCATCTGATGCCTGCCCTACGGGCCATACAGTCTGGCCCATGTGTCGGGACCCCAATCCTAAGACATACGAATCCAGCCTGTAACACGTCACACCACTTTGCGGCCTCATGCACAGTAACCCACGGCTGCCACCTTACCTTGGCCAGGACCGTTTGCGCCTTTTGGCTCACGGATATGAACATGTCGCTAGCATTCACACATCAGAGAACACGGGTCGACATGACTAGTTATAGACCCAAGTGGCACAACCGTACAAGGACAGGCATACATAACCCAACAATGCAGGTGTCGGTCATTAGCGTGTGTAGACGAGTCATAGCAAGCTACAAGAACTCCATTACACCGTGGGACATAAATGTCATCACTACACTTAGACGAATCATAGCAGGCTACAGGGACTCCATTACACTGCGAGACATTTCCCCGAAGGGACAGACACAACAGCAAAGAAGGATATATGCCGATCAATCAATGTGTCCGGAGCAATAGCAAGCTACCAAGGCTCGATGGAAGCACAAAGAGGCATTTCCCTGTAAAGAAGGCTACTAAAGGCACACAACTAGATGTCGAATCCCATGCATACCAATGCGTTTCAATCATACACTCACTATGCACGATATGCATAGATACAACATGGCATCACAACAAAACTCTACAACATAACATTTATAAAGGAGGCTCCGAGGAGCCAACATAGTATAATGTTACAAGTAGAAGGGGTCACATGACCCAACATTCAGAGCATACAAACAACAAGCGAAAGTTACATATCTGAGTACAGACATCTACAAAAGCGGCTAGAATAGCCTGAAAGCTACAACGACCCTACCAGAGGAATCAGACCTCTGTCTGGGTTACTAAGCTAATCTGTCGATGTCAACGTCAGGAGAAACATAACTATACACAACATCTATCTCTGCAAAAATGTTAATAAGCAATAGTGAGTACAAAGGTACTCAACATGTCTTACATAAGAACTATATACATATGCATCATGTATCAATGAACGGAATTGTGGGGTTTACTGCAGAATGCCAGCTTTGACCTTTGGCTATCCTACACTACGACAAAGTAACCAATGTATCACTACTCTCTCGTCTCCCTATGAGAGAGCACACACATGAGTCCACGCGTTCACCATCTCAAAACACCACTATGGATCCTCTCTCGTCTTCCTACGCAAATCCATCCATAGCACTCACACCTGTTTCGTGCATTTTAGAGTATCCACTTAAAGTTGTCTATGAACAATGCAAGTATCCAAGTAGTCCATATCCGCGGACGCGGCTATTCGAATAGATAAATTTCCTTGCATGGGTGTACTTCGAAACACATGCTCCCGCCACTTATTGCCATGTGCAGGTAAAAAGGCACCTCGGCAACCTTCAAGCGGAAGCCCAGCAAGGGAGTCGGCCATGGACGTTAACCTTCAACGACTCACGTCCAAGGCAGTCACCTATCTGAGTTGGAACCCATAATGGAAGTCCGGCTGAGGTTTCCAACATGGCCTCAAACGTTGCGAGCAGGGCCCCAAGTCGGTCCCGATTGGGCCGTTCATCCACCTCACAGGCCATGCCACACCTATCAACGTTTCGAACTACTACGACTCCTGGACTGAGAATAGGGTAGGTTAATAGGCCAAGAGAGCTCGAGTTACCGGAGCCCAATGTGTTTTAGTATCTAGTCTTGCAACACAAACACGGAACTCAGCTCCTATGAGCGATTTCAATGAGACAACCAACCATGTACTCCTACATGGCCTCTCATCGCTACCTTTACCAAAACAGGCTCATCACTTAACCCTCATCATCAGGACACATTCGTTTCACTCTGGTTCATCTCCCAGATAAATCAGACCTGACACAACTCTAAGTATAGCAAGCATAACAGGGTTATAGCAAAACATGGCTCAAGCATCCACTAGGTATGCTAGGTTGCTTGGTTTAGCTATTTACTGTGACAATGACAGGTCATGCAAAGGAGTGGGTTCATCTACCGCAAGACAAGTAGCAGTTGAAATGTGTTGTCCTAATGCATTGAAATGAGAGCAAAGAGCGAGAGATGGGATTGTATCGAATATGCTCAAGGGGGGTTGCTTGCCTGTTTATCAAAAGAACTCAGTTGTTCTTCGATGTCGTCGATAACTACGTCTCGCAAGTCTATCAACAAGATCAAGCAAGGTACAAATTAAGCAAGACAAATGCTTCACAATGATGCATGATAATAGCATGGCAAAATCTTACTGGTTTGAGCTAATGCATCTATCAACATGTTAAATGAAGATGGTTTGAACCTGGGGTTCAAGTACAACTTCATATGTGAAGTGGCCTATTGTGTTTTGAACAAAATGTCCAAGCTTTTCTACTTATCTTGCTCTAACATGCATGAAAATGCCGCCATTAGATTCATTGCATTTTTCTGATAAATTTTCATATATAAATTATTTTAATCTGACTTACAGATTATTTTCTATGAATTTTTGAAGTTTATATGAATTTCTGGAATTTCCTGAATTTTTTTATTATAGAAATAATTTATTGCGTCAGCCTGACGTCATCATGACATCAGAAGGTCAACTTTCCTAGTCCAGGTCAAATCTAATGACCTGGACCCACACGTCAGTCACGCGGCAGCTAATCCCGCGGTGATAGGGTTTGGCCCGCAGCTGGAGCCCACTGTTCAGCGGCTGGGGTTGGGTAACAGGGAGATTAGGCCCTAATCGGCCGGCCACATCGGTGCCCGCTAGAGCGGGGCCGGTGGCGACCAAATCCATGGCGGAGGCTCACCGGAGATGGCCGGAAATGCGCTACAAGCATCGGTTCGGCTCGCGCAAGCCACTGGGGAGCAACCCGTGCTCGCGCGTGTCCACCGGAGGGCTTAGGAGGGTGCGGGACTGCCGGACCTTGCCCGAGCTCTCCCCGGCGGCGCCCGTACGTCCATGATAGGGAGGGTGGCCAGGGAGCGGGAAGGGCCACGGGGAGAGGAGGAGAGGCACCAGCAGCTCACCGTGGGCTCGATGGCGGTGACTGCGAGCTCAGGGAAGCTAGAACAACGGCGAATCGATGAGGCAAGCTCCGGTGGCCGGCGAGGAAGACGGAGATGGCTCGGCGATGAGGAGTTCCCGGTGGCTCCTGGCTCTATTGGAGGTCGAGGGGGTCGCGGTGGAGCTCGGGGCAGCTTGGGGAGGCGAGGGGTGCCAGGGGGACGCCGTGTCCCTTCCAGGCGAGGCTAGCAGCAAGCAGGCACGGAGGAGGTGGCTGGGTGCATGGCCGAGTGCGCCGAGCACACTCCCTCGTTCCTTCAGGCACGAGGTTGAGGATGACTGACCACTGGGCCAACTGGGCCAGCTAGGCTGCAGGTAAGCTAGGTAAATCCTCTGCCTTTTCTTTTTATTTCCTGTTTTTGTTTTATTTCTGACATTTGTTCTGGCAAAAATAAAATATCAAGCCATTTTCTAAAATCCTGAAAATTATTATATGAGCTAGACATAAATAACTTATGCCACATAATGAAACTCAGAATTATTTGACACATATTTTATATATAGAAAATATACATCCAATGCAAATAGGGTTAAGTTAATTCAGAAGCAGAATATAAAATATTTCTGTGATCCCAAAATATTGGTTGACAATTTTATCTCAGTCCAATATTTTATTAGAGAACCAGGAACATTTTCTTGGAACTGTTTGAAGCAATTTTTATAATGCTTATTTGACAAAATTTTAAATTGTGAGGCTTGATCATCCCTCATTTCATTTTCATTTGAAAATAAAATGCATACATGAATGCACTAGCAAACATAAGAAACTAGGGCTATGACAACTCACCCCCACTAAACAAGAATCTCGTCCCGGGATTCAGGAGTAGTCAGAAAGAGTGCAGGCTACTCAAGCCGAAGACGATCTTCGCGCTCACAGGTTCCTTCATCCTCGGAATGATGCAACCACTGAACCTTCAGAAACTTGATGCTGCTACATCGAGTGCTCCGCTCGGTTTCATCAAGAATATGAACCGGATATTCTTGATATGAGAGATCATCTTGAAGATCAAGCGTTTAGTGGTCTACTTTCCGGATAGGATCCTTGGAGCAACGCCTGAGTTGCGAAACGTGGAACACATCATGAACTTTGGAAAGCTGCGGGGGTAGTTCCAATTGGTAGGCAAACTCTCCTCGTTTAGCGATAATGCAAAAGGACCAATGTAACGAGGAGCCAATTTTCCTTTGATACCAAAACGATGGGTGCCCTTCAGAGGTGACACCTGAAGGTAAGCCTTCTCGTCAACTTCATAACTTACTTCCTTATGATGACGGTCATATTGGCTCTTCTGACGGGATTGGGCGGTTTTCAAATTCTCACGAATGATGCGAACTTGCTCTTCTGCATCCTAGATCATATCCGGTCCGAAGAATTGTCTTTCACCGGTTTATGACCAGTTTAATGGCGTTCGACATCTTCGTCCATACAGAACTTCAAAAGGAGCTTTGCCCAGACTAGACTGAAAGTTGTTGTTATAAGCAAATTTGGCGAATGGAAGACATTTCTCCTAGTTCATTCCGAACGAGATAACACAGGCTCTGAGCATATCCTCAAGAATTTGATTGACTATTTCTACTTGACCACTTGACTGAGGGTGATAAGCGGTGCTAAAAGAGAGATGGGTTCCCATAGCATTCTGGAAACTTTCCCAAATTTGAGAAGTGAAAATATTTCCACGATCATAATTGATCTCCAAAGGAACACCATGAAGAGAAACTATTCGAGAAATATACAAATTTGCTAACTGACTAGCAGTTATACTTTCTCGAACTGGAAGGAAATGAGCAACTTTTGAAAGGCGATCGATAACCACGAAGATGGCATCATTCCCTTTCTTAGTCTTTGGAAAGCCGGTGATGAAATCCATACCGACCTTGTCCCATTTCCACCCGGGAATAGCCAAGGTCTGAAGGGTGCCAGCAGGCCTTTGATGCTCTGCTTTAACGCGACGACAAACATCACAATTAGCAATGAATTGAGCGATATCTCTCTTCATCCGGGTCCACCAAAACCTCTGGTGTAGGTCCTGATACATCTCAGTACTACCCGGATAAATCGTGAAAGGAGATTCATGAGCTTCCTTGAGAATCAGTTCTCGAAGTTGTTGCTTTTTGGGAACCACGAAGCGGTCCTCAAATAAAACAACACCTGGATCATTTACCGATAAATAATGAGCAACTCCCTTGTCAATGTTGCTCTTGATATGAAAAATTCCCATATCCTACTTCTAGGCAACTATGATCTGATCCTCAAGAGTTGGTTTCGCCACCAGGTAGAAAGGAATCCTCGAGGAACAATGTGAAGATTTAACTTACAAAATTCCTCGTGGAGAAGTCGTTGACTTTGTAGCAACAAGAGGTTGTTACAATAGGATTTACGACTTAGTGCATCAACCATGACATTGGCTTTGCTTGGGGTGTAAGATATTCCTAAGTCGTAGTCCGTAATCAACTCAATCCACTGTCTTTGCCTGATATTCAAATTCGGTTGGGTGAATATATATTTGAGACTCTGGTGATCACTGAATATTTCACAACGATTACCCAGAAGGTAATGTCGCCAAGTGACTAGTGCATGGACGCAACTGTCGGGATGCGTAGGTAATCACATGACGATCTTGCATAAGAATGCAACCTAGACCTTGTCGCGAAGCATCACGGTAGATAACAAACTTCTTTGTGAAATCCGAGGGTACAAGTACCGGGGCAGTAGTCAGTCATCTTTTTAACTCCTGAAAACTTTCCTCACACTTTGGAGTCCACTCGAACTTCTTACCTTTCTTGAGGAGTTCAGTTAGAGGTTTGCCAACTCTGCAGAAGTTCTCAACGAAGCAGCAACAATATCTCGCTAAGCCAAGGAAACTCCTAACTTGCTTCACGGATTCAGGTTGAGTCCAGTCAAGGACAGCTTGAACTCTCTCAGGATTGACAGAAATACCTTTCGCAGAGATTACGTGACCCAGACAGGTCATTTCTGGCAACCAGAATTCACACTTGGAGAATTTGGCGTAAAGGCGGTGCTCTTGGAGTTTCATCAATACCAGCCTAAGATGCTCAGCATGTTCTTCTTTGTTCTTCGAGTATATGAGAATATCACCGGGGTAAACCATGACAAATTTGTCCAAATACTCCATGAAGATCAAATTCATTAAGTGGGAGAAGGTGGCTGGGGCATTGGTTAGACCGAAGGACATGACGGTGTACTCATATTGGCCATAACGAGTGACAAAAGCCGTCTTTGGAATGTCCCCGTTCCTGATTTTGATTTGATGATAACCTAATCTCAAATCCAACTTGGAAAATCCTGCAGATCTAGCAAGCTGATCATACAGGTCGTTGATCCTGGGGAGCGGATATTTGTTCTTTATCGTGACCAGATTAACTGTCCGATAATCGACAACCATCCGATCCATACCATCCTTCTTCTTGGCAAAGAGGACAGGACAAGCCCATGGACAAGAACTAGGACAGATGAAACCTTTCTTCAAAGATTCATCGAGTTGGGTCTTAAGCTCAACTAGCTCTTGGGGAGACATCTTATAGGGCCTTCTAGCAATTGGAGCGGTTCCTGGAATAAGTTCTATGACAAACTCTACTTCTCTGTCAGGTGGAACACCTGGCAATTCTTCTGGAAACACATCCAGGAAGTCACTGACTAGCGGAATGTTTTCAAGGTCTGGAAGAGGATTGGCATTGAGGGAATAAATCATACCCTCTGGAATACGGTTTTGGATATTAACTATCTCGCCAGAAGGATGGGTAAGCTGAACAGACCTAGAGAAGCAATCAATTTTGGCATGATGAGCTGTCATCCAGTCCATCCCCAAAATGATATTGATGTCTGAAGTTTTGAGGGCTATCAGAGAGGCAAGAAACACTAAACCATCAACAAGGATTTGGTTCCCATGGCTAACTGCATTAGTTTGCCATTTGGAACCTGGACTTTTAATTACTAATGGAGAGGGCATAACCCCGAAAGCAATGTTATGCAAGGAGGCATAACGTTCAGAGATGGAGGAGTGGGATGCTCCTGAATCAAACAAAACTGAAGCTGGATGAGAATTCACAAGAAGCGTCTTAAGCACGACATTAGCATCATCTTCATCTTCTTCTGCAGTTACATGGTGCACACATCCACGAGTATAAACAACTGGCCTGACATTAGGCTTCTTAGCTGGCGGCTTGCAACGAACACCACCACTTGTTGAAGAAGGTGGAACATTTGCTCGCAAAGGGAAATTCTTCGAATAATGTCCAGGCTGACTGCACTTAAAGCATGCCCCATGAATGGGACGTGGATCCGGGCTGAGCACTCGGTTGATGAGATTCTTCTCGGGAGCACATGGCATCGACAGACAAGGCTCCACATAGGATGGCCTCGGTGCATATCTCGGAGGAAGAGGAGCATTCGGGAACCATATCCTACGCTTCTGGGATCTAGATGTTGAAGATGATCCAACATCACGGCTGTGCTTGCGAGATTCCTCATAGGTTATCCTACTCGTCTCTGCTTGGATGGCGTTGTTCACAAGAACTTGGAAGCTAACGAACTAATGCACACTAAGGTCATGACAAAGCTTCGGGTTAAGGACATTCCTGAACCTTGCTTACTTCTTGGCGTCTGTGGATACTTTTTTTGGGGCATAGCATCCAAGGCATTCAAATTCATGGCTATAGGCATCCACATCCATCTTGCCTTGGGTCAGAACACAGAACTCTTCTTGCTTATGATCTAGCAGGGCCTATGGAATATGATGCTCATGAAAAGCCTCACAAAATTCCTTCCATGATGTAGCATCGCCTGTAGGACACATGGCCTCAAAATTCTCCCACCATAAACAAGCAGAACCTTTAAGGTGATATGCGACATACTTGACCTTGTATCCTTCAGCCACGTTTGCATAATGCAGCTTGTTGTTGATACTTCAGAGCCAATCATCTGCGTCTAGTGGTTCAATGGAGTGATGGAAGGTGGGCAGTTGCAACTTGATGAAGTCTCTGATGGATACTATCTCATTGCAACGATGGGCTGTATTCTGCTCGATGTGCTCCAACAGACGGTTGGTGTCACGCTTGTTCCTCTCAAATTCTAGCATAACCTCCGCCAAGATGGGAGGGTTGGGAGGATCTTCTTCATCCCTACCATCTCCATGGTTCTGACTATGAACAACAGATCTCCGATTAACTGGCAACATCCTAAAGGAAACAACCAGGGTTCAGAATCAACGGAGAATACTAACACACAATGAATCCTAGGTGAACTCGGATAGCATAATGGCTGTATGGGCATGAAATATGAGGCAACCTACAGAAGATTTGTCCAGCATAACA
Source organism: Hordeum marinum (assembly GCA_022496015.1). Classification (NCBI taxonomy): domain Eukaryota; kingdom Viridiplantae; phylum Streptophyta; class Magnoliopsida; order Poales; family Poaceae; genus Hordeum; species Hordeum marinum. The sequence goes on from CM039676.1 coordinate 27,505,504, forward strand.
TCTCAACATCATGGTTCAAGGCATAGAGAGAACATAGGCATCACTTCTCATAACTCTGAGGGGACAAAAACTTGTCAAACAACCATTCAATGAGTCTGTGGTCTAGTAACTCGTCATCCTAGCAGATAGGTAGAGAAACCTAGTTCTTAATCCCCGTAGAAAAGAAGTGACCCAGAATAGAGTAACTAGAGGAAAGGAGTAAAAAGATCCTTATGTTCCCTTCCGTAATCAATTCCCTTATATAACTAAAGCATTTCTAGACTCAACATCGACCAGTATGGCTTCATAAACCTACAAGCAGTTCAGCTCTAATACCAACGCTGTCGGGACCCCGATCCTAAGATAAATGAATCCAGCCTGTAACTCGTCACACCACTTTGCGGCCTCACACAAGTTAACCCACGGCTGCCACCTTACCTTGGCCGGGACCGTTTGCGCCTTTTGGCTCATGGATATGAACGTGTCGCTAGCATTCACACATCAGAGAACACGGGTCGACATGACTAGTTATAGACCCATGTGGCACAACCATACAGGGACATGCATACATAACCCAGCAATGCAGGTGTCGGTCATCAGCGTATGTAAATGAGTCATAGCAAGCTACAAGGACTCCGTTACGACGTGGGTCATAAATGTCATCACTGCACGTAGACGAGTCGTAGTAGGCTACATGGACTCCATTACACTGCGAGACATTTCCCCGAAGGGACAGACATAGCAGCAAAGAAGGATACATGTCGGGCAATCAATGGAAGAACAAAGAGGCATTTCCCTATAAAGAAGGCTACTAAAGGCACACAACTAGATGTCGAAAGTCACGCATACCAATGCATTTCAATCATACACGCACTATGCACGATATGCGTAGATACAACATGGCATCACAACAAAACTCTACAACATAGCATTTATTTAGGAGGCTCCGAGGAGCCAACATAGTACAATGTTACAAGCAGAAGGGGTCACATGACTCAACATTCAGAGCATACAAACAACAAGCAGAAGTTACATACTTGAGTACAGACATCTACAAAAGCGGCTAGAATAGCCTGAAAGCTATAGCAACCCTACCATAGGAACCAGACCACTATCTGGGTTACGAAGCTAATCCGTCGATGTCAACATCAGGAGAAACATAACTGAACACAACGTCTATCTCTGCAAAAATGTAAATAAGCAACAGTGAGTACGAAGGTACTCAGCAAGTCATACATCAGAACAATCTACATATGCATCATGTATCAATGAACGGAATTGTGGGGTTTACTGCAAAATGCCAGCTTTGACCTTTGGCTATCCTAGACTATGACAATGTAACCAACGTATCACTACTCTCTCCTCTCCCTATGAGAGAGCACACACACACGAGTCCACACGTTCACCATCTCAAAACACCACTATGGATCCTCGCTCGTCTTCCTATGAGAAGCCATCCATAGCACTCACACCTGTTTGGTGCATTTTAGAGTATCCATTTAAAGTTGTATGTGAACAATGCTAGTATCCAAGTAGTCCATATCCGCGGAAACGGCTATTAGAATAGATAAATTTTCCTGCAGGGGTGTACTTCATCACACATGTTCCCATCACTTATCGCCATGTTTACGTAAAAAGGCACCTCGGCAACCTTCAAGCGGAAGCCCAGCGAGGGAGTCGGCCACGGACGTTAACCTTCAACGACTCACGTCCAAGGAAGTCGCCTATCTGAGTTGAAACCCATAATGAAAGTCCGGTCGAGGTTAGCAACATGGCTTGAAATGTTGCGAGCAGGGCCCCAAGCCGGTCCCGACTGGGCCGTTTATCCACTTCGCAGGCCATGCCACACCTATCAACGTTTTGAACTACTACGACTCCTGGACTAAGAACAGGGTAGGTTAATAGGGCGACAGAGCTTGAGTTACCGGATCCCAATGTGCGGTAGTAGCTAGTCTTGGAACACGAACACGGAACTCATCACCTATGAGCGGTTTCAATGAGACAACCCACCATGTACTCCTACATGGCCTCTGATCACTACCTTTACCAAAACGAGTTCACCACTCAACCCTCATCATCAGGACACATTCATTTCACTCTGGTTCATCTCCCAGATAAATCGGACCTGACACAACTCTAAGCATAGCAAGCATAACAGGGTTATAGCAAAACATGGCTCAAGCATCCACCAGGTATGCTAGGTTGCTTGGTTTAGCTATTTACTATGACAATGATAGGTCCTGCAGAGGAGTGCGTTCATCTACCGCAACACAAGTAGCAGTTGAATGTGCTGTCCTAATGCATTGAAATGAGAGCAAGAACGAGAGATGGGATTGTATCGAATATGCCCAAGGGGGGTTGCTTGTCTGTTTATCAGAAGAACTCAGTTGTTCTTCGATGTCGTCAATAACTACGTCTCGCAAGTCTATCGACAAGATCAAGCAAGGTACAAATTAAGCAAGGGAAATTCTTCACAATGATGCATGATAATAGCATGGCAACATGTTACTGGTTTGAGCTAACGCAACTATCAACATGTTAAATGAAGATGGTTTGAACCTGAGGTTCAAGTTCAACTCCATATGTGAAGTGGCCTATTGTGTTTTGAACAAAATGTCCAAGTTTTCTATTTACCTTGCTCAAACATTCATGAAAATGCCACCATTAAATTCATTGGATTTTTCTGATAATTTTTCATATATAAATTATTTTAATCTGACTTACAGATTATTTTCTATGAATTTTTGAAGTTTATATGAATTTCTAGAATTTCCTGAATTGTTTTTATTATAGAAATAATTTATTGTGTTAGCCTGATATCATCATCATGTCAGCAGGTCAACGGTCCTGGTCCAGGTCAAATCTGACGACCCAGACCCACACGTCAGTGACACGGGGGCTAATCTCGCACTCACCGGGGTCTGACCCGCAGCTGGTGCCCACTGGTCAGTGGTTGGGGCTGGTTAACAGGGAGATTAGGCGCTAATCAGCCGGCCACGTCGGCGTCCACCGGAGTGGGGCCGGTGGTGACCAAATCCACGGTGGAGGCTCGCCAGAGATGGCCGGAAATGCGCTACAGGCATCGGTTCGGCACGAGGAAGCCACTGGGGAGGAGCTCGTGCTCTCGCGCGTCCACCGGAGGGGTTAGGAGGGCGCGAGGCTGCCAGAGGGCTTGCCGGCGAGCTCTCCCGCGGCACTGCCCATACGACCACGACGGGGAGGGCGGCTATGGAGCGGGAAGGGCCATGGGGAGAGGAGGAGAGGCACCAGCAGCTCACCGCGGGCTCGATGGCGGTGACTGCGAGCTCGGGGAGGCCGGAATGACGGCGAATCGACGTGGCGAGCTTCGGTGGCTGGCGGGGAAGATGGTGCCGGCTCGACGATGAGGAGCTCCCGGCGGCTCCTGGCTCCACTAGAGGTCGAGGGGGTCGCGGCGGAGCTCAGGGCGGCTTGGGGAGGCGAGGGGTGCCAGGGGGACGCCGTGGCACTTCCAGGCAAGGCCAGCAGCAAGCAGGCAGAGAGGAGGTGTCCGGGCGCATGGCCGAGCATGCCGAGCACACTCCCTCGTGCCTTCTGGCACGAGGTTGAGGATGACTGGCCACTGGGCCAGCTGGGCCAGCTGGGCCACACGTAAGCTAGGTAAATCCTCTGCCTTTTCTTTTTATTTCATGTTTTTGTTTTATTTCTAACATTTGTTCTGGCAAATATAAAATATCAAGCCATTTTATAAAATCCTAAAAATTATTATATGAGCTAGACATAAATAACTTATGCCACATAATGTAAATTCAGAATTATTTTACATATATTTTATATATAGAAAATATATATCTAATGCAAGTAGGGTTAAATTTATTCAGAAGCCCAATATAAAATATTTCTGTGATCCCAAAATATTGGTTGACAATTTTATCTCAGTCCAATATTTTATTAGAGAACTAGGAACATTTTCTTGGAACTGTTTGAAGCAATTTTTATAATGCTTATTTGACAAATTTTTTGTGAGGCTTCATCAACCCTCATTTCATTTTCATTTGAAAATAAAATGCATGCATGAATGCACTAGAAAACATAAGAAACTAGGGTTGTGACACCATGAACAATGGGTTGGCTATCCGAGGACCTCTTAATCCAGGACTCCCTCGGTAGCCTCCGGACTGGCCTTCAATGCCGATATATATTTGGTTGATTTCTTCGCATCATCGTCTTCGGCTTGCAAGGCGAGTCCCTCATTCTTCTTTGTTCAGCAACCGACCAGTCTTCGGCCAGCTAGCAAGCATCGCAGGCGCAGATTTATTATAATAACTGCGCGAACTCCTCGACTTTCACTCGACGTGAGGAGGTGAGTGGCGAGAATTTTTTTTGATCTTACCCTCCTGCAACGCAGGCACCGACCCATTTAATCAAACAAAACTGTGTCTCAGACCACATTCTTCTCCTCTCCATCGAATGAAACTCCCAGCGGAAGCTCTACGCCAAAACTTGGCCAACGCCCCCAGCTCCTCCACACGCCCCTACGGCACATGCCTAGGGGACTGGACTAGCTGTCCCGTCACCCTCTTGCGGCTCCACAACTTGGAGATCCAGGGATATCTTCCTTCGTCAGATCTGGTGGCGACCCGCGCATGTCTGCTTACTTACAGCGACGAGGTTTTTGACTAGTGCTTCTTGATAACCCACAAGTATAGGGGATCCGTTGTAGCCTCTTTCAATAAGTAAGAGTGTCGAACCCAATGAGGAGCTAAAGGTAGAACAAATATTCCCTCAAGTTCTATCGACCACCAATACAACTCTACGCATGCTTAACGTTCGCTGTTGGGGATATAACCCCACGGTGAGACCCACACTGGAGGGCTCCGGGTTAAACCGGACGGCTCGTAGCCAGCCCAAGAGTGAGCCATGAAGACTGGAGGGCCCAAACAAGTGTAGCGGCCCACGGGATGGGCCGGTGGGGTGGCCCGGATGAGAAGACCCGGGTGTGTAAGCCGCCCGGGAACAACTTGGTCAGAATAGGCAAGAGAAGATAGAGGCAGACTCGGACATGTAATGAGAGTCAGCCACAACTTGTATGACCCGTGGTCTTGACCTCCTATATAAAGGCCAGACCCGGGGCGACTTAGAGATCAGGTTACAGAGAGCTAGGTCAAGCTTTAGCTCCCTTCTAATCGATACAATGAGCAATACAAACACAAACAAGACGTAGGCTATTACCTCACCTTGAGGGGCCGAACCTAGGTAAACTCATGTCCTTCGTCCCCGCCAACCCCTTTGAGTCCATCACGTTAGTGATGGCCTCGAATCCAAGTCCGTCCCCCCAAACATCTACCGTGGGGCTGACGCTTGGTGATGTCGAGTTCTCAAAGGGCTCTCTCCCGGGGCTCGAAGGATACGTGGTCAGAAGGATCAGCGAGAGTCGTTGTGGCTGGCTCTACATCAACGATGTCGGCTGGGGGCTTGATGCTGAGCCCGTGGAGCATGGATTCCGAGTTCCATTCGGCGGGATCCACGTCTTCATCGGAAGGGTTGATGGATCTACACCCGGGCCGGACGTCTGCACCGACATCATCGAGCCAGCTCGGCATCTGCAACCTGACATGATAAGACATTTAATCCGGGTCAGAAGCATGTCTTCGTAGGCTTCACTCAAGGTATGGATCTGGAAGCTTCCGGATCACAAGAAACTCTCATCTATTCAGAGGACGAATCTTCAAGTGGAGAAATGGAGTCGATGTACTAGCTCCGCAACGGTAGCCTTGGGGGCTACAGCGACATCTGCTTTGAGTCAGATCGCTCTGAGTCGGATGATCTAGAGCTTCCGGTTCATGCTGCCGTGTTCATGGCGGGGTCAGGCCCAGGCACGAGTAGTACAGCCATGGGAGCCGCCACCTCGGGTGATAACCCGTTGCCGCCGGCTCAAGTTCTTGTGGAGCTGATGGACTAGCTCGCAGCTTTAGTGGCCACTGAGGTGACACCAGATAATCAAGCAGCTCAGAATTTAGAGATCGTAAGGATCAAGGGTCGGATGATAGAGGAACGACAAAGGATGGTTGAGCTAAAGATCTAGATGGAGGAAGAGGCAGAACATATCAAGGCAGATGCTTTCCGTCTAGGGCTGGAGCAAATATCAGCAGCAGCGGTACATCGGAGGAGGCATCAATCCCGCCTGCCAGAGCACTATGAAGCAAGGAACCTCTTCAATACTCCTGGCGCGGGGCGAGTAACAAACGCGCCCGAAAGCCGCCCGATGGAGCGACCAGCGACTCATCCGGCCCGGCGTAACCAAGCTTCACCTGGTGGCTTTCCAACGCCGGCGGGTCATTATTCTAACCCGGCCGAGAATATGGTGGCAGCGGCCACCCGGCTTGAGACAATTCCTATCCCGGATGAAGCACCCTTTGCAAAGGAAGTGCGGAACGCCATCGGGTACCTATAGATGGCCGTAGCCCAGCAGGAGAAATATACTCACATCCGGAGCCGTGTTCATTCAACCCCTCTCCCCAGCCGCAGCTTCAGCCGGCACTATGATTCACCAGCAGGTTCCAGCAGCAACCAGCATAGAGAGATTCCGACGGGTCACCGGCCGGTCAGAGACATGTCAGCATTTGTAAACCATGCGGGAAGCCCGCAAGAGGCGCCAGCTAGGCTGGCTTAAAAGGAGCCTGTACCTTCCGTTTCGGTAGGGGCAGGAGTAAACTCCAGGACGGTAGGGCTGCCGTGTTTGTCACCGGCTCTGCAGAGCGAACGGCTACCAAAAGACTTCAAAGAGCCCCGCAAGGTCCCAAATTATACCGTTGATTTACCCCCGGAGGCCTGGGTGGAGAGTTATGAACTAGCCATGGAGATGCTGGATGTCAGTGAGGCGGTTTATGCCAAGTATTTCATCATGATGCTTGAAGGCCCAGCTCGCACGTGGCTAAAGGGGTTACCACCTAATACCATCAATTCAATGGCGGAGCTCTGGGCCCGGTTCATTAAAAACTTTCAAGGGATGTGCAAGCAGCCTATGACCATTGTGGATCTTGATCATTGTGTCCAATAGGAGAACGAGTCGGCCCATCATTGGGTACGGCGGGTCTCGACAATCATCCACTCCTCGGAGCAGATCACGGCGGCCCAAGCGGTACTGATCTTGGAGAAGAACTGCCACTTTGTTCCTCTGAAGCAGAAACTTGGCTGGCTCAAATGTACGTGTCAGGACATGGGAGAGCTCATGACGGCTCTCACGAAATATGCCGACTCTGACAGCACGAAAGATCTAGGTTCTAATGATGAGAAAGCTGGCCAAGGTAAGAAGGGCAATCAAGGCAAGGGTGCGGCAAACAATGGTAGCCAGAGCAAGCATAAGAATCCAGAGGCCGAGTCAGAGCTGGTGGCTAATACAAACACCCAGCAGAATTACCCCAAAGGCAATAGGAGGTTCAGACCGCCCTTTGGCAAGGATAGCTCTTCCTCAAACATGGAGGAGTTACTTAAGCGACCTTGTCCAAATCATAGTATGCCTGATAAGCCGGCGAGCCACACATGGGAGAATTGCAATTTCATGCAGAAGTACAAGCGGTATTTCACACAACCTAACAATCGAGATGGTGGTCCGCCAGGCGGCTCAGGACATGGCTGGTCAGGAGCTAGGTTTGGTTCTGGCGGCTCAGGGTCCAGTCATCCGAGTCAAGATAATCAAGGGGGACACCAACTGCATTCTGGTAACAATAATCAACAACAATAGCATAATCAGTCTGGTTTTCAGAGTAATCCGAAGCAGCTCAGCTCCGGGCAGTACCACGTTTTCATGACCAGTCTCAACAAACAGGACCAGAAGTTGCAAAAGCGGGCAGTTAATACGGTTGCACCGGCTCTTCCGCAGTACTTAAAGTGGTCTGAATATGACATAACCTGGAGCCGAGAAGATCACCCACCACGTGTCGACGACCCGGGGCTGTTGGCTTTGGTTGTAGCCCCCCAGGTGGGCGGATATATGGTGAACAAGGTGCTTATGGATGGCGGCAGCAGCATAAACATCATTTATTATGACACTTTCCGGCGGATGAAGCTGCTTGACAAGGACTTAAAACCTTCATCCACCATCTTTCATGGTGTGGTTCCGGGTAAGTCGGCGCGGCCGGTGGGCAGGATTTCGTTGGAACTGGCTTTTGGCGATGAGTACAATTACAGGGTGGAATCCTTGTGGTTTGAAGTGGTCAAGATCAAGAGTCCTTATCATGCGTTGTTTGGACGGTTGGCTTATGCTAAGTTCATGGCTAGGCCCTACTATGTTTACTTTCAGCTCAAAATGCCCGGCTTAAATGGTACCATTACCGTTCATGGTAACCGAAATACGGCTATTAAGTGTGAAGAAGGAGACGCGGCTTACGCAGAGTCCAGTTGCGCCCAGAAGAAACTTAAGTTCTATAAGGAGAGTGTTGATCTGGAGGATATGACCCCGCTGAAAAAGCCCACCACGGAGGTTGAGCCACCCCTCAAGTTTTCAGCGGATGATACCAAGACAGTAGATTTCACTCCGAGCGACTCATCTAAGCACTTCATCATTGGAGCTCACATGGATCCCAAATAGGAAAGCACGCTCATCGAATTCATCCATGAGAATCGGGACATCTTTGGATGGAAACCTTCTGACATGCCGGGTGTACTGAGAGAGTTCGCTGAGCACAACCTTAATGTGGATCCAAAGTTTAAGCCAATTAAACAGTTTTTGCGGCGGTTCAATGAGGAGAGGCGCAAGGCTATTGGGGAAGAAGTTGCCCGGCTTTTGGCAGCGGGTTTTATCGTTGAAGTTTTTCACCCGAAATGGTTGGCTAAACCGGTGCTGGTGCTCAAAAAAGAATGGCACATGGCGTATGTGTGTGGATTACACGTACCTTAGCAAGGCTTGTCCGGCCGATCCATTTGCTCTCCCTCGTATTGATCAGATCATTGATGCTACGGTGGGATGTGAAAGTTTGTGCTTCCTGGATGCGTACTTAGGTTATCATCAAATCAAGATGGTGGTTAAAGACCAGGAGAAGACAGCTTTTATTACACCCTTTGGGGCGTTCTGTTATGTCTCTATGCCTTTCGGGCTCAAAAGTGCCCAGGCGACTTACCAGCGATGCGTGCAGAACAGCCTTCACAGTCAGATTGGCCGTAATGTTCATGCTTATGTAGATGACATCGTGGTCAAATCCAGAAAGAAGGAGACTCTCTTGGAGGATTTAAAGGAAACTTTTGATAATCTCCAGGTCTACAAGATGATGCTTAACCCGACCAAGTGTGTCTTGAGTGTTCCGGCAGGCAAGCTTTTAGGTTTCTTGGTCTCTGAGCATGGTATCGAGGCTAACCCGGATAAAATCAAGGCTATTACCTCTCTGGGAGAGCCAGCTTGCCTTAATGATGTTCAGGGCTTGGCAGGGTGGATTGCTGCATTGAGCCGGTTCATAAGACGTCTTGGAGAGAAGGCTATTCCTTTCTATCAAATGATGAAGAAGACAGACAAATTTTTCTGGAGTAAAGCGGCGGGTGAAGCACTTGAGGCGCTTAAAAAACAGATCACTAAGGCACCAGTGTTGGCCGCTCTGGCTGAAAAAGAACCGTTACTCCTTTATGTGGTGGCTAATAACCAGGCAGTGAGTGCTGCAATCGTGGTCGAGTGCAAGGAGGCCCGAAAGGAGTATCAAGTGCAAAGACTGGTTTATTATATCAGTGAGGTCCTGACAGAGTCTAAGCAAAGGTATCCACATTGGCAGAAGCTGGTATATGGGGTCTTCATGGCCAATCGCAAGTTAAAACACTATTTCTTAGGGCACCAGATAACTGTGGTCTGTTCTGCTCCGCTAGGAGATATTATCCAGAACAGAGAAGCCACAGGAAGGATTGCTAAGTGGGCATTGAAGTTGGGACCTCTCAATATAAAATATGTGCCTCGCACAACTATCAAGTCCCAAGCCCTTGTGGATTTCATAAATGATTGGACGGAGTGTCAGGCTCCCAAGGAAAAGCCGGATAACACATACTGGACTATACACTGATCCAAGCAATTAGAGGGATCAGGGGCAGGAGTTTTCCTGACATCCCCCAAGGGTGATAAGTTTTGTAATGTGCTCCGGCTGATGTTCCCCTGCACTAAGAATGCACCTGAATATGAAGCTTTGCTTCATGGTCTTCGGTTAGCCAAGGAGATGAATTTGAGCCGAGTCAGGTGTTTGGGCGACTCAGATCTGGTGGCTCGGCAAGTTTTTGGCACTTGGGATTCCAAGGACCCGTGGATGGCGGCTTATCGTCAGGCGGTTGATATTATTGCGCGTCACTTCAAAGGATATCAGGTGGATCACATTGATCGTCGCAGGAATGAGGCGGCTGATGCCTTATCACGATTAGGTTCTCAAAGAAAGCCGGTGCCACCCAATGTCTATCTGGCCATCTTACACCATCCGACAGTTAAGATACCTTCAAAAGAAGATTTGGCTATTCCTGACCCGGAGGTAGAATTGGTGGCGGCTCTGCATGCTATCCTAGATTGGACTATTCCCTATTTGGCCTATTTGACCCAGGGCGAGTTACCTGAGGATGAAGACTTAGCCAAAAAGATCACCCGATGTTCTATGTCCATGACAATAGTTAATGGTGAGTTGCATAAATGCAGCGTGACGGGAGTTTTCCAACGTTGTGTTTTGCCAGAGGAGGGCCAGCAGATCTTGAGTGAAATCGATGCTGGCGATTGTGGACACCATGCCGGCTCGAAATCTTTGGTGGCCAAGGCTTTTCGGCACGGGTTTTTCTGGTTGACGGCTCATAAAGATGCAGAGGACCTAGTCCGTAAGTGCGACGGCTGTCAGAACTTTTGCTGGCGGGCTCATGTTCTGGCTCAAGAGTTTAAGGATGATACCAATTACTTGGCCATTCGCGGTCTGGGGGCTTGATATGGTGGGATCTTTCAAGAGATCCAAGGATAAGAAAACACACCTCCTGGTGGCGGTGGACAAGTTTACCAAGTGGGTAGAGGCAGAGCCGGTCAGCAAATGTGATGCGGCTACGGCGGTTTAATTTATCAAAAAGTTGATCTACCGTTTTGGTTACCCACACAGCATCATCACTGATAATAGTACAAATCTGTCCAAGGGGGCTATGAAAAAATTCTTTGATGAAGAGCATATCCGGTTTGATGTTTCAGCAGTAGCGCATCTACAATCCAACGGTCAGGCGGAGCGTGCCAATTAGGAAATTCTAAGAGGGATTAAACCGCGGCTTATGGTTCCTTTGCAGTGAACGCCCGGGTGTTGGGTAGAAGAATTACCCTCCGTCTTATGGAGCATCAGGACCACCCTAACAGATCCACGGGTTTCACGCATTTCTTTATGGTGTACGGGGCCGAGGCAGTTTTGCCTAGTGACATCCGGCATGACTCGCCAAGGGTGGCGGCTTATGTTGAGGCGGAAAATGAGATGGCACGTCAAGATGCATTGGACGCTCTGGAAAAGGCGTGGAGAGCTAGCAGCGGCCCGGTTGGCAATTTATCAACAAGACTTGCCTTGTTATCACAGCCGCAGGGTCAAGACCCGGACGTTCCAGGAGGGCGACTTAGTGCACCGGGTGATTCAGGAACAGACAAATATGCATAAGCTCTCTCCTCCATGGGAAGGACCTTTTGTAGTCAGTAGAAATCTAACCAATGAGTCATATTACCTCATCGATATCCAAGATGACTCAGATACGGCGGGTCAGGAGACCCGCCGGCCGTGGAACATCGTGCATCTCCGGCCTTATTTCACTTAAGGGTGTAGAGACCCTTAATTGTATACTATCATTGTACATGTCATAGTTATATAAAGAAATATCACTGCAAAAGTGAAGTCCCGGCTCAGGAAAATGAGTTGCGGCACCAGATGTTATACCACAAAAGCCCGGCTCAGGAAAATGAGTCGCGGAGCCAGGCGATATACCACAAAATCCCGGCTCGGGAAAATGAGTTGCGGCACCAGACGTTATGACACAAAAAAAACCGGCTCAGAAAAATGAGTCGTGGCGAGGGCGGCTTCTTACCTTTAGGTACAGCTTCTAATGCCTATCCACCGGCATCGTACGCCATAAAACCGGCTCAGGAAAATGAGTCGTGGCGAGGGCGGCTTCTTACCTTTGGGTACAGCTTCTAACGCCTATCCGCCGGCGTTGTACGCCGTAAAACCGGCTCAGGAAAATGAGTCGTGGCGAGGGCGGCTTCTTACCTTTGGGTACAGCTTGTAGTGCCTATCCACCGGTGTCGTACACCGTAAAAACCAGCTCATAAAAATGAGTCGTGGCGAGGGCGGCTTCTTACCTTTGGGTACAGCTTCTAATGCCTATCCGCCGGCGTCGTATGCCGTACTGCTGAAGGGGGTTCTTACCGACGGGCATCGCTTCTAACACCCTATCGTCCGGCTTTATGCCAAATTTCCGGCTAACACGTTTAGCCGCTGTTGTGAGGGTTTTTTATCGATGGGTAGCTAACACCTCATAACCCGCGAACAGCGGCTTCTTACCTTCGGGTACAGCTTCTAATGCCTATTAGCCGGCCTTATGGCACAAAAATCCGGCTAAGGAAAATTAGCCACGGCAAGGGCGGCTTCTTGCCTTCGGGTACAGCTTCTAACGCCTATCTGTCAACATTTACGCTGTATTATTACCTTCGGGTACAACTTATAATGCTTGTTAACTGGCCTTATGCTACAAACCTCCGGTTGACATGATTAGCTACGGACGGAAATCATGAAGTCCTTTCGGCCGACTCTCTACCCAAGAAGAAGAGGCAACTGACGGAAATTATTAACTGGAATGCATACAAGGAAGATGGTGCTTTGAAAGCCGGATTTTATCACAGGACATATATTACAAACGCTCTATGTAGAGCCCAAAAGTGTGGATCAAATTTTTCAAGTCCTCTGCTACGAGTTAAAGGAGAGCCGGCTATTACAAAGTGGAGCTAATCAACTGACCGGCGGCTCATCCTGCTCCGGCTCTTCGGGTGCTTGGATCTGAAGGTTGTCCAAGTTCCAGTTGCAGTCAGCTAGAGTTGCAAAGGTCCCTTCTTCAAAGAAGGGAGATGGGTCAAGATCAGAAGCGAAGAGGTCCTTACTGTGGGTGGGCATCAAGTCCTTCCATTCATATAGTGGGCCACGAATTCTCTTTTGGTTAGCATCATAAGCCGCCTGCTAAGTGTCTAGGTCAGCCTCTTCTGCTAAGACGGAAGCCAAAAACTTGGAGTCCTTGACGCACTGGATGTAGTCAGCTTCTGTGAACTCAGAGCCGTCATCCTTCTTGGAGGGGAAGCCTTCCATCATATCAGCCAGAGTAAGCTCCGGAGCGAAGGCCAGAGCCCGGCTTATATCTGCGATTGCTCCCTGGCGGGCGGCTGATTTCTTCAATTCGGCAATCTGCTTTGGCATGGTGGAGAAAAGTTCCAAGACCCCTTTGAGGGTTGAAGGGATCTTCTCCTTATACTGCACAGACTTGATGGTAAACATCACGCCACAGTAGAGCTGCTCCGCCAGGGTATAGATAGCCTTCAGAGGCAGTAAGCTGTCGGACGCCAGTTGATGGCTCCTAGGACCTGTATAAGCCGGAGGTTCTTCATGATAAGTCGCCAGTTCAGATGTGATAACAGCAATTAAGGAAAAGTTTTCAAGAGCTCACTGAAGAGGGCGGCTGTCATCTTTGTGATATGGCGTTTCAAAGATTGCACCTCGTCAGAGACGATCATCAACTGCTAATCAGCGTCGTCCACCCGTTTGGTCAGCGTGGCCTTCTCAGACATGGCAGACTCTTTGAAAGCGGCGAACTCTGCCTTGACTTTAACCAGCTCTTTGGCCAAGAGCCGGCATTTCTCATCGGTGGCGCTCCGGGCAGCCTGTTGATCAGCCAGGTTGGTCTTTAAGCCGGCCAACTATGACCCGGCTTCAGTCAAGGATTCCTGCAAACATTTCAAAGCAGAGAGTAAAACGGACAAGTCTCAAACAGATTGCAAGCAATATGCATGACACTTGGGGGCTAATGTCTATTTTTCAGAAGTTCACTATGAAGAGTCCCAGTTCAAGTTTAAACAAAGTTTGAACCGGCCCTTGGGGGCTACTATTAGCTCTTTTAAAATTATCTTCTAAGAAGTCCCGACTCAACTTTGAACAAGTTTGAGCCGGACCTTGGGGGCTACTATTAGCTCTTTTAAATTATCTTATAAGAAGTCCCAACTCAACTTTGAACAAGTTTGAGTCGGACCTTGGGGGCTACTATTAGCTCTTTTAAATTATCTTACAAGAAATCCCGACTCAACTTTGAACAAGTTTGAGCCGGACCTTCGGGGCTACTATCAGCTCTTCTGATTATTTTCTACAGAATAATTTTATCTAAAAGATAACTATGCAAAGTCCTGACTCAATATGATTAAGCCGGTACTTGGGGGCTACGTAGGTATATAAGGAGGAAAAGAATACCTAATACTTCCTCTTCATGTGGTTAACCAGTTGGAGCTCCAGGTCACGGCTGGTGGATAGGCGGATCATATAGCCAGCATGAAGCTCCTCAGCTGTCATCTTCTCCAAGGTAGAAGGCTCAAAATCAAGCTTCCTAGAAGCTTCAGCTGTTTCACCCCACTTGGTCAGCACGTGAGTCGGGGGAGAATGCAAACCAGCGCCAGTGATTTCCACTTCGGGGCCAGTCGTGTCCTTAGCTGCCTGGGCAAGGCTCGGCAGCTTAGAAGGATTCGTTGGTGGATTATCTGGCACAACGTCATCTGCGGTCGGCTCTACAGAAGCAGCTGGGATATCTTGAGCCGGCCATGAGTCATCCAGCTTTGAATGCTCCGGCTCTTGGGCAGCAGGGCCAGGGGAGGACTTGTTGGTTTTCTGACGCTTGGCTTGAGCACTGTAAAATGGGAGGATCAGAATCCAAAGGATACTACTGCCGCATAAAGAGCCGGATGTCATAGTGGGAAATACTTACAGCGGGTTGATCTTGGGAGGTGGCAGAGCGGTCATCGAAGAGTCGCTGGAAGAGGGTGATTTCTGAGGGACAAGTCAAGAAAGATGAGACAGCCTCGAGGTCGCAAAGTGAAATTAATTAAATGGAGATACATACCTCTGCGGGGCGTTTCTTCGGAGCTGGCGAGTTTGGCAAGCCGGACATAAGTTCAGTAGAACCAGCGCTCCGGGTCTGGCGACGCTCAGCTTGGTGTTGCTTCTTCAAAAGAAAATCGGGAGCCAGATAAGCAAGAGGATGAGAAAGAGGAACTTTTCCAATAACCCGCCGCGGCTTCCAGGGGACAAAATATTCTGAGCCAAAAGAAATATAGATTACCTCAGGGGCGTTGGCGTGTCTTGTTTCAACATTATCCTGTGAGTAAAACAAGTGTAAGTAAAATAAGGTAATAAAATGGCAGAAAGCAGCCAGGGTTTACCTCTGAGTCGGACGATTGCGGTGGGTCGAACCATCCTTTTTGTGGGGCAGTCTTCTTGGACTTCTTAGCCAAAACTTTCTTCTTGTGCTTCTTCAAGGGAAGAACATAATCCTTCCAAAAATTAGAGTTGGCCTAGAAAGGTAAACCGGTTAAACGGTAATGAGTCAGAAAAGTATAAGTGACAAGGAGAAAAAGAGGTGAAGAGTCTCCTTACATCTGGAGCCGGATTTTTGGCGTTAAAAGGCGCCAGGACAATGGCACTGCATGATCCGGATGCTTCATGGACATGGCTCCGGATGACGGTGGTGATGTCATCCTCCGTCAGTGTTGACCGGCTGAAGCATAATGAACTATCATACTTGCCTTCGTATTCACACATGAGCCAGCTTCTATGACTTAAGGGCATAATCTGCCAAGAAATCCAGCAGCGGATCAAATCTAGCCCAGTTAAACCATTGGCCATGAGGGCCTTGATCTTGGCATGAGCTGGCTCGTACCTTGCACATTCCGAAGCTGATAGCCGGCCAGGAAGCTCTGAAGTTGTCTTGAGCCAGGAGGGACGATAACCCGGCAGTGGATGCTCATTTTCAGGAGAGGTATCCTTGCAGTAGAACCAAGTCTTGTTCCAATCCTTTGGATGACTCAGCATCTGCGTGGCCGGAAAAATAATATCCCTATGCCGTTGGATGGAGATCCCGCCAAGCTCTAGACTCGGACCAGCTTTCATCTCAGTTTGCCGGTTGGCGTAGAAAAACTCTCGAAATAACCCCACAGATGGCTTGGCTTGCAGATAGACTTCACAGAGCACTTGAAAATTGCATATATTTGAGACGGATTTGGGGGCCAAGTCTTGGGGGCGAAGATTGTAAAAGTGAAGGACGTCACGAAAGAACTTTGAGCCAGGAGGCACGAATCCTCGCTCAATATGATCACAGAAGACCACTACTTCGCCTTCTTGAGGAGTGGGCCGCGTTTCATCACCCGGGACCCGCCAATTAAGGACCTCCTTGGAAGTAAGGGTACCCGCGTGAACAAAATCCAATAAGAATCCCTTCGTGATGCAAGACCCACCCAGTTGCACGAGTTGGAGGCGCGAGACATGCTGGCGGTTTAAAGACTGTGCGAATTAAAAGTACGGAGAGTCAAGAGCAAAATAAATGTCTACGATGTCTTACAATTTTAAGGGTTCTACAAATGATATGCCATGGTCCGGCTGATTAGAACCGAAGAGGCCTGGCGGGTCAACAAAGAAAAGAGGAGGAGAGAAAATCGGCTAAGTCCTAGGAAACAGATTTCGTAAAGTTCAGATAAAATGACGGATCTACAAAAGCAGGAAAAATGCCTTTATTTTCAGACCTAAGGACAAACGGGCGAGGCGGACGAAACTGAAAATGGCAGGCTGAGCAGGGACCGATCTATGTGTTACTGCTCACCGCCTATTACACAGCGGCACCGCGAGGTCAAGCGACTATCCGGAGTTCATACGCTAAAGCACGGCCAGCGGCAATGGAGTTCGAGTTCTAAACAACAATGGCGGCGAGGTTCTATAGAAACCCTACCGAAGACTGTTATAGATCTAAGAGTAGAAGACTTACCGGCGACGGCGTAAGGAGTGCGAGATAAGCTCTGGTTCGCAACAGGTTGATGCAGCGGCCAGTCGACAACGAGACGGAGATAGCGCCGGAGCAAGAGAAGTAGGAGCGGAAGTATCAGAGAGGAAGGAGATGACAGCACGAGCGGGAGAAAGGAAAGGCCCCCACAGTAGTCCTATTTAAAAGGAAAACGGGGCGGGCGCGAAAATCCAGGTGTCACAAATCATCCGACCGAGGCGGACGCCTTGATTTTCGGGCTAACCATTGAATAGAAGGATTTGGCGATGCGTCAGCAAATCTTTTTTGCAGAGACCACACGACGTCACGGCAGGTCACTACCTGGCGACTTGCTAAGGAACAGAAGAGAAGGATGAAATGAGCAAGCTCAAATCAACCTGGGGCCTAATGTTGGGGATATAACCCCACGGTGAGACCCGCCCTGGAGGGCTCCGGGTTAAACCGGACGGCTCGTAGCCAGCCCAAGAGTGAGCCATGAAGACTGGAGGGGCCAAACAAGTGTAGCAGCCCATAGGATGGGCCGGCGGGGTGGCCCGGATGACAAGACCCGGGCGTGTAAGCCGCCCGGGGACAACTTGGTCAGAATAGGTAAGAGAAGATAGAGGCAGACTCGGACATGTAATGAGAGTCGGCCACAACTTGTATGACCCATGGTCTTGACCTCCTATATAAAGGCAAGAGCCGAGGCGACTTAGAGATCAGGTTACCAAGATCTAGGTCAAGCTTTAGCTCCCTTGTAATCGATACAACGAGCAATACAAACACAAGCAGGACGTAGGCTATTACCTCACCTTGAGGGGCCGAACCTAGGTAAACTCATGTCCTTCGTCCCCGCCAACCCCTTTGAGTCCATCACGTTAGTGATGGCCTCGAATCCAAGTCCGCCCCCCCAAACATCTACCGTGGGGCTGACGCTTGGTGATGTCGAGTTCTCAAAGGGCTCTCTCCCGGGGCTCGAAGGATACGTGGTCAGAAGGATCAGCGAGAGTCGTTGTGGCCGGCTCTACATCAACGATGTCGGCTGGGGGCTTGATGCTGAGCCCGTGGAGCATGGATTCCGGGTTCCATTCGGCGGGATCCACGTCTTCATCGGAAGGGTTGATGGATCTACACCCGGGCCGGACGTCTGCACCGACATCATCGAGCCAGCTCGGCATCTGCAACCTGACATGATAAGACATTTAATCCGGGTCAGAAGCATGTCTTCGTAGGCTTCACTCAAGGTATGGATCTGGAAGCTTCCGGATCACAAGAAACTCTCATCTATTCAGAGGACGAATCTTCAAGTGGAGAAATGGAGTCGATGTACTAGCTCCGCAATGGTAGCCTTGGGGGCTACAGCGACGTCTGCTTTGAGTCAGATCGCTCTGAGTCGGATGATCTAGAGCTTCCGGTTCATGCTGCCGTGTTCGTCCCCGCGAAACCCTTTGAGTCCATCATGTTAGCGATGGCCTCGAATCCAAGTCCGTTCACTCGGACATCTGCCGTGATAAATCCACGACATTCGCTTTACCTAGAACAAGTATGAAACTAGAAGTACTTTGTAGGTGTGATAGGATAGGTTTCCAAGATAATAAATAACACGTAAATAAAAACTAGGGGCTTCTTAGATAAAGAAACAACTAAGTTAGTTTAATGAGTGTGGAAAAGTGGTGGTAGGAGTTGTGGAATTGTCCCTAGGCAATTGATAACTAGACCGGTAATCATTATTACAATTTTATATGAGGGAGAGGCATAAGCTAACATACTTTCTCTACTTGGATCATATGCACTTATGATTGGAACTCTAGCAAGCATCCACAACTACTAAAGATCATTAAGGTAAAAACCCAACCATAGCATTATAAGGTATCAACTCCTCTTTATTCCCATACGCAAACAACCTACTTACTTGGGTATGTATTTCTATCACTCATGCCACCCACCATAAGCGAATCATAAGCACATTGCAAACCCTACAAAAGGGATCCCTCATGCTTGCACGACATGGAGAGCACCATACGACAGCACCAATAATAAAACATGCAACTGAAACCAATCATGATCATCAATCAACCAATAAGACAAAATAGATCTACTCAGACATCATAGGATGGCAACACATCATTGGATAATAATATGAAGCATAAAGCACCATGTTCAAGTAGAGGGTACAGCGGGTTGCAGGAGAGTGGACCGTTGTAGATATATGGGGGAAGGTGATGGAGGTGTTGGTGAAGATGATGGAGTTGTTGGAGTAGATTGTCGTCACGATGACGGCCCGGGCGGCGTTCTAGTGCCACCGGGAGAGAGGGGGAGAGAGCCCCCCTCCTTCTTCTTCTTCCTTGACCATACCATAGATGGGAGAAGGGTTTCCCCTCTGGTCCAGCCTCCATGGCGGGAGAGGGGGGAGAGCCCCTCCGAGATTGGATCCCTCTCTCTGTTTCCTTCTATTTCTGCGCTCCCCGATTCTGGCCTTTCACCGTTTCTTAAATATCCGGAGATCCGTAATTCCGATCGGGCTGAAATTTTGAGGGGGTCTTTATCCAAAAATTAGCTTCCTTGCATCTAGAGGAAATCTCCAACCGACCTAAGGGGTGGCCACAAGCCCTCAGGGCGTGCCCTACCCCCCATGGCACACCTGGCAGGCTTGTGGGCCCCTCGGGCACCGCCTTCGTCTGTTGATTCCACTTCCCAAAATTCAAATATATTCCAAAAAAATCTTCGTAAGTTTTTATCCCATTTGGAATTCGTTTGATATGGATTTTCTATGAAACAAAAATAATGCAACAAACAGGAACTAGCACTGGGCACTGGATCAATATGCTAGTCCCAAAAATAGTATAAAAAGTTGCGAAAAGTATATGAAATTTGTAGAATATTGGCATGAAACAATCAAAAATTATAGATACGATGGGGATGTAGCAGCATCCCCAAGCTTAATTCCTGCTCATCCTCAAGTAGGTAAGTGATAAAAAAGATAATTTCTGATGTGGAATGCTACCTAGCATAATCTTGATCATATAATCTAATCATGGCATGAATATTAAGACACGAGTGATTCAAAGCAATAGTCTATATTGACATAAAAACAGTAATACTTCAAGCACACCAACAATGCAATCGTGCCCTTTCAAAATAACATGTCCTTAGAAAGTTATCCCTACAAAATCATATGGTCTGGCTATGCTTCATCTTCCCCACACAAAGTATCTAAATCATGCACAACCCCGATAACAAGTCAAGCAATTGTTTCACACTTTTTATGTTCTCAAAAAAATTCAACTCTCACGCAATACATGAGCGTGAGCCAAGGATATAGCACTATAGGTGGAATAGAATATGGTGGAGGTGATGAGGAAAAAGGAGAAGATAATGTCACATCAACTAGGCGTATCAACGGGCTATGGAGATGCCCATCGATAGATATCAATGTGAGTGAGTAGGGACTGACATGCAACAAATGCACTTAGAGCTATAAGTGTATGAAAGCTCAAAAAGAAAACTAAGTGGTCGTGCAAATGATGAGAATTACACTAGCTATATGAAAGTGGCAAAATAGGAGGCTCTCTATCATGAAGATCATGGTGCTACTTTGAAGCACAAGTGTGGAAAAATATAGTAGCAATTGTCCCTTCTCTCTTTCTCTCGTTTTTTTATATTTTCTATTTTTTTTTTGGTGGGCATCTCTGGCCTATCTTTTTTTATTTGGGCTTCGCTGGCCTCTTTTATTTTTTTGTAATGTCCGGAGACTCCTCCCAACTTGTGGGGGAATCAGATCTTCCATCATCCTTTTCTCACACGAGACAATGCTCTAATAATGAAAATCATCACACTTTTATTTACTTACAACTCGATACCTAGAACAAAAATATGACTCCATATGAATGCTTCAGGTAGGATTCCGGGATGTGTAACGATCTAGCCTAGCAAATGACATCAAAAATGAACAAACCATGAAAACATCATGCCAGTTGTCTTACGATCATGCAAAGCAATTTAAAAATCATGGTGCATGTCATACTAAACGGAATGGTGGAAGTTGCATGGCAATATAGCTCGAAATGACTATGGAAATGTCATAATAGGTAGGTATGGTGGCTCGTTTGAGGAAGGTGGGTGTGATGAACCGGTGAAAGTTGTGCGATACTATAGAGGCTAGCAAAGGTGGAAGGGTGAGAGTGCGTATAATCCATGGACTCGACATTAGTCATAAAGAACTCACATAGTTATTGCAAAAGTCTATTCGTTATAAAAAAAAGCATTAGACGCATTCTCCTAGGGGAGAGGTTGGTAGGATCTAACCATCACACGCTCCCGACCCTCACACAAAGGTTGACAATCATTAAACAAATCATGCTCTGACTTCGTTACATAACGGTTCACCATACGTGCATGCTACGGCAATCACAAACTTTAACACATGTATTTATCCAATTCACAACTACTCACTAGAATGACTCTCATGTTACCATCTCCATATCACAAAACTATTGCAAGGAATCAAACATATCATACTTAGTGATCTACAAGTTTTATGTAGGATTTTATGACTAACCATGTGAATGACCAACTCATGTTGACTCTCTAAATAGATATAAGTGAAGCATGAGAGTTTAATTCTTTCTACAAAAGATATGCCCATGCTCTAACAAATATAAGTGAAGAAAAAGAGCATTTTACAAATGGCGGTTTTCTATGTGTAGAGAAACAGGCAATCCAAACTTCAAATGATATAAGTGAAGCACATGAAGCATTCTACAAACCCACACTCAAAAGATATAAGTGAAGTGCATGAAGCATTCTATTAATAGACCAAGGACTTTCTCATACCAGCATGGTGCATTATTAAGATAAAAATAAAAAGTACACGACGCTCCAAGATTTACGCATATCATGTGACGAATAAAAATATAGCTCCAAGTAAAATTACCGATGGTTGTTAGAAGGAAGAGGGGATGCCTTACGGGGCATCCCCAAGCTTAGTTTATTGGGAGTCCTTGAATATTACCTTGGGGTGCCTCGGGTATCCCCAAGCTTAGTCTCTTTCCACTCCTTATTCCTTCATCCATCGTGATCTCACCCAAAACATGAAAACTTCAATCACACAAAACTTAACAAAACCCTCATGAGATCCGTTAGTATAATAAAGCAAATCACAACTTTAATTATTGTTGCAAACCAATTCATATATTTGTTTTGCATTGTAGCTACTGTATTATAATTTTTCCATGACTTATACCACTGAAACAATCAATAGTTTCATCAAAACGAGCAAAACAATGCATCAAAAACAGAATCTGTCTTAAACAGGACAGTCTGTAGTAATCTGGACATTCACCATACTTCTGTAACTCTGAAAATTCTGAAAAATTAGGAAAGAATAAACAATTTTCATATCAGTAGAGTGTAAGAAATTCATAAAGTTTTGACATTTCAGTAAAAAATGTAAATTCATGCACTACAGCCAAAGTTTCTGTCTTTGCACTGCACACACACCAAACAACCAATCTAATCATCCTAAAGGCAAATCTTGGCACATTATTTTTATAATACAATGGATTTATACAAGGGGATAATTATTTTCATTGAAAATTTTCTGTAATTAAGATTCACAAGGTTTCCATGGGCATGAACAAAGTTCAAGGCTAGCTCCCACTTTCACAATGCTTGTCTCTCTCACTTTCACTTTTTTTTGAAAAAGTTTTAGGTTCCCCTCTTTATTTATTTTTGTTTTTAAACTATATAAAAGCACACAACATAATTAAATGACTCTTTAAAACATCTGGGTTGTCTCCCTGGCAGTGCTTTCTTTAAAGCAAATAAGCTAGGCATAAAGTGCTCATGTAATGGATCCACCCGGATCCCAAGGTATATCAAAGCCAATTTTAATTAACAATGATTTATAATTTAGTAGTGATCACAAAGTAACATAAATCATGCAACAACGAAGTCTAACTCTCTTCCTATGCATTGGCATGTCATAAAAGAACAATTTATGCACACAAAGTAAAGGCCAATCCATAGCATAAACAGTTTCTTGCAATTTTATCATATTGGAAACATAGAGAGGTGGAGATGTAGTTCCTCTCTCATAATAATTGCAAGTAGAAGAAGCAAGCACATGCATATTATATCTATAAAAATCATCATGTGTAATGGTAAAAGGCAACCCATCTATATAATCCTTAATAAGTGCAAACTTTGCCGATATAGTGTAGTTGGGAGAATTCAAAAAGATAATAGGACTATCATGCGCGGGTGCAATAGCAACAATTTCATTCTTAACATAAGGAACTATAGCAAGTTCATATCCATAAGCATCATTCATATTGGCATCATGGCCACAAGCATAGCAAGCATCAAGTTCATCAAAAAGGGATATTTCAAATGAATCCAAGGGATCATAGCTATCAACGTAGCATGCATCCTTCGGTAAGCACGAAGGGAAATTAAAAAATGTATGATTTGAAGAGTAACTCTCATTAGAAGGTGGGCACGGGTAGCTAATCTGCTCTTCTTCCTTTTGTTCTTTGCTCTCCTCCTCATCTTTTTCATCTAATGAGCTCACAGTTTCAGCAATTTCTTCTTCCATAGATTCGTGCAAAATATTAGTCTCCTCCAATGCAGCAGACATTCTCTCAATAAATGCATCAATATCGGAATTATATTCATAATTCTCATAGCAATATTTAAGTATAGACAAAAAATTAGGTCTATAAACAGCATCATCATAATTTTCACACTTCTCAAACAAAGATTCAATTTCATAAGCACCCTTGAAAGCAACGAATTCTTCTATTTGTTCCACATCATAGTAATCATAAATACCATTAGCATAAGAAGCCAAGGTTTCATTATCATTAAATTTACATGAAAAAGGAAGGTGTTGAGCCTTCATCCTAGAGCAACAAGTATAATCATATCTCTGGCATACATTCCAAGCATACCATTTCAACATATAAATCTGATCCCATAAGAGTTTCCCTTTTTGAGATAAGTGATAATCTCTAAAGTATTCATGATGATCCAATGTGTATCCCATTATCAAGTTGAATGGGGTTTTCTCAAGATTATCAAACTAGTGCATACTATCTTTCACATAACGAGCATCGAGGGTTTTAGGAGGTTCCCCATCTCCATGAGTAGCAAGTACACCTAATTTTTTTGGTATTTCGTGTTCCATATCCATAACTATAGATAGAGAACAACTTAGAACAAGAAATAATATCTACTTAGTGATAAAGAAAACAAGCACACACGGCAATATTCACCCCATGCTATTGCTCCCCGACAATGGCGCCAAAAAAAGGTCTTGATAACCCACAAGTATAGGGGATTAGTTGTAGCCTCTTTAGATAAGTAAGAGTGTCGAACCCAACGAGGAGCTAATGGTAGGACAAATATTTCCTCAAGTTCTATCGACCACCAATACAACTCTATGCACGCGTAACGTTTGCTTTACCCAGAACAAGTATGAAACTAGAAGTACTTTGTAGGTGTGATAGGGTAGGTTTGCAAGATAATAAAGAACACGTAAATAAAAACTAGGAGCTGCTTAGATAAAGAAACTATTGGGGAACATTGCATGGGAAACAAAAATTTCCTACGCTTCACCAAGATCAATCTAGGAGATGAGCATCTATGAGAGGAGAGATTGGATCTATGTACCCTTGTAGATCTCTAAGAAGAAGCGTTAAAGAACGTGGTTGATGTAGTGGTATGTCTCCGCGATCCAAATCGCAAGCCGTCCCACGAACTCCTGATCAAGAACCGAACGGACGGCACCTCCACGTTCAGCACATGTGTAGCTCGATGAAGATCTCCGCCTTCTTGATCCAGCAAGAGGGAGCGGAGAGGTAGATGGGTTCCCCGGCAGCACGACGGCATGGCGGCGGTGGTGGTGGAGTTAATCCGGCAGAGCTTCGCTAAGCGGTGCCAAACCGATCTACTAGAGGAGAGGTAAACATGGAGGGAGAAAGGGCTGCGCCGTGACTTGTGGTGCGGCTCCCCTCCTCCCTCTCTCATATATATAGGGGGGAGGGGGAAGGGCCGCACCCTACGGTTCGCACCCCTAGGGGCGGCGGCCAAGAGGAGGGGCGGCGGCCAAGGGGTGGCTTGGCCCCCAAGGCAGGGTGGCCGGCCCCCTTAGGGTTTCCCACCTCCACCCTTCGGCCGCATGGGCCCTTGTGGGAGGGGAGACCATCCCACCAGAGGCATGTGCGCCTTCTCTCACAGCCCATGTGGCCCTTCGGGGTTGGTGGCCCCTTCCGGTGGACCCCCGGGACCGTCCCGCCACTCCCGGTACGTTACCGGTGTCGCACGAACCTTTCCCGGTGACGAACACGGAACTTCCTATAAATGAATCTTTACATCCGGACCATTTCGGAGCTCCTCTTCACGTACGGGATCTCATCCAAGACTCCGAACAACCTTCGGTCACCAACACACATAACTCATCTATACCAAAACGTCACCAAACCTTAAGTGTGCAGACCCTGCATGTTCGAGAACCATGTAGACATGACCGAGATACCTCTACGACCAATAACCAATAGCGGGACCATGATGCCCATATTGGTTCCTACATGTTCTACGAAGATCTTTATCGGTCGAACCTCTATGTCAAGGATTCAGTCGATCACGTATGTTGTTCCCTTTGTCCTTCGATATGTTACTTGCCCAAGATTTGATCGTCGATATCTCTATACCTAGTTCAATCTCGTTGTCGGCAAGTCTCTTTACTCATTCCGTAATACAAGATCCCACGACTAACACTTAGTCACATTGCTTGCAAGGCTTGTTGTGATGTTGTATTACCGAGTGGGCCGTGAGATACCTCTCCGTCACACGGAGTAACAAATCCCAATATTGATCCATGCCAACTCAACAGACACCCTCAGAGATACGTGTAGAGTACCTTTATAGTCACCCAGTTACGTTGCGATGTTTAATACACACAAGGAACTCCTCCGGTGTCAGTGAGTTGCATGATCTCATGGTTATAGGAACATATACTTGACATGCAGAAAACGGTAGCAATAAACTAACACGATCATATGCTACATTGATAGTTTGGGTCTTGTCAATCACATCATTCTCCTAATGATGTGATCCCGATATCAAATGACATCTCATGTCCATGGCCGGGAAACCTTAACCATCTTTGATCAACAAGCTAGCTTGCTACAGGCATACTAGGGACACATTGTTTGTCTATATGCCCACACATGTATTTAGTTTCCAATCAACACAATTATAGCATGGACAATAAATGATTGTCATGAACAAGGAAATATAATAATAAACACTTTATTTATTGCCTCTAGGGCATATTTCCAACAGTCTCCCACTTGCACTAGAGTCAATAATCTAGTTCACATCACTATGTGATTTACATTGTTATGAATCGAACACCCATGCAGTTCTGGTGTTGATCATGTTGAGCCCTTGGAAGAGGTTTAGTCAACGGGTCTGCAAAATTCAGATTTGTGTGCACTTTGCAAATATTTATGTCCTTCTCCTCGATGTCATAGCGGATGGAATTGAAGCGCCGCTTTATGTGTCTGGTCCTCTTATGAAACCTAGGTTCCTTGGCCGGAGCAATGGCACCAGTGTTTTCACAGAACAGAGCCATTGGATTCAGTGTTTTGGGCACTACTCCAAGATTTGTCATGAACTACTTCATCCAGACACCTTCCTTCGTTGCCTTTGAGGCTGCTATATTCCGCTTCGCATGTAGAATCGGCTACCACGCTTTGCTTGGAACTGCACGAGCTTAGCGCTCCCCCATTAAGAATAAATACGTATCTGGTTTGCGACTTTGAGTCATCTGGATCAGTGTCAAAGCTTGCATTGACGTAACCCTTTACGACGAGCTCTTGATCACCTCCATAAATGAGAAACATGTCCTTAGTCCTTTTCAGGTACTTAAGGAAATTCTTGACCGCAGTCCAGTGCACCATTCCAGGATCACTTTGAAACCTTCCGTACATACTTATGGTAAGGCTGACATTGGGTCTTGTATGCAGCATCGCATACATGTCAGAGCATATGGCTGAAGCATAGGGGATGACACTCATCTTCTCTCTATCTTCTGCAGTCACTGGGCATTGAGTCTTACTCAACATCATAGCTTGTAACACAGGCAAGAACCCCTTGTTGGACTGATCCATTTTGAACTTCTTCAAAACTTTATCAAGGTATGTGATATGTGAAAGTTCTATCAAGCGTCTTGATCTATCTCTATAGATCTTAATGCCTAATATGAAAGCAGCTTCTCCTAGGTCCTTCATTGAAAAACTCTTGTTAAAATATTCCTTCACGCTTTCCAGCATTTCTATATTGTTTCCAATCAGCAATATGTCATCCACATATAATATTAGAAATGCTACAGAGCTCCCACTCACTTTCTTGTAAATACAAGCTTCTACATAAACTTGTATAAACCCAAACGCCTTGATCACCTCATCAAAGCGCTTATTCCAACTCTGAGATGCTTGCACCAGTCCATAAATGGATCGCTGGAGTTTGCAAACTTTTTCAGCATTCTCTGGATCGACAAAACCTTCCGGTTGCATCATATACAACTCTTCCTCAATGAAACCGTTAAGGAACGTTGTTTTGACATCCATCTGCCAAATTTCATAGTCAAAATATGCAACTATTGCTAACATGATTCTGACAGACTTAAGCATCGCTACGGGTGAGAAGGTCTCATCATAGTCAACTCCTTGAACTTGTGAAAAACCCTTTGCCACAAGTCGAGCTTTATAGACGGTGACATTACCGTCCACGTCTGTCTTCTTCTTAAAGATCCATTTATTCTGAATGGCCTTTTGCCCTTTAGGTAATACTTCCAAAGTCCATACTTTGTTTTCATACATGGATCCATCTCGGATTTTATGGCCTCTAACCATTTCTCGGAATCTGGGACCATCATCTCTCTTCCATAGCTCGTAGGTTCATTGTTGTCTAACAACATGACCTCCAAGACAGGGTTGTCGTACCACTCAGGAGAAGTACGCGTCCTTGCTGACCTACGAGGTTCAATAGCAACTTGATCCGAAGCTTCATGATCATCATCATTAACTTCCCCTTCAACCGTCATTGGCTCCATAGAAACATCTTTCTATGCTGCCTACTCTCTAGTTGAAGTGAAGGTTCAACAACCTCATCAAGTTCTACTTTCCTCCCACTCAATTCTTTTGAGAGAAACTCTTTCTCAAGAAATATTCTGTTCTTAGCGGCAAACACTTTGCCTTCGGATCTGAGATAGAAGGTATACCTAACTGTCTCTTTTGGGTATCCTATGAAGACACATTTCTCCGCTTTGGGTTCCAGCTTTTCAGGCTGAAGCTTTTTGACATAAGCATCACATCCCCAAACTTTAAGAAACGACAACTTTGGCTTCTTGCTAAACCATAGTTCATATGGCATCGTCTCAACGGATTTTGATGGTGCCCTATTTAAAGTGAATGCAGTTGTCTCTAATGCATAACCCCAAAACGATAGTGGCAAATCGGCAAGAGACATCATTGAACGTACCATATCTAATAAGGTTCGATTACGATGTTCGGACACACCATTACGCTATGGTGTTCCATGCAGTGTCAATTGTGAAACAATTCCACATTGTCTTAAGTGACTACCAAACTCATAACTCAGATATTCTCCTCCTCGATCAGATCGCGGGAATTTAATCTTCTTGTTACGATGATTCTCAACTTCACTCTGAAATTGCTTGAACTTTTCAAATGTTTCAGACTTGTGTTTCATCAAGTAAATATATCCATATCTACTTAAGTCATCAGTGAAGGTGAAAAAATAACGATATCCACTGCGCGCCTCAATGTTCATCGGACCGCACACATCAGTATGTATGATCTCCAACAAATCACTCGCTCGTTCCACTATTCCAGAGAACGGCGTTTTAGTCATCTTGCCCATGAGCAATGGTTCACATGTGTCAAGTGATTCAAAATCAAGTGACTCCAACAGTCCATCATCATGGAGCTTCCTCATGTGTTTTACACCAATATGACCCAAACGGCGGTGCCACAAGAAAGTGGTACTATCATTATCAACTCTACATCTTTTGGCATCAATGCTATGAACATGTGTATCATCACTATCGATATTCAATAAGAATAAACCCCTCACATTTGGTGCATGACCATAAAAGATATTACTCATATAAATAGAACAACCATTATTCTTTGATTTAAATTTGTAACCGTCTCGCAATAAACAAGATCTAGATATAATGTTCATGCTTAACACAAGCACTAAATAACAATTATTTAGGTTCGTTACTAATCCCGGTGGTAGTCGAAGAGTGAGCGTGCCGACGGCGATCACATCAACCTTGGAACCATTTCCCACGCGCATCATCACTTCTTCCTTAGCCAGCCTCCGTCTATTCCGTAGGTCCCGCTTTGAGATGCAAATGTGAGCAACCGAACTGTTATCAAATACCTAGGCACTGCAACGAGAGCTAGTAAAGTACACATCAATAACATGTATATCATAGATACCTTGTTTGGTGTTGGCCGCCTTCTTGTCAGCCAGGTACTTGGGGCAGTTCTGCTTCCAGTGACCAGTTCCCTTGCAATGAAAGCACTCAGTTTCTGGCTTGGGTCCATCCTTGGGTTTCTTCACGGGAGGAGCAACTAGTTTGCCAGCCTTCTTGGAGTTACCCTTCTGGCCCTTGCCATTCTTCTTGAAACTAGTGGTTTTATTGACCATCAACACTTGATGTTCTTTCTGTATTTCAGACTCAACGACTTTCAGCATCGCAAACAGCTCGGTGACTGACTTGTTCATCCCGTGCATGTTATAGTTCAACACGAAGATCTTGTAGCTAGGTGGCAATGATTGAAGAACTCTATGAGTGATCGCCTCTGGCGGAAGGGGGATCCCTAACTCCGCCAGACGGGCCAAATACGCTGAGTATATGTTCATTGATAGAGCCGTTCTCCTCCATCTTGCAAGCGTAGAACTTATCGAAGGTCTCATACCTGTCGATCCGGCATTCTTCTTAAAGATAAACTCCAACTCTTGGAACATCTCATATGATCCATGACGTTCAAAAAGTCTTTGAAGTCCCGGTTTTAAGCCATACAACATTGCACATTGAACTATTGAGTAATCTCCAGAACATGACTCCCAAACGTTCTTAACGTCTTCGGACGACACGGGATCCGGTGGGTCACCAAACGATGCATCAAGGACATAAGCCTTCTGGGAAGTCGTGAGGATAATCCTCAGATTACGGGCCCAGTCAACAAAGTTACTTCCATCATCTTTCAGCTTAGCTTTCTCTAGAAATGCATTAAAATTCAGGGGTGCTACTGCGCGAGCCATTGATCTACAACATAAATAAGCAAAGGTTACTAAGACTATTGTTAATGATAATGAGTTTAGTTAATCAAATTACTAAAGCTCCCACTCAAATTGACATTCCTCAGGTCATCTGAGTGATACATGATCCACATTCACCAACTCATGTCCGATCATCACGTGAGTTAAGGTGGTATCAATGGTGAACATCATCATGTTGATCATATCTACTATATGACTCATGCTCGACCTTTCGGTATCTTGTGTTCCGAGGCCATGTCTGTACATGCTAGGCTCGTCAAGTTTAACCCGAGTGTTCCGCAGTGCAACACTGGCTTACACCCGTTGAATGCGAACGTAGAATCTATCACACCCGATCATCACGTGGTGTCTCGACACGACGAACTTTCGCAACAGTGCACACCCGGGGAGAACACAATTCATCTTGAAATTTAAGTGAGGGATAACCTTATAACGCTACCTTCGTACTAAGCAAAATAAGGTGCATAAAAAGGATTAACATCACATGCAATTCATAAGTGACATGATATGGCCGTGAACTTGTGCTTTTGATCTCCATCGTGAAAGCACTGGCATGATCTCCATCGTCACCGGCATGACACCATGATCTCCATCATCTTGATCACCATCAACGTGTCTTCATCGGGGTTGTCGTGTCCAGCATGCTTCTACTACTATTGCTACCGTTTAGCAATAAAGTAAAGCATTACATAGTGCTTAATGATTTACACGCGGGTCATACAATAATTAAAGACAACCCTATGGCTCCTGCTGGTTGCCGTACTCATCCACATGCAAGTCATGATATTCTATACAAAAACATGATCATCTCATACATCACATATATCACATCATGAATTTGGCCATATCACATTACAACATACCCTGCAAAAACAAGTTAGACATCCTCTAATTGTTGTTGCATGTTTTACGTAGCTGCTACGGGTATCTAACAAGAACGATTCTTACCTACGCAAAAACCACAACGGTGATATGAAGATTTTTTTTCAACCTTCTACAAGGAAAGCCTCAATCAAATACGCTTCAACTAAAGTGGGAGAGATAGACACCTGATAGCCATCTTTATGCAATGAAGTCACATGTTAGTCGATGGAACACGGCCTCTTGTAAGCGTACGAGTAAAGTCGATCCGAGTCGCTTCATCCCACAATACCGTTGAACCAAGAAAAGACTAATGATGGAAGCAATCTGAATATCAATGCCCACAAACTCTTTGTGTTCTACTAAGATCTCATCTACGCATAGACCTCGCTCGGATACCACTGTTGGGGAACGTTGCATGCGAAATAAAAAAAATCCTACGCTTCATCAAGATCAATCTAGGAGATGAGCATCTATGAGAGGAGAGATTGGATCTACGTACCCTTGTAGATTGCTAAGCGGAAGCATTAAAGAATGAGGTTGATGTAGTGGTATGTCTCCGCGATCCAAATTGCAAGTCGTCCCACGAACTCCCGATCGAGCGCCAAACGGATGGCACCTCTGCGTTCAGCACACGTGAAGCTCGATGAAGATCTCCGCCTTCTTGATCCAGCAAGAGGGAGTGGAGTGGAAGATGGGTTCGCCGGCAGAACGACGGTGTGGTGGAGGTGGTGGTGGAGTTAATCCGGCAGAGCTTCGCTAAGCGGTGCCAAACCGATCTACTAGAGGAGAGGTAAACGTGGAGGGAGGAAGGGTTGTGCTATGACTTTTGGTGCGGCTGCCCTCCTCCCTCTCTCATATATATAGGGGGGAGGGGGAAGGGCTGCGCCCTAGGGTTCCCACCCCTAGGGGCCACGGCCAAGAGGAGGGGCCACGGCCAAGGGGTGGCTTGGCCCCCAAGGCAAGGTGGCCGGCCCCCTGAGGGTTTCCCCTCTCCACCCTTCGGCCGCATGGACCTTTCTGGGAGGGCCAGCCAGCCCACTAGAGGTTGGTGCACCTTCTCTCACATCCCATGTGGCCCTTCGGGGATGGTGGCCCCTTTCGGTGGACCCCCGGGACCGTCCCGGCACTCCTGGTACGTTATCGGCGACGCCCGAACCTTTCCCGATGACCAACACGGAACTTCTTATATATGAATATTTACCTTCGGACCATTCCGGAGCTCCTCTTCACGTCTGGATCTCATTCGGGACTCAGAACAACCTTCGGTCACCAACACACATAACTCATCTATACCAAAACATCACTGAACCTTAAGTATGCAAACCCCGCAGGTTCGAGAACCATGTAGACATGACCGAGACACCTCTGTGGCCAATAACCAATAACGGGACCTGGATGCTCATATTGGTTCCTACATGTTCTACGAAGATCTTTATCGGCCGAACCTCTATGTCAAGGATACAGTCAATCCTTTATGTTGTTCCCTTTGTCCTTCGGTATGTTACTTGCCCAAGATTCGATCGTCGGTATCTCTATACCTAGTTCAATCTCGTTGCCGGCAAGTCTCTTTACTCGTTCTGTAATACAAGATCCCGCAACTAACATTTAGTCACATTGCTTGCAAGGCTTGTTGTGATGTTGTATTACCAAGTGGGCCCTAAGATACCTCTTCGTCACATGGAGTAACAAATCCCAGTATTGATCCATGCCAACTCAACAGACACCCTCGAAGATACATGTAGAGTACCTTTATATTCTCCCAGTTACGTTGCGATGTTTGATACACACAAGGCACTCCTCCGGTGTCAGTGAGTTGCATGGTCTCGTGGTTATAGGAACATATACTTGACATGCAGAAAACAGTAGCAATAAACTGACACGATCATATGCTACGTTCATATTTTGGGTCTTGTCCATTACATCATTCTCCTAATGATGTGATCCCGATATCAAATGACATCTCATGTCCATGGCCAGGAAACCTTAACCATCTTTGATCAACAAGCTAAATTGCTAGAGGCATACTAGGGACACAGTGTTTGTCT
This sequence comes from Hordeum marinum, assembly GCA_022496015.1. Classification (NCBI taxonomy): domain Eukaryota; kingdom Viridiplantae; phylum Streptophyta; class Magnoliopsida; order Poales; family Poaceae; genus Hordeum; species Hordeum marinum. The sequence goes on from CM039676.1 coordinate 27,538,776, forward strand.
ATATGCCCACACATGTATTTAGTTTCCAATCAACACAATTATAGCATGGACAATAAACGATTATCATGAACAAGGAAATATATTAAAAAACACTTTATTTATTGCCTCTAGGACATATTTCCAACAGAAACAACTAAGTTAGTTTAACGAGTGTGGAAAGTGGTGGGAGGAGTTACGGAATTGTCCCCAGGCAATTGATAACTAGACAGGTAATCATTATTACAATTTTATATGAGGGAGAGGTATAAGCTCACATACTTTCTCCTCTTGGGTCATATGCACTTATGATTGGAACTCTAGCAAGAATCCGCAACTACTAAAGATCATTAAGGTAAAACCTAACCATAGCATTATAAGGTATCAGGTCCTCTTTATTCCCATATGCAAACAAGCTACTTACTCGGGTCCGTGTTTCTATCACTCACGCCACCCACCATAAGCGAATCATAAGCATATTGCAAACCCTACAGTGGGGATCCCTCACACTTGCGCGACATGGAGAGCACCATGGGATAGCACCAATAATAAAACATGCAACTCAAACCAATCATGATCCAATCAACCAATAGGACAAAATAGATCTACTCAGACATCATAGGATGGCAACACATTATTGGATAATAATATGAAGCATAAAGCACCATGTTCAAGTAGAGGGTACAGAGGGTTGCGGGAGAGTGGACCGCTGTAGATAGATGGGGGAAGGTGATGGAGGTGTTGGTGAAGATGACGGAGTTGTTGAGTAGATTGCCATCACGGTGATGGCCCCGGCGGCGTTCTGGTGCCACTGGGAGAGAGGGGGAGAGAGCCCCCACCTTCTTCTTCTTCCTTGACCTTCCCCCTAGATGGGAGAAGGGTTTCCCCTCTGTTCCATGGCCTCCATGGCAGTGGAGGGGCGAGAGCCCCTCCGAGATTGGATCTCTCTCTCTCTCTCTCTTTCTCTCTCTGTGTGTTTCCTTCTGTTTCTGCGCTCCCCGATTCTAGCCTTTCACCATTTCTTAAATATCCGTAGATCCATAGATCCGATCAGGCTGAAATTTTTAGGGGGTCTTTATCCAAAAATTATCTTTCTTGCGGACAAAGGAAAGTTCCAACTGACCTAAGGGGTGGCCACAAGCCCTTAGGGCACGCCCTACCCCCCAAAGCGCTCCTGGCGGGCTTGTGGGCCCCTCGGGCACCGCCTTCTGTTGATTCCACTTCCCAAAATTCACATCTATTCCAAAAAAATCTCGATAAGTTTTTATCCCGTTTGGACTTTGTTTGATATGGATTTTCTGCGAAACGAAAAACATGCAACAAACAGGAACTGGCACTGGGCACTGGATCAATATGTTAGTCCTAAAAATAGTATAAAAAGTTGCCAAAAGTATACGAAATTTGTAGAATATTGGCATGAAACAATCAAAAATTATAGATTCGACAGAGACGTATCACTTCCCCAATCCTAACAAGGGCGAGAGAGTATGTTTCTTCCCTTTCCTCCTCCGGGGCCTCAGGTTTCCAACCCGTTCCTAAGGGGGCTGCTGGAGTTCTACGGGATCCAGCTCCACGAGTTCACCCCAGAGTCAATTTTACATATCTCAGGCTTCGTCACCCTCTGCGATATGTTCTTAGGATGTGAGGCACATTTCGACTTGTGGAGAAAGTACTTTCGCCTCATCCCTGAACTCGGGACAAGGTAATTTTGGAGGTCAGCGTAGCCGAAGTGTGTCGTATAGTAGGAACAGGGTATTCGGTGGGCATGCCGAAGAAATCTGAAGTGTGGACTTCAGAATGGTTTTACATTGAAGATGTCCCCCAATTCGAGCCAACTCAGATAGTTCCCGAATACTCCAATATCCTCCCGAAGAAGAGGTACAACTGGCGACCAGGGAGCTCGTCCCAGGAGGGAAATGCCAAAGTGCAGCGCCTCGCCACTCTGGTGCGGATACTCGCCCACCACGGACTAACCATGGTCGATGTCATGGCCGCCGCCATCTCCTGGGGTGTGCAGCCCCTCCAACAAAGGTTACACCCCTTATGGAAATACAATGGGACAAGCAATGCCACACGCTCCCGAAAACAAGGGCCCGCCAGTCCAACGGTGTTGGCCGTCATTCTTGCCGACCTATACAAAGGGGAGCAAGAGGACTTTATTCGTCGGGAAACCAAGGAAGGGTATTTGGCCCACAATCCTATCGAATGGGTAAGCCTTACTTCAAACATGAATATAGTTCGGGGTTTTAATTCCGCACTCTTCTTGACCGAAGTCTTGTAATGAATAGGAATGGAGGACCTTCATCCAGGCAGTCAACTGTCCGGCTCCCCAGCCCGAGAACCATGCTTGTGACAACGATCCGGGCTTTAACGAGGACCCGGATCTTTTCCTCGATTTCAAATATGGAGTCTATTTCCAGGACAGCATCGCCCAATCCCTGGTGGCTATCATAGTTGATAACCCCAGGTCATTCTCCCCTCCTGCAGCGGGTAAGAAGAAGAACTCCTCCCGCAAGGGGTCGGCCACCAAGAGCGCCTCGGACGCACCGGTCCCGACTCCGGAATGACGTCGATCCATGCATCATAAACCGGAAGCCGAAGCCGTGGCCGAGTCTGAGGCCCACAAAGATCCTGCGACGGAACCGGATGTGGGGGAGAACCCACCTACCCGCTCGTCCCGAAGGTACATTGTTCGGTCATCCACATATAATTGCGGCTAACAAAGTCTAACGGTAGTTTTTCTTTTGAAATATTTAGGCAAAACGCCCAACCCTCTCCTAATGAGGGGGTTACCCGGGTGTCTGAAGACGCCCGAAGCTCTCGAGCCACCACCCATGCGGCTTCTGCTATAGAAGCCCCCAGGGCTAATCCGGCGCCCACCGAATCTGGTGATCGAGTATCTATTACGAAATCAGAGGTAGAGAGCACCATGCATCATCGGCACTAATGGGAGGCCATGCGGCACCCAATTTTCACCGACCAGGAGTTCGGCACCCTACGCTCTGTGGATGCACACCTCGGGGCCGCACGAGCTAGATATGGCGAAGCTATGAAGCTGATAACAACCAAACTACAGGTAAGTGATCGGTTTTTAAAGAATCTGAATACTTGTGTAGGACTAGTAGCCCCCGAGCCTTAATATGTTTTATAACAAATGAATTAAGGATCTCCACGTTGTTTGACTTCTAACATAGGCCTTAAAGCAACAGGCCAAGCAATTGGCCATGGAACTCGAGGAGGGCCGCACAGAAGTTCAATCCATGAAGGCCGAACTAGCACAAGTGAAGAGCTTCACTCGAGAGGCCCATGGTGACTATGCATGTACTGCTAATTTTTTTCATATCATCGTGCCTAACATACGGAATCCGTGTAGCAGCCGAATCCATAGGACATATGGAAAGGCAGCTGGAAGAAGCCTGTGATTCACAAAGGTATGCATAATCCCAGCAGCAGGCCGAATGTCTTGTTATACAAAAATAGGCCGAAGAGATAAAGAGTTCAAAAACTCAATTGGCCCAGACTCAAGAAGAGAATTGAAAGTTTCGAAGGGGCGTATTCGGTAAATACAATTCCGCTATGAGTAAGTATTGTTGATGTATAGAATGATAGTAATCGTGCTTGGTATCTTGTGTGTAGGTCTCCTGACCGGACATCCTGAAGAGGAGATCGAATCATACCAAGGGGACCTGCTGAAGGAGATGACCTCTCTCCATAAGCACATGCAAAAAGTAATGAAAGGGATGGTGAAGGCACTATGGCCCACCGAACAGCCACCTGAAGGGCTAGCCACACTTGCGGATCGATTTAGGGGGGCTCGGGATAGGCTCGAGCTGTGGAATACTTCGGCTTGTCGCGAGGGAGCATGGGAGGCGTGGGCAATGTTCAAGACCCATTTCACCGGACTTCATCCCGAGCATATGGCATGGGTTGGCCCTGTGGATCAGATGGAAAAAAAGTGCCACTCCACTTGGTATATGACCAGGTGATGCAAGTCGCCCGTCTCTCACAAGAAGACTACCCCCTCAACACAATAATTGATGATCTCGATCAGCAGGCACATATGTAATTTAGATATACATGTTTAAAACAATCCGTGTTGTAAAATTTGTCTTAACCGGCCATCGGCTTCTCCCTCTCGTGCGAAGAGCTCGGGAGTGTTCTCCTTATTATTCCTTTGCCAAAGACCGAATTGTATTCAGGGAACTAGGCAATCCGTCCATATGGTGCGAACACACAGAAAGCACATAGAAACATATGTTATATTATGACGTAGCATAAGAAACATCTTCCGATGAAAATAGTACCTCTATCGATACCTTTCGCTGGGGTTCTAAGAAGAGCGTAGATAGAAAATCTGCATACTTGTAGTACGCGATTAAGTGTCCTTTGGGAATAAAAGACCCAAACAACGGAAATAACAACCAGAGCCATATAGGGTGTTTGCGTCATAGTCGGCCAATTGTATACATATGATAGCTAGCTTTCGGCTTCACCCGTCTGAGGTACGTGTCCAGATGACCCGGTCGTAGTAATCACAAAGGTGCCCCCTTTACTCTCTAGCCGAACAATCGGGAACATAGAGAGTAACCACGGGAGCGAGGCAACCCAGCTTGGCAAAGTCTTAGTTCGAATTGATGCATATGATGCCTAAAACATGACAAAAGAAACATGCGCGCCCTGTAAGTATGAACAATTAAAATCCTGGCTATTAAAAGAAGCCCCCGCATGCCGTATTTGAATTTAACACTTTATGGTGTATGCCAATTATCCGTAGTACAAGATTTGTTCAACCGAACATAGGGTAGGAAAAGAAATTGTCCCTATCGAACAGCGAAGTGGGAAAGGAAATATCGAAAAGGGCAAAGAATAGCCGAAAAGGGAAAAAGTGTAGGGGAGTTTAGACGACACCGGTTTATCTGTAGAAGCACCGAAGACGATCTGTGTTCCATGGGTTTGGTTCAAGGCGGTTATCGGAGGAACTCCGCAAACGATAGGCCCCTCCCGCGAGCACTTCGTCGATGATGAAAGGATCCTCCCACTTGGGGTTGAGTTTGTTCTTCTGCTTCTCCGGGAGTTGTAGGACAAGTTCTCCTACGTTGTATGCTTTTGCCCTGACCTCCCTATTTTGGTACTGCCGAGCTTGCTATTCGTAAAGAGTGGATCGAGCCAGAGCTATGTCTTGTTACCCCTCCAAGGCGTCCAAGTCGTCCTGCCGATCTAACTCGGCCTCCTTTTCCTCATACATGCGCACTCTTTGTGCGTCGTGGATAATATCGCAGGGGAGAACTGCCTCTGCCCCATAGACCATAAAAATGGTGTATAACCCGTTGATCTCTTCGGGGTAGTACGCAGGCCCCATAGAATGGAGTCGAGTTCCTCCACCCAATGACAGTCGGACTCATAAAGATATCGGACCAAACATGCCTTTATGCCGCTCATAATGAGACTGTTTGCTCGCTCGACCTGTCCATTGGTCTGCGGATGATAGACCGATGCATAATCGAGCTTTATGCCCATTTTTGCACACCAATCCTTGACCTCTTGGGCCGTGAAGTAGGATCCATTGTCCATTATAATACTATGTGGGACACCTTAACGGTCTACTATGCTAGATTAAAATTCGATCACTGGTCCGGATTTAGCCAATTTAACAGGCTTTCCTTCTATCCATTTGGTGAACTTGTCAACCATGACCATTAGGTATTTATTTTTCTTGGTTCCCCCTTTGAGGGGTCAGACCATGTCCAGCCCCCAGACCGCAAAAGGCTAGGTGATCGGGATAGTCCGAAGAGCTGTTGGGGGCAGGTGGCTTTGATTTGCGAAGAGTTGACACCCAATGAAATGTTGAACGAGTGACTGGGCGTCCGTCCGAAATGTGGGCCAAAAGAAGCCAGCTCAGAAGGCTTTACCGACAAGAGATCTTGCCGCGGCATGATGCCCGCCCATGCCTGCATGGATTTCGGTGGGGAGCTCCCATCCCTCTTCCTCAGATATACACCTCTGTAATACTCCGATGGTGCTTTTATTGTATAACTCACCCTCGTGTACATTGTAGGCCTTTGATTGCCGAACTATGCATCGTGCCTCAGTTTGATTGTCAGGGAGTTCCTTGTGAAGGAGGTAAGCGAGGAAGGGCTCTGTCCATGGTGCAACTACTACCATTACCTCATGAGCCGAAGGCTTCTCATTCATCGTTGAGCTACTGATGATTCCATCATCTGGTTCATTTTGTAGTGGAACGTTGCATGGGAAACAAAAAATTTCCTACGCACACGCAGATCTATCCATGGTGATGAGCATCTACGAGAGGGAGAGTGGATCTATGTACCCTTGTAGATCGCTAAGCGGGAAGCGTTAAGAAACGCAGTTGGTGTAGTCAAACTTCTTCACGATCCAAATCGCAAAGCGTCCCGCGATCTCATCATGATCTGTCCCGTGATCCAATCATGATCCATCCTGCGAACTCATCATGATCTATCCCGCGATCTCATCACGATCCATCTCGCTATCTTGATCACGGTCCTTCCAATCTAGCGCCGAACGGGCGACACCTCCGCATTCAGCACATGTACAGCTCGATGACGATCTCCGCCTTCTTGACACAGCAAGACGGAGCAGAGAGGTAGATGAGTTCTCCGGCAGCATGACGGTGCCGCGGCGATGGTGGTGGAGCAATTCCGGCAGGGCTTCGCCTAAGCACTGCAGAAATCCGATCTAGAGGAGAAACTATGCACTGGAGGTACGGGTAGCACGTGGCTGAAAAATCTAGTGCAAAAACCCTAAAACCACCAGTATATATAGGAGGAAGAGAGGAGGAGGCCGAACCAAGAGGGAGAGGTGGAATCCACCTCCAATCCTAGTAGGACTAGGATTCACCCTATTTTTCCCTTTTTCCACTTTTTCTCTTTGGGCTTTTTCTCCCTAGCCGCATGGGCCTTGTGTGGGACTTACACCAGCCCACTAAGGGCTGGTATTCACTCTCCCACAGCCCATGTAGTCTCTTGGGTCGAAATACCCCTCCCGATGGTCTCCCGGTACACTACCGGCACTCCCGGTACACTACCGATGAGCCCGAAACTTTTTCGGCGACCAAAATAGGACTTCCTATATATCAATATTTACCTCCGGACCATTCCAGAGCTCCTCGTGACATCCGGGATATCATCTGGGACTCTAAAATACCTTCGGTCACCACCATACATAACTCTATACTACCGAAACGTCACCAAACCTTAAGTGTGCAGACCCTGCGGGTTCGAGAACTATGTAGACATGACCAAGACACCTCTGCGGTCAATAACCAATAGAGGGACTTAGATGGACATATTGGTTCCTACATCTTCTACGAAGATTTTTATTGCTCGAACCTCTATGTCAAGGATTCAGTTGATCTCGTATGATGTTCCCTTTGTTCTTCGGTATATTACTTGGCCGAGATTCGATCGTCGGTATCTCCATACCTAGTTAAACCTCGTTATCGGAAAGTCTCTTTACTCGTTCTGTAATACAAGGTACCAAGACTAACACTTAGTCACATTGCTTGCAAGGTTTACTGTGATGTATTACCGAGTGGGCCCTGAGATACCTCTCCGTCACACGGAGTAACAAATCCCAATCTTGATCCATGCCATCTCAACAGACACCCTCGAAGATACCTATAGAGCACCTTTATAGTCACTCAGTTACGTTGCGACGTTTGATACACACAAGGCACTCCTCCGATGTCAGTGAGTTGCATGATCTCATGGTCATAGGAACACATACTTGACATGCAGAAAACAGTAGCAATAAACTGACACGATCATATGCTATGTTTGTAGTTTGGGTCTTGTCCATCACATCATTCTCCTAATGATGTGATCCCGTTACCAAATGACATCTCATGTCCATGACTAGGAAACCATAGCCATCTTTGATCAACGAGCTAGTCTATTAGAGGCATACTAGGGACATGGTGTTGTCTATGTATCCACACATGTATCTGAGTTTCCGATCAACACAATTATAGCATGGATAATAAACAATTATCATGAACAAGGAAATATGATAACAACTAATTTATTATTGCCTCTAGGGCATATTTCCAACAGTCTCCCACTTGCACTAGAGACAATAATCTAGTTCACATCACCATGTGATTCGCATTGTTATGAATCTAACACCCAATGAGTTCTGGGTCTCGATCATGCTTTGCATGTGAGAGAGGTCTTATAGTCAACGTGTCTGCGACATTCGGATCCATGTGTACTTTGCAAATCTCTATGTCAAACCGTAAACACTGCTACACACTCCATTTGGAGCTATCCCAAATGGCTTCTCTACTAACATATCCGGATTGTTATAAGAGTCATCCGGATTGGTGTCAAAGCTTGCATCGACATAACTCTTTACGAAGAACTCTTTCTTACCTCCATAATAGAGAAACATTTCCTTAGTCTTTTAGTTACTAAGGATAATCTTGACTGATGTCGAGTGATCCACTCTTGGATCACTCTTGTACCCCTTGACGGACTCATGGCAAGGCACACATAGGTGCGGTACACAGCATGGCATACTATACAGAGCCTATGGCTAAGGCATAGGGGACGACGTTCGTCCTTTCTCTTTCTTCTGCCGTTGTCGAGCTTTGAGTCTCACTCAACTTCACACCTTACAAATCAGACAAGAACACTTTCTCTGACTGATCCATTTTGAACTCTTTCAAAATCCTGTCAAGGTATGTACTCATTGAAAGTCTCATCAAGAATCTTGATCAATCTCTATAGATCTTGATGCTCAACAATTAGGTAGCTTTATCCAGGTCTTCCTTTGAAAAACTCTTTTCAAACAACCATTTATGCTTTCCAAAAATTCTACATCATTTCCAATCAACAATATGTCAACCACATATGCTTACCAGAAACTCTATAGTGCTCCCACTCACTTTATTGTAAATACAAGTTTCTCATAAACTTTGTATAGACTCAAAAACTTTGATCACCTCATCAAAGTGTATATTCCAACTCCGAGATGCTCGCGTTAGTTCATAGAAGGATCACTGAAGCCAGCACACCTTTTAGCATCCTTAGGACTGACAAAACCTTCTGGTTGTATCTCATACAACCTTTCCTTAAGGAAGGAAACGATGTTTTGGCATCCATCTGCCAGATTTCATAATTAAAAAATGCAGCAACTACTAACATAATTCCAACAGACTTTAGCATTGCTACGAGTGAGAAAGTCTCATCGCAGTCAACTCCTTGAACTTGGCAGAAACTTCTTTGTGACAAGTCAAGCTTTATGAAGGGTGACATTCACCATCAGCGTCTGTCTTCATCTTAAAGGTCCATTTGTACTCAATGACTTGCCATTCAACGAGCAAGTCTACCAAAGTCTATACTTGGTTTTCATACATGGATCCTTTCTCGGATTTCATGGCATCTAACCATTTGTCGGAATCCGGGCCCATCATCGCTTTTCCACAGCTCGTTGGTTCATCGTTGTCCAACAACATGACCTCCAAGACAGGGTTGCCGTACCACTCAGGAGCAGTACACGTCCTTGTTGACCTACGAGGTTCGATAGTAACTTGATCCAAAGCTTCATGATCATCATCATTAACTTCCTCTTCAACTAACGTAGGCTTCACAGAAACATCTTCCCGCGCTGCGCTACTCTCTCGTTGAAGCAAAGGTTCAACAACCTCATCAAGTTCCATCTTCCTCCCACTCAATTATTTCGAGAGAAACTTTTTCTCGGGAAAGGAACCATTTTAGCAACAAACACTTTATGCTTGGATCTTAGATAGAAGGTTCACCCAACTATTCTTGGGGTAATCTATGAAGATGCATTTGTCCGCTTTGGGTTCGACCTCATTAGGTGAAAACATTTTTCCACACAAGCGTCGCAGCCCTAAACATAAAGAAATGATAGCTTACGTTTCTATCAAAGCATAATTCACACGGTGTCATCTCAACGGATTTAGATGGTGCCCTATTTACAGTGAATGTAGTTGTCTCTAATGCATAACCCCAAAACTATAGTAGCAAAACGATAAGAGACATCATATCCCACACCATATCCAAAAGAGCACGACTATGACCTTCGGACATACCATCACACTATGGTGTTCCAGGTGGCGTGAGTTGTGAAACGACTTTCACATTGTCTAAAGTTGTATGCCAAACTCGTAACTCAGATATTCACCTCCATGATCATATCGCAGACATTTTTATCTTCTTGTCATGATGATCTTAAACTTCACTCTGAATTTGCTTGAACTTTTCAAATGATTCAGACTTGTGTTTCATTAAGTAAACATATGCAATATCTACTCAAATCATCAGTGAAGCTAAGAAAATAACGATATCCACTGCACGCTACAAGACTCATTGGATTGCATACATCAACATGTATCATTTACAATAAATCACTTGCCCGCTCCATCAATCCGGAAAACGGGGTCCTTAGTCATCTTGCCCATGAGGCATGGTTCGCATGTCTCAACTGATTCGAAATCGAATGAGTCCAAAGATCCATCGGCATGGAGTTTCTTCATGCGATTTATACCAATTTGACATTTAGCGGCAGTGCCAAAAGTATGTGGTACTATCATTACTAACTTTGTATCTTTTGGCATCAATGTTATGAACATGTGTATTACTACGATCAAGATTCAACAAACTATTCTCACTGGGTGCATGACCATTGAAGGTATTATTCATGTAAATAGAATAACAATTATTCTCTAACTTAAATGAATAACCGTGTTGCAATAAACGTGATCTAATCACATTCATGCTCAACGCAAAACACCAAATAACATTTATTTAGGTTCGTTACTAATCCCGAAGGTAGAGAGAGCATGCGATGTCGATCACATCAACCTTGGAAACATTTCCAACACACATCGTCACCTCACCCTTAGCTAGTCTCCATTTATTCCGTAGCTTTTACTTCGAGTTACTAACATTTAGCAACCGAACCGGTATCCAATACCCAGGTGCTACTTGGAGTACTAGCAAAGTACACATCAATAACACGTATATCAAATATACTTCTGTCGACGTTGCCAGCCTTCTTATCTACAAAGTATCTAGGGTTGTTCCGCTTCAGAGACCGCTCTCCTCATAATCAAAGCACTTAGTCTCGGGTTTGGGTTCAACTTTGGGCTGCTTCACTGGAGCAGCAACTGACTTGCCATCCATGAAGTTTACCTCCTTGCGCTTGCCCTTCTCGAAACTAGTGGTTTTACTAACGATCAACACTTGACGCTCCTTCTCTATTTCTACCTTCGCGGTGTCAAACATCGCGAACAGCTCAGGGATCAATATTTCTATCCCTGGCGTTTTATAGTTCATCACCAAGTTCTAGCAGCTTAGTGATAGTGACTTGGAGAACTATTTTAATGACTATCTTATCTAGAAGATCAACTCCCACTCGATTCAAGCGATCGTAGCACCCAGGCAATCTGAGCACGTGCTTAACGATTGAGCTATTCCCCTTCATCTTGCAGGCCAAGAATCTTGTTGGAGATCTCATATCTCACAAGACGGGCATGAGCATGAGATCCCAATTTCAGCTCTGAGAACATCTCATATGTTCCGTGACGTTCAAAACGTTTCGGAGCTTCAATTCTAAGCCGCAATGCATGACGCACTAAACTATCAAGTAGTCATCAGAACGTGTCTGTCATATGTTCATAACATCTACAAACGACGCTAGAGGGGTTGGCGCACCGAGCGGTGCATTAAGGACATAAGCCTTCTGTGCAGCAATGAGGACAATCCTCATATCACGGACCCAGTCCGCAATATTGCTACCATCATCTTTCAATTCTATTTCTCTAGGAACATATAAAAATTCAAGGGAGCTACAGCGCGAGCAAGTAATCTACAACATAATTTGCAAAGACACTACTAACTATGTTCATGATAATGAGATCAATTAATCATATTACTGAAGAATTCCCACTCAAATTGACAACCCTTCGGTCATTCGAGTGATACATGATCCAAATTCACCAACTCAAGTCCGATCATCATGTGAGTTGAGGTGGTTTCAATGGTGAACATCATCATGTTGATCATATCTACTATATGACTCATGTTCGACATTTTGGTCTCTTGTGTTCCGAGCTCATGTCTGTACATGCTAGGCTTGTCAAGTTTAACCCGAGTGTTCTGCATGTGAAACACTAGCTTGCACCCGTTGTATGTGAACATAGAGTCTATCACACCCAATCATCACGTGGTGTCTCAACACGACGAACTTTCGCAATGGTACACACTCGGGGAGAACACAATTTATCTTGAAATTAAGTGAGGGATCACCTTATAATGCTACCATCGTCCTAAGCAAAACAAGGTCCGTAAAAGGATTAACATCACATGCGAATCATAAGTGACATGATATGGCCATGAACTTGTGCTTTTGATCTCCATCTTGAAAGCACCAGCATGATCTCCATCGTCACCGGCACGACACCTTGATCTCCATCAACGTGTCGCCATCGGGGTTGTCACGCGCAGCATGCTTCTACTACTATTGCTACCGTTTAGAGATAAAGTAAAGCATTGCATAGCGCTTAATGATTGACACGCAGGTCATACAATAATTAAAGACAACCCTATGGCTCCTGCCGGTTGCCGTACTCATCGACAAGCAAGTCATGATAATCTATACATCACATGATCATCTCATACATCACATATATCACATCATGTAATTGGCCATATCACATCACAGCATACCCTGCAAAAACAAGTTAGACGTCCTCTAATTGTTGTTGCATGTTTTACGTGGCTTCTACGGGTATCTAGCAAGAACAATTCTCATCTACGCAAAAACCACAACGGTGATACACAAGTTGCTTTTCAACCTTCTCAAGGACCGCCTTTATGGAATCCGATCCAACTAAAGTTAGAGAAACTGGCACCTGCAAGCCATCTATGCAACAAGTTGCGGTTGAGGGAACCGGTCTCTCATAAGCGTACGAGTAATGTTCATCCGGGCCGCTTCATCTCACAATACCTCTGAACCAAAAACCGTCCAAGGGAGGAAGCAATCTAAGCATCAACGCCCACAAACTCTTTCTGTTCTACTCGAGATCTCATCTACACATAGACCTAGCTCATGATGCCACTATAGGGGAATGTTGCATGGGAAACAAAAAAAATTCCTACGCACATGCAGATCTATCCATGGTGATGAGCATCTACGAGAGGGAGAGTGGATCTACGTACCCTTGTAGATCGCTAAGCGGGAAGCGTTAAGAAACGCCGTTGGTGTAGTCGAACGTCTTCGCGATCCAAATTGCTAAGCGTCCCAAGATCTCAGCACGATCCATCCCTTGATCCAATCACAATCTGTCCCACGAACTCATCACGATCTGTCCCACGATCTCATCACGATCCGTCTCACGATCTTGATCACGGTCCTTCCGATCAAGCGCCGAACGGACGGCACCTCCGCGTTCAGCACACGTACAGCTCGATGACGATCTCTGCCTTCTTGATCCAGCAAGAGGGAGCGGAGAGGTAGATGAGTTCTCCGGAAGTGTGATGGCGTCGCGGCGATGCTGGTGGAGCAATTCCGGAAGGGCTTCACCTAAGCACTGCAGAAATCCGATCTAGAGGAGAAACTATGCACTGGAGAAATGGGTAGGACATGGCTGAAAAATCTAGTGCAAAAACCCTAAAACCACCAGTATATATAGGAGGAAGAGAGGAGGAGGCTTGGCCCAAGCCTCCAAGGAGGAGGCGGAACCAAGAAGGAGAGGTGGAATCCACCTCCAATCCTAGTAGGACTAGGGTTCACCCTATATTTGCCTTTTGCCACTTTTTCTCATTGGGATTTTTCTCCCTAACCGCATGGGCCTTGTGTGGAACTTCCACCAGCCCACTAAGGGCTGGTATTCACTCTCCCACAACCCATGTAGCCTCTTGGGTCAAAATACCCCTCTCAATGGTCTCTCGGTACACTACTGGCACTCCCGGTACACTACCGGTGAGCCCGAAACTTTTCCGGCGACCAAAATAAGACTCCCTATATATCAATCTTTACCTATGGACCATTCCGGAGCTCCTCGTGAAGTCAATGGTCTCATCCGGGACTTAGAACAACCTTCGGTCACCACCATACATAACTCTATACTACCGAAACATCAACAAACCTTAAGTGTGCAGACCCTGCGGGTTCGAGAACTATGTAGACATGACCGAGAGACCTCTACGGTCAATAACCAATAGCGGGATCTGGATGCCCATATTGGTTCCTACATATTCTACGAAGATCTTTATCGGTCGAACCTCTATGTCAAGGATTCAGTTAGTCCCGTATGATGTTCCCTTTGTTCTTTGGTATGTTACTTGGCCCAGATTCGATCGTCGGTATCTCCATACCTAGTTCAACCTTGTTACCGGCAAGTCTCTTTACTCAGTCTTTAATACAAGATCCCGCAACTAATACTTAGTCACATTGCTTGCAAGGCTTACTGTGATGTTGTATTACCGAGTGGGCCCTGAGATACCTCTCCGTCACACGGAGTAACAAATCCCAGTCTTGATCCATGCCAACCCAACAGACACCCTCGGAGATACCTGTAGAGCACCTTTATAGTCACTCAGTTACGTTGCGATGTTTGATACACACAAGGTACTCCTCCGATGTCGGTGAGTTGCATGATCTCATGGTCATAGGAACACATACTTGACATGCAGAAAACAGTAGCAATAAACTGACACGATCATATGCTACGTTTGTAGTTTGGGTCTTGTCCATTACATCATTCTCCTAATGATGTGATCCCGTTACCAATGACATATCATGTCCATGACTAGGAAACCATAGCCATATTTGATCAACGAGCTAGTCTATTAGAGGCATACTAGGGACATGGTGTTGTCTATTTATCCACACATGTATCTGAGTTTCCGATCAACACAATTATAGCATGGATAATAAACGATTATCATGAACAAGGAAATATGATAATAATTAATTTATTATTGCCTCTAGGGCATATTTCCAACACATTTATGGGTGGAACAACTTCGTCCGCGGTTTTCAGACTTGTGTCATTTGCGTCGTCCTGCCACACTACGGAGGGCTTGAAGAGTTGCTCCAGGAAGGAGTTTCTCGGGATAGGATCACGCTTAGCTCCCATACGGGCCAGTATATCAGCGGCTTGGTTGTTATCTCGGGCAATGTGGTGGAATTCCAACCCTCGAACCGAGCAGATATCTTGAGGACGACGTCTCTATATGCCGCCATCTTCGGATTTTTGGCTTCGAACTCGCCATTAATTTGGGATATAGCCAGGTTTGAGTCTCCCCGTACCTCTAGCCATCGTATGCCCATTGACAGCGCCATCCGAATACCATGAAGAATAGCTTCGTATTCGATGGCATTGTTGGAGTCGGCATACATGATCTGCAACACGTATCTTACGTTGCCACCTGTGGGGGATGTGAGGATAACTCCAGCCCCCAGACCAGCCAAGGTCTTGGATCCATCAAAGTAGTATGCACTATACTCCTTTGGGAGCTCGGCCTCTCTCCACTCAGCAAAGAAGTCCGCCAGTACCTGATTTTAATGGCGCGACGTGGCTTGTAGGTTATTTCGAAGGGAAGGAGCTCGATGGCCCATTTGGCTATGCAACCAGTGGCGTCCCTGTTGTTGATTATATCATTCAAGGGGACTTCTGATGCCACCATTACCACGCACTCTTGGAAGTAGTGTTGGAGTTTCCTCGATGCTATGAATATTGAATAGGCTATTTTTTTGATAATGTGGGTATCTAGACTTGCACTGCGTTAGCATCTCTGACACATAATATACCGGCTTTTGAGTTCGGAATTTATGTCCCTCCTCATCTCGTTCAACGATGAGCACCGCACTGACGACCTTGTTGGTGGCCTATATGTATAACAACATGGCCTCACCGGTGCCTGGTGCCGTGAGTATGGGGTTGGTTGCCAGTATTGTTTTGATTTCTTCCAATTCGGCCGCTGCTTCATCAGTCCATTCGAAATTGTTGGTCCATTTCAGCAGCTTATAGAGCGTCAAAGCTTTTTCTTCGAGGTGGGAAATAAAGCGGCTTAACGCGGCTACACACCTGGCTAGTCTCTGGACATGCTTCAGCTCTGTGGGGATTGCAAGTTCTGATAGAGCATGGATTTTGGCTGGATTTTCCTCTATTACTCTATGGGAGACGATGAATCCAAGCAGCTTACCCGAGGGAACTCCGAATACACATTTTTCTGGATTGAGCCGTATATCATATTCGCGCAAATTGGCGAAAGTTTGACAGAGGTCATCGATCAACTTATCAACGTGTTTGGTTTTGATTACCACATCATCCACGTATGCCTAGACGGTCTTTCCGACCTGTCTAGCGAGGCAGGTTTAGATCATGCGCTAGTATGTGAACCCGACATTTTTTAGCCCAAAGGGCATCGTGTTGAAGCAAAATGGCTCGTAGGGGGTGATGAATGCGGTAGCTGCCTGATCGGATTCCTTGATTTTAATCTGATGGTATCCAGAGTAAACGTCGAGGAAACACAGCAAATCGTGTCTGGTTGTGGCATTAGTGATCTGGTCTATGTGTGGTAAGGGGAAAGAGTCCTTGGGGCATGCTTTGTTGAGGTCTTTGAAATTGACACACAGCCACCAGGATTTGTCCTTCTTAGGTACCATCACCAGGTTTGCTTGCTACTCGGGGTGTTTAATATCCCGAATAAATCCGGCCTTGAGCAATTTTGCTAATTCTTCACCCATGGCTTGTCGTTTGGGCTCGAAGAAGCATCGCAAGGTCTGTTTCACGGGCTTAAAGCCTGGGATAATGTTCAAGCTGTGTTCGGCGAGCCGATGTGGGATTCCGGGCATATCGAAAGGATGCCAAGAGAAAATGTACCAATTTTCGTAGAGGAAATTCCGCAGTGCTTCTTCCATAAGGGGATCAAGCTGGGCTCCGATGGACGTTGTTTTATTGGGGTCTGTTGGATGCACCTGAAATTTGATGATTTCCTCTACTGTTTTAAAGGACGTGGACTTGGGACTTTTGCTGAGGATCACATTATCCCTATTAAGTGTCGATCGTAGAGCAGTCAACTCCACGACGGCGAAAGTCTCCGCTAATGCCTTGAGGGCGAGCACTGCCGTTTTGTTTTTGGCCCGAAGGGCTATATTCGTATCACTAGCGAGCGTGATCACTCCATTTGGTCCTGGCATTTTCAGTTTCATGTACCCGTAATGGGGTATAGCCTGGAACTTTGTAAAGGCATCGCGTCCTAATAGGGCGTGATAGCCATTGGGGAAGGGGACGATGTGGAAGAGAAGTTCTTCCGATCGGTAATTTTCTGGCGTGTCGAACACAACGTCCAGGATGATACATCCAGAACAACATGCCTCTTTCCCTGGGATAATCCCCCGAAAGGTTGTGTTGCTATGTTCGATGCGAGATTGGTTGAACTGTATTTTCTCTAGGGTGGCCTCGTAAATGAGGTTTAGACCACTTCCGCCATGCATGAGCACCTTATGTAGTTTGTACCCATCAATGATGGAATTCAAGACTAGAGCGGTCAGTGAATGACCGGGGAGGATGGGCAGTTGTTCAGTGTCCCCGAAAGTAATCGGTACATCTGCCCATGGGCTAGTAGCTGCCACATGGTAGACTTGAACATGCTCCCTAAGAGCTTTTTTATGCCTGCTCCTCGAGGGAAATATCTCATAGACCGTTAGGACTTCGTCATCGAATCTGTTTGGTGAAGTAGAGCACATGTTTGATGAAGGTGTGTCGAGGATAGCCTCGCAACTTTTTGCGACTTGCCTGGCGACCCAGCAAGCTCGAAGGTTATGAGTAGGGTTTGTCTTCAATGACACGGAATGAATGGGCCAAGGTTTATCTAAAGTCCGTCGAGGACGGTGCTGGTCCCGGAAAGGGACTTGTTTCTTTTTTCGACGGGTTCATGCCTGGCATGCTGATTTGGAGGTACCCTTTTTCTTCAAACTCCTCTAGGGTGTTCGGAGAATTTTGGTTCCGAGAAGAATCGCTCGGATTGCCAGACACTCTCCATGGCATAGTACTTCTGTGCCAATTTGGATAACTCCGAAAAGTTTCTTATGCGTCGGCAGGCCAGGGCATTAAGAATCCCTTCATCATGGCAATTGCTGATGAAGATTGTTGTTATGTCTTGGTCGCTAAGACCTTTTTACTCTGCTCCTAGCGAGGAGGAGTTTTGCCAAAAAGTGGTCGATTGGTTCTCCTTGTATTTGCTTTATATCCCGAAATTCCGAAGATATGGGCTTTCGCATGGTACTTGGATAATCATCTTGGGCAGTGGGTGGGAAGAATTTCCGTTCCCTGTCACAACGAGTGTTTGGAAGTGCAGTTTTCGAATCACGCAACGGATCTTGGACCGGTAACGGTCTGTCTTTAAAACGGTTCCCCACCTCTGATTCCCCAACGGGGTCTTGGAGATCGTGGACAGGGGTATAAATGGTTTTCAATTTTGGTTGTCGGGCCGAATTCGTGGCCGGACACTGGACGGTGGCGACAAGGTGGGTGACCAGAGGGACATGAATCTCCCTGTCATCGGGTCTGATCCCAAGCCGATCATGGATCGGAACCTGGGGTATAAATGGTTTTCAATTTTGGTTGTCGGGCCGAATTCGTGGCCGGACACTGGACGGTGGCGACAAGGTGGGTGACCAGAGGGACATGAATCTCCCTGTCATCGGGTCTGATCCCAAGCCGATCATGGATCGGAACCTGGTCATCCAATATACGCAAAGATTCGATCCGATCGAACAACTCATTTAAGAACGAGGCGATGGCAGGATGCACGTCACTGATACGAGTGGATTCGTCAAGCAGTGTAACGGTTCCAGAGTTATGCCAAAGCGGATCGGTGTTCCTTTCCACCGTGGGACCTGATGCATCGAACGTTGAAGCATCCGAATTTATAGGTTTTCCTTCGAAGGTTGAGGGCTCCATTGGAATGAGTGTTCCCCATGAATCAGCCACAAACTCTAGGGTTCTGAACTTAATACACATATTTGGGGAGAACCTTCCGGTCAGGTCATGATGACCGACCGGGCCGGCATGCAACAAGATGATGTTGCCGATGAAATTCTGATCGGGGGCAAGAGCCCTCTCGATACAGATCTCGCTACTTGCGGAGGGGCGAGCCATCGATTCCTTCCGTGCTCACAGAATAACTCTCAATGAAAGCACCAATGTCGGTGTCAAAACTGGTGGATCTTGGGTAGTGGGTCCCGAACTGTGAGACTAGGATCGACGGTAACAGGAGACGAGGGGGACACGAGTTTACCCAGGTTCGGGCCCTCCAATGGAGGTAATAACCTACGTCCTCCTTGATTGTATTGATGGTGAAGGGGTTATAGAGTTGATGTACCTCGAGATTGTATGTCTAACCCTAGATGAGTTGTTCTGCCTCTATGCCCTAAAACTCTCTGGCTTATATAGATGTTGGGGGTGTCCTTGGGTTACACATGGTCGGTTACATTCCAAAGAGATAACTTGCCTAACTACAGCTAATAACTTGGAGAACACATTTTGACTCCTCGAAGCTCGCATCCTGGCGCAGGTGGTCCTCGCTCATCCGATGCCTGCCTTGCGGCCCGTACAGTCCGGCCCAGGAATAATAGGTCAGCTATCCGAGGACCCCTTAATCCAAGACTCCCTCATATAGGGCAAGGTGGGTGAGTAAATTACTGTTGGGAAATCGATAGAAGATCAAATAATCATGACGATATCCAAGAAATGATCATTATATAGGCATCACGTCCAAGACAAGTAGACCGACACGATTCTGCATCTACTTCTATTACTCCACACATTGACCGCTATCCAGCATGCATCTAGTGTATTAAATTCATCGAGAAATGGAGCAATGCAATAAGAACGGTGGCATGATGTAGACAAGATCTATTCATGTAGGAATAGACCCCCTCTTGTTATCCTTAATGGCAATAATACATGTGTGTCTTGCTTCCCCTTCTGTCACTAGGAAAGAACACCGCAAGATTGAACCCATCACAAATCACCTCTTCCCATGGCAAGAAAAATCAATCTAGTTGGCATAACTAAACCAAAGATTTGAAGAAGAAATATGAGTCTATAAGTAATCATGCAAATAAGAGATCAAAGAAGACTCAAATCATATTCATGGATAGAAACTGATCATGAACTCAAAATTCATCGGATCCCAACAAACACACCAAAAAAGTCATTACATCAAATAGATCTCCAAGAGACCATTGTATTGAGAATCATAGAGAGACTGGAACCCATCTAGCTACTGCCTATGGACCCGTAGGTCTCTGGTGGACTACTCACGCATCAGCGGAGAGGCACCTATGAAGAAGATGAACCCCTTCGTGATGGTGTTAGATTGGATATCGATGTTCTGGAACTTGTGGCGGCTGGAATTGTGTTTCATCAACTCTCCTAAGGTTTTCTGAATATTTGGGAATTTATAGGCTCGATAGTCAGTTGGGGGGAGTCCCGAGGTGCCCACCCTCTACCAGGTCGTGCCAGGGGCCTCTGGCGTGCCCTGGTGGAGGGTGGCCACCTTGGGCCCCCTCTTCTAGTGGTCTTTTGCCCATCTTGTTCCTTCTGGTCCATAAAAATTCTCCAAAAATCCCCACAGTGTTTGGGCTCTGTTTGGTACAGATTTTTTGCAAAGTAAAAAACCAAGCAAAACCAGCAAGTCGCACTTTGGCACTATGTCAATAGGTTAGTCCCAAAAAATGATATAATTTTTCTATAAAATGATTTAAAACATCCAAGATTGATAATATAACAACTTGGAACAAGCAAAAATTATAGATACATTGGAGACGTATCATAGATCACATGTGTAGGTGGAGTTGATTCCCAGATGTTTTCATGACGCACCCCCTCTTAATAGTGCGGCTGCCCTACAGGCTCAAGAAAGAAAAGAAAACAATATGGCACTCCGCTTTTTCCTTTCTCCGAGTAGAGGGAGAATAACCATACATACTTCATTACAATTTTGACGGTGTTGTTTACACTAGAGCATGTGGTTAGAAACACAAATGAAATTTTCATAGATGTCAAAAACTATTAAGGGCAATAATGCACTTTCAACTATGAACTATGGGATATATTATACCTGCCTCGAGAATTTTTACTATTTCAGTTCTTACCACTTCCTTCATTTTAGGATTCAAGCCGCATTGATGATTAATGACAGGTTTAACATCTCGTTCCATAATAATATTGTGCTGACATAGAGTGGGACTAATGCCCTCAAGATCATCAAGAGTATATCGAATAGCAGCTCGGTGCTTCTTCAGAGTTTTGAGTAGTCTCTTTTCTTCTTGCTCTGAAAGGTTATCACTAATAA
Source organism: Hordeum marinum (assembly GCA_022496015.1). NCBI lineage: Eukaryota > Viridiplantae > Streptophyta > Magnoliopsida > Poales > Poaceae > Hordeum > Hordeum marinum. The sequence goes on from CM039676.1 coordinate 27,560,126, forward strand.
TAACAGGATATATCTTCTTTGCATCAAGATAAGCATATTTTAGTGTATCAGGTGATTTCTTTAGGTCAAACATGGGATATCCCTTAGGTGGGGGGTCCCCAAAAATATCAACGGGCAAGTTATGTTCAAGATAAGTGTTTGTCTAAACAATATTTCATCTATTTCCTTCCTTTCATTCATATGCATATCATTTTCATGGTCTAACTAATATTGTTCTAACGGATCAGTAGGAGGCACGACAATAGAAGCAACACCAATAATTCCATCCTTACTAGATAACTCTTTCCCATGTGGTTGTCTACCAAACTTAGAGAAATTAAATTCATGAGACGCATCACCAAAACTTACTTTAACCTTTTCTATAACACAATTAATCTCATCATTGACAGTATTCAAGAAAGGTCTACCGAATATAATGGGACAAAAATTATCTTGTGGTGAACTAAGTACTAAGAAATCAGTAGGGTACTTAATTTTTCCACACAAGACTTCAACATCTCTAATAATCCAAAGTGGTGAAATAGTGTCTCTATTTGCAAGTTCAATAGTAACATCAACGTCTTCCATTTCAACAAGTGCTATGTCATTCATAATTTCTTGATATAAGGTAAAAGGAATAGAACTCACACTAGCACCCATATCACACAAGCCATGATAGCAATGATATCCAATCTTTGTATAAATAGTGTGCATGCCAACAATTCGTTTACTTTTATCTAACTCATCATGTTTGTTTCTGACAGGTTTAGCAATTCTAGCAGCCTCATCATAAAACTAAATAAATTAACCGTCTAAATTATCAACCAAGAGATATTTAACCATGGCAATATTACGTTTCCCATTTATTTGTATAGAAGGTTTGGGTGTTCTAATATGGCTTTTATTAACCACATTTGTAGCCTTAGCATGTTCCTTAAGCCTAATAGGAAAAGGCAGTTTTTCAATATAAGTAGTGGGCACAACTGGATCAATACTATAAATAACAGTTTCTTCCTTATCAATTGTAGGTTCCTCTAACAATTATTCAATGAGTGGATGATATTTAAACCACTTCTACTTAGGGAGATCAACATGAGCAGCAAAGGTTTCACAAATGGAAGATGCTATCTCGGAGTCAAGTCCATATTTAGCACCAAACTTATGAAAAGTATCGGTTTTCGTAAAAGATTTAACACAATCAAACTCAAGTTTTATACCTGACTCTTTATCTTTGTCGAGCTCCAATCTTCAGAGCTGATTTAATTCTTTCCAAAAGATTCCATTTGAATTCAATAGTTCTCTTCATGTAGGAACCGGTTGAAGAAGAATCAAGTATTAATTGGTCATCACAAGAAAGCCGAGCATAATAGTTTTGTCTAATCATTTCTCTTGAGAGATCGTGGTTAGGGAAAGTGTGCATCATAGATTAGGGCCTCCCCCAATCTTGACCAATGCTTTCTCGTTCACGAGGCCAAATATTATGTATGTGATTCCGATCACGCTTAACTAGATGCATAGGATAATTTTTTGATGAAATTCCAGCTTCAACCAGTAACAATCCCATGTTCCAGCATCATCCAATAGCCTATACAAAATCAATTTTTTCCCTCCAAAGATAAAGGTAAAATTGTATTCTTGACCTTGTCCACGGATAAACCTGCAAGCCTAAATAATACACAAATCTCATCTATATAAATCAAGTGCAAATTAGGATGAGTCATTCCATCTCATGCATAAGGATTAGCTAGCGGTTTCTCTAATATACGCAAAGGAATCTCATAATAAATATTTTCAATAGGTTCAGTAGGTTGAGGGGTAAATTTTCCCACTTACAGTTAGGGTGAAGATACCCCAAACATGCCCTTCAAAATAATACTATCCATAGTAATAAGCAATGGTAAATTTCAGCACATACCGGAAAGGTTTCCTTACCAAATTGCACTAACCAAAGGCGCTTCACTCCCCGGCAATGGCGCCAGAAAAGAGTCTTGATGACCCACGAGTATATGGGATCAATCGTAGTCTTTTCAATATGTAAGAGTGTCGAACCCAACGAGGAGCAGAAGGAAATGATAAGCAGTTTTCACCAAGGTATTCTCTGCAAGTGATGTAAGTAATAGAGATAGATACTTTTGTAGCAAGATAATTCGTAACAAGTAACAAGTAAAAGTAGGAGAAAGTTTGCAGAAAGGTGTCCCAATACTTTTTATAGCAAAGGACAAGCCTGAAAGTTCTCTTATATGAAGTAAAGCGCTCCCGAGGAAACATGGGAATTTCTGTCTAGTCATGTTCATCATGTTGAGTTGATTCACGTTTGTTACTTTGATAATTTGATATGTGGGTGGACCGGTCCTAAGGTGTTGTTCTTACTTGAACAAGCAACCCCCTTATGATTACCCCCTCTCGCAAGCATCCGCAACTACGACACAAGAATTAAGATAAATCTAACCATAGCATGAAACATGTGGATCCAAATCAGCCCCTTATGAAATAACACATAAACTAGGGTTTAAGATTTTGTCACTCTAGCAACCCATCATCTACTTATTACTCCACAGTCCCTTCCCTTAGCCCAAAAGTGTGGTGCCATGTAGTCGACGTTCACATGACACTACTGAAGGAAACAACAACATACATATCACCAAAATATCAAACGAATACCAACTTGACATGATTACTTATAACAATACTTCTCCCATGTCCTCGAGAACAAAAGAACTACTCATAAATCATCATAATGTTCAATATCATGGGTGTAATAAATATGATTAAGGATCTGAACATATTATGTTCCACCAAGTAAACCAACAAGCATCAACTACAAGATTTAATCAACACTACTAGCAACCCACGGGTACCAATCTGATGTTTTGAGACAAAGATTAAATACAAGAGATGAACTAGGGTTTGGGATGAGATGGTGCTAGTGAATATGTTGATGAATATTGGTCCTCCCACTAAGGAGGAAGCATTGGTGATGACGATGGCTTTGATTTTCCCCTCCTGGAGGGAAGATTCCCCCGCAGAATCACTCTGCCCGAGAGCAAAAGAGCATCTGCCCAGGTTTCCATCTCGATACGATGGCACTTTGTCCCGAAAGTATTCTCTCAAATTTTTTGGAGGTAAAAAGACATCATATACCAGAAGAGGGGAGTCGGGGCTGCCTATAGGCCTGCAAAGCTATTAGGGCGCGCCTAGGGGGTGAGCGTGCCCTGTTGGTCCGGCACCAATAGGTGGCCCCCTCTAGCACTTATTTGCTCCATCAATTCAGATATATTCCACAAAACACCTCGTGAAGTTTCAGGTCATTTGGAATCCATAGAATTTTCAACCTTTTTCTCGGTATTCAGGTCCAGATTCCAGTTTTTGGCACTTTCCCTCTTTGTGGTGTACCTTCTAAACTAAGAGAGAAAAGGCATTAGAATAGTATAATAAGATGGAATAGTGGCCAAGAATAATATAAATATCAATAATAAATCATGATGCAAAATGGAAGTATCACGACGTCCCTCTTGTCCCAACGTGCCATCTGCCTGATGTCGACCTGCCCCCGTACGGTACATCGTCGTCGTCTCATCCGTCTGCGCTAGATCATTCGATTGTAGCTCCGGGAGCAACTCCGTGTTGGGTTCAATTGCGCAAACATGTTAGGGTTTTAGTTGGTTCATGACGAATCAAGGGGTCTGCTTGTGGGGTTAAGCCGATGGATTGTGACATCTAGGGTTGTAGCAGCGGCAGCGGCAGATCGGAATTAGGGTTTCATGGGGGTTAGGGGTGCAGTAGCAGTGGTGTCATGCTATATAAAGGCCAGACCTTGTTAAATTGTACAGAAATGTCTGTTTAATATGGCCTTGTGTTGATCAAATGGCTCTTGTTCATCTTAGATCACTCTTTGCTTGTTAGATACCGCAAAAATATTGCTTTTAGTCCTGGCAGGTCATATATTTGTCTAGTGGAAGCTATACCTGGCCAAATCTCGGGCCGGGTCGGGCCTTGGGTTGGGCCTTAAAAAGCCCGGTGCAAAAAACCCAGGCCCGAGCCCGGCCCGGCCCGACCGTCGGGCCTAATTTTTGGGCCCAGGCCCGGCCCAAGCCCGAAGAAAGCCTGGCCTGGCTAGGCAGGCCTGGCCCGCATAGGCGTAAAACCAGATTTCCGCAGGCCTGAGCCCGTCCTGACCCGACCGCCGGGCTCAAAATCTAGGCCCGATCCCGGCCCGTGGGCAAGGTCGGGCCGGGCCGGGTCGGGCTTTTTCGGGCCGGGCCAACCGGGCCGGGCTGCCCATGGCCAGGTCTAGTGGAGGCCATGAATCCATGATTTTGTTCAGAAAATGGTTGAATCTTGTAAGAAAATGTCTCAAACTCATGCTCTGAAATGGGTGAAAATGTGTGAATGTTGTCATTGTGTGGATTATGTTTTTCTGCACTTTTCTTGGTTAGCTGCATATGCAGTTTGTCTAAATCATATGTCATATGCTCTCAAATACAATGCCTTTGCATCAATAAATTGTGTCCCTATCTTAATTTGTTAGAAATGTCTGAATGTTGTACTGTATGTTATTACTGTTTGAATTTGTCTTTATTTTTCTTGTCTGGACATTGTCGATGTGATTCTTTTGTAGGACCCAAAAGCAACCACTTCTCTACTGAGCTGATATATGATGGCTATTTCCTTTGCTCGGGCAAGCATAGGGGTTACCAAAAAGGCCACTCCATTTGGTATGACTATTGTGACATATATAATTGGATACCTACTATTGTTTTCAGTTTAGTGGTGGACATAGGGTATGAGTTTGAAGGAGGGGTCAAGGCCTACTTGTGTGTTCCTAGATTGACAGAGATTAAGCCAAGGGGCAACACTATGACTGAAAACATGAAGGATTGTGCTCTGAACGGGATTCAGTTCTAGTAGATTTATCTTGATCATCATCAGAGCCTGAGATCATATATGACTAATGTCCCTGTTTATTGTGATGATGAGGATCCTTCAGTGGTCAAATTTAGTGGCATGAGGCCAAACAAGGAGCAAGTGCAAGAGGAACAAGCATATAACCAGCAAGAGGAATGGGCTGATCAAGTTCAAGTTGAACATGCAGATCAACAACAAGAGGAGCAGCATGAGCAAGTTCAAGTGGAACAACAGAGACAGAGCAAGTGGAACAGGCTGAACAAGATACATGTGAGGAAGATGCACTATCTAAAAGTGGGGAAGAGTTAGAATATGATTACATATCGAGACAACGTCAACCAGAAGAGTATGTTCATTCATTTTAGTTTGAGCATAGGGGCAGAAAAAACTACAGGGTTTTGAACATGGATGCAGCATGTGCAGATTTTCATTTACCAGATCATGACTCAGATGATGATTACAATCCACAACTTGTTGATTCACACATTGATCTTCAAGATGACAATGACTTGTTTGATAGAAATGTTGATTTTGAGAAAGGTAAGGTCGTCCAAGAGGAACCTAATGATCCTACTGAAGATGGGGACATGTGTTTGCCTGACTCTGATAAAGGTAAGGTTAAGATGGATTTCAAATGTTTCAGAGAAGAAGACCTGACTAAAACTGAGTTCCAAGTTGTTCAGACCTTTGGCACAGTTGAGTTACCAAGGAAAGTTATCAAAGAGTACAATTGTCAGGAAAAGTTGGCATTAAGTGCCCTAGAAATGATAGGAAAAGACTACATGCTATTTGTGAGGTGACCTTGGTCTTTGTTTGCATCATATGACACCAGAATTAATTGCTTCATGGTCAATAAATACAATCCAAAGCATACATGCATATAGAAATTGAGTGTTAGGTTATTAACTGCTCCCTTTATGAATGGAAATGCCTTGATTCTTCAAGAGCTGATGAAAATATGAACATGGAGAATTTTTCAAGAGTGGTTCAGAAGAACTGGAACATGACAACGACAAGGAGCAAACTAAGAATGGCTAAGAGATTAGTGAAGAAAGTCATTAAAGGAGATGAGTTAGAGTAGTATAGTAGCATGTGGGATTATACACAAGAATCCAGAACATTAGACCCATGCAGCTCTTTCTATGTGGGAGTCAATGATGGCATATTTGGAAGTTGTCGTTTCTATCTAGATGTCCATAAAAGGGGTTTCATGCAAGCTTGTAGACCAGTCATATGCTTAGATGGATGCCGCTTGAAGACCAAGTATGGAGGTGTTATGTTGTGTGCTATTGGGATGGATCCCAATGAATGCATCTACCCTCTAGCATTTGCAGTTGTGGAGGTTGAGAACACTGACACATGGAACTGGTTTTTGTCAAATCTGAAGAGTTATTGATACGGAGTCATGGACTATAATGTCAGACAAGCAAAATGGGCTCATCAAGGGAGTGAGGTAACACTTTCCTAATGCAGAGCATAGACACTGTTTCAAGCATATCTGGCAAAACTTTCAACAAACACACAAAGGAGATGTGTTTAAGAACTAGCTATGGGAGTGTGCAAGGAGCACAACACCAAAACTATGGCCTACAAGCATGGAAGAAATGAAGGCCATCAGCTTAGAAGCCTACAGATGGCTTGAGCAACCAACTACCACCAAACAATTGGGGTTAGGGGGGTCGATAGAGAATTTCCCAAGTATGATATCCTTATGAACAACGACTGTGAGGTTTTCAACAAATATATTCTTGAGGCTAGGGAGATGCACCTAAGATCAATGATTGACAAGATCCAAACCCAACAAATGGTCAAATTCTACAGCAATAGAAAAGAGGCAAAGACATGGCCTCGAACTATATGCCCAAAAATAAGGAAAATGATAGAAAAAGAGAATATAGAGATATCAGCTACATGCATGGTTTCAGGGGCTGGTGATGGCATTTTTCAGGTTAACAACAAGAACATGGCATACATTGTTGACATAAAGGAGGATAGTTGTACATGCGTAGGGTGGGATGTTAGGGAGTTCATTGCCACCATGCAATTGCATGTTGTAGACATGAGAGAATTGAACCGGAGACTCTGGTGCACTCATGTTACACTATAGAAGATTTCAAGCTAGCATACAAATCCCTTATCAAGCCTTCATAGATAGGAGTGAGTGGTAGAATATGAATGGGTGTGAAATCAAGCCACGTGTCTATGAAAAAAAGTATGGAAGCCTTCAAATAAGAGCAGGAGAAAGCAGTCTTATGAGATTGAGAAGAAAGATGGAACAAGGATACTGACCAGACATGGAGGTACAATAACATGTTCATACTACCATGAACAAGGCCACAAACAAGAAAGGAATTGCCAAGAGAAAAGCTAGCATTTTGCCAAAGCTACAAGTGAGAAGGGGGCCAAGGGCTATTCCTGATGATGTGTCAGATAATGATGGCCAAGTCACACTCGAGGAGGACCATGTCACACAAGGTGATGGCCAAGTCACACTAGAATAGGTCCTTGTCACACAAGATGATGGCCAAGTCACACTGGAGTAGGTCCATGTCACTCAAGAGGATGGCCAAGTCACACCAGAGCAAGTCCCTGTCACTCAAGATGATGGCCAAGTCACTCAAGAGGATGTCCATGCTACACAAGATGATGGCCAAGTCTAGCAAGATGGTGATGACTATGATACGCCAGTTATTTTTTAGGAAAATTTTAATCTTTTCTCCCTTTCTTTTAACTGTATTTAATCAATGAAAATGTACTATTGGTAGCAGATGATGACTAGCTTTCTACAGGTTTAATTAGGACTTTGGTTGTAGAATGCTTCATAGGATGCTGCTCTCTAGACCTGTTCTTGGAGAAAATGATGAAGGCACTGTGCCAGCTTCAGCTTTCATCTTAGGGGCATCTCAAGCTTCAGCACAAACAACCACAACTACAAATGATGGCAACCTGACCATGAAGTTGATGCGGATGAAAAGAGACAAAGAAAGGCAGATGGCATCCAGAAGAGATGCAACATTTGAGGCCATGAATGAGACGGCAGAGAGGAGGGCAGGAGAGGCAGAGGAAAGAAAGGCAAGACAACGAGGAAAGTTAAGCAAGCAGCAAGAAGAAGAAGAGCAACAAAATAGAAGAAGGTCGGGAAAACATCTGCCAATCAGGCAGCTACAGCAGTAAGAAAATTTGCATTGCAATAAGAGAAAGAGGCCAAAGCACTTGAAGCAATTGCAGCTAGAGCAGAGGCAGCCCTGAAGAAAAAAAGAAGATCAAGAAGCAAAGAGAGATATTGTAGCACTGAAGAGAAAAGAAGATCAAGAAGCAAAGAACAAATAGCAAGAAGAGGCCAAGAGAAGAAGAGATGAGGAGAGGAAGTAAGTGAAAAGGTCAGGTGGACATGTGCCCAAGAATCAGAAAAGATTCAACATGCTTGATTAGTTCATATGAATCAATGCTTTTGCAATTGTATTTATGTGATTTTTTGCAAAAACTTCAATCTGAGTGTTTGAAACTACTAGAGCTCAAATGTGGCAGCCATAAGTGACTCATTCAGTTGCCTGATGCAAACTAAAAATTTAAACTTGGTTCATTCAGTGACTCATTCACTTGCGCAATCAATGGTTTGATTCAATATTGAATACATTTGAATGAATTTGATGCAATATTCATCTTTATTCACTAAGTAGGTACTTCATTGCATATTTGATGTTAACTTAAGAGCATATAGGTTACTGATGAATAAGCTTATGTATATTTGAGTGACTTAGCTTAATACTATTCAACTGAATTTTTGAATGTGCTACTATGTACTAAATCTAATAGTATCTACTAAATTACTGATTAAATGTACTAAATGAATGAGTGGCATGATTAGATTTAAACTAAATGACTGAATTTCTGAATGTCAGCTAATTAATAAAAATCAACAGACAAAAAGTTTGGCCTGGATCTCGAACTTAAGACCTATGGTTTGAAACAATGTGTGCAATGCTAGTGGGATAGTACTGAAGATATTTCTAGTTCTACACACGGTTTACTTAAGAACCCTCATAGTGCATTGTGTTGCACCGATACGGTTTCTACGGTAGAGAATACACCCACCGCTCCACTCGCCACTCACATCCCCACTCCCATTCGCGTCTCTTCGGTCTTCCTGCTCCCAACCTCCCACTCCATTATCCATAAAACCCTCTACGTCACCGACCTCCACGCTATGGAAAACATGCCCGCCTGGCAGAGGGTGATCGAGGATCTGGCCGACGACGACCAAGTCGCCCGCGTGGAGCTAAAGGAGATCACGGGTTGCTTCCCTAGCATGTAAATGTTGTGTAACCACGCATGCGACCTCATCAATATGATGACAGAGGAGGAGAAGGAGTGCACTATCGATGAGGGCCCAGGCGTCCCTCCTGTGACCATCATGCGATTTGCATTGAGGGAGACGCGCTCGGATGATCCGATGCAGCGAACAAGATGGTGGATGTACCGGTCCGCCACCACGCCAGCGCGCAGCCTCGACGATGTCATCCTAGTCGTCCCTGCGTGGGTCAACACCATGTACTGGGACCGCTTCCAGCTCGAGATCCTCTGCCGCAACAACATCTCTGACGTTGGGCCATCCGAAGATGCTAGTTAGATATGTTGAATATATCTCAGCATATAAGGTTAATTGTAGTTATTTAGGCATGCTGGATATATCTTAGCACATAAGTTAATTGTAGTGTGTCTTTTGTAATGTGATGGTAAGTAACAATCTATCTATGTATCTTATAGTGTGTTGCTCTCAAGCAAGAACTATCTGAACTATCTATCTATGCCAAAAGAAGAACTATATTAACTATCTATTTGCGCCAAAAGAAGAAACACGGAAATCTTCCCAAAAATAAAAAACTTTCAAACATGCAACATAAACCATATGCAAGTGAATTTGGCATGAAGGTACAATTCTTGGCATGTTGTCATCGCAAACGTTCACTTAAATAATCCCTGATAATTTAACCGAACTTGTGATGATGAGTTTCAGGTTCATTACAAAAGTTTAGGTTCATTGCCATTTATATGCAGCCACAAACTTGCACTCTAGATGCTCACTTTGGTCCAACTTTATTGCTCTTATCCACCACCACCAGAAACCCTTCTTCTTCCTCATCTCCACTTTCCTCCTCTCCTCCCCCTTGTCCCTCTTCAAGCAACAGGAGCCATGGTTTGGTGGGATGATCTACCAACCAATTCTGAAAATGAATCTATGACAAGCAAGGTTAGTGATCCACGCAGCTACTGTTAATAGGAGGCTAGGGTTTATGTGAGAAAGGGAAAAACTAGTTTGTTTGTCGAGTCTGAATTGTGTTGCGTATTTTTCCCCTTGTTTTAGCCAACTGCTACCATTTCCTGTGAGGAATGGAGTGGCTTGGCAACAGATCTTGATGCTAGATGTGACCATGGACCAGTTTGTCAAAAACTTGTGGCATTTCAAGATGTTGATAGTGGCCGGATGTTCCTTGCTTGCTCACGGAAAGTAAGTTAAAAGTTCAGACAATTGTGTTAAAGCAAAAAAACAAGTTTAGCTAGTGAAATTTGTTTTTTATCAAATGATAGGAAATTCCTAAATGCAACTATGTGCAATGCGTTAACCCTGAGTGGCCTAATGCTTTGAAGTTGAGCCTAACTAGCATATGGAGCATGCATGATTAGGAGACCACGCAGAGACTCGGACAAAATGTTTTGAATGGTGAAGAGAACTTGAAGATTCTGAGAGACAAGGAAAAGGATTAAGATAAGTTGAGACTGTTTGAGCCTTATTTTGAGGCTGAGGACTGAGCTGCAACCGTACTAGCGGCTGAGGCCGTAGAGGGCTGAGGCCTTTGAGCTTGAGGAATTTGCTGTGATGATTTTGAAGTTAAAGAATTTGTCTTCACAGCAGATTTCTTCATCATTGATTTCTTCGGATCACATGCAGAGGCTCCGACAGTGGCAGCAGCAGCAGAGTCTTCATTAAATTTCTTCACAGCCTCTTTTGATTTCTTTGCCAACTTGGCTTGCTGTTTTTCCCATATATGAGGAAAGTCTTCACCAGTCTTGAGACTAGTGGGATCAACAATTTGATTTTGAGCCAAGGGAGGCCTGCTGCATGGAGGTTTCACAACGAATTTCATCATGTATTTAGGAGTTACATAACGATATTCCTTCCATTCCTTTGCCCATCTCCTCTCTATTTTCTGCAGACGAATCTTTCTCTGCTTAGTCGCCTCTTTCCCATGAGTTTCTTCATCGAGTGTGCAGTGTTCCTCATACAAGTCATCTAGAATCTCAAAGCAGTGTGCACATCAGGCTTCTTTCCACCTTTCTATGGCTTCTTCCCATCAACTATTTTCTTCAGCTAAGGATTTTGAACTCTTGAGGACTCTGAAGAAGTACACAGTTTTTCCTCAAGAAACACTGCAAATGAGTTAAGTTGATGAGAACCTAGTGATTCATCAGCAGACATGTTGTACCTATGAACAGAGTATAGGTGCGAGGAATTTGAAGAGGTCATATGCGTTATCAGAAATTTTTCAATAAAAATAGGTGTGAGGAATTTGACCATTTGTGTCTTGAGGAATTTCACTAAGTGTTCTTTGTCTTAGGTTCCAGAGTTGTGCAAATTTTGAGGATTCACACAATTGAGGAATCTTGAATAAAATCATAACTTACAGAAAGTCATCAAGTGTACGAACATGTAAGGTGCTTTAGAATGATATTCTTGAAGAATAAACACCTTTCTGAAGATTTGGGAAATCTTGAAGATCAAATAAGGGCAGTAAAAATAAATTCTATTTACCCTGATGAAGAACACGACGAACTTTGAGATAAGATTGAGGAAGTTCGTCAGTCCAGATCTCCCACGCCCTAGCTTGGCAGAGGGAGACAGCTACAGCGGCGGCGGGATGAAGACTTCCGCGGCCGATGCGTGTACGGCGATGGCGAGGACGAGGCAGTGAAGCTCTTCCACACCGATGTCGATGACTTTAGCGGCAGCGCTAGGTTGGAGCTCAGGAGAGAGAGTAGAGATGAGGAGTAACCGAGTACAGTGGAAGGGGAGGGGTATTTATAGTGGAGGTGAAAACCAATCCGTTAGAAGATTTTGGACCAGATTGCCCCTGACCCTTGCTCTCCACGACAGGTGTCACCCACGTTCTGAGTGGTGATGATAGTGGGGGATCATGAGTTATTCAGTCGCGGGAATCGGAACTGGTTGAGCGGGAACCGCCAAAAAATTTAAATTTTCCGTTCGCAAATTCTTCAGCTATCAAGGACATAGTGAAGACTTCGAACGAGTTCCAAAGTAGAACACATATGAAGAATTTCTGAACAGAATGGGTTGAGTTTAGCATAGAGGGGAAAGGTTCCGATCACATTCACTTAGATGAAAATCAACTTGAAGAATTAGCAATAAGTGAATGATGTTGAGGACATTGAAAACTCAAATACATAAGTATATAATCAATGAAGAACAGGAGTTTCATAGTTTGACGAATTTGAAAATTTAATGAATTTGAAAGGTTGAGGAATTTGCAAACTTGAGGAATTTGAAAATTTGAAGAATTTGCAAAATCATGAAAAAACTCAACTTTGAAGAATTTCAACTATGGTTGGTGGCGTGACCCACCATATAAGAATGATGATTTTAGACACCGCGTACAATTGTCGTAGGGTTCTGAGAATCAAATTCTTCATTAATTTCTTCACACTCAGAGAGTTATACTTCATTGATTGAAGAAAAATGTTACTTCGTGTGTTGCACATCTAAGTCATCAATTTTGCATAAGTGTTAGGATATGTGTCCTTTTTCAAAGAACATTCGAAGATTCTAAGATATTTAGCTCACACCGTAACTTGCAAAATCTCTTTTCATCCAAGGGCTTTGTGAATATATCGGCCAGTTGTTCTTTAGTGGGAATGTGGTCGATGGAGATGTCGCCCTTGAGTACATGATCTCGAAGAAAGTGATGACGAATCTGGATGTGCTTGGTCCTGGAATGCTGAACTGGGTTGTAAGCAATCTTGATGGCACTCTCGTTGTCGTAGTAGAGAGGCACATTCTTCAACTTGATGCCGTAGTCCTTGAGGGTTTGCTTCATCCATAGCAACTGAGCACAACATGAACCAGCAGCAATGTACTCAGCCTTAGTAGTAGATAGTGAGATGCAGTTTTGCTTCTTCGAGGACCAACCGACTAAGGATCGTCCGAGGAAATGACATGTGCCTGAGGTTGACTTGCGATCCACACGATCTCCAGCATAGTCAGCATCAGAGTATCCGACGAGGTGAAGATTTGAGCCCTTGGGATACCATAATCCAAGCGTTGGTGTGTGAGCTAAGTATCGAAGAATATGTTTCACAACCTTATGTTGTGATTCCTTCGGTGTTGCTTGGAATCGGGCACACATGCAAACATTCAACATAATATTAGTCCTAGATGCACATAGATACAATAATGAGCCAATCATGGAGCGATATACCTTCTGATCGAAATCTTTACCATTTTCGTTAGTGCAGAGGTGGCCTTTTGAAGCATTAGAGTTTTGACGCCTTTGCAATCTTGCATGTCGAATTTCCTCAGAACATCCTTGAGGTATTTCTCTTGTGAGATGAAGATGTCGTTGTCTTGCTGACGAATTTGAAGACCTAAGAAGAATTTCAACTCTCCCATCATAGACATTTGATATTATTCACTCATCATATAGGCAAATTCATCACTGTAACGTTTGTCAATACAGCCAAAGATAATATCTTCTACGTATATTTGGCATATGAACAGTTCATTATCATAGGATTTTGTCAGTACAGTGAACCGGGTTTGAAGCCTTTCTTCATGAGAAATTCCTTCACAGTGTCACACCACGCCCGAGGGGGCTGCTTGAGGCCATAGAGGGCCTTGTTGAGTCTGAAGACTTTGTCAGGATGCTTAGGGTCTTCAAAACCTGGGGGTTGAGCAACATATACTTCTTCCTCAAGCTTACCATTGAGGAATGCACTTTTCACATCCATTTGATATAAGATTATATCATGATGGTTAGCGTAAGCAAGCAATATGCAAATAGCTTCATGTCTAGCAACAGGTGCAAAAGTTTCATCAAATTCAATTCCCTCAACCTGTGTGTAGCCTTGAGCTACTAGACAAGCCTTATTCCTTACCACAAGTCCATTTTCATCTTGCTTGTTGTGGTAGATCCACTTGGTACCTATGATGTTATGCTTGTAAGGATCTGGCCGCTTGACAAATTCCCACACGTTATTGATCTTGAATTGATGCAATTCCTCTTGCATAGCTTGAATCCACTCAGGCTCCTTCAATGCTTCATCAACTTTGGTTGGCTCTATGATAGAGAAAAAGGCAAAGTGCCCACAAAAGTTAGTCAAATGTGAAGCTTTTGAGTGAGTGAGGGGACCTGGTGCATTGATGTCATCGATGATTTTGTCAATCTACACTTCATTTGCAACTCTTGGGTGAGCAGGTTGGCATGGCTGAGGACTTTCATCAGCACCATTTTCTTCAGTAGTATCAGCATGAATGTCTTCATTTGTTGGAATGACTTCCTCGGTGGGTATGATGTCTTCAGTAGCCTTCAGCTTAATGGATTCCTCAGCAGACTGTTCATCAAGCATAGAAGGCAGCTGCTCCTTTTGTGAGCCATCGGTTTCATCGAACCGCACATCTACAGTTTCAACAACCTTGTGGTTGTAGGTGTTAAATGTTGAAAATATGCCCTGGAGGCAATAAATAAAGTGTTTATTATTATATTTCCTTGTTCATGATAATCGTTTATTATCCATGCTATAATTGTATTGATTGGAAACACATTACATGTGTGGGTAAATAGACAACACATTGTCCCTAGTATGCCTCTAGTGAACTAGCTCGTTGATCAAAGATGGTCAAGGTTTCCTAGCCATTGACATGTGATGTCATTTGATAACAGGATCACATCATTAGGAGAATGATGTGATGGACAAGACCCAAACTACAAACGTAGCATATGATCGTGTCAGTTTATTGTTGTTGTTTTCTGCATGTCAGTATATGTTCCTATGACCATGAGATCATGCAACTCACGGACATCGGAGGAGTGCCTGGTCTGTATCAAACGTCGCAACGTAACTGGGTGACTATAAAGGTGCTCTACAAGTATCTCTGAGGATGTCTATTGAGTTGGCATGGATCAAGACTGGGATTTGTTACTCCGTGTGATGGAGAGGTATCTCAGGGCCCACTCGATAATACAACATCACAATAAGCCTTGCAAGCAATGTGACTAAGTGTTAGTCACGGGATCTTGTATTACAGAATGAGTAAAGAGACTTGCCGATAACGAGGTTGAACTAGGTATGGAGATACCGATGATCAAATCTCGGGCAAGTAACATACCGAAGAACAAAGGGAACATCAAACGAGATTAACTGAATCCTTGACATATAGGTTCGACCGATAAAGATCTTCATAGAATATGTAGGAACCAATATGGACATCTAGGTCCCGCTATTGGTTATTGACCGTAGAGGTGTCTCGGTCATGTCTACATAGTTCTCGAACCCGCAGGGTCTGCACACTTAAGGTTTTGTGACGTTACGGTAGTATAGAGTTATGTATGGTCGTGACTGAAGGATGTTTGGAGTCTCGGATGAGATCCCAGACGTCACGAGGAGCTCCGTAATGGTTCGGAGGTAAATTCATATATAGGAAGTCCTGTTTTGGTTGCCGGAAAGTTTCGGGCTCATCGGTAGTGTACCAGGAGTGCCGATAGTGTACCGGGAGGGGTATTTCGACCCAAGAGGCTTCATGGGCTGTGGGAGAGTGAATATCATCCCTTAGTGGGCTGGTGGAAACTCCCACACTAGGCCCATGTGGCTGGAGAAGAAAATCCCAATAAGAAAAAGGTGGAAAAAGGAAAAAAAAGGAGCAATCCTAGTCCTACTAGGATTGGAGGAGGATTCCTCCTCTCCTAGTAGGTTCGGCCGACGGCCTTGGCTTGGGAAGCCAAGGCTGCCTCCTCTCCTCCTCTCCTCCTATATATACTAGTGGTTTTAAGGTTTTTGCACTAGTTTTTTCAGCCACGTGCTACCCGTTCCTCCGGTGCATAGTTTCTCCTCTAGATCGGTTTTCTGCAATGCTTAGGCGAAGCCCTGCCGGAATAGCTCCACCACCATCGCCGCAGCGCCGTCATGCTGCCGGAGAACTCTTCTACCTCTCCGCTCCCTCTTGCTGGATCAAGAAGGCGGATATCGTCATCAAGCTGTACGTGTGCTGAAAGCGGAGGTGCCGTCCGTTCGGCGCTAGATCGGAAGGATCGTGATGAGTTCGCGGGACGAATCATGACGAGATCGCGGGACGGATCGTGATGAGTTCGCGGGACGGATCGTGATTGGATCGCGGGACGGATCGTGATGAGATCGCGGGACGCTCAGCGATTTGGATCGCGAAGACGTTCGAGTACACCAACTGCGTTTCTTAATGCTTCCCGCTTAGCGATCTACAAGGGTACATAGATCCACTCTCCCTCTCGGAGATGCTCATCACCATGGATAGATCTGCGTGTGCATAGGAAATTTTTTGTTCCCCATGCAATGTTCCCCAACAGTGGCATCATGAGCTTGGTCTATGTGTAGATGAGATCTCGAGTAGAACACAAAAGGTTTGTGGGCGTTGATGCTTAGATTGCTTCCTCCCTTGGTTGGATTTTGGTTCAGCGGTATTATGAGATGAAGCGGCTCGGACCAACATTACTCATATGCTTACGAGAGACCGGTTCCCTCGACCGCAACTTGTTGCATATATGGCTTGCAGGTGCCAGTTTCTCTCACTTTAGTTGGATCAGATTCGACAAAGGCGGTCCTTGAGAAGGTTGTAAAGCAACTAGCATATCACCATTGTGGTTTATGCGTAGGTGAGAATTGTTCTTGCTAGATACCCGTAGCAGCCACGTAAAACATGCAACAACAATTAGAGGACGTCTAACTTGTTTTTGCAGGGTATGTTGTGATGTGATAAGGCCAATTGCATGATGTGATATATGTGATGTATGAGATGATCATGTTATGTATAGATTATCACGACTTGCATGTGGGTGAGTACGGCAACCGACAGGAGCCATAGGGTTGTCTTTAGTTATTGTATGACCTGCGTGCCAATCATTAAGCGCTATGTAATGCTTTACTTTATCGCTACAATAGCAATAGTAGTAGAAGCATGTTGGGCGCGACAACCCCGATGGCGACACATTGATGGAGATCAAGATGATGGAGATCATGGTGTCGTGCCGGTGACGATGGAGATCATGCCGGTGCTTTCATGATGGAGATCAAAAGCACAAGTTCATGGCCATATCATGTCACTTATGATTTGCATGTGATGTTAATCCTTGTATGCACCTTGTTTTGCTTAGGACAACGGTAGCATTATAAGGTGATCCCTCACTTAATTTCAAGATAAATTGTGTTCTCCCCGAGTGTGCACCGTTGCAAAAGTTCGTCGTGTCGAGACACCACGTGATGATCGGGTGTGATAGACTTTACGTTCACATACAACGGGTGCAAACCAGTGTTGCACACGTAGAACACTCGTGTTAAACTTGACGAGCCTAGCATGTATAGACATGGCCTCGGAACACAAGAGACCAAAAGGTCGAACATGAGTCATATAGTAGATATGATCAACATGATGATGTTCACCATTGAATCCACCTCAACTCACGTGATGATCGGACTTGAGTTGGTGAATTTGGATCATGTATCACTCGAATGACTGGAGGGATGTCAATTTGAGTGGCAGTTCTTAAGTAATATGATTAATTGAACTCATTAGCATGAACATAGTCAACAGTGTCTGTGCAAATTATGTCGTAGATCACTTGCTCGCGTTGTAGCTCCCTTGAATTTTTATATGTTCCTAGAGAAATAGAGTTGAAATATGTTGGTAGGAATATTGCAGACTGGGCCCGTGATCTGAGGATTGTCCTCATTGTTGAACAGAAGGCTTATGTCCTTAATGCACCGCTCGGTGCGCCAACCCCTCTATCGTGGTTTGTAGATGATGTGAACATCTGACAGGCACGTTCTGATGACTACTTGATAGGTTAGTGCGTCATGCATTACGGCATAGAATTGAGGCTCTGAAACGTTTTGAACGTTACAGAACATATGAGATGTTCTAGGAGCTGAAATTAGGATCTCAGGCTCATGCCCATATTGCGAGATATGAGATCTCCAACAAGATTCTTTGCCTGCAAGATGAAGGAGAATAGCTCAATCGTTGAGCATGTGCTCAGATTGTCTGGGTTCTACAATCGCTTGAATCGAGTGGCAGTTGATCTTCCAGATAAGATAGTGATTGATATAGTTCTCCAAGTCACTATCACTAAGCTACTAGAACTTGGTGATGAACTATAAAACGCCAGGGATAGAAATAATGATCCCTGAGCTGTTCGCGATGTTTGACACCGCGAAGGTAGAAATAGAGAAGGAGCGTCAAGTGTTGATGGTTAGTAAAACCACTAGTTTCGAGAAGGGCAATTGCAAGGAGGGAAACTTCATGGATGGCAAGTCAGTTGCTGCTCCACTGAAGGAGCCCAAAGTTGAACCCAAACCCGAGACTAAGTGCTTCGATTATGAGGAGAGCGGTCGCTGAAGCGGAACAACCCTAGATACTTGGTAGATAAGAAGGTTGGCAACGTCGACAGAAGTATATTTGATATACGTGTTATTGATGTGTACCTTGCTAGTACTCCTAGTAGCACCAGGGTATTGGATACCGGTTCGGTTGCTAAATGTTAGTAACACGAAATAAAGGCTACGGAATAAATGGAGACTAGCTAAGGGTGAGGTGACGATGTGTGTTGGAAATGTTTCCAAGGTTGATGTGATCGACATCGCACGCTCTCTCTACCTTCGGGATTAGTGACGAACCTAAATAAATGTTATTTGGTGTTTTGCATTGAGCATGAACGTGATTAGATCGCATTTATTGCAACACGATTATTCATTTAAGTTAGAGAATAATTGTTATTCTGTTTACATGAATAATACATTCAATGGTCATGCACCCAGTGAGAATGGTTTGTTGAATCTTGATCGTAGTAATACACATGTTCATAACATTGATGCCAAAAGATACAAAGTTAGTAATGATAATACCACATACTTGTGGCACTGCCACTAAATGTCATATTGATATAAAACGCATGAAGAAACTCCATGCTGATGGATCTTTGGACTCTTTCGATTGCCTATCGGTTGAGACATGCGAACCATGCCTCTTGGTCAAAAGATGACTAAGGACCTCGTTTTCTGGTTTGACGGAGCGGGCAAGTGATTTATTGGAAATGATACATGTTGATGTATGCAATCCAATGAGTCTTGTAGCGTGCGGTGGATATCGTTATTTTCTTACCTTCACTGATGATTTGGGTAATATAGTGTATGTTTACTTAAATGAAACACAAGTCTGAATCATTTGAAAAGTTCAAGCAAATTCAGAGTGAAGTTTAAGATCTTTGTGACAAGAAGATAAAAATATCTGCGACATGATCGTGTAGGTGAATATCTGAGTTACGAGTTTGGCATACAACTTTAGACAAAGTGAAAGTTGTTTCACAAACACACGCCACCTGGAACACCATAGTGTGATGGTATGTCCGAACGTCATAGTCGTGCTCTATTGGATATGGTGCATGTTATGATGTCTCTTATCGTTTTGCTACTATAATTTTGGGGTTCTGCATTAGAGACAACTACATTCACTTTAAATAGGGCACCATCTAAATCCGTTGAGATGACACCATGTGAATTATGGTTTGATAGAAACCTAAGCTGCCATTTCTTGATGTTTGGGGCTGTGACGCTTGTGTGGAAAATGTTTTCACCTAATAAGCTCGAACACAAAGCGGACAAATGTATCTTCGTAGAATACCCTAAGAATAGTTGGGTGAACCTTCTATCTCAAATCCAAGCATAAAGAGTTTGTTGCTAAAATGGGTCCTTTCCCGAGAAAAGGTTTCTCTCGAAAGAATTGAGTGGGAGGAAGATAGAACTTGATGAGGTTGTTGAACCTTTGTTTCAACCAGAGAGTAGCGCGGCGTAGAAAGATGTTTTTGTGGAACCTATGTCAGTTGAAGAGGAAGTAAATGATGATGATCATGAAGCTTCTGATCAAGTTACTATCGAACCTCGTAGATCGACAAGGATGTGTACTGCTCCTGAGTGGTATGACAACCCTGTCTTGGAGGTCATGTTGTTGGACAACAATGAACCTACGAGCTGTGGAGAAGCGATGATGGGCCCGGATTCCGAAAAATGGTTAAAGGCCATGAAATCCGAGAAAGGATCCATATATGAAAACCAAGTATAGACTTTGGTAGACTTGCTTGTTGGACGGCAGGTCGTTGAGTACAAATGGATCTTTAAAATGAAGACAGACGCTGATGGTGAATGTCACTATTTATAAAGCTCGACTTGTCGCAAAGGAGTTTTCGGCAAATTCAAGGAGTTAACTGCGATGAGACTTTCTCTCGTAGCGATGCTAAAGTCTGTTAGAATTATGTTAGCAGTTGCTGCATTTTTCAATTATGAAATCTGGCAGATGGATGCCAAAACATCATTTCCTTTCTTGAGGAAAGGTTGTATGTGATACAACCAGAAGGTTTTGTCAATCCTAAGGATGCTAAAAGATGTGCAAGCTTCAGTGATCCTTCTATGAACTGAAGCAAGCATCTCGGAGTTGGAATATACACTTTGTTAAGGTGATTAAAGTTTTTTTTGGTCTATACAAAGTTTACGAGAAACTTGTATTTACAATAAAGTGAGTGGGAGCACTATAGAGTTTCTGATAAGCATATGTGGTTGACATATTGTTGATCGGAAATGATATAGAATTTCTGGAAAGCATAAAGGGTTGTTTGAAAAGAGTTTTTCAAAGGAAGACCTGGATATAGCTACCTAATTGTTGAGCATCAAGATCTATAGAGATAGATCAAGATACTTGATGAGAATTTCAATGAGTACATACCTTGACAAGATTTTGAAAGAGTTCAAAATGGATCAGTCAGAGAAAGAGTTCTCGCCTGATTTGTAAGGTATAAAGTTGAGTAAGACTCAATGCCCAGTGACTGCAGAAGATAGAGAAAAGATGAGTGTCATCCGCTATGCTTCAGCCATAGGCTCTATCATGTATGCAATGCCGTGCACAAGAACCGTTGTCAGCCTTGCCATAAGTATGGCCCGGAAGGTTTCAAAGTGATCCTGGAATGGAGCACTGGACAGCGGTCAAGAATATCCTTAAGTACCTGAAAAGGACTAAGGAAATGTTTCTCATTTATGAAGGTGATGAAGAGGTCGTCATAAAGGGTTACGTCGATGCAAGCTTTGACACTAATCCGGACGACTCTAAGTCGCAAACTGGATACGTATTTATTCTCAATGGGGGAGCGGTAAGCTGGTGCAGTTCCAAGCAAAGCGTGGTAGCTGATTCTACATGCGAAGCAGAGTACATCGCAGCCTCGGAGGCAGCGAAGGAAGGTGTCTGGATGAAGCAGTTCATGGCAGATCTTGGAGTAGTGCGTAGTGCACTGAATCCAATGAACCTGTTCTATGATAACAATGGTGCCATTGCTCTGGACAAGGAACCAAGGTTTCACAAGAGGACCAGACACATAAAGCGATGCTTCAACTCCATCTGTGATTACATCGAGGAGAAGGACATAAATATTTGCAAAGTACACACGGATCTGAATGTTGCAGACCTGTTGTACAAACTTCTTCGAAGGGCTAAACATGATCAACACCAGAACTGCATGGGTGTTCGATTCATTACAATGTAAATCACATAGTGATGTGAACTAGATTATTGACTCTAGTGCAAGTGGGAGACTGTTGGAAATATGCCCTAGAGGCAATAAATAAAGTGTTTATTATTATATTTCCTTGTTCATGATAATCGTTTATTATCCATGCTATAATTGTATTGATTGGAAACACATTACATGTGTGGGTAAATAGACAACACATTGTCCCTAGTATGCCTCTAGTGAACTAGCTCGTTGATCAAAGATGGTCAACGTTTCCTAGCCATTGACATGTGATGTCATTTGATAACGGGATCACATCATTAGGAGAATGATGTGATGGACAGGATCCAAACTACAAACGTAGCATATGATCGTGTCAGTTTATTGCTACTGTTTTCTGCATGTCAAGTATATGTTCCTATGACCATGAGATCATGCAACTCACGGACATCGGAGGAGTGCCTTGTGTGTATCAAATGTCACAACGTAACTAGGTGACTATAAAGGTGCTCTACAGGTATCTCCGAGGGTGTCTATTGAGTTAGCATGGATCAAGACTGGGATTTATTACTCCGTGTGACAGAGAGGTATCTAATGGCCCTCGGTAATACAACATCACAATAAGCCTTGCAAGCAATGTGACTAAGTGTTAGTAACGGGATCTTGTATTACATAACGAGTAAAGAGACTTGCCGATAACGAGGTTGAACTAGGTATGGAGATACCGACGATCGAATCTCGGGCAAGTATCATACCGAAGAACAAAGGGAACATCATACGAGATTAACTGAATCCTTGACATAGAGGTTCGACCGATAAAGATCTTCGCAGAATATGTAGGAACCAATATGGACATCCAGGTCCCGCTATTAGTTATTGACCGTAGAGGTGTCTCGGTCATGTCTACATAGTTCTCGAACCCGCAGGGTCTGCACACTTAAGGTTTGGTGATGTTTCGGTAGTATAGAGTTATGTATGGTGGTGACCTAAGGTTGTTTGGAGTCCTGGATGATATCTCGGACGTCACGAGGAGCTCCGGAATGGTCCGGAGGTAAAGATTCATATATAGGAAGTCCTGTGTTGGTCGTCGGAAAAGTTTCGGGCTCATCGGTAGTGTACCGGGAGTGCCGGTAGTGTACCGGGAGGGGTATTTCGACCCAAGAGGCTTCATGGGCTGTGGGAGAGTGAATATCAGCCCTTAGTGGGCTGGTGGAAACTCCCACACAAGGCCCATGTGGCTGGAGAAGAAAACCCAATAAGAAAAAGGTGGAAAAAGGAAAAAAAAAAGGAGCAATCCTAGTCCTACTAGGATTGGAGGAGGATTCCTCCTCTCCTAGTAGGTTCGGCCGACGGCCTTGGCTTGGCAATCCAAGGCTGCCTCCTCTCCTCCTCTCCTCCTATATATACTGGTGGTTTTAGGGTTTTTGCACTAGTTTTTTCAGCCACGTGCTACCCGTTCCTCCGGTGCATAGTTTCTCCTCTAGATCGGTTTTCTGCAGTGCTTAGGTGAAGCCCTGCCGGAATAGATCCACCACCATCGCCGCAGCGCCGTCACGCTGCCGGAGAACTCTTCTACCTCTCCATTCCCTCTTGCTGGATCAAGAAGGCGGAGATCGTCATCAAGCTGTACGTGTGCTGAATGCGGAGGTGTCGTCCGTTCGGTGTTAGATCGGAAGGATCGTGATGAGTTCGCGGGACGGATCATGACGAGATCGCGGGATGGATCGTGAAGACATCGCGGGACGGATCATGATGAGTTCGCAAGACGGATCATGATTGGATCGCGGGACAGATCATGATGAGATCACGGGACGCTCGGCGATTTAGATCGCGAAGACGTTCGACTACACCAACCGCGTTTCTTAACGCTTCCCGCTTAGCGATCTACAAGGGTACGTAGATCCACTCTCCCTCTCGTAGATGCTCATCACCATGGATAGATCTGCATGTGCGTAGGAATTTTTTTGTTTCCCATGCAACGTTCCCCAACATTGAAGACTCTGTAGGTTTGCGAGTCTTTTCCGTGACCAAGCATAAAACCTTCATGTGCTTTCGGTGCAAATTTTGAACTGTGGTGAGATCTCTAATCCAACATTTTGCACCGAAAACTTTGACATAACTTACATTGGGTTTCTTGCCAGTCATAAGTTCATACAAAGTCTTCTTGAAGAATTTGTGAAGATATACCCTGTTGATGATGTGGCATGCAATATCAATTGCTTCAGGCCAGAAGCGACGAGGTGTCTTGTATTCATCAAGCATGGTGCCAGCCATCTCAACAAGAGTCCTATTCTTGCGCTCCACGATGCCATTCTGCTGAGGAGTATAAGGGGAAGATAACTCATGAGTAATACCAAGTACATCAAGGTATTCATCAAGATTAGTGTTCTTGAACTCAGTCCCATTATCACTCCTGATATGCTTGATCTTGACGTCGAAGTTGGTGGAGGCCCTTGAAGCAAATCGTCTGAAGACATCCTGCACTTCAGTCTTGTACAGAATAATATGCACCCAAGTGTATCGAGAGTAATCATCAACAATGACAAAGCCATACAAACTTGAAGAATTTGTTAGTGTGGATTAATGAGTGGGGCCAAAGAGATCCATGTGAAGCAATTCAAAAGGTCGTATCCTGGTCATGATTGTCTTCGAGGGATGATTGGATCTGGTCATCTTTCCAGACTCACATGCACCACAGAGGTGGTCCTTGAGGAATTTGACACCTTCGATGCCAATGACGTGTTTTTTCTTCACGAGCGTGTGCAAGTTACTCATACAAGCATGTACAAGTCGTCGATGCCACAACCAGCCTTTTGAGGACTTTGCAAGTAAGCATGTGGCAGGTTGAGGACCTGTAGAAAAATCAACAATATACAAGTCTCCTCTCCTAAAGCCTTTGAAGACTTTGGAATTGTCAGATTCCATGATGACAACACAACGATATTTTCCAAATACGACAGTCATATCAAGATCACAAAGCATTGAGACACACATAAGGTTGAACCGAAGGGATTCGACAAGCATCACCTTATCCATGGTTCGGTCCTTTGAGATTGCAACCTTACCTAGACCCAATACCTTGCTTTTTCCTTCTCTACGTAGGTGATATGCTTCAGATGAGATGGAGCAAGTGGCAAATTCATCAGTAGATTCTTGTCACCAGTCATGTGGTTTGTGCATCCACTGTCAAGGACCCACTCAGTAGCTTTTGGAGTATCATCCTACAGATGAATTAGTACAACTTACGAACTCATATGCTTCAGAGTGAAGAATATGACATCAATTTCATCAGACAGGATTTCATCACACAAGATAGTAAGCAAGTAGTGTGAGGACGTGAGAAATGAAGAATTCATTTCTACAAGGTTAGCTTGCGTCCTTTCAAGCATTTCCTAGGGTCTCCAGCAAATTCATCAGATGTTCAAGTTCATCTGGAGACCTGACCCTGCATAAGAAATTAGTTCAATTTCTTCACCACCCACATCTAGAGGGGTGGCAAAGAGTTCATCATTCTGCGAGCACCATATGAGAAGGGAGGCACTGAAGCAAGGGCGCTTCGTTTCACAGGGTGAGGGTTAAAGTACTCAAATGAATAAGCAAAGAAATTCTTCGAGGACTTATGAACATAATGGTTTGAAGAATAATGCACATATTCATAACTCTTAGATTTTCCCGGCAAAATAGAGGCATTAGCACGAGAATGATATTTTTGACCATTTGAGGAATTTTGTCCAAGTGAAGACTTTGGTCCATATGAGGAATTTGATCTGGGGTTCCTGTTCTTCATAAGTGGTGTCGTGAGGACATTCACTTGAAGATTTTGTAGGTAGCTCTTGGTAACCTAGATTTTCATCATAGGTGAACCGTTCCTGCAGTTAGTTCCAACAAATCTAGAAAATACTTCACCTTTCTGATTTTTGAAGAATCTGTAGTTGGAGTCAAGTGACTCATCAAAGGAATATGAAGTTTCACAAGTAAAGCCAGATAAAGTGGATGGATCTATAGGAGGTCCTTTTGCAGCAACCCATGAGGTTTTGGGGTACTGCTCAGGTGTCTAGTGGGATCCATCAGCATTGAGTTTCCTCACAAAGGCAATACCCTCTTTCCTAGGGTTCCTGTTCAGAATCTGCTTTTTAAGGACATCGGAAAGGGTTGATGCCCTTTGAGACTTTTGTACATTCTTGTTACATACAATTCCTTCAACCATGCATTTTTGTCAGTGATACTTGTGTATCCTCAGATGAGGAATTTGAGACCACTGGAACAGTTGAAGAATTTGCAGCAATAGAAGCATTTGAACATTCAGGTGAAGAATTAGCAGTTTCATGTTCGATGCATTTCAAACAAGGTGGAACAAATTCTTCCTAAGCGGTACTAATCTGTTGAGCCAGTAAGGAATCGTTTTCCCTTTGGAGATCCTCATGTGACACCCTCAGTTTCTCAAGATCTGGCTTTCTTTGAAGAAATTCATAAGAAAGCTTCTCATGATCGGCTAAGAGGTCATTATGATGACTCTGAAGGTTATCATACTTTGTCTGAAGACTTTTGAGATCGTCAGACAAAGTTTGAGTCTGATACACTTCATCGTTCAACAGATCATCGCTTTTGTCTAGCATTTTCTGAAGCTTTTCAAGTGCATTTGTTGCTTACTGGCAAGTTTAGCATAGCTAGGTTTCACATATTCATCAGATTCACCTTCACTTGATTCAGCAGAGGAATGATGTTTGTGTACCTTTGAGCCTTTTGCCATGAAGCAATAGGGGAGCATAATCATCATTGTTGACATCAGAGTCATTGGAGTAGTCATATTCTTCATCGTTGAAGATGGACTTGCTGACGAAAGCAATAGCGAGAGCAAGGCTAGCGACACCAAATTCAGATTCCACCTCAGATTCTTCCTCTTCTTCATATTCTTCAGATTCTTCCTCAGAATCCATTTCCTTGCCAATGAATGCTCAAGCCTTTTTGGAACCATTCTTCTTGTGCTTTGAGGACTTTCAAGATGAGGACTTTGAAGATGAGGACTTTGAAGATTTCTTCTTTTTCTTCGAGTCATCAGAACTACCATCCTTGTATTTCTTCTTCTTCTTTGATTCTTTTTCCCAGAGAGGACAGTCAGAGATAAAGTGGCCAGGCTTCTTGCAATGATGACAGATTCTTTTCTTGTAGTCTTCTAAGGAATCTGATTTCCTCAAGCCACTTTTTGATGACTTTCCAAATCCACCTCTCCTTGAGAACTTCTGGAATTTCCTCATGAGCATTGCTAGCTCCTGACTTAGTTCTTCAGGATCACCAAGGCTGCTGTCAGAATCTTCTTCTTCGAATGAGGAAGTTGTTTTTGCCTTCAGAGCACGAGATCTTCCATCGCTTGGCCCGTAGAGGTCTCTCTTCTCAGCTTGTTGGAATTCATGAGTATTGAGTCTCTCAAGAATATCAGCAGGATCAAGTGACTTGTAGTCTCCACGTTCTTGGATCATCAAGGCCAGAGTATCATATGAGGAGTCAAGATATCTTAGCAGTTTCTTCACCACTTCATGGTCAGTGATATCAGTGGCACCCAGTGCTTGAAGCTCATTGGAGATATCAGTAAGACGATCAAAAGTTTGTTGAACATTTTCATTATCAAGTCTTTTGAAGCGGTTGAAGAGATTGCGAAGAACATCAACACGAGAGTCACATTGAGTGGAAACACCTTCGTTGACTTTGGACAGCCTATCCTAGATAAGCTTAGCATTCTCCAAAGCACTCACTCTGCCATACTGACCTTTTCTCAGATGGCCACAGATGATATTCTTCGCTTGAGAGTCGAGTTGCTTGAATCTCTTCACATCAGCAACAGTAACAGTGGGAGTGATAGAGGGTACACCATTTTCCACAACGTACTAGAGATCGTTATCAATAGCTTCAAGGTGCATACGCATCTTGTTCTTCTAGTAGGGGTAGTCCATCCCATCGAAGGTAGGACATCCCACGGAAACCTTGATCATACCTGCAGTCGACATAACTAGAACTCCAGATGGTTAAACCAAAATCACACAGAACAAGGGAGTACCTTGCTCTGATACCAATTGAAAGTGCGTTATATCGACCTGAGGGGGGTGAATAGGAGATTTTTACAAATTCATCACTTGAGGAATTTCAACTTTGAGGAATTTGAAATGTGATGAATAACTAGCAGCGGAATAAGTACTCAAGTGCATGAGGAACATAGTAACAGCATAGTCATCATGATGAAATGAAACATGCACAAATAGTAAGTAGCGTGACACAGGATAAGCAGTGATGAACAAGGTAACTTTAAGAATTTGAGGTGAGGAAATTGTGAAAGTCTTCAGTCAAATTCTTCAAACAGTAACAATCAATTTCATCAACAAGTTTATGAGGAATAGAGGGGTTGAGAAAATAGAATCAGGTAGCTCGATGAAGATAATGGTTTGATGACCCAGTTCCAACTATTGTGACAGTCGTACGTCTGGTTTGGAGCGGCCTGGTATTTAAACCAGAGGACACATAGTCCCAGGACACACAGTCCTTACCGTATTCTCCTTGAGTTAAGGTCACACGATCCTCGCCCAACACTCGTGGTAAGTCTTCATGGTAGACTTCCAAAACCCACACAAACTGGTCACCCAGTGATCCACAATTTACTGTTGGATGCTCTAGACCAAGGTCACTTTGTGATCCCCAATTGACTGCAGGATGCACTAGACCATGATGCCTAACCGTCTGGAGGATGCACAGTCCTCAAAGGCAACAAGCGTCGGTTCCACACATGAATTTCTTCAGTGATTCTCAATCACTTTGGGTTTGGTGGTTTGGTTGTGAGTTTTTCCTCACTGATGATTTTCTCTCAAAGTCCTCGGAGGATGGGTTGCTCTTAAATTACAAGTGTTAGTTCTCTCTTGGAGCAGCCAACCAACTAGTGGTTGTGGGGGGTGGCTATTTATAGCCAGGGTGCAACCTAACATGATAAGACATAAATGCCCCCAATGATACGACCGTTATGTGGATGTTATGACTGGGGACAGCTGGCGCTAAGCTCAACAATGGTCGGAATTTTCTTACTATGAAAGTCCTCAGGCTTATCATGTTCCTCACTTGTAGGCAATTCGCACTGGCGAAATCCTAACTCCTCAGTCAGATCAATTTCCTCAGAGACCAGAAGAACTTCGTCTCTGTCACTGAAGAACTTGACTAAACCGTAAGAGATTTCCAAAGGCTTCACTCGAAGGATTGTATAGGTTGAGGATTTTGGAGTTGAGCATTTGTTGGAAATTTTCCTTAGTATTACCTCGGCCCCCTTTAATAGTACGGTGTTTCCTATGACTCAATGAAAGGAAATGAAACTACGAAAACAAAGTCTTCATGCTTCATAGTCCTCGTTCATATTTTCAAGGTCACACCAACTTCTTCATGTTCAAAGTCTTCAGGGAATACCAAAGTCTTCAGCAAAGTCTTCACAAAGTCTTCACCAAAGTCTTCAGTTGAAGACAAACATTTTTAGGGGTCAATAATCTCCGGATATATCAAACTCCTCATTGACTTATAGAGCATGTGTACACTCACAAACACATTAGTACCTTCACCTATAAGTCTTCAATACACCAAATCACTAAGGGGCACTAGATGCACTAATAGGGATCATCTAAAGCAAGAGAAAATGAGGCTTAAGTACATGATTGGTGATTTTTTCAAACACAAAGAGGAGACAAATGACAGGATTAGGAGGCTTATGGGGATCCTTGATGAAATAAATTAATGTCATTCTGTTGTAATATGTTTCCAAATTGAAACTACTAGAACTCTGAATTTAATTGTGTTTGAACTTAAGTTTACTCAGATTTGAAATAGATTAATGTTATCCTTCTATCATATGCTTAGCTTAAATTTACTTATGGCCATTTTATATGAATATACTGATTTGGAACATTTGGCACTTCCAGATCATGATTTGCAGCCATCTAAGGTTGGACAATTTCTGTCCAAATAAGGAAAACACCAAAATAATATTGACAAGTACAATTATGTGAGAAAAGATAGGCAGAAAGCTACAATCTTCATATTACTTCATAGATCATCCATTACAACCACAACAAAATAAACCATTACATTATAGCCATACTAACTGGAGCAGTTTGATCATCCATTACAACCACTTGATAATGCAGCCAAACCCCAAAACAGTGGTTTTCTGGTATGCTAATTTAAGACTACTACAACTAAGACACCTATTCGTCTATTCATTTCTTCATAATGAGGATGAAATAGAGCACATAAAGCACCATGACACTAGCCATCACCAGTAGGATCTGTCTTCCTAGTCCAAGCAGCATAGCAGCTTGTTGCTTGGTAGCAAAGTTCTTCTCACTAGGGCTACCAAAATTAACTCTGCATGCATTGCCTCTTGCAGCCATGCCCCTCCCATCTACGCTTCTTCCTGGATTTGATTCGATCCTCTTCCTCTCAAGATCTCCCCTTCTATCCTCAGTTGCACCTATTGCATCTACAATAACATTACCAATAAGAACCCTAGTTTCAACTAGATGATCCACATATTTTAGCTCTTGGCGCCAGAAATCACAAGTGACCTAGGAATTAAAAAAAATCATTTTTATTTCATATAGACAAATAGAATAACAAAATCAATGCCATGTATGAAAATGACTTAAAAAGTGCAACTAACTTAGAAATGTTCAGTTAATTGAAAAAGTTAACTGAATAGACTAACTGAACCACAACAAACTAGAACAGAACTAGAAACTAGAAATGTTTAGTTACTCAAAATGTTCAATTATCTGAAAATGTTCAGTTAACTATTAAATTTGCAGTAGCAACCACTACTGCGAATCATGGCTACTGTTAACTATTAACTAGTTTAGTAAACTCAACCATGCCTATTAGGCAGGAACTGCTGGGATCAAGTAGAACAGATCAACTTGTCGTTGGTTGTTGGAACTAGGGCATGAATCATAGCTACTTACAGATCAAGCAATACAACATGAATCATCAGAGCTAGAAGATCAAGCACGAATCAAAGAGATGAATCTTACAGTGTGCTTGCTGCACTTGTAGAACACTCAACCATTGTGCTCATCGGTAGTAGAATGGTGGAACTTCAGGGGGTCGCCACAATCGCGGCACCCGATCAATGGCACAGCCATAGAGCGACCGCGTGGTCCAGAGCGAACGAAGCTTGAAGATGACATGACGAAGATGCCCCCGGCGAAGTGAAGTAGCTCCATGCGGCGGTACTCTTATGGCAGCCCTAGGCGGCGACGATTGAGGCCGGCGGTGGTGGGGAGCAGATTTTGGAGCCTAGGGTTTAGAGGGAGATGCGAGCGAGGGGGGCTAAATCCTGACCTGGTGGTGCGATGCGATGCGGTTCGATCAGGTGGGGTGGGGGTAATTTCGGCGATTTTGCATCCCTCCGGTTTCCACGCGATTGGAGGGGTCCGACCGGCTGGAGATGAGTTACAAGTCAACGCACGCGTGGACAGGCCAGTCAACTGCCAAATCAGTGTGTACGTACACAAAATCGTATAATGGACGTATGTGAACCCTAGGACAAGTTTTGTGGTCTTATTTCAAATATTTCCAACTCTCTCGAAATAGGCTTTTGCCCCGCTTTATAGATAAAGCATAGACCATGGTACACGGCTGAACGATACAATGTACTTGGAAAGCCCTCTTACAAAGCAGATCCCGAGATAGCTAGACAACATAGACGCACACAACTACATTGCCAAAATAAAGCACGAAAGGCCTACATACAACGCGACAACATGCCCTAGGACACCTAAGTTCCACAACAACGCCCTCAAGAGGGGGGACAACATAAAGCGTCATCATTGTCGAGTCCGAGGTAGACAAGGATTTTCATCCGGAACCCTGGCATGGAGAGAAGAACCACCACGATCCCCAAGAGGATAGCGGCACCCGTAGGCATCACCGCTAGGGGCGCCAAAGCGTAGAGCTTTCGGTCAGCAACTCGTCCGTGCCACCACGAGGCACCTAGGACATCCGTGGCGTGACTAGCCCTTCAGATTCGGATCTGGGCATCGCCAACCACAAGGGAGAACGAGCCCGAGCTTCTCGCAGCCACACCCCTCACCGCCCACACGGCCAAAGGTTATAGCCACCGTCGCCGCCATGATGCCCGCCGGAGAGCCAACCATGCGGACCACCTTCCGGAGCCGCCGCCCCGACATCCATGTCCCTAAGACTCCGCGTGCCGATTCATCACAACACACCAACCATGAAAGTAAGAGCGAAGGCCTTCCTTCGACTCCTAGCCCAGCATCAGCCACTCGGTCACGGCTGTCCGACTAAGTAACCGTGACGCCTTCGTCCAGCTCCAGTCCCGATGGACCGGGTGTACACAACCTAGTGACTACTGACGGTTGTCGTCGAGCAAGCCATGGTCGAGGCGAGCCCGAACGACACCATGTCCGTGGTCAGCGGCATTGATTTGTCCAATAGCAGAACAGCCCACTTAGAGACGCCTCGATCCATACCTGACACCATAATGTGAGGGCGCCACCCCGACAACCGCAAAATCATGCCTTGTCATTAACGAAGGTGGCCCAGAGACGATAAAACCAACCCCAGGACACTTGATTAGTAGCACGGCAAAGCCTCAATGCGGCGTGTGTAGATTAGATTTTCTCTCTATATATATATGCTCTGTTCGGACACGTCCGCTCTCCGCTGTCCGTTTTTTGACAAAACGGGGATAAGATTTGGAATTTCCGTTGGAGTTGGCCTAATTGCTTCTCGTCCCGTCTTTCTCTCTCACCTACCCTGCTCCTCGCCTCGTCCCCTTCCTCTCGCCGCGCGGCCGATCTCCTCGTCACATAGCGAGAGATCCCCAAATCTTGTGAACCCTAATTTAGGGTCCGCCCATTCGCTGCGCCTCGTCCCCCGATTTGGTGCCCCCTCTCCTGGCGTCCGGAACTTTCGCTACAGGATGCCCCATCTGGGCCGTGTTTCACGGTGCGTTCTGGCCTTGTGTAGGTTCTTTCTTCTCTACAGAACCCTGCAATGCATGCCGCTGGTTCAACACACAGAGACCATTCTTCTTCTGTCTTTCTAAGTGTTAATCACTGATGTACGAAGTTTGTCTGGTATTTTGTTTGTTATATTTGGGTGTATGTATGTATGTATGTATGTTAGCCGGCCGGTCTGCTCTTCCTAGGAGTTCCTACTAGTTTGTTAAATGTCTGGTCGAAACCGGGGGCTGAGCTCCTTAAATCGAAAATAAAATAAATTGGCTCTGCTGTTTCCCTTGTTCCAGTAACTATTTCTGCACCTCTGTCTACGCCAACGACGAGCAATCTGCCATCACCCAAGCGATGGATAGAGCAGAGATGAAGGGCCGAACCTCTTAATTGTGTATATACACCCCACATCCCTAAAAACAACACCCATCGGGACGGTTCTATATACAAGAGGCACTCTTGTTTTCGACGTCTATGGCCACTCATTACCTGACGAGATGAGAGTAAGTCATCCTAATTAATCTCTTCCCTACCATAATCTCTCGTGGTTTGGTTGATTTGATTGATTGAAAACGCATTATTGTGTTTATTAAAAAGTGCAAAATCACTCCCTCTATAAAGAAATACAAGATCGTTTAGCTCACTAATATATGAATTAGCCACACAAAAATATATTTCCAAGTCGAATGTTTATCTAAAATTAATTTCTGCATAGAAATTTGTTGATATATCATGCATGGTTAATAAGGTCTTAACACTAGTTTTTTTCTAACAAAACCAAAACTATTTTTAGTTACATAAATACATGTCAGTCAGTTTTACTCATGAACGAACAAGCTCTGACTCATAAAGTTGAAAGATATTATACTTATTTTAATTATTTTCTCTAAATTAACACAAATATGTGCTGGCAGATCATAATTTTAATTCTACTTGTGAGAAATATTGTTTAATTCATTATTTGTTGAAATGTAATATTCGTATTTTTTTTATGAAGCACAACTAGAGCCAATGATGTCCTTGCAGCCCATGAATTGCTCTCCGAATCGGGAAAAATGTGAAATACATTTGGCAAGTCATATGATGCAGATTTTCTCATTAAAATTGGCTAAAAATAGTACCAACGACCGCTTGGTACAGATATATGGATATATAGCAGTGCGGGATTTTGATGATTCATTGCTTAATTATGTTGTCAACCGTAGCAGAGATGATCCAATCATTGTGGAACAGGTGCACATCTTTACATATATGCAATTATATTTAGTATTGGATCCTTTTAATAATAAAGCTCAATCTTGGCGTCATATGCATAAAGCTAACGGATTGAGATATAAATATTTGAATGTCATACTATAACCATGTAATCAATGTTTAAGAGTCAAAGACTAGTGAGTCATAAGTTTGGTTGTTGGCTTGATATCTCGACTCGACTGGTTGGCACATCAAACGACTAATGGACTAGTTGATTACCCTTGACTAGTCTTGCCCTTTAAGTGGAGTGACTCAAAATTAGCCCACGGGTTTCTCTTAAAAAAATAGGCCATTGTCAGGTCGAATAAAAGTGGGCCTAAGTTCATCCGTTGAACGGTAGCCTCTCCGATGCAACCACACAGACTCCCATCTCAAGTCATCTCCAAGCTGTTGCTAACCTCATCCTTGGCAAGTGGTGCGATCTGGCCAGAACGCTGACTGTTTTGTTGACACCCTCTGCCTATGAGTGTGCTTGAGGCTGCACCTAGCAACGTTTCTACTCTTTTTCACCGCACAACATTGTGTACTGCTTACCGCGTCGGCTGCATCCCTTGCCACCTAGTCTGCAGACAACATGGCACGCTTGGCGACCACATCTGCCTGTTCGCACTGAATGCGTCGTGCTTGCGGATCCTCAGCTTCGCCCTGCTACATTGCCAGCATGGCATGGCATGCCGTCTTAGACACTCTTCATCCCCATTGGTCCCAACTCCCAACAACATGCAGCGCATGTGTTAGCGCTCTCTCCTTGATGCAGACTTAGACACACATGTCTCCGTCTTGTCCTATGGTCTCGGTAGCTATAACTCATCCAACTGCTCTAGCACACTAAGGTTTGGTCCCATTGGACAGCCAAGGAAGATCAATAGGATTTTCTTTGTTGTCGAACCCTCACTTTCCTTACCTTTACCTAACATAGACATAAACGGCATTCATGCTGCTTGTGGATTATAATTTATTTGAGTGATCTATTAGTGATTAATAGGTATTTAAAGTAAAATCAACCAGCATAATTCTGGAGGCTTACTTCATGAAAGATACTGTAATTACTTAGTACGATGCATACGAGGGTTCATACCACAAATTATCCAAACACACCCAATTTCTTAGCACTTAAACTACAAAATGCCCTTCTCTCTGACTGTTGTCATAAGTGAAATGGTATCTTCCCTTTTATAGGGCCTCCTTGATACAAAGGATTTCCACTATATTTTTGGAGAATTCTAGTCCGCGTGAATTTTTCCTACCTCAGGGCTGCAAATCGTAGGATTTTTTCCTCTCAGGATTCATTTGCACTAGTTTATTGAAATTCTATCTGCTCCAACCTTTTAGCAAAAAATCTATGCTTTTCCTGTCCACAATCAAACAGTCTTTCAGTCCTCTTATACTCAAGATCACACAACACTTTAATCTTGTGCTTTGGCGTTACCACGTTTCGGGAATCCTGCAATCAAAGAGGTCAAACATTTGAGGTATTGGTGATGGTGGCTCCACTTGATGATCTCATTTGTATCATTGTGTGGATTTGTATATGCAAATTCATGTGCTTTGGAAGATATTATATAACAACGGGGTTAACCTTGTATATATTACGCAAGTTTGTGGGTATTTATCTTGGCATGATTTATCTAAGTTGTGTTATATATGCAACTAAGTTCTGTTTGTTGACAAAATATCTAAAATTGTTTTGCTTTCGAGGGTTTAGATTGTATGCTATCATTTATTTGAGATCTGTTGTCAATTGACTAGAAAGAGAAGTATATTCTTCTAACATTTCTTACTTTACATGAAGAGCTGAGGGCAGCCCGGTGCATGTAGCTCCCGCTTGCGCAGGGTCCGGGGAAGGGTCCGACCACTTTGGGTCTATAGTACGCAGCCTTTCCCTGCATTTCTGCAAGAGGCTGTTTCCAGGACATGAAGAGCTACTAAATAATAATACTTTTGCAGGGTTCTCTTATTGAGATGACTGGCCCTAAGCGATACATCGCAATGCTAGCCCCTGTTCTTGTTGAGTTTGACATGAGGATCAAGAAAGGAGAGCAAGAAGAGGATGATCTACAGCTAATAGATGGTGCAAGAGAGTACAGCGGTCTACGCACATCTGAATACCCATTCACGGATCGTATTAATGGGGATTGTGGCGCGGTTGACATCACTTTAGCCCTCGTTTCTTGCGCATTTGAGGCCACAATAGATGTTACCATATCAAAAGTGCAGTGTGGATTCGATTTATCTCTCAGTTCGTTTGTTTTTATTATGGATGGGTTACATGAGATTCAGCTCTTTTGTGGCAGTATTGGTGAGTCGTGTGGCTTAAGAAGACATGTGATTGCTGTAAAGGAGGATACTTGGATGCATTTGAAGTTCAAGGTAGGTCAGAGAAGTTGTAAAAATGATGGTGATCTTGATCGCCATTGTTCCTTCAAAGCAAAAAAACATGGGTATGATTGTCAACAAATCAGGCTTGAGCTTGCCTCTATCTCAGTGAAGGTGACTTGGTCGAATATAGAATAGGCTCGAGACGTGTCGTCCAACTTTGAATTACAAAGCCAACAGCCGACAGTAATTACATCAAGGAATTAACAAGGAAAGAAAATACACAATGAAGATTGTGCAAATGTAAAGCATTCTGTTTCATATTTGAACTTTTAGTTGCGTTGTTTGATCTTGCACTGTATGTATGTCTATTTGCTACAGTGCCAGTTTACTAATTTTGTGCTGGAACGTTCGTGTCTTCTCAAGTATACATGGCTATGTATCATGATTTGTGATAAGCATCCACAGCAGTATTCGATGAGCGTTGTCTCTTTGGGCTTTGGCAATGGATCAATTTCGCTAATATGTGGTGAGCTCTTGATTGTATTGTTAGTACTCCCTCCGATAAATTAATATAAGAACATTTAGATTACTACTTATCTAAAAGCTCTTATATTAGTTTACGGAGGGAGTAGTAAATTAGGCAAGTATAAGTAGGGCACTAGGGCTATGTGAAAAACAAGGGTCAATAAATAATTTGGCTGAGGATATTCAACATGATAGGAGTTTAGCAGCTTCCTCTTCGTACATGCAAGCATTGATCGATCTTCCCCATGCCTGCCAGGGCTCTACGGAATTTACAATGATATGAGAAAGCACCGGACAAACATGAATCTAAACTGATACTCCCTCCGTCTCTAATTTTGTATTAATTTTGTACTAAAATTAATATAAAGTTGAGTCATTTATTTTAGGATGGAGCAAGTACAATATAATGGTAGAAATTATGACAGAAATATAAAAACGAAAATAAACGGAAGAACTGAAAATAATGTTCAGTTTTTTTTTCTTGCATCACATCCACCCTCCCACCGCTCTTTATATTCAAGACCCGGTACCCAAGTTCAGTTTAGATAGCAATTTTAGGTGCAAATTCCACATATTCTGGACTATAAATAAACAAAGATTTTAGGTCGTCAGATTGAGCCACAGCAGAAACCATGCATCCTGGTCGCTCCTTCTCACTCTTCCTCTGCTTTGCTATGCTTGCTCTGCTATGAACATTCTAACTATTTAAACACTTGCAGGTAGATTCTGAACTTTGAACTCTTGCTGGTGTCTTCATATTTCAGGCGTCAGGTTGACTTGGGACCTGACAATGCCAAACCACTTCTTATGTACAGGCACTCTAATTTCTTGTGACGTAATACAGTTGTATGGGTTGATCGAGTGACCTTTCTTAGATTATGTCTACATGCTCTCTTAAGTATTTGGTCTCCCAACATTGCATGCTGTGCATGCGAAATCACTAGTTAGCTAGTACACATTCTAATAATTACTTTCATCTCTCACGTTGCGACAAGCGGCGCATTGCTTGCGTGTCACTTGCTACGACCTGAGAGTTTTTCCTTTTTTTGTAGATCCGTATTTTTAAAATGTTTTATCTTCTAAACCGTGCGTTCAAATCTCGAATCATTTTCACAGTTGGCTTTCTCACATCGATATACAAAACTAGATCCCATGTTAATAAGTTTGACAAACTTTTTTTTTCACGAAAAAAAACGGACGAAAAAACCATGCCTCACCCTCACGCGATAGAAAAAAAACAGGAAACGCGTTTTTTCCATTTCCGAGAGGCACGGGCCGTGCCTCTCGCGAAGGCAAAATCGTGCCTCCCGCGAAAGCAAAACTGTGCCACTCGCGAAAAAACCCGACCAGAAAACGTGTTTTTCCCTTTCGGGAGAGGCACGGTCGTGCTCACGCGATAGCAAAACCGTGCCTCTCACGGAAAAAGAGAGAGAGAGCAGAAAAAGAGAGAGAGAGAGCAGAAAACGAATTTTTCCCAATAGAAAAACCGTGTGCGGAAGCAAAACCGTGCCTCTCACGGAAAAAAAACGCATTTTTTTCCTTTTTGGGAGAGGCATGGCCGTGCCTCTCACGATATCAAAACCGTGTCTTTCGCGAAAGCAAAATCGTGCCTCTCACGAGAAAAAAAAGAAAGAACAGAAAACATGTTTTTTCCCTTTCCGAGAGGCAAGGCCGTGCCTCTCGCAAAAATAACATGTTTTTTTTTTGCGTAAAAAACAGAAAACGCGTTTTTTCGCCTTTTTAAAAAAAATTTCATCCAAATGCTACGAAAGACCGATGGAAAATCGTAACACCAAAAAAATTCTGAAAAAACCACTCCAAAAAGGCGAAAACATCGTGCGATAAAAAAATCCGAAGGGAACGCTCAGAGCGCGACACGTGGGGGCGACTGAGAACACACCAAGTGGCGGCGCGTGGAGCGATCCCTGGAACGCTTACGAGGAGTACTCGCTAAATAGTTGTTCTCCTGTCATGCAAATTATGCCCCAACACCTGTATCAGATTTAAATATGTTTTTTTTAGAAAAGGCCATCATACCTAGCTTTATTAACTTAGATTAAAATTACATCGTTCACAAGGCTACTTAAATATGTTATTTATGGCCATTAAATACTATGTACTTTTTTAATAGAAAACTATATTTTCGTCCTTCGGTTTTTGGGGAGTCTAGATTTGGTCCCTCAACTCCGAAACCGGACAACCCGCACCCCCCAACTGCTAAAACGGTAAAACCGGATAAGATTCATCTCTCATCTCGGTTTTAACAGGTTTTAGTGCCGACTCGTCCTGGTTTTGACCGATGTTGACTTAGATGCGCCTACTATTTCAAATCCATGTTTTTAAAAATACATGATTTTTTTCAAATTTGCATTCTTTTTTCAACTTTTTTTTTCAAATTCACATACTTTTTTCAAATTGGCACACTTTTTCCTAAAACCATGCTCTTTTTTCAAATCCATGAACTTTTCTGAAATTTCCTTACTTTTTCCAAATCCACGTACTTTTTTTCAAGTTAGCGTATTTTTATCCAAATCCGTGTACCTTTTTCAAGTTCACGTGATTTTTCCTAATCCATGTTTTTTTAGATCCGCGTACTTTTTTCAAGTTCGCTCATTTTTTTCAAATCCGCACACCTTTTCAAGTTCGTGAATTACTTATTCTAAATATGGATATGCAGAGGATTAACTCTGAGTACTCTTTGTAGACACCTTGTTAGCATATTCGCTTGTGTTCATTTTGCAGGAAATATGCCCTAGAGGCTATAATAAAATGGTTATTATTGTATTTCCTTGTTCATGATAATTGTCTATTGTTCATGCTATAATTCTATTAACCGGAAACCGTAATGCATGTGTGAATACATAGACCACAATATGTCCCTAGTGAGCCTCTAGTTGGCTAGCTCGTTGATCAATAGATGGTCACGGTTTCATGACCATGGACATTGGATGTTGTTGATAACGGGATCACATCATTAGGAGAATGATGTGATGGACAAGACCCAATCCTAAGCATAGCACAAGATCGTGTAGTTCGTCTGCTAAAGCTTTTCTAATGTCAAGTATCGTTTCCTTAGATCATGAGATTGTGCAACTCCCGGATACCGTAGGAATGCTTTGGGTGTGCCAAACGTCACAACATAACTGGGTGGCTATAAAGGTGCGCTACCGGTATCTCCAAAAGTGTCTGTTGGGTTGGCACGAATCG
This sequence comes from Hordeum marinum, assembly GCA_022496015.1. NCBI lineage: Eukaryota > Viridiplantae > Streptophyta > Magnoliopsida > Poales > Poaceae > Hordeum > Hordeum marinum. Next base: position 27,600,120 of record CM039676.1, read on the forward strand.
AGACGGGGATTTGTCACGCTGTGTGACGGAGAGGTATCTCTGGGCCCACTCGGTAAGACATCATCATAATGAGCTCAGTGTGACTAAGGAGTTAGCCACGGGATGATGTGTTACGGAACGAGTAAAGAGACTTTCCGGTAACGAGATTGAACAAGGTATAGGATACCGACGATCGAATCTCGGGCAAGTATCATACCGGTAGACAAAGGGAATTGTACACGGGATTGATTGAATCCCCGATATCGTGGTTCATCCGATGAGATCATCGTGGAGCATGTGGGAGACAACATGGGTATCCAGATCCCGCTGTTGGTTATTGACCGGAGAGGTGTCTCGGTCATGTCTACGTGCCTCCCGAACCCGTAGGGTCTACACACTTAAGGTTCGATGACGCTAGGGTTATAGGGAAATAGTGTACGTGGTTACCGAAGGTTGTTCGGAGTCCCGGATGAGATCCCGGACGTCACGAGGAGTTCCGGAATGGTCCGCAGGTAAAGATTCATATATAGGATGTGACTATTTAGTCATCGAAAGTGTTCCGGGCATCATCGGTAATGTTGCGGGACCACCAGAAGGGTTCCCGGGGTCCACCAGGAGGGGCCACCGGCCCCAGAGGGCTGCATGGGCCACAAGTGGGAGGGAACCAGCCCCTAGGTGGGCTGGTGCGCCCCTCACAAAGGACCAAGGCGCAGCAAGGGAGGGGAGGGGGCAAACCCTAGGTCCAGATGGGCCTTAGGCCCATCTAGGGCGCCGCCCTCCCCTCTCCCCCTCATGGCGCCGCCCCAAGTCCCATCTAGGGGATGCTGCACCACCTAGGGTGGGAACCCTAGGGGTGGGCGCCCTCCTCCCCTCCTCCTATATATAGTGGTGGGTTTTGGGGCTGCCAACATACGAGTTCCTCTCTCTCTCGGCGCAGCCCTATCCTTCCTCTTCCTCGTTCTCCGTAGTGCTTGGCGAAGCCCTGCCGGAGTGCCACGTAGCTCCACCTTCACCATGTAGTCGTGCTGCCGGAGCTCTCCGTCATTCTCTCCTTCCTCCTTGCTGGATCAAGGTGTAGGAGACGTCACCGGGCTGCACGTGTATTGAACGCGGAGGCGCCGTTGTTCATCGCTTAGATCAGAATCGACCGCGATCTGAATCGCTGCGAGTATGACTCCACCAACCGCGTTCTAGTAATGCTTCCGCTTTGCGATCTTCAAAGGTATGAAGATGCACTCTCCCCTTGCTCGTTTGCTGGTTTCTCCAAAGATTGATCTTGGTGACACGTAGGAAAATTTTGATTTACTACTACGTTCCCCAACAGTGGCATCATGAGCTAGGTCTATGCGTAGAATCTATGCACGAGTAGAACACAGTTTGTTGTGGGCGTCGATCTTGTTAATTTGCTTGCTGTTACTAGTCTTATCTTGATTCGGCGGTATTGTGGGATGAAGCGGCCCGGACCAACTTTACACGTACGCTTACGTGAGACCGGTTCCACCGCCTGACATGCACTTGTTGCATAAGGTGGCTAGCGGGTGTCTATCTCTCCCACCTTAGTCGGATCGGATTCGATGAAAAGGGTCCTTATGAAGGGTAAATAGCAATTGGCATATCACGTTGTGGTTTTGGCGTAGGTAAGAAACGTTCTTGCTAGAAACCTATAGCATCCACGTAAAACTTGCACAACAAATTAGAGGATGTCTAACTTGTTTTTGCAGCATATGCCTTGTGATGTGATATGGCCAAAGAATGTGATGTGATGCATTGTGATGTATGAGATTGATCATGTTCTTGTAATAGGATTCACGACTTGCATGTCGATGAGTATGACAACCGGTAGGAGCCATAGGAGTTGTCTTAATTTATTGTATGGCCTGCGTGTCAATCAAGATCGCTATGTAATTACTTTACTTTGTTGCTAAACGTTAGCCATAGTAGAAGAAGTAATAGTTGGCGAGACAACTTCATGAAGACATGATGATGGAGATCATGATGATGAAGATCATGGTGTCGTGCCGGTGACAATGTTGATCATGGTGCCCCAAAGATGGAGATCAAAGGAGCAAGATGATATTTGGCCATATCATGTCACTATATTTATTGCATGTGATGTTTATCATGTTTAAATCTTATATGCTTAGAACGACAGTAGCTAAATAAGATGACCTCTCAATAATATTTCAAGAAATGTGTTCACCCTAATTGTGCACCGTTGCTAAGGATCGTTGTTCCGAAGCACCACGTGATGATCGGGTGTGATAGGTTCTAACGTTCGCATACCACGTGTGTAAGCCAGATTTACACACGCGATACACTTAGGTTGACTTGACAAGCCTAGCATGTACAGACATGGCCTCGGAACACGGAAGACCGAAAGGTCGAACATGAGTCGTATAGAAGATACGATCAACATGGAGATGTTGACCATGGATGACTAGTCCGTCTCACGTGATGATCGGACACGGGCTAGTTGACGTGGATCATGTGTCACTTGGATGACTAGAGAGATGTCTATCTAAGTGGGAGTTCATTAAATAATTTGATTATGTGAACTTAATTATCATGAACTTAGCATAAAATGTCTTTACAAACTATATTGTAGATCCAATGGCCAATACTAATGTCACCCTCAACTTCAACGTGTTCCTAGAGAAAACCAAGCTGAAAGATGATGGAAGCAACTATGCGGACTCGGTCCGTAGCTTGAGGATCATCCTCATAGCTTCCAAAAGATTGTATGTCCTTGATGCACTGCTAGGTGACGCACCCATTCTCCCAGCGGAACAAGACGTTATGAACGCTTGGCAGACACGCTGTGATGATTACTCCCTAGTTCAGTGCGGCATGCTTTACAGTTTAGAATCGGGGCTCCAAAAGCGTTTTGAGCAACACGGAGCATCTGAGATGTTCCAAGAGCTGAAACTGGTTTTCCAAGCTCATGCCCGGGTCAAGAGATATGATGTTTCCGACAAGTTCTTCAGTTGTAAGATGGAGGAAAATAGTTCTATCGGTGAGCACATACTCAAAATGTCTGGGTTGCACAACCGCTTGACTCAGCTGGGAGTTAATCTCCCGGATGACTCGGTCATTGACAGAATCCTCCAGTCGCTTCCACCTAGCTACAAGAGCTTTGTGATGAACTACAACATGCAGGGGATACAGAAGTCCATTCTGAGTTGTACTCGATGCTGAAATCAGCGGAGGTCGAGATCAAAAAGGAGCATCAAGTGTTGATGGTGAATAAGACCACTAGTTTCAAGAAAGGCAAGGGTAAAAAGAACTTCAAGAAGGACGGCAAAACTATTGCCGTGCCCGGTAAGCAAGTTGCCGGGAAGAAGAACAAGAATGGACCCAAGCCTAAGACAGAGTGCTTTTATTGCAAGGGTACCGGTCACTGGAAGCAGAAATGCCCCAAGTACTTAGCGGATAAGAAGGCCGACAACGTTAAAGGTATTGTGATATACTTGTTATTGATGTGTACCTAACCAGCGCTCATAGTAGCTCCTGGGTATTCGATACCGGTGCAGTTGCTCACATTTGTAACTCCAAGCAGGAGCTGCGGAATAAGCAGAGACTGGCAAAGGACAAGCTGACGATGCGCGTTGGGAATGGTTCCAAGGTCGATGTGATCGCCGTCGGCACGCTACCTCTACATCTACCTTCAAGATTAGTTTTAAACCTCAATAATTGTTATTTAGTACCAGCTTTGAGCATGCACATTGTATCTGGATCTCGCTTGATGTGAGATGGTTACTCATTTAAATCTGAGAATAATGGTTGTTCTATTTATAAGAGAGAAATGATTTATGGTCATGCCCCGCTGGTCAATGGTTTATTTTTGATGAATCCCGAATGTAATGTTACACATGTCCATAGTGTGAGTACCAAAAGATGTAAGATTGACAACGATAGTCCCACTTACATGTGGCACTGCCGCCTTGGTCATATTGGTGTCAAACGCATGAAGAAGCTCCATGCTGATGGACTTTTGGAGTCTCTTGATTTTGAATCATTTGGCACGTGCGAACCATGCCTCATGGGCAAGATGACCAAGACTCCGTTCTCCGGAACAATGGAATGAGCGACTGACTTATTGGAGATAATACATACCGATGTATGCGGTCCAATGAGTGTCGAGGCTCGCGGTGGCTACCGTTATGTTGTCACCCTCACTGATGACTTGAGAATATATGGGTATGTCTACTTAATGAAACACTAGTCTAAAATCTTTGAAAAGTTCAAGAAATATCAGAGTGAGTTAGAGAATCAACGTGATAGGAAAATAAAGTGCCTACGATCTGATCATGGCGGAGAATATTTGAGTCACGAGTTTGGCACGCACCTAAGGGAATATGGAATTGTTTCACAACTCATGTTGCCTGGCACACCTCAGCGTAATGGTGTGTCTAAACGTCGCAATCGCACTCTATTGGATATGGTGCGATCTATGATGTCTCTTACCGACTTACCGCCATCATTTTGGGGATATGCATTAGAGACTGCCGCATTCACTTTAAATAGGGCACCGTCAAAGTCTGTTGAGACGACACCATATGAATTATGGTTTGGAAACAAACCTAAGCTGTCATTTCTAAAAGTTTGGGGATGCGGTGCTTATGTGAAGAAACTTCAACCTGAGAAGCTCGAACCCAAAGCGGAAAAGTGCGTCTTCATAGGATACCCCAAAGAAACTGTTGGGTATACCTTCTACCTCAGATCCGAAGGCAAAGTCTTTGTTGCCAAGAATGGATCCTTTCTAGAGAAAGAGTTTCTCTCGAAAGAAGTAAGTGGGAGGAAAATAGAACTTGATGAGGTAATTGTACCTCCACTCGAACCGGAGAGTAGCGCAGCACAGGAAGTTGTTTCTGTGGAGCCTGCACCGGCTAGAGAGGAAGTTAATGATGATGATCAGGAAACTTAAGATCAAGGTGCTATTGAACCTCGAAGGTCCACACGGACACGTTCCACACCATAATGGTACGGCAACCCAGTCCTGGAGATCATGTTGTTGGACAACAGTGAACCTTCGAACTATGAAGAGGCAATGGCGGGCCCAGATTTTAAAAAATGGCTTGAAGCCATGAAATCCGAGATAGGATCCATGTATGAGAACAAAGTATGGACTTTGGTGGACTTGCCCGATGATCGGCGAGCCATAGAAAATAAATAGATCTTTAAGAAGAAGACTGACATGGATGGTAATGTGACCGTCTATAAGGCTCGACTTGTCGCTAAGGGTTATCGACAAGTTCAAGGAGTTGACTATGATGAGACTTTCTCACCCGTAGCGATGCTGAAGTTCGTCCGAATCATGTTAGCAATTGCCACATTTTATGATTATGAGATCTGGCAAATGGACGTCAAAACGACATTCCTTAATGGCTTCCTTAAGGAAGAACTGTATATGATGCAGTCGGAAGGTTTTGTCGATCCTAAAGATGCTAAAAAAGTATGCAAGCTCCAGCGCTCCATCTATGGGCTCGTGCAAGCATCTCGGAGTTGGAACATTCGCTTTAATGAGGTGATTAAAGCGTTTGGATTTATACGGGTTTATGGAGAACCCTGTATTTACAAGAAAGTGAGTGGGAGCTCTGTAGCATTTCTCATATTATATGTAGATGACATATTGTTGATGGGAAATGATATCAAACTTTTGGAAAGCACAAAGGCCTACTAGAATAAGAGTTTTTCAACGAAGGACCTTGGAGAAGCTGCTTACATATTAGGCATCAAAATCTATAGAGATAGATCGAGACGCCTCATAGGTCTTTCACAAAGCACATACCTTGACAAGATATTGAAGAAGTTCAATATGGATCAGTCCAAGAAGGGGTTCTTGCCTGTGTTACAGGGTGTGAGATTGAGTACGACTCAATGCCCGACCACGGCAGAGGATAGAGAAAAGGTGAGTGTCATCCCCTATGCTTCAGCCATAGGCTCCATTATCTATGCCATGTTGTGTACCGGACCTGATGTGAACCTTGCCATAAGTTTGGTAGGGAGGTACCAAAGTGATCCCGGAGTGGAATAGTGGACAGCGGTCAAGAATATCCTGAAGTACCTGAAAAGGACCAAGGACATGTTTCTCGTATATGGAGGTGCCGAAGAGCTCGTCGTAAAGGGTTACGTCGATGCTAGCTTCGACACAGATCCGGATGACTCCAAGTCACAAACCGGATACGTGTATATTTGGAACGGAGGGGCAGTCAGCTGGTGTAGCAGCAAGCAAAGCTTCGTGGCGGCACCTACATGTGAAGCGGAGTACATAGCTTCTTTGGAAGCAGCAAAGGAAGGAGTCTGGATGAAGGAGTTCATCACCGACCTAGGAGTGATTCCCAACACGTCGGGCCCGATGACTCTATTCTGTGACAACACTGGAGCTATTGCCCTTACGAAGGAGCCCAGGTTTCAAGAAGACAAGACACATCAAGCGCCGCTTCAACTCCATTCATGATTACATTAAGGAAGGAGATATAGATATTTGTAAAGTACATATGGATTCGAATGTCGTAGATTTGTTGACTAAACCTCTCTCACGAGAAAAACATGATCAACACCAGAACTTTATGGGTGTTCGATTCATCACAATGTAACTAGATTATTGACTCTAGTGCAAGTGGGAGACTGTTGGAAATATACCCTAGAGGCAATAATAAAATGGTTATTATTGTATTTCCTTGTTCATGATGATTGTCTATTGTTCATGCTATAATTGTGTTAACCGGAAACCGTAATGCTTATGTGAATACATAGACCACAACATGTCCCTAGTGAGCCTCTAGTTGGCTAGCTCGTTGATCAATAGATGGCCACGGTTTCATTACCATGGACATTGGATGTTGTTGATAACGGGATCACATCATTAGGAGAATGATGTGATGGACAAGACCCAATCCTAAGCATAGCACAACATCGTGTAGTTCGTCTTCTAAAGCTTTTATAATGTCCAGTATTGTTTCCTTAAACCTTTAGACTGTGCAACTCCCGGATACCGTAGGAATGCTTTGGGTGTGCCAAATTTCACAACGTAACTGGGTGGCTATAAAGGTGCACTATGGATATCTCCGAAAGTGTCTGTTGGGTTGGCACGAATCGAGACCAGGATTTGTCACTCTGTGTGACAGAGAGGTATCTCTCGGCCCACTCGGTAAGATATCATCATAATGAGCTCAATGTGACTAAGGAGTTAGCCACAGGATGATGTGTTACGGAATGAGTAAAGAGACTTGCCGGTAATGAGATTGAACAAGGTATAGGATACCGATGATCGAATCTCGAGCAAGTATCATACCGGTAGAGAAAGGGAATTGTATACGGGATTTATTGAATCCTCGATATCGTGGTTTATCTGATGAGATCATCGTGGAGCATGTGGGAGACAACATGGGTATCCAGATCCCGCTATTGGTTATTGATCGAAGAGGTGTCTCGGTCATGTCTACGTGCCTCCCGAACCCGTAGGGTCTACACACATAAGGTTCGATGACGCTAGGGTTATAGGGAAATAGTGTACATGGTTACCGAAGGTTGTTCGGAGTCCCGGATGAGATCCCGGACGTCACGAGGAGTTACAGAATGGTCCGGAGGTAAAGATTCATATATAGAAAGTGAGGATTTAGTCACCGGAAGTGTTCCGGGCATCACCGATAATGTTCCGGGACCACCGGAAGGGTTCCCGGGGTCCACCGGGAGGGGGCACCGGCCCAGAGGGCTGCATGGGCCACAAGTGGGAGGGAACCAACCCCTAGGTGGGCTGGTGTGCCCCTCACAAGGGCCCAAGGCGCAGCAAGGGAGGGGAGGGGGCAAACCCTAGGTCCAGATGGGCCTTAGGCCCATCTAGGGCGCCACCCTCCCCTCTCTCCCTCATGGCCGCCGCCCCAAGTCCCATCTAGGGGCTATCGCACCACCTAGGGTGGGAACCCTAGGGGTGGGAGCCCTCCTCCCCTCCTCCTATATATAGTGGTGGGTTTTGGGGCTGCCAAAATACGAGTTCCTCTCTCTCTCTCGGTGTAGCCCTACCCTTCCTCTTCCTCGTTCTCCGTAGTGCTTGGCGAAGCGCTGCCGGAGTGCCGCGTAGCTCCACCGTCACCATGACATCGTGCTGCCGGATCTCTCCCTCATTCTCTCCTTCCTCCATGTTGGATCAAGGCGTAGGAGACGTCACCGGGCTGCACGTATGTTAAACGCGGAGGCGCCGTTGTTCAACGCTTAGAGCAGAATCGACCGCGATCTGAATCGCTGCGAGTACGACTCCACCAACCGCGTTCTAGTGATGCTTTCGCTTTGCGATCTTCAAAGGTATGAAGATGCACTCTCCCCTTGCTCGTTTGCTGGTTTCTCCATAGATTGATCTTGGTGACACGTAGGAAAATTTTGGTTTACTACTACGTTCCCCAACACATTCTTCTTTGAGCATGGGAGCTTCAAAAACTTGCTTCTTCATTTGAAAACAAGTCGTGTCCTCTACCCAGTTTCAGTGCTGAACTAGGGGGCTCGTCAGCATATAAACTCTCAACCTTTCCATTGATATTCAATAATCAACGTATGGAAAATTCTTTCATCCACATGAGCAGGAGTAGTTGCACCATTTCCACAATTCTTAATGGAGTTTATATCCTTTCTTCTATCGGTTGTATCATTCGTTGCACTTCACATATCTAGATCTTGATGTTGCGCTGGCTCGTGGAAAATATAACATGGTGTAAGCGTCCAACTGGAGGATCTTAACCGACTCAAGGATCTCTTGTATAGAATTCAATCATGGCAAAGCAATCTCTTCGACTAGCTCTGGAAGCTCCTTGCCTTCATGGAGACGACGCATATACTCCATTGCATATTCATTGAGGGGTCTCCAATGGCGCTAGGTAGCAGGAAGTAGGGTTATGGATATTCTCATGCAGTGCTTGAATATGAGCTCAAAAGTTGCAGCTTCTCCCATGTAAATAACACAAAGGCCAATAAATTTGGGATCTATGCGCCTAATGCCCTGGAGTATAGAGGTAAATGTTAGCTTGCTTATATATTGTTGGATACCTACGAACAATGAGCTTGGGAGGATTTTATTTATCTGGTGTTGCGTACTTCAATGCACATGTAGATATGCCTTTGAATGTCCACATCTAGTAGTTTCTCATCCCCAACATCTAGGATACGTAGATGGGGATGACATTGCTCAGAGGCGGGCGTATGTGACCGTGTTAGAAGGAGTTGTGGCCTCTATCTCTGCCTCAAATGTCAGTGATGCCTCTTTGTGCTATCTCTCCCATGTTCTTTTTTACTTTGTTTGTTCGGTGGATGTTGGATTTAGACAAGAGAGATTTATTCATGCTGGATTTGTACAACTATGAAATATTTGTGCGATCTTTTATTTTTGGGTTTGAGCAATGGTGTTGGATGTTTTTTCTTGGTGTTGGATTATTGATATGAATCACCGCAACTAGAATTATCACACTACAAGTTATCATGACATGAAGCGTTATTCTTATGTATATTCTCCAAGAACATAGGATCTACTACCATTTTTATGTGTTGTGAACTGGTGCATAGGTTCTTGCTCCTGAGTGTTCGGTTTTTGCATGTCTGTTACTTGCATATCATGATAACTCTTTCTTCCAATGGAGAAATACCATCTCTTGCTTGATCTTTCTTCAATAAAATGCCATTTTGCCTCACCGGATGCAATAGGGCATTATCTAATGCAGAGTTGAGGGCTATGCAATTTCTACTTCGTATGGATGTAGTTTAACTATATATTTGTTGGCGATTGTTTCTTAAATAATTAGCTGGCCCGTGGCGTGTAATCTGTTGAGCCTTTTCAGGCTCTCTTTGATTTCAATCCATTTTTTGTGTCGGAGCTTACCATTGCTGCTAACAATATAGCTTTCTTTTGGACTGAAACTTTTTGTTGTTTCCTAAATCAATTGCTTTGTACTAAATGTGTATGATATAAACTTGATATATTAGATTGATAAGCACAACTACATTATGCTATGTTTCATATTGGCAATACTTCAATGAGGGTGTTACTATGACTATACCCGGTAGCAGTGCTGCCGGGAGCGGCAAGCCGCAGTTCCTACCTAGTAATACAAGAATGGTGAAACGCACCTACATTATTCAACTAGTAACACAACCAAAGTTTGGATATGAAACAAGTGATCTACCTTTGCAAGTTTGACCAAGTCACCTTCATTGAGATAGAGGCAAGCTCAAGCATGATTTGCTGATAGTCGTACCCATGTTTCTTTGCTTTGAAAGAACAATGGTGATCAAAATCATTTTGACAACTATTCTGACCTACCTTGAACTTCAAATGCATCAAAATATCCTCCTTTACAGCAATCACATATCTTCTTAAGCCAAATGACTCAACAACACTGCCGCGAAAGAGTTGAATCTCATGTAAACCATCCATAAGGAAAACACACGAACTGACAGATAAATCAAATCCACACTGCACTTTTGATATGACAAAATCTATTGTGGCCTCAAATGCCCAACGAATGAGGGCTAAAGTGATGTCAACCGCACCACAATCACCATTAATCCGATGCGTGAATGGGTACTTAGGTGTGACTATATCGTGGTAATCTATTGCACCATCAATTAACTGTAGATCATCTTCTTGCTCTCCTTTCCTGATCCTCATGTCAAACTCAACAAGAGCAGGGGCTACCATTGTGATGCCTCGTTTAGGGCCAGTCGTCTCAATAAGAGAACCCTGTAAACCTATTATTATTTAAGTAGCTCCTCATGAAAGTAAGAAATATGTGAAGCATATGGTCTACTTTATGCCAATTGACAACAGATCTCAGATAAAAGATAGCATAAAAATCTTAACCCTCCAAAACAAAAATAATTTGAGATATTTTACCAACAAACATAATTTGACTGCATATAAAACATAACTTCGATAAATCATGCAAAGATAACTAACCACAAACTTGCCTAATATATGCAAAGGAAAAACACATCGTTGTATAAGATCTTCAAAGCACATGCATTTGCACAAACGAATGCATATAGTGATACAAATAAGATCATCAAAGTGGTGCACCATCACCAACACCTCAAATGTTTGACCTTCTTGGTTACAGGATTCCCGAAAAGCGTTACACTAAAACACAAGATTAGAGTGTCACGCCATCTTCAGTAAGAGAGGACTGGAATGATGTTTGATTGTGGATAGTAAAAGCATAGCAGTCTTCCTAAAAGGTTAGAGTGAATATTATTTCAATAAACTATAGGGCAAATGAATCCCAAGAGAGAGAAAATCCTATGATTTGCAACCCTAAATCAAACAACAGAGCCAGGGGAACAATTCGAGCGGATATTGACTTGCATTATTAAATGAAGGAAATATCAAATATAATTGCATATATATGTAAAAATGTGCACCTGTTCCACAATGATGGGACCATCTCTGCTATGTTTGAAGACATAATTAAGCAATGAATCATAACAATCACGCACTACTATATATCCATATAGTTGTACCAAGCCGATGTTCGCACTAGATTTTGCCAATTTCAGTGAGAAAATCTGCATCATAGCAGTTGAAAAATGTACCATGCATCTATCCCTATTCGGGAAACAATTCGTGGGATTCGAGAACATCATCTGCTCTAGTTGTGCTTCATGAAAAAATTACATGTTATATTACAACAAATAATGTTTTATACAAACAATTTACACAAAAAAATAATTATAATTATGCTTGTCAATACATATTTGTGCAGTTTAAAAAGAAAACAAATCATAATGCAATTTGATTTTATGAGTCATGAAGGTTGTTGGTGCATGAGTACAAGGGACACTTATTTGTAGGACTAAAACTAGTCACAAGATCCTATCCATGCATGATATATTGACAAATTTATATATCTAAATAAAGCAAGATACTTTTTTGCTAATTCATAAACTCTTTATAACAATCCAGATATATATTGCATTTTTTTCATTACAATAATAAATTTTAAATCGATCAACCAAACCATATAGCTGGTAAGAATCCTTAAAATAAAATGGAACATGATAGAGAAGATATCAAGAGGACATACTCTCATCACGGCGAGTAAGATGCCATAACTTTAGAAAACCATAGTTTATCTTGTATATAGAACCGCCCCGATGGGTGGTTTTCTTAAAGATTCTCGCTTCAGATACAGGATAAGAGGCATGGCTAACAAGGCATGGCTAACAAGATGCCATAACGAATTGGTGTTTTCACTTACCAGTGGCATAAGGGGTAATTCCTGCAAACTCTAGGGGTATTTTAGATGACGGACAACCAGAAGCTATATTTGCTTTATTATTAGGTAAAGATTAGGTAAAGATATATATAGATTTTTCATATACTCCTGACTTGCAAAGAAACCAACGCGGTTGGACATGTTTTGGGCCTTGGCCCGTCTCATATATTTTTTATTGGGCCATAGGAGTGTTGGACCTGTGTTGGGCCTGGAGAAAACACCAACTCAATAAGTCGGCTTTTCCCGTTTTCATTAAATAATACCACCTCGCCTCCTTAGAACCAAAACCACTAATTTATATAAGTCATGGAGTTACTTTTTATCAGTCAACTCAATAAATTGGCTTGGAAATCAATAAGTAGAGGATAATGATGATGGGGCGAGAAGAAGAGAATGGGTCACGCTAAAGGAAGGAAGGAATATGTTGCCTTATATGGGCTACTTAAGTGGTGAGCAATTAAACGAAGGTGTATGGAAGACTAAATTAATGTATTGAAAGAAACTCGCTGACACATCAGACGAGTAAAAATGTCTCCCCGTTGCAACGCATAGACATTTGTGTTAGGCTGACATATACAGAAAAATCATGTTCAGAGCGGTTGAACCGCAGGCAAGGGTGCTTGTATCGCTTCGCCTGTCGACGGTGCTACCTCTTGGGTATGGCAGCGGTACCCGAGCGGTGGTCGCATGGTTGTTTTGCTTAATTTTCTATTTAACGGTAATATCGTACGGGGTCAAGGGCGGTACCGCCCCAAACTTAGCGTCCGCTCGCGATGGCTTTCTGGACGGTTGTACTGGTCCATGTACCGCCCTAACCATCAGTCTGTGGGTGATCGCTCGGTTTTAGGAGTGGTATCGGGCGGTGGCTGAGCAACTGTTCCGGTTATTAATAACCAGGAGTCCCGACTATTGTACAACTCTGGTTTTGAAGGTGTGCATTTGTACCTAGGAAATTTATACTGCTTCCCCCCAACGATTTTACCACTGAGGGAGTCCGGGATTAAGGAGTCCTCAGGATACCAACCTGTTTCCATGGGCCGGACAATGGGCTACTTTGTTACTATCATTGACGGACCGAAGACTATGATGACGACATGTCCAAGATTGAAACTTCCTCAGTCGTGGCTTGTACTCCAAGAACACGATGATGGATTCGGTATGCTCCTTCTCCGATGTAACCGACATTGTGCAACCCTAGGTACACCTGGTGTCTAATAAACAAGAGGGTTTTAGTCTGTAGGCCAAATTAAGATTATTAATCCTAGGGTTTTAGACCACATCATACGATCTCGAGGTAGATCAACTCTGTACTCGATACTACATCATCAATACAAAAAGCAAGACGTAGGGTTGTACCTCCATCAAGAGGGCCCGAACCTGGGTAAACATCGTCTCCCTTGTCTCTTGTTACCCATCGATCCAAGATCCACAGTTCGGGACCCCCTACCCGAGATATACCGGTTTTGACACTGACATTAGTGCTTTCACTCAGAGTTCCACTGTAAGATTGCGAGGAGGATCGATGACTCGCTTGGTCACCAACGATGGCTTCCTTCGACTCCTAGCCCAGCATCAACCACTCGGTCACGTCCGTCCGGCTAAGTAGCCCTGACGCCTTCGTCCAGCTCCAGTCTCGATGGACCGGGTGTACACAACCTAGTGACTACTGACGGCTGTCGTCGAGCAAGCAATGGTCGAGGCGAGCCCGAACGACGCCATGTCCGTGGTCACGGCATTGATCCGTCCAACAGCAAAGCAGCCCACCTGGAGACACCTCGATCCATACCCGACACCATAATGTGAGGGCGCCACCCCGACAACCGCAAAATCATGCCTTGTCATGAACGGAGGTGGCCCAGAGACGATAAAACCGACTCCAGAACACTTGAAGCATGTACAGGCAGCAGTCAACCCCAGGAGGAGGACCACGTCAAATTATTCTCTCCAAACTATTTCAACTAAATGACCACGACAAGTTTGAAGAGCTATACCAAGTTTTTCTCTTTTCCAAAGATTGCCTTTTTTCCAAGAGCACGCAAAATGCATGCCGTGTTTTTATAGAAGAGAGCAAAATACATGTCGACGACTGCGTACTCCAGGAGGGGCAGGTCAGCCTTGACCCCGGTGACGTCCTCCCGGCGCAGCGCGTGGATCGATGCGGTGCATCCCCCTGGCAGCCCAGCCTTGCCCATCCCAGAGCGGGCAGAGCTTAGGGCCGCAGCACGCAACCTCGAGCCAAGTACCCCGTCCATTCTGAATAGTTCTTCCAACTGATCGTTTTCAGCTCTAGAATCCGTTCCACTCGGTCGATTGGCAAAGATCGCAGCTGAATCGGCGATCATATTCCATGGAGAAGTTGTCCATCCCCTCGTCCATATTGAGGTGATCCGTGCTCGGGCAAATCTGGACGATCGTCTGCCTGAGGCCCGCGCCCGTCTGGCCTCGCCCTCAGCCCTCGGCCCGGATGGACCGCCCACTGGTGGTTCGTGTTGGGAGACGTAGTAGTAAATCAAAAAAAATCCTACGTGTCACTAAGACCTATCTATGAAGAAACCAGCAATGAGTGGGGAGAGATTGCATCTTCATACCTTTGAAGATTGCTAAGCGGAAGCGTTACAAGAACACGGTTGGTGGAGTCGCACTCGTAGTGATTCAGATCGCGGTGGACTCCGATCTAAGCGCCGAACAACGGCGCCTCCACGTTCAACACACGTGCAGCCCGATGACATCTCCTACACCTTGATCCGGCAAGGAGGAAGGAGAGGTCGAGGGAGATCTCCGGCAGCACGACGGCGTGGTGATGGTGGAGCTACGTGGACTCCGGCAGGGCTTCGCCAAGCGCTATGGAGAAGGAGGAAGAGGAAGGGTAGGGCTGCGCCAAGAGAGAGAAGTCGTGTCTCAAATCAGCCCAAAACCTTGGGTATATATAGGAGGAGGGAGAGGGAGGGCTGGCTTGGCCCCTCCTCCAAGGAGGTGAGGTTTGGCCGAACCTAGGGAGGAGTCCACCTCCCACAAGGGAGGTGGATCTCTTCCTTTTGAATCCTTTTCAGCCTTATCTCTTATCCCTAGCCGCGTGGGCCCTTCCGGAAGGTCTTGGCCAGCCCAATAAGGGCTGGTACACCTCCTCTAAGGGCCCACGAAGTCCTTTGGTCGTCACACCCCTCCCCGGGTCCTCTGGCACCCTCCCAGCACTCCAGGTAGACTACCGATGAGCCCGAAAACTTTTCGGAGACCAAAATTGGACTTCCTATATATCAATATTTACCTTCGGACCATTCCGGAGCTCCTCGTGACATCCGGGATCTCATCCGGGACTCTGTACAACCTTCGGTAACCACGTACAACATTTCCCTATAACCCTAGCGTCATCGAACCTTAAGTGTGTAGACCCTACGAGTTCGGGAGACACGTAGACATGACCGAGACACCTCTCCGGTCAATAACCAACAGCGGGATCTGGATACCCATGTTGGTTCCCACATGCTCCACGATGATCTCATCGGATGAACCACGATGTCGGGGATTCAATCAATCACGTATACAATTCCTTTGTCTATCGGTATGATACTTGCCCAAGATTCGATTGTCGTTATCCCTATACCTTGTCCAATCTCGTTATCGGCAAGTCTCTTTACTCGTTCTGTAACACATCATCCCGTGGCTAACTCCTTAGTCACATTGAGCTCATTATGATGATGTCTTACTGAGTGGGCCCAAAGATACCTCTGTGTCACACGGAGTGACAAATCCCAGTCTCGATTTGTGCCAACCCAACAGATACTTTCGGAGATACCCGTAGTGCACCTTTATAGCCACCCAGTTACGTTGTGACGTTTGGCACACCCAAATCATTCCTATGGTATCCGGGAGTTACACAATCTCATGGTCTAAGGAAATGATACTTGACATTGAAAAGCTTTAGCAAACGAACTACACGATCTTGTGCTATGATTAGGATTGGGTCTTGTCCATCACATCATTCTCCTAATGATGTGATCCCGTTATCAATGACATCCAATGTCCATGATCATGAAACCATGACCATCTATTGATCAACAAGCTAGCCAACTAGAGGCTCACTAGGGACATGTTGTGGTCTATCTATTCACACATGTATTACGGTTTCCGGTTAAGACAATTATAGCATGAACAATAGACAAATATCATGAACTAGGAAATACAATAATAACCATTTTATTATTGCCTATAGGGCATATTTTCAATAGTCTCCCACTTGCACTAGAGTCAATAATCTAGTTACATTGTAATGAATCAAACACCCATAGCATTCTGGTGTTGATCATGTTTTGCTCGTGAGGGAGGTTTAGTCAACGGATCTGCGACATTCAGATCCGTGTGCACTTTACAAATATCTATATCTTCCTCCTAAATTTAATCATGGATGGAGTTGAAGTGGCGCTTGATGTGTCTTGTATTCTTGTGAAACATGGGCTCCTTCGCAAGAGTAATAGCTCCAGTGTTGTCACAGAATAGAGTCATCGGACCCGACGCACTTGGAATTACTCCTAGGTCGGTGATGAACTCCTTCATCCAGACTCCTTCCTTTGATGCTTCCGAAGCAGCTATGTACTCGGCTTCACATGTAGATGCCTCCACGACGCTTTGCTTGCTGCTGCACCAGCTGATTGCCCCTCTGTTCAAAATATACATGTATCCGGTTTGCGACTTGGAGTCGTACGGATCTGTGTCGAAGCTAGCATCGACGTAACCCTTTACGACGAGCTCTTCGGCACCTCCATATATGAGAAACATGTCCTTTGTCCTTTTCAGGTACTTCAGGATATTCTTGACCGATGTCCAGTGTTCCGCCCCGAGATCACTTTGATACCTCCCTACCAAACTTATGGCAAGGTTCACATCAGGTCTGGTACACAGCATGACATGCATAA
The DNA here is from genome assembly GCA_022496015.1 of Hordeum marinum. NCBI lineage: Eukaryota > Viridiplantae > Streptophyta > Magnoliopsida > Poales > Poaceae > Hordeum > Hordeum marinum. The sequence goes on from CM039676.1 coordinate 27,617,263, forward strand.
TAGAGCCTATGGCAGAAGCATAGGGGATGACACTCATCTCTTCTCTATCCTTTGCCGTGGTCGGGCATTGAGTCATACTCAATCTCACACCCTGTAACACAGGCAAGAACCCCTTCTTGGACTGATCCATATTGAACTTCTTCAATATCTTTTCAAGGTATGTGCTTTGTGGAAGACCTATGAGGCGTCTCGATCTATCTCTATAGATCTTAATACCTAATATGTAAGCAACTTCTCCAAGGTCCTTCATTGAAAAATACTTATTCAAGTAGGTCTTTATACTTTCCAAAAGTTCTATATCATTTCCCATTATCAGTATTGTCATCCACATATAATATGAGAAACTACAGAGCTCCCACTCACTTTCTTGTAAATACAGGGTTCTCCACAAACCTGTACAAACCCAAATGCTTTAATCACCTCATTAAAGCGAATGTTCCAACTCCGAGATGCTTGCACCAGCCCATAGATGGAGCGCTGGAGCTTGCATACTTTGTCAGCATCTTTAGGATCGACAAAACCTTCCGGTTGCATCATATACAGCTCTTCCTTAAGGAAGCCATTAAGGAATGCTATTTTGACATCCATTTGCTAGATCTCATAATCATAAAATGTGGCAATTGCTAACATGATTCGGACAGACTTTAGCATCGCTACGGTGAGAAAGTCTCATCGTAGTCAACTCCTTGAAATTGTCGATAACCCTTAGCGACAAGCCAAGCCTTATAGACGGTCACATTACCATCCGCGTCAGTCTTCTTATTAAAGATCCATTTATTTTCAATGGCTCTCTTATCATCAGGCAAGTCCACCAAAGTCCACACTTTGTTCTCATACATGGATCCTATCTCGGATTTCATGGCTTCAAGCCATTTGTTGGAATCCGGGCCCGCCATCGCTTCTTCATAGTTCGAAGGTTCACCATTGTCTAACAACATGATCTCCAGGACAGGGTTGCCGTACCACTCTGGTGCAGAACGTGTCCTAGTGGACCTTTGACGTTCAATAGTAACTTGATCTGAAGTTTCATGATCATCATCATTAACTTCCTCTCTAGCCAGTGTAGGCTCCACAGAAACAACTTCCTGTGTTGCGCTACTCTCCGGTTCGAGTGGAGGTACAATTACCTCATCAAGTTCTATTTTCCTCCCACTTACTTCTTTCCAGAGAAACTCTTTCTCGAGAAAGGATCCATTCTTGGCAACAAAGACTTTGCCTTTGGATCTAGGGTAGAAGGTATACCCAATAGTCTCTTTGGGATATCCTATGAAGACGCACTTTTCCGCTTTGGGTTCGAGCTTCTCAGGTTGAAGTTTCTTCACATAAGCATCGCATCCCCAAACTTTTAGAAACGACAGCTTAGGTTTCTTGCCAAACCATAATTCATACGGTGTCGTCTCAACGGACTTTGACGGTGCCCTATTTAAAGTGAATGCGGCATTCTCTAATGCATATCCCCAAAATGATAGCGGTAAGTCGGTAAGAGACATCATAGATCGCACCATATCCAATAGAGTGCGATTACGATGTTCAAACACACCATTTCGCTGAGGTGTGCCAGGCGGCATGAGTTGTGAAACAATTCCACATTTCCTTAGGTGCATGCCAAACTCGTGACTTAAATATTCTCCGCCACGATCAAATCGTAGGCACTTTATTTTCCTATCACATTGATTCTCTACCTCACTCTGAAATTCCTTGAACCTTTCAAAGGTTTCAGACTTATGTTTCATTAAGTAGACATACCCATATCTTCTCAAGTCATCAGTGAGGGTGAGAACATAATGGTAGCCACCGCGAGCCTCGACGCTCATTGGACCGCATACATCGGTATGTATTATCTCCAACAAGTCAGTTGCTCGCTCCATCGTTTCGGAGAACGGAGTCTTGGTCATCTTGCCCATGAGGCATGGTTCGCACGTGTCAAATGATTCAAAATCAAGAGACTCCAAAAGTCCATCAGCATGGAGCTTCTTCCTGCGTTTGGCACCAATATGACCAAGGCGGTAGTGCCACATGTAAGTGGGACTATCGTTATCAACCTTACACTTTTTGGTACTCACACTATAGACATGTGTAACATCACGTTCGAGATTCATCCAAAATAAACCATTGACCAGCGGAGCATGACCATAAAACATTTCTCTCATATAAACAAAACAACCATTATTCTCAGATTTAAATGAGTAGCCATCTCGCATCAAGCGAGATCCAGGTACAATGTTCATTCTCAAACCTCGTACTAAATAACAATTATTAAGGTTTAAAAATAATCCCGAAGGTAGATGTAGAGGCAGCGTGCCGACGGTGATCACATCGACCTTGGAACCATTCCCGACGCGCATCGTCACCTTGTCCTTTGCCAGCCTCCGCTTATTCCGTAGCTCATGCTTGGAGTTACAAATGTGAGCAACTGCACTGGTATCAAATACCCAGGAGCTACTACGAGTGCTGGTTAGGTACACATCAATAACAAGTATATCACATACACCTTTAACATTGCCGGACTTCTTTTCCGCTAAGTACTTGGGGCAGTTCCGCTTCCGGTGACCGGTACCCTTGCAGTAAAAGCACTCAGTCTCAGGCTTGGGTCCATTCTTGTTCTTCTTCTCGGCAACTTGCTTACCAGGCGCGGCAACATCTTTGCCGTCCTTCTTGAAGTTCTTCTTACCCTTGCCTTTCTTGAAACTAGTGGTCTTATTCACCATCAACACTTGATGCCCCTTTTTGATCTCGACCTCCGCTCATTTCAGCATCGAGTACAACTCAGGAATGGACTTCTCCATCCCTTGCAAGTTGTAGTTCAGCACAAAGCTCTTGTAGCTAGGTGGAAGTGACTAGAGGATTCTGTCAATGATTGAGTCATCCGGGAGATTAACTCCCAGCTGAGTCAAGCGGTTGTGTAGCCCAGATATCTTGAGGATGTGCTCACCAACAGAACTGTTCTCCTCCATCTTACAGCTGAAGAACTTGTCAGAGACGTCATACTCTCGACCTGGGCATGACCTTGGAAAACCAGTTTCAACTCTTGGAACATCTCATATGCCCCATGTTGCTCAAAACGCTTTTGGAGCCCCGGTTCTAAACTTTAAAGCATGCCTCACTGAACAAGGGAGTAATCATCGCAGCGTGAATACCAAGCGTTTGCAACGTCTTGCTCTACTGGGAGAATGGGTGCGTCACCTAGCAGTGCATCAAGGACATACAATATTTTGGAAGCTATGACGATGATCCTCAAGCTACAGACCTAGTCCGCATGGTTGCTTCCATCATCTTTCAGCTTGGTTTTCTCTAGGAACGCGTTGAAGTTGAGTTTGGCATTAGCGTTGGCCATTGGATCTACAATATAGATTGTAAAGACAATCCTAGACTAAGTTCATGATAATTAAGTTCACATAATCAAATTATTTAATGAACTCACACTTAGATAGACAACTCTCTAGTCATCCAAGTGACACATGATCCATGTCAACTAGCCCATGTCCGATCATCACGTGAGACGGACTAGTCATCCATGCTGAACATCTCCATGTTGATCGTATCTTCTATACGACTCAATGTTCGACCTTTCGGTCTTCCGTGTTCCGAGGCCATGTCTGTACATGCTAGGCTCGTCAAGTCAACCTAAGTGTTTCGCGTGTGTAAATCTGGCTTACACCCGTTGTATGCGAACGTTAGAACCTATCACACCCGATCATCACGTGGTGCTTCGGAACAATGATCCTTAGCAACGGTGCACAGTTAGGGTGAACACATCTCTTGAAATTTTATTGAGAGATCATCTTATTTACTACCGTCGTTCTAAGCAAATAAGATGTAAACATGATAAATATCACATGCAATCAATATAGTGACATGATATGGCCAATATCATCTTGCTCCTTTGATCTCCATCTTCGGGGCACCATGATCATCACTGTCACCGGCACGACACCATGATCTCCATCATCATGATCTCCATCATTGTGTCTTCATGAAGTTGTTTCGCCAACTATTACTTCTACTACTATGGCTAACATTTAGCAATAAAGTAAAGTAATTACATGGCATTTATGATTGACACGCAGGTCATACAATAAAATAAGACAACTCCTATGGCTCCTGCCGGTTGTCATACTCATTAACATGCAAGTCGTGAATCCTATTGCAAGAACATGATCAATCTCATACATCACAATGCATCACATCACATCCTTTGGCCATATCACATCAGAAGGCATATGCTGCAAAAACAAGTTAGACGTCCTCTAATTTGTAGTTGCAAGTTTTACGTGGCTGCTATAGGTTTCTAGCAAGAACGTTTCTTACCTACGCCAAAACCACAACGTGATATGCCAATTGCTATTTACCCTTCATAAAACCCTTTTCATCGAATCCAATCTGACTAAGGTGGGAGAGACAGACACCCGGTAGCCACCTTATGCAACAAGTGCATGTCAGGCGGTGGAACCGATCTCACGTAAGCGTACGTGTAATGTTGGTCTGGGCCGCTTCATCCCACAATACCGCCGAATCAAGATAACACTAGTAGTGGTAAGCAAATTAACAAGATCGACACCCACAACTGCTTTGTGTTCTACTCGTGCATAGATTCTACGCATAGAGCTAGCTCATGATGCCACTGTTGGGAGACGTAGTAGTAAATAAAAAAATCCTACGTGTCACCAAGATCTATCTATGAAGAAACCATCAACGATTGGGGAGAGATTGCATCCTCATACCTTTGAAGATCGCTAAGCAGAAGCGTTACAAGAACGCGGTTGGTGGAGTCGTACTCGTAGTGATTCACATCGCAGTGGACTCCGATCTAAGCGCTGAACAACGGCGCCTCCGCGTTCAACACACGTGCAGCCCGATGACGTCTCCTACGCCTTGATCTAGCAAGGAGGAAGGAGAGGTTGAGGGAGAGCTCTGTTGGAAATATGCCCTAGAGGCAATAAATAAAGTGTTTATGTTCATGATAATCGTTTATTATCCATGTTATAATTGTATTGATTGGAAACACATTACATGTGTGGGTAAATAGACAATACTTTGTCCCTAGTATGCCTCTAGTTAACTAGCTCGTTAATCAAAGATGGTCAAGGTTTCCTAGCCATTGACATGTGACGCCATTTGATAACAGGATCACATCATTAGGAGAATGATGTGATGGACAAGACCCAAACTACAAACGTAGCATATGATCGTGTCAGTTTATTGCTACTGTTTTCTGCATGTCAAGTATATGTTCCTATGACCATGAGATCATACAACTCACGGACATTGGAGGAGTGCCTTGTGTGTATCAAACGTCGCAACGTAACTGGGTGACTATAAAGGTGCTCTACAGGTATCTCCGATGGTGTTTGTTGAGTTGGCATGGATCGAGACTGGGATTTGTTACTCCGTGTGACGAAGAGGTATCTTAGGGCCCACTCAGTAATACAACATCACAATGAGCCTTACAAGCAATGTGACTAAATGTTAGTCACGGGATCTTGTATTACGAAACGAGTAAAGAGACTTGCCGATAACGAGGTTGAACTAGGTATGGAGATACCGACGATCGAATCTCGGGCAAGTAACATACCGAAGAACAAAGGGAACGTTATACGGGATTAACTAAATCCTTGACATAGAGGTTCAACCGATAAATATGTTCGTAGAATATGTAGGAACCAATATGGGCATCCAGGCCCCGCTATTGGTTATTGACCGTAGAGGTGTCTCGGTCATGTCTACATAGTTCTCGAACCCGCAGGGTCTGCACACTTAAGGTTCGGTGACGTTTCAGTAGTATAAAGTTATGTATGGTGGTGACTGAAGGTTGTTCGGAGTCCTGGATGAGATCCCGGACATCACGAGGAGCTTCGGAATGGTCCGGAGGTAAAGATTGATATATAAGAAGTCCTATTTTTGTCGCCGGAAAAGTTTTGGGCTCATCGGTAGTGTACCGGGAGTGCCAGGTAGTGTACCGGGAGGCGTCCGGGAGGGCATATTTCGACCCAAGATGGTTCATGGGCTGTGGGAGAGTGAATATCAGCCCTTAGTGGGCTGGTGGAAACTCCCACACAAGGCACATGTGGCTGGAAAAGAAAACCCAATAAGTAAAGGGTGGAAAAAGGAAAAAAAAGGAGCAATCCTAGTCCTACTAGGATTGGAGGAGGAATCCTCCTCTCCTAGTAGGTCCGGCCGAAGCCCTTGGGTTGGGAAGCCAAGGCTGCCTCCTCTCCTCCCTCACTCTTATATATACTAGAGGATTTAGGGTTTTGGCACTGAATTTTCAGCCACGTGCACCCCGTTCCTCCAGTGCATAGTTTCTCCTCTAGATCGGATTTTTGCGGTGCTTAGGCGAAGCCCTGTCGGAATAGCTCCACCACCATCGCCGGAGCGCCGTCACGCAGCCAAAGAACTCTTCTACCTCTCCGCTCCCTCTTTCTGTTGGAAATATGCCCTAGAGGCAATAATAAATTAGTTATTATTATATTTCCTTGTTCATGATAATCGTTTATTATCCATGCTATAATTGTATTGATCGGAAACTCAGATACATGTGTGGATACATAGACAACACCATGTCCCTAGTATGCCTCTAATAGACTAGCTCGTTGATCAAAATATGGTTAAGGTTTCCTAGCCATGGACATGAGATGTCATTTGATAACGGGATCACATCAGTAGGAGAATGATGTGATGGACAAGACCCAAACTACAAACGTAGCATATGATCGTGTCAGTTTATTGCTACTGTTTTCTGCATGTCAAGTATATGTTCCTATGACCATGAGATCATGCAACTCACGGGTATCGGAGGAGTGCCTTGTGTGTATCAAACGTCGCAACGTAACTGGGTGACTATAAAGGTGCTCTACAGGTATCTCCGATGGTGTCTGTTGAGTTGGCATGGATCGAGACTGGGATTTGTTACTCCGTGTGACGGAGAGGTATCTCAGGGCCCACTCGGTAATACAACATCACAATGAGCCTTGCAAGCAATGTGACTAATTGTTAGTTGCGGGATCTTGTATTACGGAATGAGTAAAGAGACTTGCCGGTAATGAGGTTGCACTAGGTATGGAGATACTGACGATCGAATCTCGGGCAAGTAACATACCGAAGAACAAAGGGAACGTTATACGGGATTAACTGAATCCTTGACATAGAGGTTCGACCGATAAAGATATTCATAGAATATGTAGGAACCAATGTGGACGTCTAGGTCCCGCCATTGGTTATTGGCCGTAGAGGTGTCTCGGTCATGTCTACATAGTTCTCGAACCCGCAGGGTCTGCACACTTAAGGTTCGGTGACGTTTCGGTAGTGTAGAGTTAAGTATGGTGGTGACCGAAGGTTGTTCGGAGTCCCGGATGAGATCCCGGACATCACGAGGAGCTCCGGAATGGTCGAGAGGTAAAGATTCATATATAGGAAGTCCTAGTTTGGTCGCCGGAAAAGTTTCGGGCTCGTCGGTAGTGTACCGGGAGTGCCGGTAGTGTACCGGGAGGCGACCGGGAGGGGTATTTCGACCCCAAGAGGTCCATGGGCTGTGGGAGACTAATTACCAGCCCTTAGTGGGCTGGATAAACAGCCACACCAAGGCCCATGGCGCAGGAGGCAAAAGTCCTAAAGGAAAAGGTGGAAAAAATGCTAAAAAGGAAGAGTCCTAGTCCTACTAGGAGTGGAGGAGGAGTAGGACTCCTCCCCCTCTAGTTCGGCCGACCCCTATTGGGGTTTTTCCTTGCGCAAGCCCTCCTCTCTCTCCCTCCTATATATACTGGTGGATTGGGTGCTGTTTGGACACAGTTTACGACCACGTGCTACCCGTTTCACCGGTGCTCCTCTAGATCGGATTTCTGCAGCGCTTAGGCGAAGCCCTGCCGGAATTGCTCCACCACCATCACCGGAGCGCCGTCACGCTGCCGGTGAACTCTCTCTCCTATCCACCTCCTCTTGCTGGATCAAGACAGTGGAGATCATCATCAAGCTGCACGTGTGCTGAACGCGGAGGTGCCATCCGTTCGGCGCTAGATCGGAAGGACCGTGATTGAGATCGCGAGACGGTTCACGACAAGATCGCGGAACGGATCGTGATGAGTTCGCGGGACAGATTGTGATCAAGATCGTGAGACGTATCGTGATGAGATCGCGGAACGGATCGTGATGAGTTCACGGGACGGATCGTGATTGGATCGCGGGACGGATCGTGATGAGATCGCGGGACGCTCGGCGATTTGGATCGCGAAGATGTTCGACTACACCAACTGCGTTTCTTAACACTTCCCGCTTAGCGATCTACAAGGGTATGTAGATCCACTCTCCCTCTCATAGATGCTCATCACCATGGATAGGTTTGCGTGTGCTTAGGAAATTTTTTGTTCCCATGCGACGTTCCCCAACACTTTCTGGATCAAGACGGCGGAGATCGTCATCAAGCCGTACGTGTGCTAAACGCGGAGGTGCCGTCCGTTCGGTGCTAGATCGGAAGGATCGTGATCAAATTCGTGGGATGAATCGTGATCAAGTTCGTGGGATGGTTCATGATCAAGTTCACGGGATGGATCGTGATTGGATCGCGGGACGGATCATCATTGGATCGCGGGACGCACGGCGATTTGGATCGCGAAGACGTTCGACTACACCAACCGCGTTTCTTAACGCTTCCCGCTTAGCGATCTACAAGGGTATGTAGATCCACTCTCCCTCTCGTAGATGCTCATCACCATGGATAGATCTGCGTGTGCGTAGGAAAATTTTTGTTTCCCATGCAACGTTCCCCAATAGTGGCATCATGAGCCAGGTCTATGTGTAGATGAGATCTTGAGTAGAACACAAAAGGTTTGTGGGCGTTGATGCTTAGATTGCTTCCTCCCTTGGTCGGATTTTGGTTCAGCGCTATTGTGAGATGAAGCGGCCTGGATCAACATTACTCGTACGCTTACGAGAGACCGGTTCCCTCGACCACAACTTGTTGCATAGATGGCTTGCGGGTGCCAGTTTCTCTCACTTTAGTTGGATCGGATTTGACAAAGGCGGTCCTTGAGAAGGTTGAAAAGTAACCAGTGTATCACCATTTTGGTTTATGCGTAGGTGAGAATTGTTCTTGCTAGATACCCGTAGCAGCCATGTAAAACATGCAACAACAATTAGAGGACGTCTAACTTGTTTTTGCAGGGTATGAAGTGATGTGATATGGCCAATTACATGATATGATATATGTGATGTATGAGATGATCATGTGATGCATAGATTATCACGACTTGCACGTTGATGAGTACGGCAACCGGCGGGAGCCATAGGGTTGTATTTAATTATTGTATGACCTGTGTGTCAATCATTAAGCGCTATGTAATGCTTTAATTTATCGCTGCGATAGCAATAGTAGTAGAAGCATGTTGGGCGCGACAACCCCGATGGCGACACGTTGATGGAGATCAAGATGATGGAGATCATGGTGTCATGCCGGTGACGATGGAGATCATGCCGGTGCTTTCAACATGGAGATCAAAAGCACAAGTTCATGGCCATATCATGTCACTTATGATTTGCATGTGATGTTAATCCTTTTATGCACCTTGTTTTGCTTAGGACGACGGTAGCATTATAAGGTGATCCCTCACTTAAATTTCAAGATAAATTGTGTTCTCCCCGAGTGTGATAGACTCTACGTTCACATACAACTGGTGCAAGCCAGTGTTGCACACGCAGAACACTCGGGTTAAACTTGACGAGCCTAGCATGGACAGACATGGCCTCGGAACACAAGAGACCAAAAGGTCAAACATGAGTCATATGGTAGATATGATCAACATAATAATGTTCACCATTGAAACCACCTCAACTCACGTGATGACCCGACTTGAGTTGGTAGATTTGGATCATGTGTCACTCAGATGACCCGAGGGATGTCAATTTGAGTGGGAGCTTTAGTAATTTGATTAACTAAACTCATTATCTTGAACAATAGTCTAAGTAAACTTTGCATATTTATGTTGTACATCAATGGCTCGCGCAGTAGCACCCCTGAATTTTAATGCGTTCCTAGAGAAAGCTAAGTTGAAAGATGATGGGGGTAACTTTGTTGACTGGGCCCGTAATCTGAGGATTATCCTCATGGCTTCCAATAAATCATATGTCCTTGATGCACCGCTTGGTGACCAACCAGAAGACATGACCTCTGAAGACGTTAAGAACGCTTGGGAGACACGTACTGGAGATTACTCAATAGTTCAGTGTGCAATATTGTATGGCTTAGAACCGAGACTTCAAAGACGTATTGAATGTCATGGAGCATAAGAGATGTTCCAGGAGTTGAAGTTTATATTTCGAAGGAATGCCCGGATCGAGAGGTATGAGACCTCCGATAAGTTCTATGCTTGCAAGATGGAGGAGAACGGGTCTATCAGTGAACATATACTCAGAATGTCTGGGTATTCGACTCGTCTAGTGGAGTTGGGAATTGCCCTTCCGCCAGAGGCAATCACTAACAGAGTTCTTCAATCACTGCCACCAACTTACAAGAGCTTTGTGATGAACTATAACATGCACGGGATGAACAAGTCAGTCGCCAAGCTATTTGCGATGCTAAAAGTCGCTGAGTCTGAAATCCAGAAAGAACATCAAGTGTTGATGGTCAATAAAACCACTAGTTTCAAGAAAAATGGCAAGGTCAAAGGCAAGGTAGAGGAGGGTAAAACCAAGAAGGATGGCAAAGCAGTTGCTACTCCTGTAAAGAAGCCCAAGCATGGACCCAAGCCAGAAACTGAGTGCTTTCATTCCAAGGGAACTGGTCACTGGAAGCGGAACTGCCCCAAGTACCTGGCTAACAAGAAGGCGGCCAATGACAAACAAGGTATATATGATATACATGTTATATATGTGTACCTTACTAGCTCTCGTAGTAGTGCCTGGGTATTTGATACCGGTTCGGTTGCTCACATTTGCAACTCAAAACAAGAACTACGGAATAAACAAAGGCTGGCAAAGGATGAAGTGACGATGCGCGTGGGAAATGGTTCCAAGGTTGATGTGATCGCCGTTGGCACGCTCTCTCTTCAATTACCATCGGGATTAGTGATGAACCTGAATAATTGTTATCTAGTGCCTGCGTTAAGCTTGAACATTATATCTGGATCTTGTTTATTGCGAGACGGTTACTCATTTAAATCAGAGAATAAAGGTTGTTCTATTTATATGAGTAATATCTTTTATGGTCATGCACCCAGTGTGAGGAGTTTATTCATATTGAATCTTGATAGTGATGACACACATGTTCATAACATTGATGCCAAAAGATGTAGAGTTGATAATGATAGTACCACTTTCTTGTGGTACTGCCGTTTAGGTCATATTGGTGTAAAACGCATGAGGAAGCTCCATGCTGATGGACTTTTGGAGTCACTTGATTTTGAATCACTTGACACATGTGAACCATGCCTCATGGGCAAGATGACTAAAACGCCGTTCTCTGGAACAATGGAACGGGTGAGTAACTTATTGGAAATCATACATACTGATGTGTGCGGTCCAATGAATGTTACAGCGCGTGGTGGATATCGTTATTTTCTCACCTTCACTAATGACTTAAGTAGATATGGGTATATTTACTTAATGAAACACAAGTCTGAAACGTTTGAAAAGTTCAAGCAATTTCAGAGTGAAGTTGAGAATCATCGTAACAAGAAGATTAAATTATTGCGATCTGATCGAGGAGGTGAATATCTGAGTTATGAGTTTGGCAGTCACTTAAGACAGTGTGGAATTGTTTCACGGTTGACACCGCCCGGAACACCACAACGTAATGGTGTGTCCGAATGTCGTAATCGAACTTTATTAGATATGGTGCGTTCTATGATGTCTCTTGCTGATTTGCCACTATCGTTTTGGGGTTATGCATTAGAGACAACTGCACTCACTTTAAATAGGGCACCATCGAAATCCGTTGAGACGACGCCATATGAACTGTGGTTTGGCAAGAGGCCAAAGTTGTCGTTTCTTAAAGTTTGGGGATGTGATGCTTATGTCAAAAAGCTTCATCCTGAAAAGCTGGAACCCAAAGCAGAGAAATGCGTCTTCATAGGATACCCAAAAGAGACAGTCAAGTATACCTTCTATCATAGATCCGAAGGCAAAGTGTTTGTCGCTAAGAACGGAACATTTCTTGAGAAAGAGTTTCTCTCGAAAGAATTGAGTGGGAGGAAAATAGAGCTTGATGAGGTTATTGAACCTTTACTTCAACCAGAAAGTAGCGGAGCGCAGAAAGATGTTTCTGTGGAACCTACGCCGGTAGTAGAGGAAGTTAATGATGATGATCATGAAGCTTTGGATCAAGCTACTATTGAACCTCGTAGGTCGACAAGGCCGCGTACTACTCCTGAGTGGTACGGCAACCCTGTCTTGGAGGTCATGTTGTTGGACAACAATGAACCTACGAGCTATGGATGAGCAGTGATGGGCCCGAATTCCGAGAAATGGTTAGAGGCCATGAAATCCGAGATGGGATCCATGTATGAAAACAAAGTATGGACTTTGGAAGTATTACCTGAAGGGCGAAAGGCCATTCAGAACAAATGGATCTTTAAGAAGAAGACAGACGCGGACGGTAATGTCACCGTCTATAAAGCTCGACTTGTGGCAAAGGGTTTTTCACAAGTTTAAGGAGTTGACTACGATGAGACCTTCTCACCCGTAGCAATGCGTATGTCTGTCAAAATCATGTTGGCAATAACTGCTTATTTCGACTATGAAATTTGGCAGATGGATGTCAAAACAGTGTTCCTCAATGGTTTCCTTGAGGAAGAGTTGTATATGATGCAACCAGAAGGTTTTGTCGATCCAGAAAATGCTGACAAAGTTTGCAAACTCCAGCGATCCATTTATGGGCTGGTGCAAGCGTCTCAAAGTTGGAATAAGCATTTTGATGAGGTGATCAAAGCGTTTGAGTTTATACAAGTTTATGGAGAAGCTTGTATTTACAAGAAAGTGAGTGGGAGCTCTATAGCATTTCTAGTATTATATGTGGATGACATATTGCTGATTGGAAACAATATAGAAATGCTGGAAAGCGTGAAGGAATATTTTAACAAGAGTTTTTTCATGAAGGACCTAGGAGAAGCTGCTTTCATATTAGGCATTAAGATCTATAGAGATAGATCGAGACGCTTAATAGCACTTTCATAGAGCACATTCCTTGATAAAGTTTTGAAGAAGTTCAAAATGGATCAGTCCAAGAAGGGGTTCTTGCCTGTGTTACAAGGTGTGAAGTTGAGTAAGACTCAATGTCCGGTAACTGGAGAAGATAGAGAAAAGATGAGTGTCATCCCCTATGCTTCAGACATAGGCTCTATCATGTATGCGATGTTGTGCATAAGACCCGATGTCAGCCTTGCCATAAGTATGGCCGAAAGGTTTCAAAGTGATCGTGGAATGGAGCACTGGGCAGCGGTCAAGAATATCCTTAAGTACCTAAAAAGGACTAAGGAAATGTTTCTTGTTTATGAAGGTGATGAAGAGCTTGTCGTAAAGGGTTACGTCGATGCAAGATTTTACACTGATCCGGATGACTCTAAGTCGCAAACCGGATACATATTTATTCTCAACAGGGGAGTGCTAAGTTGGTGTAGTTCCAAGCAAAGCGTGGTAGCCGATTCTACGTGCGAAGTGGAGTACATCGCAGCCTCGGAGGCGGTGAAGGAAGGTGTCTGGATGAAACAGTTCATGACAGATCTTGGAGTAGTGCCCAGTGCATTGAATCCAATGAACCTGTTCTGTGACAACATTGGTGCCATTGCTCTGGCCAAGGAACCAAGGTTTCACAAGAGGACCAGACACATAAAGCGACACTTCAACTCCATCCGTGATTACATCGAGGAGAAGGACATAAATATTTGCAAAGTGCACATGGATCTGAATGTTGCAAACCCATTGACTAAACCTCTTCCAATGGCTAAACATGATCAACACCACAACTGCATGGGTATTCGATTCATTACAATGTAAATCACATAGTGATGTGAACTAGATTATTGACTCTAGTGCAAGTGGGAGACTACTGGAAATATGCCCTAGAGGCAATAAATAAAGTGTTTATTATTATATTTCCTTGTTCATGATAATAATTTATTATCCATGCTATAATTGTATTGATTGGAAACACATTACATGTGTGGGTAAATAGACAATACTTTGTCCCTAGTATGCCTCTAGTTAACTAGCTCGTTAATCAAAGATGGTCAAGGTTTCCTAGCCATTGACATGTGATGTCATTTGATAATGGGATCACATCATGAGGAGAATGATGTGATGAACAAGACCCAAACTACAAACGTAGCATATCATCGTTGTAGTTTATTGCTACTGTTTTCAGCATGTCAAGTATATGTTCCTATGACCATGAGATCATACAACTCATGGACATCGGAGGAGTGCCTTGTGTGTATCAAATGTCGCAACGTAACTGGGTGACTATAAAGGTGCTCTATAGGTATCTCCGAGGGTGTCTGTTGAGTTGGTATGGATCAAGACTGGGATTTGTTACTCCGTGTGACGGAGAGGTATCTCAGGGCCCACTCGGTAATACAACATCACAACAAGCCTTGCAAGCAAAGTGACTAAATGTTAGTCACGGGATCTTGTATTACGAAACGACTAAAGAGACTTGTCGATAACAAGGTTGAACTAGGTATGGAAATACCGATGATCGAATCTCGGGCAAGTAACATACCGAAGAACAAAGGAACATCATACGGGATTAACTGAATCCTTGTCAGAGAGGTTCAATCGATAAAGATCTTAGTATAGGGTTATGTATGATGGTGACCGAAGGTTGTTCGGAGTCCTGGATGAGATCCCAGACGTCACGAGGAGCTCCAGAATGGTCCGGAGGTAAAGATTTATATATAAGAAGTCCTATTTTTGTCGCCGGAAAAGTTTTGGGCTCATCGGTAGTGTACCGGGAGTGCCAGGTAGTGTAACGGGAGGCGTCCGGGAGGGGGTATTTCGACCCACGAGGGTTCATGGGCTGTGGGAGAGTGAATATCAGCCCTTAGTGGGCTGGTGGAAATCCCACACAAGTCACATGTGGCTGGAGAAGAAAACCCAATAAGAAAAGGGTGGAAAAAGGAAAAAAAGGAGCAATCCTAGTCCTACTAGGATTGGAGGAGGATTCCTCCTCTCCTAGTAGGTCCGGACGAAGCCCTTGGATTGGGAAGCCAAGGCTGCCTCCTCTCCTCCCTCACTCTTATATATACTAGAGGATTTAGGGTTTTGGCACAAAATTTTCAGCCACGTGCACCCCGTTCCTCCAATGCATAGTTTCTCCTCTAGATCGGATTTCTGCAGTGCTTATGCGAAGCCCTGCCGAAATAGCTCCACCGCCATCACTGGAGCACCGTCACGCTGCTGGAAAACTCTTCTACCTCTCCGCTCCCTCTTCTTAGATCAAGACGGCAGAGATCGTCATTAAGCCGTACGTGTGCTGAACGCGGAGGTGCAATCCGTTCGGTGCTAGATCGGAAGGATCGTGATCAAGTTCATGGGACGAATTGTCATCAAGTTCGTGGGATGGATCATGATCAAGTTCACGCGACAGATCGTGATTGGATCGCGGGATTGATCGTGATTGGATCGCAGGACGCACGACGATTTGGATCGCGAAGACGTTCGACTACACCAACCACGTTTCTTAACGCTTCCCGCTTAGCGATCTACAAGGGTATGTAGATCCACTCTCCCTCTCATAGATGCTCATCACCATGGATATATCTGCGTGTGCGTAGGAAAATTTTTGTTTCCCATGCAACGTTCCGCAACAAGCTCCGGCAGCACGACGGCGTGGTGACGGTGGAGCTACATGGACTCCGGCAGGGCTTCGCCAAGCGCTACGGAGAACGAGGAAGAGGAAGGGTAGGACTGCGCCGAGAGAGAGAGAGAAGTCATGTCTCAAATCAGCTCAAAACCTTGGGTATATATATGAGGAGGGATAGGGAGGGTTGCCTTGGCCCCTCCTCCAAGGAGGAGAGGTTCGGCCGAACCTAGGGAGGAGTCCACCTCCCACAAGGGAGGTGGATCTCTTCCTTTTGAATCCTTTTCAGCCTTAGCTCTTATCCCTAGTCGCATGGGCCCTTCCGGAAGGTCTTGGCCAGCCCAATAAGAGCTGGTACACCTCCTCTAAGGGCCCACAAAGTCCTTTGGTTGTCACACCCCTCCCGGGGTCCTCCGGCACCCTCCCGGCACTCCCGGTACACTACCTATGAGCCCGAAAACTTTCCGGTGACCAAATCTGGACTTGCTATATACCAATCTTTACCTCCGGACCATTCCAAAGCTCCTCTTGATGTCCGAGATCTCATCCGGGACTCTGAACAACCTTAGGTAACCACGTACAACATTTCCCTATAACCCTAGCGTCATCGAACCTTAAGTGTGTAGACCCTACGGGTTCGGGAGACACGTAGACATGACCGAGACACCTCTCCGGTCAATCACCAACAGTGGGATCTAGATACCCATGTTGGTTCCCACATGCTCCACGATGATCTCATCGGATGAACCACGATGTCAGGGATTCAATCAATCCCGTATACAATTCCCTTTGTCTATCGGTATGATACTTGCCCGAGATTCGATCGTCGGTATCCCTATACCTTGTTCAATCTCGTTACCGGCAAGTCTCTTTACTCATTTCGTAATACATCATCCCGTGGCTAACTCCTTAGTCACATTGAGCTCATTATGATGATGTCTTACCGAGTGGGCCCAGAGATACCCCTCCGTCAGACGGAGTGACAAATCCTAGTCTCGATTTGTGCCAACCCAACAGACACTTTCGGAGATACCCGTAGTGCACCTTTATAGCCACCCAGTTACGTTGTGACGTTTGGCACACCCAAAGCATTCCTATGGTATCCGGGAGTTGCACAATCTCATGGTCTAAGGAAACGATACTTGACATTGAAAAGCTTTAGCAGACGAACTACACGATATTGTGCTATGCTTAGGATTGGGTCTTGTCCATCACATCATTCTCCTAATGATGTGATCCCGTTATCAATGACATCCAATGTCCATGGTCATGAAACTGTGACCATCTATTGATCAACGAGCTAGCCAACTAGAGGCTCACTAGGGACATGTTGTGGTCTATGTATTCACACATGTATTACGGTTTCCGGTTAACACAATTATAGCATGAACAATAGACAATTATCATGAACAAAGAAATACAATAATAACCATTTTATTATTACGGTCATCTGCCTGAGGCCACGCCCGTCTAGCCTCGCCCTCAGCCCTCGGCCCGGATGGACCGCCCACTGGTTGTTCGTCCCTCCACCCCCCTTGCGGGCAGTTGCTGGGCCTTCGACGGCGACCATCGAGGTTCGGGGCTGTGCGCTCCCGCACCGCGGCCCTCCGGGCTCAAAGTGCCTCTTGTGTCTTGGGGTCAAGCAGCCCCCCAATGGCCCCGTGATGTAGACACTCTTTTGGAACATTTGTGGTTTCAGCCAAGATGGACGGCGCCGCCAACTAGTTGAGTACATGCGTGACGAACATATTGACATTGTGGCCGTCCAGGAAACCATGCACACTGAGTTCACCCTGCCTGAACTCGAGTGCCTAAGCACCCACATGTTTTCCTGGCACTAGCTCCCTTCTAGTGGGATAGCCGGCCACTCGGGGGGGCATCCTTCTAGGTGTTAAGGATGCCTCCTTCGAGGTAGGCAGCATGGACCGTGGCGAATTCTTTGTGAGTATGGAGATCTTCGAATGGTCCATAAACTTCAAATGGGAGATCATTGTTGTTTATGGACTGGCTGACCATAGTCGATCTGCGGCCTTCCTCGCAGAACTCAGCAGGAAGGTCTCCGCCGCTATCCTTCCACTGGTGGTGGGTGGCGACTCAACCTCCTCCGCTTTGCGAAGGATAAGAGCAACGACTTGGTCAAGTTCCCGAGGATGCAGATGTTCAATGACTGCATTGCTGAGCTTGGCCTTCGGGAACTAGATAGGGTTGGGGTCAGGTTCACGTGGACCAACCGTCAGGCGGATCCGACCCAATCTGTCTTGGACTGGGTCATGGTCTCTCCTGACTGGGAACTCCGGTGTCCCTTGGCCTCCCTCCAGGATATCACATGGATTGGCTCCAATCATGTCCCGTTGCTCCTCTCTTCAGAGAATGAACGCCCCCCTACGCCCCCCGTTTTTGCTTTGAAACCTTTTGGCTTAACCAAAACGGGTTCGTGGCCGCTGTCCGTGCTCGCTGGATTGAGGCCTGGTCGGCTCCCCATTGGTCCTCTTCCGTGGTCAACCATTGGCACTTCTACGCCAAACGCGCTCGGCACTTCATGAAGGGATGGGGCTCTAATCTAGGTCGGGACATGCGGGAGTGCAAGCAGTCCATACTCGTCGCCATTCAGGTGCTAGACCTTCGGGCGGACTCGGTTGGCATTTCCCCGGACGAATGGTTGCTCCGCTATGACCTCGAGGATCAGCTAGAGACCATATATACCGATGAGGAGGCGTATTGGAGACTTTGAGGTACCCAGAAATGGGTTCTCCAGGGTGACGCCAATACGGCGTATTTCCAGGCCATCGCCAACGGTCGTAGATGCCGGAATTCCATCCCCTTGCTCTGGGATGGAGAGACCCTCCTTGAGAGCCCGACTGCGATTCGTGAGCATGTCGATGGCTTTTATAAGGCCCTCTTCTCTTCCCCTCCTAGAAGTGGCCTCACCTTGGCGGATGGCTTCTGGACCGGACACCGATGTGTCTCGGTTGAGGAGAATGCGGCCCTGACGGCCTCGTTCTCTAAGGAGGAGGTTTGGGTGGCCATCAGTGGGATGAACCCATCGTCCGCTCCAGGCCCGGATGGCCTGCTAGTCAAGTTGTTCCAAACCTTCTGGGATGTCACTAAGCATGAGGTGATGGCCCTATTTGAGGAGTTCTACGTAGGCTCCATAGACCTCCACCACCTCAACTATGGGATCATTACCTTGATCCCGAAAGTGACTGGCGCATCGGACATTCGCCAGTTCCGCCCTATAACGGTCATCAATGTGATCTTCCGCATTCTGGCAAAGGGGTATGTCAATAGGGTGACCCTTTTGGCCGACCATATTACCCACCCCGACCAGTCGGCATTCATCCGTGTCTGATATATCCTAGACGGGGTTCTGGTGTTCCATGAGGTCCTTCACGAGGTCCGGTCTAAAAACCTCAAAGCGGTATTCCTAAAGATCGACTTCCACAAAGCCTATGATACGGTCAACTGGCCCTTCCTTCGGGAAGTGCTACTTCGGAAGGGGTTCTACAACCATTGGGTGTAGCGACCCGACTCAAAACGAGTCAAGCCTCTGTGTGTTCTGTGCCATCCCTGGATCAGTATGCTGGCACACACAGTACATCAATGTATATATCAAAGTGCAATCACATGTAACAACGTAAAACTGATATATACCTTAAAATAGCAGCGGATACAGTCAACGGGAGTGGAGTCCCAATAACACCAACGGCAAGTTGAGTGCAGACCGTAACCCTGAATCGTACTCTTACCCATCGTAGAAGAGAATCTGCAACATAATACGTTGCAGCCATATAGGTCAGTACATTGAATGTACTGGCAAGATCACCATAGTAGTACAGAAGAATAAAGACTATTCTATATGCAAAGGGTTTGTGGCTCTGTGTCTAAGTTTTTGCGTAAAAGCTGGTTTTATTTTTCCTACAAGAAAAGGAATATCAGGAATTTCACTATGGAATCACCTATCATGACATGGTTCCGCCAACCAATGTCTCAATGCCCACAAGTATCTTAAGTTGCCCACAATTAAGTTATCAGTCCAGTAGAGTTCAGAGATAGATCCAAGTCCAGAGGCTCAAATTGTCTGTAACCGTGGACACGGATAATCGATTAGGTTTAACTCTGTAGAGTGTTGTGTACTTTACCCACAAGATTCTTTCCCTCCTGGTAAGTCCTCGCACTGCCTGGTGTTTGAGAACAGGATGGAAGAAACATGGTCTTTCAGAGTGCTTCCTTGACTGTCCGACAGTGCCCATCCAATCCTAACGTCGACTACATCTCGTAGCACTGCCTAGCAGAGTCACAACAAAGATCAACCAAGCCAGAGCCCATAATGACTTGTGGCTACACAGGTAAGCTTCCGGGCATGAAGTATTCATCCTTCTCTTTGAGTATGGGTGAAGCTTTCTGCAAGATGTCATGGCGCTTCTCCATGCATCCCGGCCATCCACTGGTTTCTCCAGGGATGCCCATCAATTCCATCCTTCACCCAGTAGTGTGTATTGAAAACCTGTCTTCTCGAGTCTCGAAGTCTTGAGGTCTTGAAGATGCAGGACTTGAAGATGTCTTCATGAAGTTGTCGTCTTGACGTAGAGTCCTTCTTCACACCACTCACGAACACTCATACCAAACCCCGTCTACTTTAGCATAGCATAAAAGTAACTAACGTTCCCGGGGCTTTAGTAACCAGTGGTGGGTTCCTACCTCATGCATTCTACTCAACTACAAGAATTTCAATAACACTACGGGAGGGATGTGTTGAATGATGTCACTACATGCAATAAAAACATAGGTATGAAATAGATGGTCAAGGTGAACTTGCATGTACTGTTGATGAAGATAAAGATTGCTCTCAGAAAATAACTTGATAGACTATTCGTCACTCTCCGATGAAAATCTATATAACAAACATTGCATTCATATAAGCAATCATACTAGCAATCAATTCTAACAATCACAAGGTAAACACAAGAACAAAAGCAACAAGGTTGATGAAGGAAATACTTAAGACAAAACTCAAAGTAACAAAACTATATCAACATCACTAAAGTTGTGATGAAGGAAATACTTAAGGCAAAAGTTAAAATCAAGAAAGTTTTCATAAGAGCAACTAAAGTAGTTTTCCCCTACAAACAACTATTTTCAATAGTACCAAAACATTAACAAATTAAAATATAACAAAAGGATTTTAGTAAATATTTTACTAGCAAAAATAATTACTTTTGAAGAACAAGTAAAACCATGAAAACAACATCCTAAACAACATGAGTGTTTGCCTAATGAACTTAACTACAAGCACAACCATAAACTAATAGAATTTTTTTTATTAAACACTAAGTTAACAGAAAATAAAACTTATAAAACAATTATTTTAAATATTTGTAAATAAGAACCAACTAGCATTACTAGAGCAACATAACAAAACATAACAAAGCAAAGCAATGGACTCCAAGTTTAGGTGGCTAAACCACTACTAAAATAACTATTCTTTTGTAACCAAACTAATAGTTAACAGAAAAGAATTAGTAAAATATTTATTATAAAACAGAATTAAATCATTTAAAACTTTTGTGAAAATGATCTCTACTAAAACTAAGTTGTTTTATCAAACATTACCTAATGATGAGGAATATAGTTTCCTATAATAATAGGGCAAAACTAAATTATTTTTATTGACAAAACCTTTATTAACAGAAAAGATTACTAAAAACTTTATTTGAAAACAGAATCTAATTATATAAAACTTTGGTTAAAAGAATTATTACTAACTAATTTGTTTTTAATAAACTATACCTATTTGAAAAAAAAGTGTAGGTTCCTACAATAATAATTTAATTAAACTACACAAATTATTATTTTTGTTAACAGCAAGTAAATTCCTAAAGTTAGAACAACAGAACTAAATCTAAACGTAAGTTAAATCAAATTAGATTTTCTAAATAAAACAAAGTAATTCAAACTAATTAAACTAATAGGAACTAATCAGATTCTGTTTCTAGTTAAAACCCTAATCGAATTTATTCTAAAAATTCTCAAACTTTACCTAATGATAACTCAGATCACTAGTGACCATCAGCAAAAAGAATCAATCAAAAATACATTTTAAAACTCAAGATATTCAGAAAACAAAATTTAAATCAAATCTGTTTAAATTCAAATTTAATTATTCAAACATAGACAAACTTTATATCTACAGAAACTGGAATAAATTTGTGGTCTAATGCAAAAAGAATCAAATTAAAAAAACTAAAAACATAAAAGATATACTAAAAACAAAATCAGAACTATTTCTGTTTTCTAAAACAAAACCGAAAAAGAAAAACTAATACTAACGGACAGAGGGTACACGTGGCAGATTCTGATAGGCTACGGTGGGTGTCCTGCGGTGACTAACTAGCGGACGGCCGAAACCTAAAGAAAAATGTTTCGGGATTTAAAACTTCTAATCTTATGCGTCCGATCTAGATCCTATGGTGGAGAGGGGGTGGAGAGGCTCACCGTGGGTTTGACGGCTCCGGCGAAGTTCCGGCGAGGTCCGAGACGGCGTGGTCGACGTGGGGGTGTTCCGGCGGTCCTCCGGCGATGGTGTGGCCTCCAATCGACGGCGGGGATCCTCCGGGGACGGCTGGTGGCGTCGGAGAGGCGAGGGGGGTGACGGAGTCGACGGGCAGGAGCTCGGGGAGCTTCAGGTGTAGAGGTTACTCCGACGAGGGTGGTGGTGTGGCGGCTCTGGTGATGGGTTCGTGGAGTTTTGGGCAAAAACGGACAGAGGGGAGGTCGTGGGTTTATATAGGGGTCTCTAGGTGCTCGGGGAAAGGAAAGGGAGGAAAATCCGCGGCGGATTCGATCTTGCCGGCGATGGAAAGGAAAGAGGAGAGGGAAAAGGAAAGAGATGACCGTGACGGGATTTGGTCGGATAGTGGGTCCACGTGTCAGAGAGAGGAAGAGAAAGGAAAGGCATCGGGCGGTCGATCCGGAGGAGATTCAAATCTGGCTAATAAAGACGTGGGCCGATTCTTTCCTAATGGGCTCGGTACGTTTCCTATTAAAGGGATTTGTTTCCTTATTTAAAAACAGAGAAAGGAAAGATGATTTGAAGGATCAAATCAAATCCAAAAATTAAAGTCCTATATATGTAAATGATCAGGAGAATAAATGCAATAAGATGGACATTTTTCTACGGCCAAAATAAATAATTTTAAAAAATGTTTTTTTTCAGAAAATGCCCAATTGGATTTATTTCTTTTTGCAAATATTTTTCAACTAACCCCATGGGTTTTATGGTTCAAATACTTCACAAAATACCCCTGGTTTGGAGTGTCATGTTACTCCTCTCAAAAACTTTGTCAAGGGCTTGAATGCTTACAAATTCAAATAGGGAATTCAAATATGGAAGTGAAACTCCATATGAGAAAAATTCTCAAATAGTTTTCATATCTTCTTTTAAACTTCCAACTCATATTTCATATAATTTGAAGAAGTCCTTTTATCCTCTCTCATGAAAATCATTGATTTGCATAAAGTTTCTAAATTTGAAATATTTTCAAATGAAATTCAAATCACATGGGAAAGTCATTTTATTCCCTCTCGTTCAAAAGTTTCAAAAAGTTTCAAATTTTCACTCACTTTAAATCACTCAAGAAAACAAACAATCATTCTAATAATTATTATAACATTCCAAAGTTTGGGATGTTACATTGGGTTACCCGTGTCATCCAGTTGGTCTCTTCAGGGTGGACCACGGTCAATATCAATAGGGAGATCGGCCCCTACTTCCTCACTCTATGTGGGGTGAGGCAGGGCGACCCCTTCTCTCCATTCCTATTTAACATGGTGGCTGACGCGTTGGCCTCCATCCTGGATAAGGCGGAAGCCGCGGGTCATATCCAGGGTGTGGTTCCTCACCTTGTTGATGATCACGGGGTCTCCCTGCTACAATAGGCCGACGACACCATCATCACGGTGGAAGGTTCCGATGCCGATATCGTGAACCTGAAGTTCCTCCTGCTCTGCTTCCAGCAGATGTCCGGCCTTAAGATTAACTTCGGCAAGAGCGAAGTGATGGTTATGGGATACTCCCTAAATGAAAGACAGGGCGTTGCTGACAGGCTTAACTGTCAGTTGGGGACCTTCCCCACGTCTTACCTAGGGATCCCCATTAGCGACTCACGCCTCTCCGTGGCGGACCTTCGACCGGCGGTGCTCATGCTCCAGCACCGCATTGAGCCCTGGTAGGGCCGCTGGCTGTCGAAGGCGGCAAGGACGATCCTCATCAACTCCTCCCTGTCCAGCCTACTCCTATTCATTATGAGCTTTTACTGCCTGCCGGAGACGCTCCATCATGAGATTGACACCATCCGGTCTAGGTTCTTTTAGGCCGGCGATGGCGATAAGCAAAAATACCATATGGTGCGTTGGGCCAATATCTGCTTACCTCGCGACCAGGGCGGCCTAGGGATCATGTCCTCCATGCATATGAACATTGCCCTCTTGACCCGTTGGCTATGGCGGATTGCCAATGGGGAAGGAGGTCTCTGGCTACGTATCATCCAAAGCAAATACCTTCGCGGCCAGTCGTTGGCCTTCTGTCAGAGATCCGGTGGCTCGCAGTTTTGGCAGTCGATCATTCAGCTGCTCCCAGTCCTGCATATCGGGACCTCCATCGAGGTTGGCTCTGGGACCTCCACCCTGTTCTGGTTCGACCGGTGGGCGGGAGCATCCCCCCTTGCTGCTCGCTTCACGGGACTTTTTGCCATAGCCGTGGATCCATGGATCTATATCGAGGCGGCCCTTATTGACCTTGGGCGCCTGGCTTTTCGGCAGTCGTTTGGGCCCCCGGAAACTATTGCTTGGAACGAGCTCTTGACAACTTTTGCCCTCAACCAACCGGATGTTCATCAGAGCGGCGACCGCACCTCGTGGCACTTAGAGCCTTCGGGCATGTTCTCCACAAAGTCCCTATATCGGGCCCTTGCTGCCACTCTCACCTCGGAGCCATTCAAGTTGATCTGGAAGATTAGGCTCCCCTTGAAAATTAGGATCTTCTTATGGCAGTGGATCCACGGCCGGGTCCCATCTGGCGTGGAGGTGCTCAAGCGTAATGGCCCGGGAGACGGGTTGTGCCCCCTATGTGGAACGTTGGAAGACTCGAATCATATCTTCTTCTCGTGCGTGTCCGCCCAGTTCCTCTGGACCTGTCTTCGGGAGACCATTGGGGGACGTTGGTGTAACACCAACCTACCTGACCTGTACGCCAAGATCCAGGCTTCCCCCCCCCCCCCGCTTCGGGTCGCCACATTACATGGCTGACCATTGCGGTCCTCGCTTGGACGACTTGGACGGTTCGAAATAAGCTTGTAATTCAGCGAGTTCCTCTCAGACGTGCAATTGGCGCGGTGTTCAAAATGTGTGGTTACATGCAGCTTTGGCGGCCGTTTAGCCGCCTCCAGGATCTGGGTGCCATCAACTCCATCATTGCAGACCTTCAGACGATGGCCTTCCGCTTGGCGCCGCCTCGCCCACCGCCACCTTCAGAGCCAGATTAGATGCTTTGTTTGCGGCTCCTTCGTCGTGTTGTGTGTTTTTTAGGGCTTGTTGACCCGTGCCCTCAGCAGAACCCCGTATTTGTTATCGTGCTCCCTTGGGTGCGTGTGTGTGGATTTGTTCTTATGCTTGTACTTTTGGTCTGATGGTTTGTTTTATCTATAAAGCGGAGTGCAAGCTTTTTTCGGTAATACATGTCGAAGCTAACGTTTTGGATATATATATATATATATATATATATATATATATATATATATATGGATGCCACTATGTAGCGGCGCCGCACGCATGCCTTCCCGTGCGGCGGATGCTAACTACGTCCGGTAATCACGCTTCAGCTTGCGTCCAACTCGCGATCAGAATAACTCGACGCTATTAAGGCCCATTAAGATGAGTTTCTATTGGGCCGTACGTCCACGATGTACCTTTTGACAACGCATAAAAATACCCTCCGGTCCTATGTTCACGATGTACCTTTTGACAACGCATAAAAATACCCTCCAGTCCAAAGGTCACCTCTCTCTTCATGTCGCTTTCACGCCTGAAGATCCTCTCTCATGCTCTTTTTAACCTTTTGACTTTTCTTTGCGCATCTACACGTGATGATCAAGCACTTGGATGTTCAATCTAAAAAATGCTTGGTTGCCAGATTCCAAACACTTAATTGTCAGATTTATAATTGTTCACTTGTGAGATTACAAAACACTTAGTTGCCGGGTTTTAAACAAGCTTAGTTGACATATCATAAGTGCTTAGCTTTCTCTGCAGATTATGAATATTTAGTTTTTTGAGCAAAAAAAATATGAGTATTCAGTTACTAGGATTTAAATGTACTTTGTCACCAGAATATAAAGTATTTACTTGCTCAAAAGTTTAACATGCTTAGTTGTCTGATTTAGGTATGTAATTGCCAATATAGTTATGAAAAGTTTAACATACTTAGTTATCGGATTTAGGTATATAATTGCCAACTTAGTTATCAGAAAGTTTAGCATGCTTAGTTGTGAGATTTAGGTATGAAAATTCCAACTTATTTACTCGGAAAGTTTAACATACTTAGTTGTCGGGTTTAGGTATGTAATTGCCAAATTAATTACCAGAAAGTTTAACAATTGTCATATTTAGAGAAGTGATTGCCAAATTAGTTACCGAAAAGTTTAACATGCTTAGTTATCGGATTTAGAAACATGATTGCCAAATTAGTTACTGGAAAGTTTAACATGTTTAGTTATTGAATTTAGGTACGTGCTTGTCAAATTAGTTACCGAAAAATTTAACATGCTTAGTTGTATATGTTCGTTACGATTTTATAGGTCTTACCATTTGAAAGTGCAAGGTACAGCATGTCATGTTCTTTTCACATGAGCACATTCGAGGCTCGCGCGTGGTGTGAGCCGCCGCACGGCAAAGCCTCAATGCGGCGTGTGTAGATTAGATTTTCTCTCTATATATATATGCTCTGTTCGGACACGTCCGCTCTCCGCTGTCCGTTTTTTGACAAAACGGGGATAAGATTTGGAATTTCCGTTGGAGTTGGCCTAATTGCTTCTCGTCCCGTCTTTCTCTCTCACCTACCCTGCTCCTCGCCTCGTCCCCTTCCTCTCGCCGCGCGGCCGATCTCCTCGTCACATAGCGAGAGATCCCCAAATCTTGTGAACCCTAATTTAGGGTCCGCCCATTCGCTGCGCCTCGTCCCCCGATTTGGTGCCCCCTCTCCTGGCGTCCGGAACTTTCGCTACAGGATGCCCCATCTGGGCCGTGTTTCACGGTGCGTTCTGGCCTTGTGTAGGTTCTTTCTTCTCTACAGAACCCTGCAATGCATGCCGCTGGTTCAACACACAGAGACCATTCTTCTTCTGTCTTTCTAAGTGTTAATCACTGATGTACGAAGTTTGTCTGGTATTTTGTTTGTTATATTTGGGTGTATGTATGTATGTATGTATGTTAGCCGGCCGGTCTGCTCTTCCTAGGAGTTCCTACTAGTTTGTTAAATGTCTGGTCGAAACCGGGGGCTGAGCTCCTTAAATCGAAAATAAAATAAATTAACCGTGCTGCTGGACTGAGATCTCTGGGCTCTGGATTGAGACTGACATGGGTTACTGACCGGGTTCTAATATTATTGCTCTTTCGGTGCAGATCTGCTTATGCGTCCTTGGTCGTCATGGCGAGGAACGTTGCAGTAAAAGGCGAGAACAGATGCGCCAAGCCGAATTGGCTCTGCTGTTTCCCTTGTTCCAGTAACTATTTCTGCACCTCTGTCTACGCCAACGACGAGCAATCTGCCATCACCCAAGCGATGGATAGAGCAGAGATGAAGGGCCGAACCTCTTATTGTGTATATACACCCCACATCCCTAAAAACAACACCCATCGGGACGGTTCTATATACAAGAGGCACTCTTGTTTTCGACGTCTATGGCCACTCATTACCCGACGCGATGAGAGTAAGTCATCCTAATTAATCTCTTCCCTACCATAATCTCTCGTGGTTTGGTTGATTTGATTGATTGAAAACGCATTATTGTGTTTATTAAAAAGTGCAAAATCACTCCCTCTATAAAGAAATACAAGATCGTTTAGCTCACTAATATATGAATTAGCCACACAAAAATATATTTCCAAGTCGAATGTTTATCTAAAATTAATTTCTGCATAGAAATTTGTTGATATATCATGCATGGTTAATAAGGTCTTAACACTAGTTTTTTTCTAACAAACCAAAACTATTTTTAGTTACATAAATATATGTCAGTCAGTTTTACTCATGAACGAACAAGCTCTGACTCATAAAGTTGAAAGATATTATACTTATTTTAATTATTTTCTCTAAATTAACACAAATATGTGCTGGCAGGTCGTAATTTTAATTCTACTTGTGAGAAATATTGTTTAATTCATTATTTGTTGAAATGTAATATTCGTATTTTTTTTATGAAGCACAATTAGAGCCAATGATGTCCTCGCAGCCCATGAATTGCTCTCCGAATCGGGAAAAATGTGAAATACATTCTGCAAGTCATATGATGCAGATTTTCTCATTAAAATTGGCTAAAAATAGTACCAACGACCGCTTGGTACAGATATATGGATATATAGCAGTGCGGGATTTTGATGATTCATTGCTTAATTATGTTGTCAACCGTAGCAGAGATGATCCAATCATTGTGGAACAGGTGCACATCTTTACATATATGCAATTATATTTAGTATTGGATCCTTTTAATAATAAAGCTCAATCTCGGCGTCATATGCATAAAGCTAACAGATTGAGATATAAATATTTGAATGTCATACTATAACCATGTAATCAATGTTTAAGAGTCAAAGACTAGTGAGTCATAAGTTTGGTTGTTGGCTTGATATCTCGACTCGACTGGTTGGCACATCAAACGACTAATGGACTAGTTGATTACCATTGACTAGTCTTGCCCTTTAAGTGGAGTGACTCAAAATTAGCCCACGGGTTTCTCTTAAAAAAATAGGCCATTGTCAGGTTGAATAAAAGTGGGCCTAAGTTCATACGTTGAATGGTAGCCTCTCCGATGCAACCACACAGACTCCCATCTCAAGTCATCTCCAAGGTGTTGCTAACCTCATCCTTGGCAAGTGGTGCGATCTGGCCAGAACGCTGACTGTTTTGTTGATACCCTCTGCCTATGAGTGTGCTTAAGGCTGCACCTAGCAATGTTTCTACTCTTTTTCACCGCACAACATTGTGTACCACTTACCGCGTCGGCTGCATCCCTTGCCACCTAGTTTGCAGACAACATGGCACGCTTGGCGACCACATCCGCTTGTTCGCATTGAATGCGTCGTGCTTGCGGATCCTCAGCTTCGCCCTGCTACATTGCCAGCATGGCATGTCATGCCGTCTTAGACACTCTTCATCCCCATCAGTCCCAACTCCCAACAACATGCAATACATGTGTTAACGCTCTCTCCTTGATGCAGACTTAGACACACATGCCTCTGTCTTGTCCTATGGCCTCGGTAGCTATAACTCATCCAACTGCTCTAGCACACTAAGGTTTGGTCCCATTGGGCAGCCAAGGAAGATCAATAGGATTTTCTTTGTTGCCGAACCCTCACTTTCCTTACCTTTACCTAACATAGACATAAACAACATTCATGCTGCTTGTGGATTATAATTTATTTGAGTGATCTATTAGTGATTAATAAGTATTTAAAGTAAAATCAACCAGCATAATTCTGGAGGCTTACTTCATGAAAGATACTGTAATTACTTAGTACGATGCATACGAGGGTTCATACCACAAATTATCCAAACACACCCAATTTCTTAGCACTTAAACTACAAAATGCCCTTCTCTCTGACTGTTGTCATAAGTGAAATGGTATATTCACTTTTATAGGGCCTCCTTGATACAAAGGATTTCCAATATATTTTTGGAGAATTCTAGTCCAGTGTGAATTTTTCCTACCTCGGGGCTGCAAATCGTAGGATTTTTTCCTCTGGGATTCATTTGCACTAGTTTATTGAAATTCTATCTACTCCAACAACAACAACAACAACAACAACAACAACAACAACAAAGCCTTTAGTCCCAAACAAGTTGGGGTAGGCTAGAGGTGAAACCCATAAGATCTCGCGACCAACTCATGGTTCTGGCACATGGATAGCAAGCTTCCACGCACCCCTGTCCACGGCTAGTTCTTTTGTGATGCTCCAATCCTTCGGATCTCTCTTTAGGGACTCTTCCCATGTCATGTTCGGTCTACCCCGGCCTCTTTTGACATTATCAGCATGTTTTAGCCGTCTGTTGTGCACTGGGACTTCTGGTGACCTGCGCTGAATATGCCCAAACCATCTCAGACGATGCTAGACAAGCTTCTCTTCAATTGGCGCTACCCCAACTCTATCTCATATATCATCATTCCAGATGCGGTCCTTCCTTGTGTGGCCACACATCCAATGCGCATCTCCGCCCCACCTAACTGTTGCACATGTCGCATTTTAGTCGGCCAACACTCAGCGCCATACAACATTGCGGGGCGAACTGCCGTCCTATAGAACTTGCCTTTTAGCTTTTGTGGCACCCTCTTGTCACAAAGAATGCCAGAAGCTTGGCGCCACTTCATCCATACGGCTTTAATTAGATGGTTCACATCTTCATCGATATCCCCATCCTTTTGCAACATTCACCCCAAATATCGAAAGGTGTCCTTCTGAGGCACCACTTGCCCATCAAGGCTAACATCCTCCTCCTTGTGCCTAGTAGTACTGAAAGCGCACCTCATGTACTCGGTTTTAGTCCTACTAAGTCTAAAACCTTTCGATTCCAAGGTTTGCCTCCATAACTCCAACTTCCTATTGACCCCCTTCCGGCTCTCATCGACTAGCACCACATCGTCCGCAAAGAGCACACACCATGGGATATCTCCTTGTATATCCCTTGTGACCTCATCCATCACCAAGGCAAAAAGATAAGGGCTCAAAGCTGACCCTTGATGCGGTCCTATCTTAATTGGGAAGTCATCAGTGTCGCCATCACTTGTTCGAACATTTGTCACAACATTATCGTACATGTCCTTGATGAGGGTAATGTATTTTGTTGGGACTTTGTGTTTCTCCAAGGCCCACCACATAACATTCCGCGGTATCTTATCATAGGCCTTCTCCAAGTCAATGAACATCATATGCAGGTCCTTCTTTTGCTCCCTATATCTCTCCATAAGTTGTTGTACCAAGAAAATGGCTTCCATGGTCGACCTCCCAGGCATGAAACCAAACTGATTTTTGGTCACGCTTGTCATTCTTCTTACGCGGTGCTCAATGACTCTCCCATAGCTTCATTGCATGGCTCATCAGTTTAATTCCACGGTAATTTGTACAACTCTGAACATCCCCTTGTTCTTGAAGATTGGTACTAATATACTCCGTCTCCATTCTTCTGGCATCTTGTTTGCCCGAAAAATGAGGTTGAAAAGTTTGGTTAGCCATACTATCGCTATGTCCCCAAGGCCTCTCCACACCTCAATGGGGATACAATCGGGGCCCATCGCCTTGCCTCCTTTCATCCTCTTTAAAGCCTCCTTGACCTCTAAACTCCAGGATTCGCCTCACAAAACGCTTGCTAGTATCATCAGAGGAGTCATCCAGATCAATGGTAGAGCTCTCACTCTCCCCATTGAACAACTTGTCAAAGTACTCCCGCCATCTATGCTTAATCTCCTCGTTCTTCACCAGGTGTTGATCTGCTCCGTCCTTAATGCACTTGATTTGGTCAACATCCCTCGTCTTCCTCTCTCAGCTCTTGGCCATCTTATAGACGTCCCTTTCGCCTTCCTTCGTGTCTAACCTTTGGTAGAGGTCCTCATATGCCCGACCCCTTGCTTCACTCACAGCTCGCTTTGCGGCCTTCTTTGCCATTTTGTACTTCTTTATGTTGTCTGCACTCCTATCCAAGTATAGGCGTCTGAAACAATCTTTCTTCTCCTTGATTGCCTTCTGGACATCATCATTCCACCACCAGGTATCTTTAGCTTCTCTTCTACTTCCCCTGGACACCCCAAACTCCTCTGAGGCCACCTTACGAATGCAAGTCGCCATCTTCATCCACATGTTGTCTGCATCACCTCCTTCCTCACAAGGGCCCTCCTTAATGACCCTCTCCTTGAACGCCTGAGCTACCTCCCCCTTGAGCTTCCAGCACTTCGTTTTAGCGACTTTGGCACGCTTGTCCCGTTGGACACGAATCCGAAAGCGGAGTTCAGCAACCACAAGCTTATGCTGAGGGACAACACTCTCTCCAGGTATCACCTTACAGTCTAGGCATGTCTGCCTGTCTTCTCTTCTCAAGAGGATGAAATCAGTTTGGCTAGAGTGCTGCCCACTACTGTAAGTCACTAGATGTGATTCTCTCTTCTTAAAGAGGATATTAGCTACGATCATGTCGTAGGCAAACGCAAAGCTTAAGACATCTTCTCCTTGATTCCTGATGCCATAGCCAAATCCCCCATGCACCCCTTCAAAACATGTGTTAGATGTGCCCACGTGGCCATTGAGGTCTCCTCCTATGAAGAGCCTCTCGCCAATCGGTACACTCATAACCAAGTCCTCTAGGCCTTCCTAGAACTCCCTCTTGGTGTTCTCATTGTGGCCTACTTATGGGGCATACCCGCTGATAACGTTGAGGACTAAGTCCCCAACTACCAGTTTGACCAGGATAATCCGGTCCCCACGTCTCTTGACGTCTACCACTCCATCCTTGAGGCTCTTGCTGATCAAGATGCCTATTCCATTTCTGTTTGCAACCGTCCCCGTGTACCATAGCTTGAAGCCGGTACCCTCCACATCCTTTGCTTTCTGTCCCCACCATTTGGTCTCTTGGACGCAAAGGATATCAACGCCTCTCCTCACTGCTGTATCAACTACCTCCTGAAGCTTACTTGTCAGAGACCCTAGGTTCCAGCTACCTAATCGAATCCTCCTAGGCTTGGCTAGCTTCCTTACCCTTCGCTCTCGTTGAGTCAAATGCGAAGACCCTCGCTCATTTTCCACTACACCCGGGCGCCGATGTAGCGCGCCACTAAGGATGCGACGACCCGATCCTCGCTCACTTGCCACCGTATCCAGATCACGATGCGGCGCGCCACATGGGGGGTGACGGCCCAGCCCTTGCCCATTTTCCACCACACCCGGGTTCCGATGTGGCGCGTCGCTGAGAGGGTTACGTCCCAACGAAAATCTTTTGGGTTTCATCTCCATAAGAGTGGCTGGGTTTTCACGTTGGCTCGCCAAGCCTATCACAACCCTCCTCCTTTACCCGGGCTTGGGACCGGCTATCAACATAGGCGGAGTTAAAATTCTATCTACAATCAAACAGTCTTTCAGTCCTCTTATACTCAAGATCATACAACACTTTAATCTTGTGCTTTGGCGTTACCACGTTTCGGGAATCCTGCAATCAAAGAGGTCAAACATTTGAGGTATTGGTGATGGTGGCTCCACTTGATGATCTCATTTGTATCATTGTGTGGATTTGTATATGCAAATTCATGTGCTTTGGAAGATATCATATAACAACGGGGTTAACCTTGCATATATTACGCAAGTTTGTGGGTAATTATCTTGGCATGATTTATCTAAGTTGTGTTATATATGCAACTAAGTTCTGTTTGTTGACAAAATATCTAAAATTGTTTTGCTTTCGAGGGTTTAGATTGTATGCTATCATTTATTTGAGATCTGTTGTCAATTGACTAGAAAGAGAAGTATATTCTTCTAGCATTTCTTACTTTACATGAAGAGCTACTAAATAATAATACTTTTGCAGGGTTCTCTTATTGAGATGACTGGCCCTAAGCGATACATCGCAATGCTAGCCCCTGTTCTTGTTGAGTTTGACATGAGGATCAAGAAAGGAGAGCAAGAAGAGGATGATCTACAGCTAATAGATGGTGCAGAAGTGTACAGCGATATACGCACATCTGAATACCCATTCACGGATCGTATTAATGGAGATTGTGGCGCGGTTGACATCACTTTAGCCCTCGTTTCTTGGGCATTTGAGGCCACAATAGATGTTACCATATCAAAAGTGCAGTGTGGATTCGATTTATCTCTCAGTTCGTTTGTTTTTATTATGGATGGGTTACATGAGATTCAGCTCTTTCGTGGCAGTATTGGTGAGTCGTGTGGCTTAAGAAGACATGTGATTGCTGTAAAGGAGGATACTTGGATGCATTTGAAGTTCAAGGTAGGTCAGAGAAGTTGTAAAAATGATGGTGATCTTGATCGCCATTGTTCCTTCAAAGCAAAAAAACATGGGTATGATTGTCAACAAATCAGGCTTGAGCTTGCCTCTATCTCAGTGAAGGTGACTTGGTCGAATATAGAATAGGCTCGAGACGTGTCGTCCAACTTTGAATTACAAAGCCAACAGCCGACAGTAATTACATCAAGGAATTAACAAGGAAAGAAAATACACAATGACGATTGTGCAAATGTAAAGCATTCTGTTTCATATTTGAACTTTTAGTTGCGTTGTTTGATCTTGCACTGTATGTATGTCTATTTGCTACAGTGCCAGTTTACTAATTTTGTGCTGGAACGTTCGTGTCTTCTCAAGTATACATGGCTATGTATCATGATTTGTGATAAGCATCCACAGCAGTATTCGATGAGCGTTGTCTCTTTGGGCTTTGGCAATGGATCAATTTCGCTAATATGTGGTGAGCTCTTGATTGTATTGTTAGTACTCCCTCCGTAAATTAATATAAGAACATTTAGATTACTACTTATCTAAAAGCTCTTATATTAGTTTACGGAGGGAGTAGTAAATTAGGCAAGTATAAGTAGGGCACTAGGGCTATGTGAAAAACAAGGGTCAATAAATAATTTGGCTGAGGATATTCAACATGATAGGAGTTTAGCAGCTTCCTCTTCGTACATGCAAGCATTGATCGATCTTCCCCATGCCTGCCAGGGCTCTACGGAATTTACAATGATATGAGAAAGCACTGGACAAACATGAATCTAAACTGATACTTCCTCCGTCTCAAAATAAATGACTTAATTTTGTACTAAAATTAATATAAAGTTGAGTCATTTATTTTAAGATGGAGGGAGTACAATATAATGGTAGAAATTATGACAGAAATATAAAAACGAAAATAAACGGAAGTACTAAAAAATAAAGTTCAGTTTTTTTCTTTTCTTGCATCACATCCACCCTCCCACCGCTCTTTATATTCAAGACCCTGTACCCAAGTTCAGTTTAGATAGCAATTTTAGGTGTAAATTCCACATATTCTGGACTATAAGTACACAAAGATTTTAGGTCGTCAGATTGAGCCACAGCAGAAATCATGCATCCTGGTCGCTCCTTCTCACTCTTCCTCTGCTTTGCTATGCTTGCTCTGCTATGAACATTCTGACTATTTAAACACTTGCAGGTAGATTCTGAACTTTCAACTCTTGCTGGTGTCTTCATATTTCAGGCGTCAGGTTGACTTGGAACCTGACAATGCCAAATCACTTCTTCTTATGTACAGGCACTCTAATTTCTTGTGACGTAATACAGTTGTATGGGTTGATCGAGTGACCTTTCTTAGATTATGTCTACATGCTCTCTTAAGTATTTGGTCTCCCAACATTGCACGCTGTGCATGCCTCCTCTGTCATGCAAATTATGCCCCAACACCTGTGTCTAGCTTTATTAACTTAGATTAAAATTACATCGTTCACAAGGCTACTTAAATATGTTATTTATGGCCATTAAATACTATGTACTTTTTTTAATAGAAAACTATATTTTTGTCCTTCGGTTTTTGGGGAGTCTAGATTTGGTCCCTCAACTCCGAAACCGGACAACCCACACCCCCCAACTGCTAAAACGGTAAAACCGGATAAGATTCATCTCTCGTCTCGGTTTTGATATGTTTTAGTGCCGACTCGCCCTGGTTTTGACCGATGTTGACTTAGATGCGCCTACTATTTCAAATCCATGTTTTTAAAAATCCATGATATTTTTCAAATTTGCATTCTTTTTTCAACTTTTTTTTCAAATTCACATACTTTTTTCAAATTGGCACACTTTTTCCTAAAATCATGCTCTTTTTTCAAATCCATGAACTTTTCTGAAATTTCCTTACTTTTTCCAAATCCACGTACTTTTTTTCAAGTTAGCGTATTTTTATCCAAATCCGTGTACCTTTTTCAAGTTCACGTAATTTTTCCTAATCCATGTTTTTTTAGATCCGCGTACTTTTTTCAAGTTCTCATTTTTTTCAAATCCGCACACCTTTTCAAGTTCGTGAATTACTTATTCCAAATATGGATATGTAGAGGATTAACTCTGAGTACTGTTTGTAGACACCTTGTTAGCATATTCGCTTGTGTTCATTCTGCTGAAAATATGCCCTAGAGGCTATAATAAAATGGTTATTATTGTATTTCCTTGTTCATGATAATTGTCTATTGTTCATGCTATAATTGTATTAACCGGAAACCGTAATGCATGTGTGAATACATAGACCACAATATGTCCCTAGTGAGCCTCTAGTTAGCTAGCTCGTTGATCAATAGATGGTCACGGTTTCATGACCATGGACATTGGATGTTGTTGATAACGGAATCACATCATTAGGAGAATGATGTGATGGACAAGACCCAATCCTAAGCATAGCACAAGATCGTGTAGTTCGTCTGCTAAAGCTTTTCTAATGTCAAGTATCGTTTCCTTAGATCATGAGATTGTGCAACTCCCGAATACCGTAGGAATGCTTTGGGTGAGCCAAACGTCACAACATAACTGGGTGGCTATAAAGGTGCGCTACGGGTATCTCCAAAAGTGTCTGTTGGGTTGGCACGAATCGAGACGGGGATTTGTCACGCTGTGTGACGGAGAGGTATCTCTGGGCCCACTCGGTAAGACATCATCATAATGAGCTCAGTGTGACTAAGGAGTTAGCCACGGGATGATGTGTTACGGAACGAGTAAAGAGACTTTCCGGTAACGAGATTGAACAAGGTATAGGATACCGACGATCGAATCTCGGGCAAGTATCATACCGGTAGACAAAGGGAATTGTACACGGGATTGATTGAATCCCCGATATCGTGGTTCATCCGATGAGATCATCGTAGAGCATGTGGGAGACAACATGGGTATCCAGATCCCGCTGTTGGTTATTGACCGGAGAGGTGTCTCGGTCATGTCTACGTGCCTCCCGAACCCGTAGGGTCTACACACTTAAGATTCGATGACGCTAGGGTTATAGGGAAATAGTGTACGTGGTTACCGAAGGTTGTTCCGAGTCACGGATGAGATCCCAGACATCACGAGGAGTTCCAAAATGGTCCGGAGGTAAAGATTCATATATAGGAGTGAGTATTTAGTCACCGGAAGTGTTCCGGGCATCACCGGTAATGTTCCGGGACCATCGGAAGGGTTCCCGGGGTCCACCAGGAGGGGCCACCGGCCCCAGAGGTCTGCATGGGCCACAAGTGGGAGGGAACCAGCCTCTAGGTGGGCTGGTGCGCCCCTCACAAGGGCCCACGGCGCAGCAAGGGAGGGAAGGGGGCAAACCCTAGGTCCAGATGGGCCTTAGGCCCATCTAGGGCGCCGCCCTCCCCTCTCCCCCTCATGGCGCCGCCCTAAGTCCCATCTAGGGGCTGCCGCACCACCTAGCATGGGAACCCTAGGGGTGGGCGCCCTCCTCCCCTCCTCCTATATATAGTGGTGGGTTTTGGGGCTGCCAACATACGAGTTCCTCTCTCTCTCTCTCTCGGCGCAGCCCTATCCTTCCTCTTCCTCGTTCTCCGTAGTGCTTGGCGAAGCCCTGCCGAAGTGCCACGTAGCTCCACCTTCACCATGTAGTTGTGCTGCCGGAGCTCTCCGTCATTCTCTCCTTCCTCCTTGCTGGATCAAGGTGTAGGAGACGTCACCAGGCTGCACGTGTGTTGAACGCGGAGGCGCCGTTGTTCATCGCTTAGATCAGAATCGACCGTGATCTGAATCGCTGCGAGTATGACTCCACCAACCGCTTTCTAGTAACTCTTCCTCTTTGCGATATTCAAAGGTATGAAGATGCACTCTCCCCTTGCTCATTTGCTGGTTTCTTCATAGATTGATCTTGTTGACACGTAGGAAAATTTTGATTTACTACTATGTTCCCCAACAGTGGCATCATGAGCTAGGTCTATTCGTAGAATCTATGCACGAGTAGAACACAGTTTGTTGTGGGCGTCGATCTTGTTAATTTGCTTGTTGTTACTAGTCTTATCTTGATTCGACGGTATTGTGGGATGAAGCGGCCCGGACCAACTTTACACGTACGTTTACGTGAGACCGGTTCCACCGCCTGACATGCACTTGTTGCATAAGGTGGCTAGCGGGTGTCTATCTCTCCCACCATAGTCGGATCGGATTCGATGAAAAGGCTCCTTATGAAGGGTAAATAGCAATTGGCATATCACGTTGTGGTTTTGGCGTAGGTAAGAAACGTTCTTGCTAGAAACCTATAGCATCCACGTAAAACTTGCACAACAAATTAGAGGACGTCTAACTTGTTTTTGCAGCATATGCCTTGTGATGTGATATGGCCAAAGAATGTGATGTGATGCATTGTGATGTATGAGATTGATCATGTTCTTGTAATAGGATTCACGACTTGCATGTCGATGAGTATGACAACCAGCAGGAGCCATAGGAGTTGTCTTAATTTATTGTATGGCCTGCGTGTCAATCAAGATCGCTATGTAATTACTTTACTTTGTTGCCAAACGTTAGCCATAGTAGTAGAAGTAATAATTGGCGAGACAACTTCATGAAGACACAATGATGGAGATCATGATGATGAAGATCATGGTGTCGTGCCGGTGACAATGTTGATCATGGTGCCCCGAAGATGAAGATCAAAGGAGCAAGATGATATTTGGCCATATCATGTCACTATATTTATTGCATGTGATGTTTATCATGTTTAAATCTTATATGCTTAGAACGACGGTAGCTAAATAAGATGACCTCTCAATAAAATTTCAAGAAATGTGTTCACCCTAACTGTGCACCGTTGCTAAGGATCGTTGTTCCGAAGCACCACGTGATGATCGGGTGTGATAGGTTCTAACGTTCACATACAACGTGTGTAAGCCAGATTTACACACGTGATACACTTAGGTTGACTTGACGAGCCTAGCATGTACAGACATGGCCTCGGAACACGGAAGACCGAAAGGTCGAACATGAGTCGTATAGAAGATACGATCAACATGGAGATGTTGACCATGGATGACTAGTCCGTATCACGTGATGATCGGACACGGGCTAGTTGACGTGGATCATGTGTCACTTGGATGACTAGAGAGATGTCTATCTAAGTGGGAGTTCATTAAATAATTTGATTATGTGAACTTAATTATCATAAACTTAGCATAAAATGTCTTTACAAACTATATTGTAGATCCAATGGCCAACACTAATGTCACCCTCAACGTGTTCCTAGAGAAAACCAAGCTGAAAGATGATGGAAGCAACTATTCGGACTGGGTCCGTAGCTTGAGGATCATCCTCATAGCTTCCAAAAGATTGTATGTCCTTGATGCACTGCTAGGTGACGCACCCATTCTCCCAGCGGAACAAGACGTTATGAACGCTTGGCAGACACGCTGTGATGATTACTCCCTAGTTCAGTGCGGCATGCTTTACAGTTTGTAACCGGGGCTCCAAAAGCGTTTTGAGCAACACGGAGCATCTGAGATGTTCCAAGAGCTGAAACTGGTTTTCCAAGCTCATGCCCGGGTTGAGAGATATGATGTTTCCGACAAGTTCTTCAGTTGTAAGATGGAGGAAAATAGTTCTATCAGTGAGCACATACTCAAAATGTCTGGGTTGCACAACCGCTTAACTCAGCTGGGAGTCAATCTCCCGGATGACTCGGTCATTGACAGAATCCTCCAGTCGCTTCCACCTAGCTACAAGAGCTTCGTGATGAACTACAACATCCAGGGGATACAGAAGTCCATTCTGAGCTGTACTCGATGCTGAAATCAGCGGAGGTCGAGATCAAAAAGGAGCATCAAGTGTTGATGGTGAATAAGACCACTAGTTTCAAGAAAGGCAAG
This sequence comes from Hordeum marinum, assembly GCA_022496015.1. Lineage (NCBI taxonomy): Eukaryota > Viridiplantae > Streptophyta > Magnoliopsida > Poales > Poaceae > Hordeum > Hordeum marinum. The sequence continues at coordinate 27,657,171 of CM039676.1, forward strand.
GGTAAAAAGAACTTCAAGAAGGATGGCAAAACTGTTGCTGTGCCCGGTAAGCAAGTTGCCGAGAAGAAGAACAAGAATGGACCCAAGCCTAAGACAGAGTGCTTTTATTGCAAGGGTACCGGTCACTCGAAGCGGAACTGGCCCAAGTACTTAGCGGATAAGAAGGCCGACAATGTTAAAGGTATATGTGATATACTTGTTATTGATGTGTACCTAACCAGCGCTCGAAGTAGCTCCTAGGTATTCGATATCAGTGCAGTTGCTCACATTTGTAACTCGAAGCAGGAGCTGCATAATAAGCGGAGACTGGCAAAGGATGAGGTGACGATGCGCGTTGGGAATGGTTCCAAGGTCGATGTGATCGCCGTCGGCATGCTACCTCTACATCTACCTTCGGGATTAGTTTTAAACCTCAATAGTTGTTATTTAGTACCAGCTTTGAGCATGAAAATTGTATCTGGATCTCGCTTGATGTGAGATGGTTACTCATTTAAATCTGAGAATAATGGTTGTTCTATTTATATGAGATAAATGTGTTATGGTCATGCCCCGCTGGTCAATGGTTTATTTTTGATGAATCTCGAACGTAATGTTACACATGTCCATAGTGTGAGTACCAAAAGATGTAAGATTGATAACGATAGTCCCACTTACATGTGGCACTACCGCCTTGGTCATATTAGTGTCAAACGCATGAAGAAGCTCCATACTGATGAACTTTTGGAGTCTCTTGATTTCGAATCATTTGACACGTGCGAACCATGCCTCATGGGCAAGATGACCAAGACTCCGTTCTCCGGAACAATGGAATGAGCGACTGACTTATTGGAGATAATACATACCGATATATGCGGTCTAATGAGTGTCGAGGCTCGCGGTGGCTACCGTTATGTTCTCACCCTCACTGATGACTTGAGGAGATATGGGTATGTCTACTTAATGAAACACAAGTCTGAAATCTTTGAAAAGTTCAAGGAATTTCATAGTGAGGTAGAGAATCAACGTGATAGGAAAATAAAGTGCCTACGATCTGATCATGGCGAAGAATATTTGAGTCATGAGTTTGGCACGCACCTAAGGGAATGTGGAATTGTTTCACAACTCACGCCACCTGGCACACCTCAGCATAATGGTGTGTCTGAATGTCGTAATCGCACTCAATTGGATATGGTGCGATCTATGATGTCTCTTACCGACTTACCGCCATCATTTTGGGGATATGCATTAGAGACTGCCGCATTCACTTTAAATAGGGCACCGTCAAAGTCTGTTGAGACGACACCGTGTGAATTATGGTTTGGAAAGAAACCTAAGCTGTCATTTCTAAAAGTTTGGGGATGCGATGCTTATGTGAAGAAACTTCAACCTGAGAAGCTCGAACCCAAAGTGGAAAAGTGCGTCTTCATAGGATACCCCAAAGAAACTATTGGGTATACCTTCTACCTCAGATCCGAAGGCAAAGTCTTTGTTGCCAAGAATGGATCCTTTCTAGAGAAAGAGTTTCTCTCGAAAGAAGTAAGTGGGAGGAAAATAGAACTTGATGAGGTAATTGTACCTCCACTCGAACCAGAGAGTAGCGCAGCACACAAAGTTGTTTCTGTGGGGCCTGCACCGGCTAGAGAGGAAGTTAATGATGATGATCATGAAACTTCAGATCAAGGTGCTATTGAACTTCGAAGGTCGACAAGGACACGTTCCACACCAGAATGGTACGGCAACCCAGTCCTGGATATCATGTTGTTGGACAACAGTGAACCTTCGAACTATGAAGAGGCAATGGCGGGCCCAGATTCCAACAAATGACTCGAAGCCATGAAATCCGAGATAGGATCCATGTATGAGAACAAAGTATGGACTTTGGTGGACTTGCCCGATGATCGGCGAGCCATAGAAAATAAATGGATCTTTAAGAAGAAGACTGACGCGGATGGTAATGTGAGCGTCTACAAGGCTCAGCTTGTCCCTAAGGGTTATCGACAAGTTCAAGGAGTTGACTACGATGAGACTTTCTCACCCATAGCGATGCTGAAGTCCGTCCGAATCATGTTAGCAATTGCCACATTTTATGATTAGTAGATCTGGCAAATGGACGTCAAAATGGCATTCCTTAATGGCTTACTTAAGGAAGAACTGTATATGATGCAGCCAGAAGGTTTTGTCGATCCTAAAGATGCTAACAAAGTATGCAAGCTCCAGCGCTCCATCTATGGGCTGGTGCAAGCATCTCGGAGTTGGAACATTCACTTTAATGAGGTGATTAAAGCGTTTGGATTTATACAGGTTTATGGAGAACCCTGTATTTACAAGAAAGTGAGTGGGAGCTCTGTAGCATTTCTCATATTATATGTCGATGACATATTGTTGATGGGAAAGGATATAGAACTTTTGGAAAGCACAAAGGCCTACTAGAATAAGAGTTTTTCAATGAAGGACCTTGGAGAAGCTGCTTACATATTAGGCATCAAAATCTATAGAGATAGATCAAGACGCCTCATAGGTCTTTCACAAAGCACATACCTTGACAAGATATTGAAGAAGTTCAATATGGATCAGTCCAAGAAGGGGTTCTTGCCTGTGTTACGGGGTGTGAGATTGAGTACGACTCAATGCCCGACCACGGCAGAGGATAGAGAAAAGGTGAGTGTGATCCCCTATGCTTCAGCCATAGGCTCCATTATCTATGCCATGTTGTGTACCAGACCTGATGTGAACCTTGCCATAAGTTTGGTAGGGAGGTACCAAAGTGATCCCGGAGCGGAACAGTGGACAGCGGTCAAGAATATCCTGAAGTACCTGAAAAGGACCAAGGACATGTTTCTCGTATATGGAGGTGCTGAAGAGCTCGTCGTAAAGGGTTACGTCGATTCTAGCTTCGACACAGATCCGGATGACTCCAAGTCACAAACCGGATACGTGTATATTTGGAACGGAGGGGCAGTCAGCTGGTGCAGCAGCAAGCAAAGCGTCGTGGCGGCACCAACATGTGAAGCGGAGTACATAGCTTCTTTGGAAGCAGCAAAGGAAGGAGTCTGGATGAAGGAGTTCATCACCGACCTAGGAGTGATTCCCAACGCGTCGGACCCGATGACTCTATTCTATGACAACACTGGAGCTATTGCCCTTGCGAAGGAGCCCAGGTTTCACAAGAAGACAAGACACATCGAGCGCCGCTTCAACTCCATTCGTGATTACATTAAGGAAGGAGATATAGATATTTGTAAAGTACATACGGATTCGAATGTCGTAGATCTGTTGACTAAACCTCTCTCACGAGAAAAACATGATCAACACCAGAACTTTATGGGTGTTCGATTCATCACAATATAACTAGATTATTGACTCTAGTGCAAGTGGGAGACTGTTGGAAATATACCCTAGAGGCAATAATAAAATGGTTATTATTGTATTTCCTTGTTCATGATAATTGTCTATTGTTCATGCTATAATTGTATTAACCGGAAACCGTAATGCATGTGTGAATACATAGACCACAACATGTCCCTAGTGAGCCTCTAGTTGGCTAGCTCGTTGATCAATAGATGGCCACGGTTTCATTACCATGGACATTGGATGTTGTTGATAACGGGATCACATCATTAGGAGAATGATGTGATGGACAAGACCCAATCCTAAGCATAGCACAACATCGTGTAGTTCGTCTTCTAAAGCTTTTCTAATGTCCAGTATTGTTTCCTTAAACCTTTAGACTGTGCAACTCCCGGATACCGTAGGAATGCTTTGGGTGTGCCAAATTTCACAACGTAACTGGGTGGCTATAAAGGTGCACTATGGATATCTCCGAAAGTGTCTGTTGGGTTGGCACGAATCAAGACCAGGATTTGTCACTCTGTGTGACAGAGAGGTATCTCTCGGCCCACTCGGTAAGACATCATCATAATGAGCTCAATGTGACTAAGGAGTTAGCCACAGGATGATGTGTTATGGAATGAGTAAAGAGACTTGCCGGTAATGAGATTGAACAAGGTATAGGATACCGATGATCGAATCTCGAGCAAGTATCATACCGGTAGAGAAAGGGAATTGTATACGGGATTTATTGAATCCTCGATATCGTGGTTCATCTGATGAGATCATCGTGGAGCATGTGGGAGACAACATGGGTATCCAGATCCCGCTATTGGTTATTGATCGAAGAGGTGTCTCGGTCATGTCTACGTGCCTCCCGAACCCGTAGGGTCTACACACATAAGGTTCGATGACGCTAGGGTTATAGGGAAATAGTGTACATGGTTACCGAAGGTTGTTCGGAGTCCCGGATGAGATCCCGGACGTCACGAGGAGTTACAGAATGGTCCGGAGGTAAAGATTCATATATAGAAAGTGAGGATTTAGTCACCGGAAGTGTTCCGGGCATCACCGATAATGTTCCGGGACCACCGGAAGGGTTCCCGGGGTCCACCGGGAGGGGGCACCGGCCCAGAGGGCTGAATGGGCCACAAGTGGGAGGGAACCAGCCCCTAGGTGGAGCTATTGCCCTTATGAAGGAGCCTAGGTTTCACAAGAAGACAAAGACACATCAAGCGCCGCTTCAACTCCATTCATGATTACATTAAGGAAGGAGATATAGATATTTGTAAAGTACATATGGATTCGAATGTCGTAGATCTGTTGACTAAACCTCTCTCACGAGAAAAACATGATCAACACCAGAACTTTATGGGTGTTCGATTCATCACAATGTAACTAGATTATTGACTCTAGTGCAAGTGGGAGACTGTTGGAAATATACCCTAGAGGCAATAATAAAATGGTTATTATTGTATTTCCTTGTTCATGATGATTGTCTATTGTTCATGCTATAATTGTGTTAACCGGAAACTGTAATGCATATGTGAATACATAGACCACAACATGTCCCTAGTGAGCCTCTAGTTGGCTAGCTCGTTGATCAATAGATGGCCACGGTTTCATTACCATGGACATTGGATGTTGTTGATAATGGGATCACATCATTAGGAGAATGATGTGATGGACAAGACCCAATCCTAAGCATAGCACAAGATCGTGAAGTTCGTCTTCTAAAGCTTTTCTAATGTCCAGTATTGTTTCCTTAGACCTTTAGACTATGAAACTCCCGGATACCATAGGAATGCTTTGGGTATGACAAATTTCACAACGTAACTGGGTGGCTATAAAGGTGCACTACGGGTATCTCCGAAAGTGTCTGTTGAGACTGGGATTTGTCACTCTGTGTGACAGAGAGGTATCTCTGGGCCCACTTGGTAAGACATCATCATAATGAGCTCAATGTGACTAAGGAGTTAGCCACGGGATGATGTGTTACGGAACGAGTAAAGATACTTGCCGGTAATGAGATTGAACATGGTATAGGATACCGATGATCGAATCTCGGGCAAGTATCATACCGGTAAACAAAGGGAGTTGTATACGGGATTGATTGAATCCCCGATATTGTGGTTCATACGATGAGATCATCGTGGATCATGTGGGAGATAACATGGGTATCCAGATCCCGCTGTTGGTTATTGATCGAAGAGGTGTCTCGGTCATGTCTACGTGCCTCCCGAACCCGTGGGGTCTACACACTTAAGGTTCGATGATGCTAGGGTTATAGGGAAATAGTGTACGTGGTCAACGAAGGTTGTTCGGAGTCCCGGATGAGATCCCGGACGTCACGAGGAGTTACGGAATGGTCCGGAGGTAAAGATTCATATATAGGAAGTGAGGATTTAGTCACCGGAAGTGTTCCGGGCATCACCGGTAATGTTTCGGGACCACCGGAAGGGTTCCCGGCGTCCACCGGGAGGGGCCACCGGCCCAGGGGGCTGAATGGGCCACAAGTGGGAGGGAACCAGCCCCTAGGTGGGCTAGTGTGCCCCTCACAAGGGCCCAAGGCGCAGCAAGGGAGGGGAGGGGGCAAACCCTAGGTCCAGATGGGCCTTAGGCCCATCTAGGGCGCCACCCTCCCCTCTCCCCCTCATGGCCGCCGCCCCAAGTCCCATCTAGGGGCTGCCGCACCACCTAGGGTGGGAACCCTAGGGGTGGGTGCCCTCCTCCCCTCCTCCTATATATAGTGGTGGGTTTTGGGGCTGCCAAAATACGAGTTCCTCTCTCGCTCGGTGCAGCCCTACCCTTCCTCTTCCTCATTCTCTGCAGTGCTTGGCGAAGCGCTGCCAGAGTGCCGCGTAGCTCCACCGTCACCATGCCATCGTGCTGCCGGATATCTCCCTCATTCTCTCCTTCCTCCATGCTAGATCAAGGCGTAGGAGACGTCATCGGGCTGCACGTATGTTAAACGCAGAGGCGCCGTTGTTCAACGCTTAGAGCAGAATCGACCGCGATCTGAATCGCTGCGAGTACGACTCCACCAACCGCGTTCTAGTGACGCTTCCACTTTGCAATCGTCAAAGGTATGAAGATGCACTCTCCCCTTGATCATTTGCTGGTTTCTCTATAGATTGATCTTGGTGACACGTAGGAAATTTTTTATTTACTACTACGTTCCCCAACACATTCTTCTTTGAGCATGGGAGCTTCAAAAACTTGCTTCTTCATTTGAAAACAAGTCATGTCCTCTACCCAGTTTCAGTGCTGAACTAGGGGGCTCGTCAGCATATAAACTCCCAACCTTTCCATTGATATTCAATAATCAACGTATGGAAAATTCTTTCATTCACATGAGCAAGAGTAGTTGCACCTTTCCACAATTCTTAATGGAGTTTATATCCTTTGTTCTATCGGTTGTATCATTCGTTGCACTTCACATATCTAGATCTCGATGTTGCGCTGGCTCGTGGAAAATATACCATGGTGTAAGCGTCCAACTGGAGGATCTTAACCGACTCAAGGATCTCTTGTATAGAATTCAATCATGGCAAAGCAATCTCTTCGACTAGCTCTGGAAGCTCCTTGCCTTCGTGGAGACTACGCATATACTCCATTGCATATTCATTGAGGGGTCTCCAATGGCGCTAGGTAGCAGGAAGTAGGGTTATGGATATTCTCATGCAGTGCTTGAATATGAGCTCAAAAGTTGCAACTTCTCCCATGTAAATAACACAAAGGCCAATAAATTTGGGATCTATGCGCCTAATGCCCTGGAGTATAGAGGTAAATGTTAGCTTGCTTATATATTGTTGGATACATATGAACAATGAGCTTGGGAGGATTTTATTTATCTGGTGTTGCGTACTTCAATGCACATGTAGATATGCCTTTGAATGTCCACATCTAGTAGTTTCTCATCCCCAACATCTAGGATACGTAGATGGGGATGACATTGCTCAGAGGCGGGCGTACGTGACCGTGTTAGAAGGAGTTGTGGACTCTATCTCTGCCTCAAATGTCAGTGATGCCTCTTTGTGCTATCTCTCCCATGTTCTTTTTTACTTTGTTTGTTCGGTGGATGTTGGATTTAGACAAGAGAGATTTATTCATGCTGGATTTGTACAACTATGAAATATTTGTGCGATCTTTTATTTTTGGGCTTGAGCAATGGTGTTGGATGTTTTCTCTTGGTGTTGGATTATTGATATGAATCACCGCAACTAGAATTATCACACTACAAGTTATCATGACATGAAGCGTTATTCTTATGTATATTCTCCAAGAACATAGGATCTACTACCATTTTTATGTGTTGTGAACTGGTGCATAGGTTCTTGCTCCTGAGTGTTCGGTTTTTGCATGTCTGTTACTTGCATATCATGAAAACTCTTTCTTCCAATGGAGAAATACCATCTCTTGCTTGATCTTTCTTCGATAAAATGCCATTTTGCCTCACTGGATGCAATAGGGCATTATCTAATGCGCAGTTGAGGGCTATGCAATTTCTACTCCGTATGGATGTTGTTTAACTATATATTTGTTGGCAATTTTTTATTAAATAATTAGCTGGCCCGTGGCGTGTAATCTGTTGAGCCTTTTCAGGCTCTCTTTGATTTCAATCCATTTTTTGTGTCTCATGGAGCTTACCATTGCTGCTAACAATATAGCTTTCTTTTGTACTGAAGCTTTTTGTTGTTTCCTAAATCAATTGCTTTCTACTAAATGTGTATGATATAAACTTGATATATTATATTGATAAACACAACTACATTATGCTATGTTTTATATTGGCAATACTTCAATGAGGGTGTTACTATGACTATACCCGGCAGCAGTGCTGCCGCAAGCCGCAGTTCCTACCTAGTAATACAAGAATGGTGCAACGCACCTACATTCTTTAACTAGTAACATAACCAAAGTTCGGATATGAAACAAGTGATCTACCTTTGCAAGTTTGACCAAGTCACCTTCACTGAGATAGAGGCAAGCTCAAGCATGATTTGCTGATAGTCGTACCCATGTTTCTTTGCTTTGAAAGAACAATGGTGATCAAAATCATTTTGACAACTATTCTGACCTACCTTGAACTTCAAATTCATCAAAATATCCTCGTTTATAGCAATCACATATCTTCTTAAGCCAAATGACTCAACAACACCGCCGCGAAAGAGTTGAATCTCATGTAAACCATCCATAAGGAAAACACACGAACTGGCAGATAAATCAAATCCACACTGCACTTTTGATATGACAACATCTATTGTGGCCTCAAATGCCCAACGAACGAGGGCTAAAGTGATGGCAACCGCACCACAATCGCCATTAATCCGATGCATGAATGGGTACTCAAGTGTGACTATATCGTGGTAATCTATTGCACCATCAATTAACTATAGATCATCTTCTTGCTCTCCTTTCTTGATCCTGAAGTCAAACTCAACAAGAGAAGGGGCTACCATTGTGATGCCTTGATTAGGGCCAGTCGTCTCAATAAGAGAAACCTGTAAACCTATTATTATTTAAGTAGCTCCTCATGAAAGTAAGAAATATGTGAAGCATATGGTCTAGTGTGTTCCAATTGACAACAGATCTCAGATAAATGATAGCATAAAATCTTAACCCTCCAAAACAAAAATAATTTGAGATATTTTACCAGCAAACATAATTTGACTGCATATAAAACATAACTTCGATAAATCATGCAAAGATAACTAACCACAAACTTGCCTAATATATGCAAAGGAAAAACACATCGTTGTATAAGATCTTCAAAGCACATGCATTTGCACAAACGAATGCATATAGTGATACAAATAAGATCATCAAAGTGGTGCACCATCACCAACACCTCAAATGTTTGACCTTCTTGGTTGCAGGATTCCCGAAAAGCGTTACACTAAAACACAAGATTAGATGTCACGCCATCTTCAGTAAGAGAGGACTGGAATGATGTTTGATTGTGGATAGTAAAAGCATAGCAGTCTTCCTAAAAGGTTAGAGTGAATATTATTTCAATAAACTATAGGGCAAATGAATCCCAAGAGAGAGAAAATCCTATGATTTGCAACCCTAAATCAAACAAAAGAGGCAGGGGAACAATTTGAGCGGATATTGACTTGTATTATTAAATGAAGGAAATATCAAATATAATTGCCTATATATATGTAAAAATGTGCACCTGTTCCACAATGATGGGACCATCTCTGCTATGTTTGAAGACATAATTAAGCAATGAATCATAACGATCACGCACTGCTATATATCCATATAGTTGTACCAAGCCGATGTTCGCACTAGATTTTGCCAATTTCAGTGAGAAAATCTGCATCATAGCAGTTAAAAAATGTACCATGCATCTATCCCTATTCGGGAAACAATTCGTGGGATTCGAGAACATCATCGGCTCTAGTTGTGCTTCATGAAAAAATTACATGTTATATTACAACAAATAATGTTTTATACAAACAATTTACACAAAAAATTAAATTATAATTATGCTTGTCAATACATATTTGTGCAGTTTAGAAAGAAAACAAATCATAATGCAATTTGATTTTATGTGTCATGGAGGTTGTGTGTGCATTAGTACAAGGGACACTTATTTGTAGGACTAAAACTAGTCACAAGATCCTATCCATGCATGATATATTGACAAATTTATATATCTAAATAAAGCAAGATACTTTTTTGCTAATTCATAAACTCTTTATAACAATCCAGATATATATTGCATTTTTTCATTACAATAATAAATTTTAAATCGATCAACCAAACCATTTAGCTGGTAAGAATCCTTAAAATAAAATGGAACATGATAGAGAAGATATCAAGAGGACATACTCTCATCACGGCGAGTAAGATGCCATAACTTTAGAAAACCATAGTTTATCTTGTATATAGAACCGTCTCGATGGGTGGTTTTCTTAAAGATTCTCGCTTCAGATACAGGATAAGAGGCATGGCTAACAAGGCATGGCTAACAAGATGCCATAACAAATTGGTGTTTTCACTTACCAGTGGCATAAGGGGTAATTCCTGCAAACTCTAGGGGTATTTTATATGACGGACAACCATAAGCTATATTTGCTTTATTATTCGGTAAAGATTAGGTAAAGATATATATAGATTTTTCATATACTCCTGACTTGCAAAGAAAGCAACTCGGTTGGACATGTTTTGGGCCTTGGCCCGTCTCATATATTTTTTATTGGGCCATAGGAGTGTTCGACCTGTGTTGGGCCTGGAGAAAACACCAACTCAATAAGTCGGCTTTTCCCGTTTTCATTAAATAATACCACCTCGCCTCCTTAGAACCAAAACCACTAATTTATATAAGTCATGGAGTTACTTTTTATCAGTCAACTCAATAAATTGGCTTGGAAATCAATAAGTAGAGGATAATGATGATGGGGCGAGAAGAAGAGAATGGGTCACGCTAAAGGAAGGAAGGAATATGTTGCCTTATATGGGCTACTTAAGTGGTGAGCAATTAAACGAAGGTGTACGGAAGACTGCATTAATGTATTGAAAGAAACTCGCTGACACATCAGACGAGTAAAAATGTCTCCCCGTTGCAACACACAAACATTTGTGTTAGGCTGACATATACAGAAAAATCATGTTCAGAGCGGTTGAACCGCAGGCAAGGGTGCTTGTATCGCTTCACTTGTCGACTGTAAACCGCTTGGGTATGGCAGCAGTACCCGAGCGGTGGTCGCATGGTTGTTTTGCTTAATTTTCTATTTAACGGTAATATCGTATGGGGTCAAGGGCGGTTTTACCGCCCCAAAGTTAGCGTCCGCTCGTGATGGCTTTCTGGACGGTTGTACTGGTCCATGTACCGCCCTAAGCATCGGTCTGCGGGTGATCGCTCGGTTTTAGGAGTGGTATCGGGCGGTGGCTGAGCAACTGTTCCGGTTATTAATAACCAGGAGTCCCGACTATTGTACAACTCTGGTTTTGTAGGTGTTCATTTGTACCTAGGAAATTTATACTGCTTCCCCCCCAATGGTTTTACCACTGAGGGGGTCAGGGATTAAGGGGTCCTCAGGATACCGGCCTGTTTCCATGGGCCGGACAATGGGCTGCTTTGTGACTATCATTGAGGGACCGAAGACTATGATGACGAAATGTCCAAGATGGAAACTTCCTCAGTCTTGGCTTGTACTCCAAGAACACGATGATGGATTCGGTATGCTCCTTCTCCGATGTAACCGACATTGTGCAACCCTAGGTACACCTGGTGTCTAATAAACTAGAGGGTTTTAGTCTGTAGGCCAAATGAAGATTATTAATCATAGGGTTTTAGACCACATCATACGATCTTGAGGTAGATCAACTCTGTATTTGATACTTCATCATCAATACAAAAAGCAAGACATAGGGTTGTACCTCCATCAAGAGGGCCCGAACCTGGGTAAACATCGTCTCCCTTGTCTCTTATTACTCATCAATCCAAGATCCACAGTTTGGGATCCCCTACCCGAGATCTACCGGTTTTGACACTGACATTAGTGCTTTCACTCAGAGTTCCACTGTAAGATCGCAAGGAGGATCGATGACTCGCTTGGTCACCAATGATGGCTTCCTTCGACTCCTAGCCCAGCATCAACCTCTCGGTCACGTCCGTCCGGCTAAGTAGCCCTGACACCTTCGTCCAGCTCCAGTCTCGATGGACTGGGTCTACACAACCTAGTGACTACTGACGGCTGTCGTCGAGCAAGCCATGGTCGAGGCGAGCCCGAACCACGCCATGTCTGTGGTCACGGCATTGATCCGTCCAACAGCAGAACAGCCCACCTGGAGACGCCTCGATCCATACCCAACACCATAATGTGAGGGTGCCACCCCGACAACCGCAAAATCATGCCTTGTCATGAACGGAGGTGGCCCAGAGACGATAAAACCGACTCCAGAACACTTGAAGCATGTACAGGCAGCAGTCAACCCCAGGAGGAGGACCACGTCAAATTGTTCTCTCCAAACTATTTCAACTAAATAACCACGACATGTTTGAAGACCTATACTGAGTTTTTATCTTTTCCAAAGATTGCCTTTTTTCCGAGAGCACGCAAAATGCATGCCGTGTTTTTATAGAAGAGAGAAAAATACATGTCGGCGACTGCGTACTCCAGGAGGGGCAGGTCGGCCTTGACCCCGGTGACGTCCTCCTGGCGCAACGCGTGGATCGATGCGGTGCATCCCCCTGGCAGCCCAGCCTTGCCCATCCCGGAGCGGGCGGAGCTCAGGGCCGCAGCACGCAACCTCGAGCTAGGTACCCCGTCCATTCTGAGTAGTTCTTCCAACTGCTCGTTTTCAGCTCTAGAATCCGTTCCACTCGGTCGATTGGCCAAGATCGCAGCTGAATCGGCGATCATATTCCATGGAGAAGTTGGCCCTCCCCTCGTCCATATTGAGGTGATCCGCGCTCGGGCAATTCTGGACGATCGTCTGCCTGAGGCCCGCGCCCGTCTGGCCTCGCCCTCAGGCCTCGGCCCAGATGGACCGCCCACTGGTGGTTCGTGTTGGGAGACGTAGTAGTAAATCAAAAATTTCCTATGTGTCACCAAGATCTATCTATGAAGAAACCAGCAACGAGTGGGGAGAAATTGCATCTTCATACCTTTGAAGATCGCTAACCGGAAGCGTTACAACAACACAGTTGGTGGAGTCGTACTCGTAGTGATTCAAATCGCGGTGGACTCCGATCTAAGCGCCGAACAACGGCGCCTCCGCGTTCAACACATGTGCAGCCCGATGACGTCTCCTACGCCTTGATCCGGCAAGGAGGAAGGAGAGGTCGAGGGAGAGCTCCGGCAGCACGACGGCGTGGTGATGGTGGAGCTACGTGGACTCCGGCAGGGCTTCGCCAAGCGCTACAGAGAACGAGGAAGAGGAAGGGTAGGGCTGCGCCGAGAGAGAGAAGTCGTGTCTCAAATCAGCACAAAATCTTGGGTATATATAGGAGGAGGGAGAGGGAGGGCTAACTTGGCCCCTCCTCCAAGGAGGAGAGGTTCGGTCGAACCTAGGGAGGAGTCCACCTCCCACAAGGGAGGTGGATCTCTTCCTTTTGAATCCTTTTCAGCCTTATCTCTTATCCCTAGCCGCGTGGGCCCTTCCGGAAGGTCTTGGCCAGCCCAATAAGGGCTGGTACACCTCCTCTAAGGGCCCACAAAGTCCTTTGGTCGTCACACCCCTCCCGGGGTCCTCTGGCACCCTCCCAGCACTCTCGGTACACTACCGATGAGCCCGAAACTTTCCGGTGACAAAAACTGGACTTCCTATATATCAATCTTTACCTCCAGACCATTCTGGAGCTCCTTGTGACGTCCGGGATATCATCCGGGACTTTGTACAACCATCGGTAACCACGTACAACATTTCCCTATAACCCTAGCGTCATCGAACCTTAAGTGTGTAGACCCTACGAGTTCGGGAGACACGTAGACATGACCGAGACACCTCTCCGGTCAATAACCAACAACGGGATCTGGATACCCATGTTGGTTCCCACATGCTCCACGATGATCTCATCGGATGAACCACGATGTCGGGGATTCAATCAATCCCGTATACAATTCCCTTTTTCTATCGGTATGATACGTGCCCAAGATTCGATTGTCGTTATCCCTATACCTTGTTCAATCTCGTTACCGGCAAGTCTCTTTATTCGTTCCTTAACACATCATCCCGTGGCTAACTTCTTAGTCACATTGAGATCATTATGATGATGTCTTACCGAGTGGGCCCAAAGATACCTCTCCGTCACACGGAGTGACAAATCCCAGTCTCGATTTGTGCCAACCCAACAGACGATTTCGGAGATACCCGTAGTGCACCTTTATAGCCACCCAGTTACGTTGTGACGTGTGGCACACCCAAAGCATTCCTATGGTATCCGGGAGTTGCACAATCTCATGGTCTAAGGAAACGATACTTAACATTGAATAGCTTTAGCAAACGAACTACACGATCTTGTGCTATGATTAGGATTGGGTCTTGTCCATCACATCATTCTCCTAATGATGTGATCCCGTTATCAATGACATCCAATGTCCATGATCATGAAACCATGACCATCTATTGATCAACGAGCTAGCCAACTAGAGGCTCACTAGGGACATGTTGTGGTCTATTTATTCACACATGTATTACGGTTTCCGGTTAACACAATTATAGCATTAACAATAGACAATTATCATGAACTAGGAATTACAATAATAACCATTTTATTATTGCCTGTAGGGCATATTTCCAACAGTCTCCCACTTGTACTAGAGTCAATAATCTAGTTACATTGTAATGAATTGAACACCCATAGCATTCTGGCGTTGATCATGTTTTGCTCGTGAGAGAGGTTTAGTCAACGGATCTGCGACATTCAGATCCGTATGCACTTTACAAATATCTATATCTCCCTCCTGGATGTAATCATGGATGGAGTTGAAGCGGCGCTTGATGTGTCTTGTCTTCTTGTGAAACATGGGCTCCTTTGCAAGAGTAATAGCTCTAGTGTTGTCACAGAATAGAGTCATCGGACCCGACGCACTTGGAATTACTCCTAGGTCGGTGATGAACTCCTTCATCCAGACTCCTTCCTTTGATGCTTCCGAAGCAGCTATGTACTCCGCTTCACATGTAGATGCCGCCACGACGCTTTGCTTGCTGCTGCACCAGCTAATTGCCCCTCTGTTCAAAATATACACGTATCCGGTTTGCGACTTGGAGTCGTACGGATCTGTATCGAAGCTAGCATCAACGTAACCCTTTACGACGAGCTCTTCGGCACCTCCATATACAAGAAACATGTCCTTTGTCCTTTTCAGGTACTTTAGGATATTCTTGACCGTTGTCCAGTGTTCCGCCCCGGGATCACTTTGGTACCTCCCTACCAAACTTATGGCAAGGTTCACATCAGGTCTGGTACACAGCATGGCATGAATAATAGAGCCTATGGCTGAAGCATAGGGGATGACACTCATCTCTTCTCTATCCTTTGTCATGGTCGGGCATTGAGTCATACTCAATCTCACACCCTGTAACACAGGCAAGAACCCCTTCTTGGACTGATCCATATTGAACTTCTTCAATATCTTTTCAAGGTATGTGCTTTGTGGAAGACCTATGAGGCGTCTCGATCTATCTCTATAGATCTTAATACCTAATATGTAAGAAGCTTCTCCAAGGTCCTTCATTGAAAAACACATATTCAAGTAGGTCTTTATACTTTCCAAAAGTTCTATATCATTTCCCATTATTAGTATGTCATCCACATATAATATGAGAAACTACAGAGCTCCCACTCACTTTCTTGTAAATACAGGGTTCTCCATAAACCTGTACAAACCCAAATGCTTTAATCACCTCATTAAAGCGAATGTTCCAACTCCGAGATGCTTGCACCAGCCCATAGACGGAGCGCTGGAGCTTGCATACTTTGTCAGCATCTTTAGGATTTACAAAACCTTCTGGCTGCATCATATACAGTTCTTCCTTAAGGAAGCCATTAAGGAATGTTGTTTTGACATCCATTTGCCAGATCTCATAATCATAAAATGCGGCAATTGCTAACATGATTCGGACAAACTTTAGCATTGCTATGGTGAGAAAGTCTCATCGTAGTCAACTCCTTGAACTTGTCGATAACCCTTAGCGACAAGCCAAGCCTTATAGACGGTCACATTACCATCCGCGTAAGTCTTCTTCTTAAAGATCTATTTATTTTCAATGGCTCGCTTATCATCAGGCAAGTCCTTCAAAGTCCACACTTTGTTCTCATACATGGATCCTATCTCGGATTTCATGGCTTCAAGCCATTTGTTGGAATCCGGGCCCGCCATCGCTTCTTCATAGTTCGAAGGTTCACCATTGTCTAACAACATGATCTCCAGGATAGGGTTGCCGTACCACTCTGGTGCAGAACGTGTCCTAGTGGACCTTCAACGTTCAATAGTAACTTGATCTGAAGTTTCATGATCATCATCATTAACTTCCTCTCTAGCTAGTGTAGGCTCCACACAAACAACTTCCTATGTTGCCCTACTCTCCGGTTCGAGTGGAGGTACAATTACCTCATCAAGTTCTATTTTCCTCCCACTTACTTCTTTCGAGAGAAACTCTTTCTCAAGAAAGGATCCATTCTTGGAAAAAAAGACTTTGCCTTTGGATTTGAGGTAGAAGGTATACCCAATAGTCTCTTTGGGATATCCTATGAAGACGCACTTTTCCGTTTTGGGTTCGAGCTTCTCAGGTTGAAGTCTCTTCACATAAGCATCGCATCCCCAAACTTTTAGAAATGACATCTTAGGTTTCTTTCCAAACCATAATTCATACGGTGTCGTCTCAAAGGACTTTGACGGTGCCCTATTTAAAGTGAATGCGGCAGTCTCTAATGCATATCCCCAAAATGATGGCGGTAAGTCGGTAAGAGACATCATAGATCGCACCATATCCAATAGAGTGCAATTTCGATGTTCAGACACACCATTTTGCTGAGTGTGCCAGGCGGCGTGAGTTGTGAAACAATTCCACATTTCCTTAGGTGCGTGCCAAACTCGTGACTTAAATATTCTCCGCCACGATCAGATCGTAGGCACTTTATTTTCCTATCACATTGATTCTCTACCTCACTCTGAAATTCCTTGAACCTTTCAAAGGTTTCAGACTTATGTTTCATGAAGTAGACATACCCATATCTGCTCAAGTCATCAGTGAGGGTGAGAACATAACGGTAGCCACCGCGAGCCTTAACGCTCATTGGACCGCATACATCGGTATGTATTATCTCCAACAAGTCAGTTGCTCGCTCCATTGTTCCGAAGAACGGAGTCTTGGTCATCTTGCCCATGAGACATGGTTCACACTTGTCAAATGATTCAAAATCAAGAGACCCCAAAAGTCCATCAGCATGGAGCTTCTTCCTGCGTTTGACACCAATATGACCAAGGCGGTAGTGCCACATGTAAGTGGGACTATCGTTATCAACCTTACACTTTTTGGTACTCACACTATGGACATGTGTAACATCACGTTTGAGATTCATCAAAAATAAACCATTGACCAGCGGAGCATGATCATAAAACATTTCTCTCATATAAACAAAACAACCATTATTCTCAGATTTAAATGAGTAGCCATCTCACATCAAGCGAGATCCAGATACAATGTTCATTCTCAAACCTCGTACTAAATATCAATTATTAAGGTTTAAAACTAACCCCGAAGGTAGATGTAGAGGCAGTGTGCCGATGGCGATCACATCAACCTTGGAACCATTCCCGACGCGCATCGTCACCTTGACCTTTGCCAGCCTCCGCTTATTCCGCAGCTCCTGCTTGGAGTTACAAATGTGAGCTACTGCACCGGTATCAAATACCCAGGAGCTACTACGAGCGCTGGTTAGGTACACATCAATAACAAGTATATCACATATACCTTTAACATTGCCGGCCTTCTTTTCCGCTAAGTACTTGGGGCAGTTCCGCTTCCAGTGACCGGTACCCTTGCAGTAAAAGCACTCAGTCTTAGGCTTGGGTCCATTCTTGTTCTTCTTCTCGGCAACTTGCTTACCAGGCGCGGCAACAGCTTTGTCGTCCTTCTTGAAGTTATTCTTACCGTTGCCTTTCTTGAAACTAGTGGTCTTATTCACCATCAACACTTGATGCCCCTTTTTGATCTCGACCTCCGTTGATTTCAGCATCGAGTACAACTCAGGAATGGACTTATCCATCCCTTGCAAGTTGTAGTTCATCACAAAGCTCTTGTAGCTACGTGGAAGTGACTAGAGGATTCTGTCAATGATCGAGTCATCCGGGAGATTAACTCCCAGCTGATTCAAGCGGTTGTGTAGCCCAGACATCTTGAGGATGTGCTCACCGACAGAACTGTTCTCCTCCATCTTACAGCTGAAGAACTTGTCGGAGACGTCATACTCTCGACCCGGGCATGTGCTTGGAAAACCAGTTTCTGCTCTTGGAACATCTCATATGCTCTGTGTTGCTCAAAACGCTTTTGGAGCCCCGGTTCTAAACTGTAAAGCATGCCTCACTGAACAAGGGAGTAATCATCGCAGCGTGAATGCCAAGCGTTTGCAACGTCTTGCTCTGCTGGGATAATGGGTGCGTCTCCTAGTAGTGCATCAAGGACATACAATATTTTGGAAGCTATGACAATGATCCTCAAGCTACGGACCTAGTCCGCATAGTTGCTTCCATCATCTTTCAGCTTGGTTTTCTCTAGGAACGCGTTGAAGTTGAGGTTGGCATTAGCGTTGGCCATTGGATCTACAATATAGATTGTAAAGACAATTTTAGACTAAGTTCATGATAATTAAGTTCACATAATAAAATTATTTAATGAACTCCCACTTAGATAGAAAACTCTCTAGTCATCCAAGTGACACATGATCCATGTCAACTAGCCCGTGTCCGATCATCACGTGTGACAGACTAGTCATCCATGGTGAATATCTCCATGTTGATCGTATCTTCTATACGACTCAATGTTCAACCTTTCGGTCTTCCGTGTTCCGAGGCCATGTTTGTACATGCCAGGCTCGTCAAGTCAACCTAAGCGTTTCGCGTGTGTAAATCTGGCTTACACCCGTTGTATGCGAACGTTAGAACCTATCACACCCGATCATCACGTGGTGCTTCGGAACAACGATCCTTAGTAACGGTGCACAGTTAGGGTGAACACATCTCTTGAAATTTTCTTGAGATCATCTTATTTACTACCGTCGTTCTAAGCAAATAAGATGTAAACATGATAAACATCACATGCAATCAATATATTGACATGATATGGCCAATATCATCTTTCTCCTTTGATCTCCATCTTCGGGACACCATGATCATCACTGCCACCGGCACGACACCATGATCTCCATCATTGTGTCTTCATGAAGTTGTCTCGCCAACTATTATTTCTACTACTATGGCTAACGTTTAGCAATAAAGTAAAGTAATTACATGGCATTTATGATTGACACGCAGGTCATACAATAAAATAAGACAACTCCTATGGCTCCTGCCGGTTGTCATACTCATCGACATGCAAGTCGTGAATCCTATTACAAGAACATGATCAATCTCATACATCACAATGCATCACATCACATCCTTTGGCCATATCACATCAGAAGGCATATGCTGCAAAAACAAGTTAGACGTCCTCTAATTTGTAGTTGCAAGTTTTACGTGGCTGCTATATGTTTCTAGCAAGAACGTTTCTTACCTACGCCAAAACCACAACGTGATATGCCAATTGCTATTTACCCTTCATAAAACCCTTTTCATCGAATCCAATCTGACTAAGGTGGGAGAGACAGACACCCGCTAGCCACCTTATGCAACAAGTGCATGTCAGGCGGTGGAACCGGTATCACGTAAGCGTACGTGTAATGTTGGTCTAGGCCGCTTCATCCCACAATACCGCCGAATCAAGATAAGACTAGTAGTGGTAAGCAAATTAACAAGATCGACGCCTACAACTGCTTTGTGTTCTACTCGTGCATAGATTCTACGCATAGACCTAGCTCTTGATGCCACTGTTGGGAGACGTAGTAGTAAATCAAAAAAATTCCTACGTGTCACCAAGACCTATCTATGAAGAAACCAGCAACGAGTGGGGAGAGATTGCATCTTCATACCATTGAAGATTGCTAAGCGGAAGCGTTACAAGAACACGGTTGGTGGAGTCGTACTCGTAGTGATTCAGATTGCGGTGGACCCCGATCTAAGCACCGAACAACGGCGCCTCCGTGTTCAACACACGTGCAGCCCGATGACGTCTCATACGCCTTGATCCAGCAAGGAGGAAGGAGAGGTTGAGGGAGAGCTCTGTTGGAAATATGCCCTAGAGGCAATAAATAAAGTGTTTATTATTATATTTCCTTGTTCATGATAATCGTTTATTATCCATGCTATAATTGTATTGATTGAAAACACATTACATGTGTGGGTAAATAGAAAATACTTTGTCCCTAGTATGCCTCTAGTTAACTAGCTCGTTAATCAAAGATGGTCAAGGTTTCCTAGCCATTGACATGTGATGTCATTTGATAACGGGATCACATCATTAGGAGAATGATGTGATGGACAAGACCCAAACTACAAATGTAGCATATGATCGTGTTAGTTTATTGCTACTGTTTTCTACATGTCAAGTATATGTTCCTATGACCATGAGATCATACAACTCACGGACATCGGAGGAGTGCCTTGTGTGTATCAAACGTCGCAACGTAACTGGGTGACTATAAAGGTGCTCTATAGGTATCTCCGAGGGTGTCTGTTGAGTTGGTATAGATCAAGACTGGGATTTGTTACTCCGTGTGACGGAGAGGTATCTCAGGGCCCACTCGGTAATGCAACATCACACCAAGCCTTGCAAGCAAAGTGACTAAATGTTAGTCACGGGATCTTGTATTATGGAATGATTAAAGAGACTTGCCGATAATGAGGTTGAACTAGGTATGGAGATACCGACGATCGAATCTCGGGCAAGTAACATACCGAAGAACAAAGGAAACATCATACGGGATTAACTGAATCCTTAACAGAGAGGTTCAACCAACAAAGATCTTCGTAGAATATGTAGGAACCAATATGGGCATCCAGGCCCCGCTATTGGTTATTGACCGTAGAGGTGTCTCGGTCATGTCTACATAGTTCTCGAACCCGCAGGGTCTGCACACTTAAGGTTCAGTGACGTTTCGGTAGTATAGAGTTATGTATGGTGGTGACCGAAGGTTGTTCAGAGTCCTGGATGAGATCCCGGACGTCATGAGGAGCTCCAGAATGGTCCGGAGGAAAAGATTGATATATAAGAAGTCCTATTTTGGTCGCCGGAAAAGTTTTGGGCTCACCGGTAGTGTACCGGGAGTGCCAGGTAGTGTACCGGGAGGCCTCCGGGAGGGGGTATTTCGACCCAAGAGGGTTCATGGGCTGTGGGAGAGTGAATATCAGCCCTTAGTGGGCTGGTGGAAACTCCCACACAAGGCACATGTGGCTGGAAAAGAAAACCCAATAAGAAAAGGGTGGAAAAAGGAAAAAAAGGAGCAATCCTAGTCCTACTAGGATTGGAGGAGGATTCCTCCTCTCCTAGTAGGTTCGGCTGAAGCCCTTGGCTTGGGAAGACAAGGCTGCCTCCTATCCTCCCTCACTCTTATATATACTAGAGGATTTAGGGTTTTGGCACAGAATTTTCAGCCACGTGCACCCCGTTCCTCCACTGCATAGTTTCTCCTCTAGATTGGATTTCTGCAGTGCTTAGGCGAAGCCCTGCCGGAATAGCTCCACCACCATCGCCGGAGCGCCATCACGCTGCCAGAGAACTCTTCTACCTCTCCGCTCCCTCTTTCTGGATCAAGACGGCGGAGATCGTCATCAAGCCGTACGTGTGCTGAACGCGGAGGTGTCGTCCGTTCGGTGCTAGATCGGAAGGATCGTGATCAAGTTCGTGGGACGAATCGTGATCAAGTTCGTGGGACAGATCGTGATCAAGTTCACGGGACGGATCGTGATTGGATCACGGGACGGATCGTGATTGGATCGCGGGACGCACGGCGATTTGGATCGCGAAGACGTTCGACTACACCAACCGCGTTTCTTAACGCTTCCCGCTTAGCGATCTACAAGGGTATGTAGATCCACTCTCCCTCTCCTAGATGCCCATCACCATGGATAGATCTGCGTGTGCGTAGGAAATTTTTTGTTTCCCATGCAACGTTCCCCAACAGTGGCATCATGAGCTAGGTCTACGTGTAGATGAGATCTTGAGTAGAACACAAAAGGTTTGTGGGTGTTGATGCTTAGATTGCTTCCTCCCTTGGTCAGATTTTGGTTCAGCAATATTGTGAGATGAAGCGGCCTGGACCAACATTACTCGTACGCTTACGAGAGACCGGTTCCCTTGACTGCAACTTGTTGCATAGATGGCTTGCGGGTGCCAGTTTCTCTCACTTTAGTTGGATCGGATTTCACAAATGCAGTCCTTGAGAAGGTTGAAAAGTAACTAGTGTATCACCGTTTTGGTTTATGCGTAGGTGAGAATTGTTCTTGCTAGATACCCGTAGCAGCCACGTAAAACATGCAACAACAATTAGAGGACGTCTAACTTTTTTTTGCAGGGTATGTTGTGATGTGATATGGCCAATTACATGATATGATATATGTGATGTATGAGATGATCATGTGATGTATAGATTACCATGACTTGCACATCGATGAGTACGGCAACCGGCAGGAGCCATATGGTTGTCTTTAATTATTGTATGACCCGCGTGTCAATCATTAAGCATTATGTAATGCTTTAATTTATCGCCACGGTAGCAATAGTAGTAGAAGCATGTTGGGCGCGACAACCCCGATGGCGACACGTTGATGGAGATCAAGATGATGGAGATCATGGTGTCATGCCGGTGACGACGGAGATCATGCCGGTGCTTTCAAGATGGAGATCAAAAGCACAAGTTCATGGCCATATCATGTCACTTATGATTTGCATGTGATGTTAATCCTTTTATGCACCTTGTTTTGCTTAGGATGACGGTAGAATTATAAGGTGATCCCTCACTTAAATTTCAAGATAAATTGTGTTCTCCCCGAGTGTGCACCGTTGCGAAAGTTCGTCGTGTCGATACACCACGTGATGATCGGGTGTGATAGACTCTACGTTCACATACAACGGGTGCAAGTCAGTGTTGCACACGCAGAACACTCGGGTTGAACTTGACGAGCCTAGCATGGACAGACATGGCCTCGAAACACAAGAGACCAAAAGGTCAAACATGAGTCATATGTTAGATATGATCAACATAATGATGTTCACCATTGAAACCACCTCAACTCACATGATGACCGGACTTGAGTTGGTAGATTTGGATCATGTGTCACTTAGTTGACCTGAGGGATGTCAATTTGAGTGGGAGCTTTAGTAATTTGATTAACTAAACTCATTATCTTGAACAATAGTCTAAGTAAACTTTGCATATTTACGTTGTACATCAATGGCTTCCACAGTAGCACCCTGAATTTTAATGCGTTCCTAGAGAAAGCTAAGTTGAAAGATGATGGGAGTAACTTTGTTGACTGGGCCCGTAATCTGAGGATTATCCTCATGGCTTCCAATAAATCATATGTCCTTGATGCACCGCTTGGTGACCAACCAGAAGACATGACCTCCGAAGACGTTAAGAACGCTTGGGAGACACGTACTGGAGATTACTCAATAGTTCAGTGTGCAATATTGTATGGCTTAGAACCGGGACTTCAAAGACGTTTTGAACGCCATGGAGCATAAGAGATGTTCTAGGAGTTGAAGTTTATCTTTCAAAAGAATGCCCGGATCGAGAGGTATGAGACCTCTGCTAAGTTCTATGCTTGCAAGATGGAGGAGAACGGGTCTATCAGTGAACATATACTCAGAATGTTTGGGTATTCGACTCGTCTAGTGGAGTTGGGAATTACCCTTCCGCCAGAGGCGATCACTGACAGAGTTCTTCAATCACTGCCACCAAGTTACAAGAGCTTTGTGATGAACTATAACATGCACGGGATGAACAAGTCAGTTGCCGAGCTATTTGCGATGCTAAAAGTCGCGGAGTCTGAAATCCAGAAAGAATATCAAGTGTTGATGGTCAATAAAACCACTAGTTTCAAGAAAAATGGCAAGGTCAAAGGCAAGGGCAAGAAGGGTAAAACCAAGAAGGATGGCAAAGCAGTTGCTACTCCTGTAAAGAAGCCCAAGCATGCACCCAAGCCAGAAACTGAGTGCTTTCATTGCAAGGGGACTGGTCACTGGAAGCGGAACTGCCCCAAGTACCTGGCTGACAAGAAGGTGGCCAATGACAAACAAGGTATATATGATATACATGTTATATATGTCTACCTTACTAGCTCTCATAGTAGTGCCTGGGTATTTGATACCGGTTCGGTTGCTCACATTTGCAACTCAAAACAGGAACTACGGAATAAACGAAGGCTGGCAAAGGATGAAGTGACGGTGCGCGTGGGAAATGGTTCCAAGGTTGATGTGATCGCCGTCGGCACGCTCTCTCTTCAATTACCATCGGGATTAGTGATGAACCTGAATAATTGTTATCTAGTGCCTGCGTTAAGCTTGAACATTATATCTGGATCTTGTTTATTGCGAGACAGTTACTCATTTAAATCAGAGAATAAAGGTTGTTCTATTTATATGAGTAATATCTTTTATGGTCATGCACCCAATGTGAGGGGTTTATTCATATTGAATCTTGATAGTGATGACACACATGTTCATAACATTGATGCCAAAAGATGTAGAGTTGATAATGATAGTACCACTTTCTTGTGGCACTGCCGTTTAGGTCATATTGGTGTAAAACGCATGAGGAAGCTCCATGCTGATGGACTTTTGGAGTCACTTGACACATGTGAACCATGCCTCATGGGCAAGATGACTAAAACGCCGTTCTCTGGAACAATGGAACGGGCGAGTAACTTATTGGAAATCATACATACTGATGTGTGCGGTCCAATGAATGTTACAACGCGTGGTGGATATCGTTATTTTCTCACCTTCACTGATGACTTAAGTAGATATGGGTATATTTACTTAATGAAACACATGTCTGAAACGTTTGAAAAGTTCAAGCAATTTCAGAGTGAAGTTGAGAATCATCGTAACAAGAAGATTAAATTATTGCGATCTGATCGAGGAGGTGAATATCTGAGTTATGAGTTTGGCAGTCACTTAAGACAGTGTGGAATTGTTTCACGGTTGACACCGCCCGGAACACCATAGCGTAATGGTGTGTCCGAACGTCGTAATCGAACTTTATTAGATATGGTGCATTCTATGATGTCTCTTGCTGATTTGCTACTATCGTTTTGGGGTTATGCATTAGAGACAACTGCATTCACTTTAAATAGGACACCATCGAAAGCCGTTGAGACGACGCCATATGAACTGTGGTTTGGCAAGAGGCCAAAGTTGTCGTTTCTTAAAGTTTGGGGATGTGATGCTTATGTCAAAAAGCTTCAGCCTGAAAAGCTGGAACCCAAAGCGGAGAAATGCGTCTTCATAGGATACCCAAAAGAGACAGTCGGGTATACCTTCTATCTCAGATCCGAAGGCAAAGTGTTTGTCACTAAGAACGGAACATTTCTTGAGAAAGAGTTTCTCTCGAAAGAATTTAGTGGGAGGAAAATAGAGCTTGATGAGGTTATTGAACCTTTACTTCAACCAGAAAGTAGCGCAGCGCAGAAAGATGTTTCTGTGGAACCTACGCCGGTAGAAGCGGAAGTTAATGATGATGATCATGAAGCTTCGGATCAAGCTACTATTGAACCTCGTAGGTCGACAAGGCCGCGTACTACTCTTGAGTGGTACGGCAACCCTGTCTTGGAGGTCATGTTGTTGGAAAACAATGAACCTACGAGCTATGGAGGAGCAGTGATGGGCCCGGATTCCGAGAAATGGTTAGAGGCCATGAAATCCGAGATGGGATCCATGTATGAAAACAAAGTATGGACTTTGGAAGTATTACCTGAAGGGCGGAAGGCCATTCAGAACAAATGGATCTTTAAGAAGAAGACAGACGCGGACGGTAATGTCACCGTCTATAAAGCTCGACTTGTGGCAAAGGGTTTTTCACAAGTTTAAGGAGTTGACTACGATGAGACCTTCTCACCCGTAGCAATGCTTATGTCTGTCAGAATCATGTTGGCAATAGCTGCTTATTTCGACTATGAAATTTGGCAAATGAGGTGATCAAAGCGTTTGAGTTTATACAAGTTTATGGAGAAGCTTGTATTTACAAGAAAGTGAGTGGGAGCTCTATAGCATTTCTAGTATTATATGTGGATGACATATTGCTGATTGGAAACAATATAGAAATGCTGGAAAGCGTGAAGGAATATTTGAACAAGAGTTTTTTAATGAAGGACCTAGGAGGAGCTACTTTCATATTAGGCATTAAGATCTATAGAGATAGATCGAGACGCTTAATAGCACTTTCACAGAGCACATACCTTGATAAAGTTTTGAAGAAGTTCAAAATGGATCAGTCCAAGAAGGGGTTCTTGCCTGTGTTACAAGGTGTGAAGTTGAGTAAGACTCAATGCCTGGTAACTGCAGAAGATAGAGAAAAGATGAGTGTCATCCCCTATGCTTCAGCCATAGGCTCTATCATGTATGCGATGCTCTGCACAAGACCCGATGTTAGCCTTGCCATAAGTATGGCCGGAAGGTTTCAAAGTGATCTTGGAATGGAGCACTGGGCAGCGGTCAAGAATATCCTTAAGTACCTAAAAAGGACTAAGGAAATGTTTCTCGTTTATGGAGGTGATGAAGAGCTTGTCGTAAAGGGTTACGTCGATGCAAGATTTGACACTGATCCGGATGACTCTAAGTCGCAAACCGGATACGTATTTATTCTCAACGGGGGAGCGGTAAGCTGGTGTAGTTCCAAGCAAAGCGTGGTAGCCGATTCTACATGCGAAGCGGAGTACATCGCAGCCTCGGAGGCGGTGAAGGAAGGTGTCTGGATGAAGCAGTTCATGACAGATCTTGGAGTAGTGCCCAGTGCATTGAATCCAATGAATCTGTTCTGTGACAACACTGGTGCCATTGCTCTAGCCAAGGAACCAAGGTTTCACAAGAGGACCAGACACATAAAGCGACGCTTCAACTCCATCGATGAGAAGGACATAAATATTTGCAAAGTGCACACGGATCTGAATGTTGCAGACCCATTGACTAAACCTCTTCCAAGGGCTAAACATGATCAACACCAGAACTGCATGGGTATTCGATTCATTACAATATAAATCACATAATGATGTGAACTAGATTATTGACTCTAGTGCAAGTGGGAGACTATTGGAAATATGCCCTAGAGGCAATAAATTAAGTGTTTGTTATTATATTTCCTTGTTCATGATAATCATTTATTATCCATGCTATAATTGTATTGATTGGAAACACATTACTTGTGTGGGTAAATAGACAATACTTTGTCCCTAGTATGCCTCTAGTTAACTAGCTCGTTAATCAAAGATGGTCAAGGTTTCCTAGCCATTGACATGTGATGTCATTTGATAATAGGATCACATCATTAGGAGAATGATGTGATGGACAAGACCGAAACTACAAACGTAGCATATGATTGTGTCAGTTTATTGCTACTGTTTTCTGCATGTCAAGTATATGTTCCTATGACCATGATATCATACAACTCATGGACATCGGAGGAGTGCCTTGTGTGTATCAAACGTCGCAACGTAACTGGGTGACTATAAAGGTGCTCTATAGGTATCTCCGAGGGTGTATGTTGAGTTGGTATGGATCAAGACTGGGATTTGTTACTCCGTGTGACGGAGAGGTATCTCAGGGCCCACTCGGTAATACTACATCACAACAAGCCTTGCAAGCAAAGTGACTAAATGTTAGTCACGGGATCTTATATTACGGAATGAGTAAAGAGACTTGCCGATAACGAGGTTGAACTAGGTATGGAGATACTGACGATCGAATCTCGGGCAAGTAACATACCGAAGAACAAAGGGAACATCATACGGGATTAGCTGAATCCTTGACAGAGAGGCTCAACCGATAAAGATCTTCATAGAATATGTAGGAACCAATATGGGCATCCAGGTCCCGCTATTGGTTATTGACCGTAGAGGTGTCTCGGTCATGTCTACATAGTTCTCGAACCCGCAGGGTCTGCACACTTAAGGTTCGATGACGTTTCAGTAGTATAGAGTTATGTATGGTGGTGACCGAAGGTTATTCGGAGTCTCGGATGAAATCCCGGACGTCACGAGGAGCTCCGGAATGGTCCGGAGGTAAGGATTGATATATAAGAAGTCCTATTTTGATCGCCGGAAAAGTTTCGGGCTCATCGGTAGTGTACCGGGAGTGCCAGGTAGTGTACCGGGAGGCCTCCGGGAGGGGTATTTCGACCCAAGAGGCTTCATGGGTTGTGGGAGAGTGAATATCAGCCCTTAGTGGGATGGTGGAAACTCCCACATAAGGCCCATGTGGCTGGAGAAGAAAACCCAATAAGAAAAGGGTGGGAAAAGGAAAAAAAAGGAGCAATCCTACTCCTACTAGGATTGGAGGAGGATTCCTCCTCTCCTAGTAGCTTCGGCCGAAGCCCTTGGCTTGGGAAGCCAAGGCTGCCTCCTCTCCTCCCTCCCTCTTATATATACTACAGGATTTAGGGTTTTGGCACAGAATTTTCAGCCACGTGCACCCCGTTCCTCCAGTGCATAGTTTCTCCTGTAGATCGGATTTCTGCAGTGCTTAGGCGAAGCCCTACCGGAATAGCTCCACCACCATCGTCGGAGCACCGTCACGCTGCCGGAGAACTCTTCTACCTCTCCGCTCCCTCTTGCTGGATCAAGATGGCAGCGATCGTCATCAAGCCGTACGTGTTCTGAACGCCGAGGTGCCGTCCGTTCAGTGCTAGATCGGAAGGATCGTGATCAAGTTCGTGGGACGAATCGTGATCAAGTTCGTGGGACGGATCGTGATCAAGTTCACGGGACGGATCGTGATTGGATTGCGGGACGGATCGTGATTGGATCGCAGGACGCACGGCGATTTGGATCGCGAAGACGTTTGACTACACCAACCACGTTCCTTAACGCTTCCCGCTTAGCGATCTACAAGGGTATGTAGATCCACTCTCCCTCTCATAGATGCTCATCACCATGGATAGATCTGCGTGTGCGTAGGAAATTTTTTGTTTCCCATGCAACGTTCCGCAACAAGCTCTGGCAGCATGACGACGTGGTGACGGTGGAGCTACATGGACTCCGGCAGGGCTTCGCCAAGCGCTACGGAGAACGAGGAAGAGGAAGGGTAGGACTGCGCCGAGAGAGAGATAAGTCATGTCTCAAATCAGCCAAAAACCTTGGGTATATATATGAGGAGGGAGAGGGAGGGCTGCCTTGGCCCCTCCTCCAAGGAGGAGAGGTTCGGCCGAACCTAGGGAGGAGTCCACCTCCCACAAGGGAGGTGGATCTCTTCCTTTTGAATCCTTTTCAGCCTTAGCTCTTATCCCTAGCCGCATGGGCCCTTCTGGAAGGTCTTGGCCAGCCCAATAAGAGCTGGTACACCTCCTCTATGGGCCCACGAAGTCCTTTGGTCATCACACCCCTCCTGGGGTCCTCCGGCACCCTCCCGGCACTCCCGGTACACTACCTATGAGCCCGAAAACTTTCCGGTGACCAAAACTGGACTTCCTATATACCAATCTTTACCTCCGGACCATTCCAAAGCTCCTCTTGATATCCAGGATCTCCTCCGGGACTCTGAACAACCTTAGGTAACCATGTACAACATTTCCCTATAACCCTAGCGTCATCGAACCTTAAGTGTGTAGACCCTACGGGTTCGGGAGACACGTAGACATGACCGAGACACCTCTCCGGTCAATCACCAACAGCGGGATCTGTATACCCATGTTGGTTCCCACATGCTCCACGATGATCTCATCGGATGAACCACGATGTCGGGGATTCAATCAATCTCGTATACAATTCCCTTTGTCTATCGGTATGATACTTGCCCGAGATTCGATCGTCGTATCCCTATACCTTGTTCAATATCATTACCGGCAAGTCTCTTTACTCGTTCCGTAATACATCATCCCGTGGATAACTCCTTAGTCACAATGAGCTCATTATGATGATGTCTTACTGAGTGGGCTGAGAGATACCTCTCCGTCACACAGAGTGACAAATCCCAGTCTCGATTTGTGCCAACCCAACAGACACTTTCGAAGATACCCGTAGTGCACCTTTATAGCCACCCAATTACGTTGTGATGTTTGGCACACCCAAAGCATTCCTATGGTATCCGGGAGTTGCACAATCTCATGGTCTAAGGAAATGATACTTGACATTGAAAAGCTTTAGCAGACGAACTACACGATCTTGTGCTATGCTTAGGATTGGGTCTTGTCCATCACATCATTCTCCTAATGATGTGATCCCGTTATCAATGACATCCAATGTCCATGATCATGAAACTGTGACCATCTATTGATCAACGAGCTAGCCAACTAGAGGCTTACTAGGGACATGTTGTGGTCTATGTATTCACACATGTATTACGGTTTCCGGTTAACACAATTATAGCATGAACAATAGACAATTATCATGAACAAGGAAATACAATAATAACCATTTTATTATTATGGTCATCTACCTGAGGCCGCGCCCGTCTAGCCTCGCCCTCGGCCCTCGGCCCGGATGGACCGCCCACTAGTGGTTCGTCCCTCCACCCCCCTTGCGGGCGGTTGCTGGGCCTCCGACGGTGACTGTCGAGGTTCGGGTCCGCACGCGCTCCCGCACCGCGGCCCTCCGGGCTCAAAGTGCCTCTCGTGTCTTGGGGTCAAGCAGCCCCCAATGGCCCCATGATGCAGACACTCTTTTGGAACATCTGTGGTTTCGGCCAAGATGGACGGCGCCGCCAACTAGTTGAGTACATGTGTGACGAACATATTGACATTGTGGCCGTCCAAGAAACCATGCGCACTGAATTCACCCTGCCTGAACTCGAGCGCCTAAGCACCCACATGTTTGCCTGGCACTAGCTCCCTTCTAGTGGGATAGCCGGCCACTCGGGGGGCATCCTTCTAGGTGTTAAGGATGCCTCCTTCGAGGTAGGTAGCATGGACCGCGGCAAATTCTTTGTGAGTATGGAGATCTTCGAACGGTCCATAAACTTCAAATGGGAGATCATTGTTGTTTATGGACCGGCTGACCATAGTCGATCCGTGGCCTTCCTCGCAGAACTCAGCAGGAAGGTCTCTGCCACTATCCTTCCACTAGTGGTGGGTGGCGACTCAACCTCCTCCGCTTTGCGAAGGATAAGAGCAATGACTTGGTCAAGTTCCCAAGGATGCAAATGTTCAGTGACTGCATTGCTAAGCTTGGCCTTAGGGAACTAGATAGGGTTGGGGTCAGGTTCACGTGGACTAACCGTCAGGCGGATCCGACCCGATCTGTCTTGGACCGGGTCATGGTCTCTCATGACTGGGAACTCCGGTGTCCCTTGGCCTCCCTCCAGGATATCACATGGATTGGCTCCAATCATGTCCCGTTGCTCCTCTCTTCAGGGAATGAACGCCCCCCTACGCCCCCCGTTTCCGCTTTGAAACCTTTTGGCTTAACCAAAACGGGTTCGTGGCCGCTGTCCATGCTCGCTGGATTGAGGCCCGGTCGGCTCCCCATCGGTCCTCTTCCGCGGTCGACCATTGGCACTTCTACGCCAAACGCGCTCCGCACTTCATGAAGGGATGGGGATCTAATCTAGGTCGGGACATGCGGGAGTGCAAGCAGTCCATACTCGCCGCCATTCAGGCGCTAGACCTTCGGGCGGACTTGGTTGGCATTTCCCCCGACAAATGGTTGCTCCGCTATGACCTCGAGGATCAGCTGGAGACCATATATACCGATGAGGAGGCGTACTGGAGACTTTGAGGTACCCAGAAATGGGTTCTCCAAGGTGATGCCAATACGGCGTATTTCCAGGCCATCGCCAACGGTCGTAGACGCCAAAATTCCATCCCCTTGCTCTGGGATGGAGAGACCCTCCTTGAGAGCCCGGCTACGATTCGTGAGCATGTCGATGGCTTTTATAAGGCCCTCTTCTCTTCCCCTCCTAGAAGTGGCCTCACCTTGGCGGATGGCTTCTGGACCGGCCACCGATGTGTCTCGGTTGAGGAGAATGCGGCCCTGACGGCCCCGTTCTCTGAGGAGGAGGTTTGGGTGGCTATCAGTGGGATGAACCCATCGTCCGCTCCGGGCCCGGAAGGCCTGCCAGTCAAGTTCTTCCAAACCTTCTGGGATGTCACTAATCATGAGGTGATGGCCCTATTTGAGGAGTTCTACGTAGGCTCCATAGACCTCCACCGCCTCAACTATGGGATCATTACCTTGATCCCGAAAGTGACTGGCGCATCGGACATTCGCCAGTTCCGCCCTATAAAGGTCATCAATGTGATCTTCCGCATTCTGGCAAAGGGGTACGCCAATAGGGTGACCCTTTTGGCCGACCGTATTACCCACCCCGACCAATCGGCATTCATCCATGTCTGATATATCCTGGACGGGGTTCTGGTGTTCCATGAGGTCCTTCACGAGGTCCAGTCTAAACACCTCAAAGCGGTATTCCTAAAGATCGACTTCCACAAAGCCTATGATACGGTCAACTGGCCCTTCCTTCGGGAAGTGCTACTTCGGAAGGGGTTCTACAACCGTTGGTTTACCCGTGTCATCCAGTTGGTCTCTTCAGGGTGGACCGCGGTCAATATCAATAGGGAGATCGGCCCCTACTTCCTCACTCTATGTGGGGTGAGGCAGGGCGACCCCTTCTCTCCATTCCTATTTAACATGGTGGCTGACGCGTTGGCCTCCATCCTGGATAAGGCGGAAGCCGCGGGTCATATCCAGGGCGTGGTTCCTCACCTTGTTGATGATCATGGGGTCTCCCTGCTACAATACACCGACAACACCATCATCATGGTGGAAGGTTCCGATGCCGATATCGTGAACCTGAAGTTCCTCCTGCTCTACTTCCAGCAGATGTCCAGCCTTAAGATTAACTTCGGCAAGAGCGAAGTGATGGTTATGTGATACTCCCTAGATGAAAGACAGGGCATTGCTGACAGGCTTAACTGTTAGTTGGGGACCTTCCCCACGTCTTACCTAGGGATCCCCATTAGCGACTCATGCCTCTCCGTGGCGGACCTTCGACCGGCGGTGCTCATGCTCCAGCACCGCATTGAGCCCTGGCAGGGCCGCTGGCTGTCGAAGGCGGCAAGGACGATCCTCATCAACTCCTCCCTGTCCAGCCTACTCCTATTCATTATGAGCTTTTACTGCCTGCCGGAGACGCTCCATCATGAGATTGACACCATCCGGTCTAGGTTCTTTTAGGCCGGCGATGGCGATAAGCAAAAATACCATATGGTGCGTTGGGCCAATATCTGCTTACCTCGCGACCAGGGCGGCCTAGGGATCATGTCCTCCATGCATATGAACATTGCCCTCTTGACCTGTTGGCTATGGCGGATTGCCAATGGGGAAGGAGGTCTCTGGCTACGTATCATCCGAAGCAAATACCTTCGCGGCCAGTCGTTGGCCTTCTGTCAGAGATCCGGTGGCTCGCAGTTTTGGCAGTCGATCATTCAGCTGCTCCCAGTCCTGCATATCGGGACCTCCATCGAGGTTGGATCTGGGACCTCCACCCTGTTCTGGTTCGACCGGTGGGCGGGAGCATCCCCCCTTGCTGCTCGCTTCCCGGGACTTTTTGTCATAGCCGTGGATCCATGGATCTATATCGAGGCGGCCCTTATTGACCTTGGGCGCCTGGCTTTTCGGCAGTCGTTTGGGCCCCCGGAAACTATTGCTTGGAACGAGCTCTTGACGACTGTTGCCCTCAACCAACCGGATGTTCATCAGAGCAGCGACCGCACCTCGTGGCACTTAGAGCCTTCGGGCATGTTCTCCACAAAGTCCCTATATCGGGCCCTTGCTGCCACTCCCACCTCGGAGCCATTCAAGTTGATCTGGAAGATTAGGCTCCCCTTGAAAATTAGGATCTTCTTGTGGCAGTGGATCCACGGCCGGGTCCCATCTGGCGTGGAGGTGCTCAAGCGTAATGGCCCGGGAGACGGGCTGTGGCCCCTATGTGGAACGTTGGAAGACTCGAATCATATCTTCTTCTCGTGCGTGTCCGCCCAGTTCCTCTGGACCTGTCTCCGGGAGACCATCGGGGGACGTTGGTGTAACACCAACTTGCCTGACCTGTACGTCGAGATCCGGGCTTCCCCCCCGCTTCGGGTCGCCACATTACATGGCTGACCATTGCGGTCCTCGCTTGGACGACTTGGACGGTTCGAAATAAGCTTGTAATTCAGCGAGTTCCTCTCAGACGTGCAACTAACGCGGTGTTCAAAATGTGTGGTTACATGCAGCTTTGGCGGCCGTTTAGCCGCCTCCAGGATCTGGGTGCCATCAACTCCATCATTGCAGACCTTCAGACGATGGCCTTCCGCTTGGCGCCGCCTCGCCCACCGCCACCTCTAGAGCCAGATTAGATGCTTTATTTGCGGCTCCTCCATCGTGTTGTGTGTTTTTTAGGGCTTGTTGACCCGTGCCCTCAGCAGAACCCCGTATTTGTTATCATGCTCCCTTGGGTGCGTGTGTGTGGATTTGTTCTTATGCTTGTACTCTTGGTCTGATGGTTTGTTTTATCTATAAAGCGGGGTGCAAGCTTTTTTCGGTAATACATGTCGAAGCTAACGTTTTGTATATATATATATATATATATATATATATATATATATATATATATATATATATATATATATATATATATATATATGGACGCCACTATGTAGCGGCGCTGCACGCATACCTTCCCGTGCGGCGGATGCTAACTACGTCCGGTAATCACGCTTCAGCTTGTGTCCAACTCGCGATCAGAATAACTTGACGCTATTAAGGCCCATTAAGATGAGTTTCTATTGGGCCGTACGTCCACGATTTACCTTTTGACAACGCATAAAAATACCCTTCGGTCCTACATCCACGATGTACCTTTTGACAACGCATAAAAATACCCTCCAGTCCAAAGGCCACCTCTCTCTTCATGTCGCTTTCACGCCTGAAGATCCTCTCATGCTCCTTTTGACTTTTCTTTGCGCATCTACACGTGATGATCAAGCACTTGGATGTTCAATCTAAAAAATGCTTGGTTGCCAGATTCCAAACACTTAATTGTCAGATTTATAATTGTTCACTTGTGAGATTACAAAACACTTAGTTGCCGGGTTTTAAACAAGCTTAGTTGACATATCATAAGTGCTTAGCTTTCTCTGCAGATTATGAATATTTAGTTTTTTGAGCAAAAAAATATGAGTATTCAGTTACTACGATTTAAATGTACTTTGTCACCAGAATATAAAGTATTTACTTGCTCAAAAGTTTAACATGCTTAGTTGTCTGATTTAGGTATGTAATTGCCAATATAGTTATGAAAAGTTTAACATACTTAGTTGTCGGATTTAGGTATATAATTGCCAACTTAGTTATCAGAAAGTTTAGCATGCTTAGTTGTGAGATTTAGGTATGTAAATTCCAATTTATTTACTCGGAAAGTTTAACATACTTAGTTGTCGGGTTTAGGTATGTAATTGCCAAATTAATTACCAGAAAGTTTAACAATTGTCATATTTAGAGACGTGATTGCCAAATTAGTTACCGAAAAGTTTAACATGCTTAGTTATCGGATTTAGAAACATCATTGCCAAATTAGTGACTGAAAAGTTTAACATGTTTAGTTATCGAATTTAGGTTCAAATTAGTTACCGAAAAGTTTAACATGCTTAGTTGTATATGTTCGTTACGATTTTATAGGTCTTACCATTTGAAAGTGCAAGGTACAGTATGTAATATTCTTTTAACACGAGCACATTCGAGGCTCGCGCGTGATGTAAGCCGCCGCACGGCAAAGGGGCGTGTGTAGATTAGATTTTCTTTCTCTCTCTATATATGCTCTGTTCGGACACGTCCGCTCTCTGCTGTCCGTTTTTTGACAAAACGGGGATAAGATTTGGAATTTCCGTTGGAGTTGGCCTAATTGCTTCTCGTCCCGTCTTTCTCTCTCACCTACCCTGCTCCTCGCCTCGTCCCCTTCCTCTCGCCGCGCGGCCGATCTCCTCGTCACATAGCGAGAGATCCCCAAATCTTGTGAACCCTAATTTAGGGTCCGCCCATTCGCTGCGCCTCGTCCCCCGGTTTGGTGCCCCCCTCTCCTGGCGTCCGGAACTTTCGCTACAGGATGCCCCATCTGGGCCGTGTTTCACGGTGCGTTCTGGCCTTGTGTAGGTTCTTTCTTCTCTACAGAACCGTGCAATGCATGCCGCTGGTTCAACACACATAGACCATTCTTCTTCTGTCTTTCTAAGTGTCAATCATTGCTGTACGAAGTTTGTCTGGTATTTTGTTTGTTATATTTGGGTGTATGTATGTATGTATGTATGTTAGCCGGCCGGTCTGCTCTTCCTACGAGTTCCTACTAGTTTGTTAAATGTCTGGTTGAAACCGGGGGCTGAGCTCCTTAAATCGAAAATAAAATAAATTAACCGTGCTGCTGGACTGAGATCTCTGGGCTCTGGATTGAGACTGACATGGGTTACTGACCGGGTTCTAATATTATTGCTCTTTCGGTGCAGATCTGCTTATGTGTCCTTGGTCGTCATGGCGAGGAACGTTGCAGTAAAAGGCGAGAACAGATGCGCCAAGCCGAATTGGCTCTGCTGTTTCCCTTGTTCCAGTAACTATTTCTGCACCTCTGTCTACGCCAACGACGAGCAATCTGCCATCACCCAAGCGATGGATAGAGCAGAGATGAAGGGCCGAACCTCTTATCGTGTATATACACCCCACATCCCTAAAAACAACACCCATCGGGACGGTTCTATATACAAGAGGCACTCTTGTTTTCGACGTCTATGGCCACTCATTACCCGACGAGATGAGAGTAAGTCATCCTAATTAATCTCTTCCCTACCATAATCTCTCTATGACGTGGTTTGGTTGATTTGATTGATTGAAAACGCATTATTGTGTTTATTAAAAAGTGCAAAATCACTCCCTCTATAAAGAAATACAAGATCGTTTAGCTCACTAATATATGAATTAGCCACACAAAAATATATTTCCAAGTCGAATGTTTATCTAAAATTAATTTCTGCATAGAAATTTGTTGATATATCATGCATGGTTAATAAGGTCTTAACACTAGTTTTTTTCTAACAAACCAAAACTATTTTTAGTTACATAAATATATGTCAGTCAGTTTTACTCATGAACGAACAAGCTCTGACTCATAAAGTTGAAAGATATTATACTTATTTTAATTATTTTCTCTAAATTAACACAAATATGTGCTGGCAGATCGTAATTTTAATTCTACTTGTGAGAAATATTGTTTAATTCATATTTGTTGAAATGTAATATTCGTATTTTTTTTATGAAGCACAACTAGAGCCAATGATGTCCTCGCAGCCCATGAATTGCTCTCCGAACCGGGAAAAATGTGAAATACATTTTGCAAGTCATATGATGCAGATTTTCTCATTAAAATTGGCTAAAAATAGTACCAACGACCGCTTGGTACAGATATATGGATATATAGCAGTGCAGTGCGGGATTTTGATGATTCATTGCTTAATTATGTTGTCAACCGTAGCAGAGATGATCCAATCATTGTGGAACAGGTGCACATCTTTACATATATGCAATTATATTTAGTATTGGATCCTTTTAATAATAAAGCTCAATCTCGGCGTCATATGCATAAAGCTAACGGATTGAGATATAAATATTTGAATGTCATACTATAACCATGTAATCAATGTTTAAGAGTCAAAGACTAGTGAGTCATAAGTTTGGTTGTTGGCTTGATATCTCGACTCGACTGGTTGGCACATCAAACGACTAATGGACTAGTTGATTACCCTTGACTAGTCTTGCCCTTTAAGTGGAGTGACTCAAAATTAGCCCACGGGTTTCTCTTAAAAAATAGGCTATTGTCAGGTTGAATAAAAGTGGGCCTAAGTTCATCCGTTGAACGGTAGCCTCTCTGATGCAACCACACAGACTCCCATCTCAAGTCATCTCCAAGGTGTTGCTAACCTCATCCTTGGCAAGTGGTGCGATCTGGCCAGAACGCTGACTGTTTTGTTGACACCCTCTGCCTATGAGTGTGCTTGAGGCTGCACCTAGCAACGTTTCTACTCTTTTTCACCGCACAACATTGTGTACCGCTTACCGCGTCGGCTGCATCCCTTGCCACCTAGTTTGCAGACAACATGGCACGCTTGGCGACCACATCCGCTTGTTCGCACGGAATGCGTCGTGCTTGTGGATCCTCAGCTTCGCCCTGCTACGTTGCCAGCATGGCATGTCATGCCGTCTTAGACACTCTTCATCCCCATCAGTCCCAACTCCCAACAACATGCAACGCATGTGTTAGCGCTCTCTCTGATGCAGACTTAGACACACATGCCTCTATCTTGTCCTATGGTCTCGGTAGCTATAACTCATCCAACTGCTCTAGCACACTAAGGTTTGGTCCCATTGGGCAGCCAAGGAAGATCAATAGGATTTTCTTTGTTGTCGAACCCTCACTTTCCTTACCTTTACCTAACGTAGACATAAACAACATTCATGCTGCTTGTGGATTATAATTTATTTGAGTGATCTATTAGTGATTAGTAGGTATTTAAAGTAAAATCAACCAGCATAATTCT
This sequence comes from Hordeum marinum, assembly GCA_022496015.1. Taxonomy (NCBI): domain Eukaryota; kingdom Viridiplantae; phylum Streptophyta; class Magnoliopsida; order Poales; family Poaceae; genus Hordeum; species Hordeum marinum. Next base: position 27,695,803 of record CM039676.1, read on the forward strand.
GGAGGCTTACTTCATGAAAGATACAACAATTACTTAGTACGATGCATATGAGAGTTCATACCACAAATTATCCGAACACACCCAATTTCTTAGCACTTAAACTACAAAATGCCCTTCTCTCTGACTGTTGTCATAAGTGAAATGGCATATTCACTTTTATAGGGCCTCCTTGATACAAAGGATTTCCAATATATTTTTGGAGAATTCTAGTCCGTGTGAATTTTTCCTACCTTGGGGCTGTAAATCGTAGGATTTTTTCCTCTGGGATTCATTTGCACTAGTTTATTGAAATTCTATCTACTCCAACAACAACAACAACAACAAAGCCTTTAGTCCCAAACAAGTTGGGGTAGGCTAGAGGTGAAACCCATAAGATCTCGCGACCAACTCATGGTTTTGGCACATGGATAGCAAGCTTCCACGCACCCCTGTCCATGGCTAGTTCTTTGGTGATGCTCCAATCCTTCGGATCTCTCTTTACGGACTCATCCCATGTCATGTTCGGTCTGCCCCGGCCTCTTTTGACATTATCAGCATGCTTTAGCCGTCTGTTGTGCACTGGGGCTTCTGGTGGCCTGCGCTGAATATGCCCAAACCATCTCAGACGATGCTGGACAAGCTTCTCTTCAATTGGCGCTACCCCAACTCTATCTCATATATCATCATTCCAGATGCGGTCCTTCCTTGTGTGGCCACACATCCAATGCGCATCTCCGCCCCACCTAACTGTTGCACATGTCGCATTTTAGTCGGCCAACACTCAGCACCATACAACATTGCGGGGCGAACTGCCGTCCTATAGAACTTGCCTTTTAGCTTTTGTGGCACCCTCTTGTCACAAAGAATGCCAGAAGCTTGGCGCCACTTCATCCATCCGACTTTAATTAGATGGTTCACATCTTCATCGATATCCCCATCCTTCTGCAACATTCACCCCAAATATCGAAAGGTGTCCTTCTGAGGCACCACTTGCCCATCAAGGCTAACATCCTCCTCCTTGTGCCTAGTAGTACTGAAAGTGCACCTCATGTACTCGGTTTTAGTCCTACTATGCCTAAAACCTTTCGATTCCAAGGTTTGCCTCCATAACTCCAACTTCCTGTTGACCCCCTTCCGGCTCTCATCGACTAGCACCACATCGTCCGCAAAGAGCACACACCATGGGATATCTCCTTGTATATCCCTTGTGACCTCATCCATCACCAAGGCAAAAAGATAACGGCTCAAAGCTGACCCTTGATGCGGTCCTATCTTAATTGGGAAGTCGTCAATGTCGCCATCACTTGTTCGAACATTTGTCACAACATTATCGTACATGTCCTTGATGAGGGTAATGTATTTTGTTGGGACTTTGTGTTTCTCCAAGGCCCACCACATAACATTCCGCGGTAACTTATCATAGGCCTTCTCCAAGTCAATGAACATCATATGCAGGTCCTTCTTTTGCTCCCTATATCTCTCCATAAGTTGTTGTACCAAGAAAATGGCTTCCATGGTCGACCTCCCAGGCATGAAACCAAACTGATTTTTGGTCACGCTTGTCATTCTTCTTACGCGGTGCTCAATGACTCTCCCATAGCTTCATTGTATGGCTCATCAGTTTAATTCCACGGTAATTAGTACAACCCCGAACATCCCCCTTGTTCTTGAAGATGGGTACTAATATACTCCGTCTTCATTCTTCTGGCATCTTGTTTGCCCGAAAAATGAGGTTGAAAAGTTTGGTTAGCCATATTATCGCTATGTCCCCAAGGCCTCTCCACACCTCAATGGGGATACAATCGGGGCCCATCGCCTTGCCTCCTTTCATCCTCTTTAAAGCCTCCTTGACCTCTGACTCCTGGATTCGCCTCACAAAACGCTTGCTAGCATCATCAAAGGAGTCATCCAGATCAATGGTAGAGCTCTCACTCTCCCCACTGAACAACTTGTCAAAGTACTCCCGCCATCTATGCTTAATCTCCTCGTTCTTCACCAGGAGTTGATCTGCTCCGTCCTTGATGCACTTGATTTGGTCAACATCCCTTGTCTTCCTCTCTCGGCTCTTGGCCATCTTATAGACGTCCCTTTCGCCTTCCTTCGTGTCTAACCTTTGGTAGAGGTCCTCATACGTCCAACCCCTTGCTTGACTCATAGCTCGCTTTGCGGCCTTCTTTGCCATCTTGTACTTCTCTATGTTGTCTGCACTCCTATCCAAGTATAGGCGTTTGAAACAATCTTTCTTCTCCTTGATTGCCTTCTGGACATCATCATTCCACCACCAGGTATCTTTAGCTCTCTTCTACTTCCCCTGGACACCCCAAACTCCTCTAAGGCCACCTTACGAATGCAAGTCGCCATCTTCATCCACATGTTGTCTGCATCACCTCCTTCCTCCCAAGGGCCCTCCTTAATGACCCTCTCCTTGAACGCCTGAGCTACCTCCCCCTTGAGCTTCCAGCACTTCGTTCTAGCGGCTTTGGCATGCTTGTCCCGCTGGACACGAATCCGAAAGCGGAGGTCAGCAACCACAAGCTTATGCTGAGGGACAACACTCTCTCCAGGTATCACCTTACAGTCTAGGCATGCCTGCCTGTCTTCTCTTCTCAAGAGGATGAAATCAATCTGGCTAGAGTGCTGCCCACTACTGTAAGTCACTAGATGTGATTCTTCTTAAAGAGGATGTTAGCTACGATCATGTCGTAGGCAAACGCAAAGCTTAAGACATCTTCTCTTTGATTCCTGATGCCATAGCCAAATCCCCCATGCACCCCTTCAAAACATGTGTTAGATGTGCCCACGTGGCCATTGAGGTCTCCTCCTATGAAGAGCCTCTCGCCAATTGGTACACTCATAACCAAGTTCTCTAGGCCTTCCTAGAACTCCCTCTTGGTGTTCTCATTGTGGCCTACTTATGGGGCATACACGCTGATAACGTTGAGGACTAAGTCCCCAACTACCAGTTTGACCAGGATAATCCGGTCCCCACGTCTCTTGACGTCTACCACTCCATCCTTGAGGCTCTTGCTGATCAAGATGCCTATTCCATTTCTGTTTGCAACCGTCCCCGTGTACCATAGCTTGAAGCTGGTACCCTCCACCTCCTTCGCTTTCTGTCCCCTTCATTTGGTCTCTTGGACGCAAAGGATATCAACGCCTCTCCTCACCGTTGTATCAACTACCTCCCGAAGCTTACCTGTCAGAGACCCTAGGTTCCAGCTACCTAATCGAATCCTCCTAGGCTCGGCTAGCTTCCTTACCCTTCGCACTCGTCGAGTCAAATGCGAAGACCCTCGCTCATTTTCCACTACACCCGGGCGCTGATGTAGCGCGCCACTAAGGATGCGACGACCCGATCCTCGCTCACTTGCCACCGTATCCAGATCACGATACGGCGCGCCACATGGGGGGTGACGGCCCGGCCCTTGCCCATTTTCCACCACACCCGAGTTCCGATGTGGCGCGTCGTTGAGAGGGTTACGTCCCAACGAAAATCTTTTGGGTTTCATCTCCATAAGAGTGGCTGGGTTTTCACGTTGGCTCGCCAAGCCTATCACAACCCTCCTCCTTTACCCGGGCTTGGGACCGGCTATCAACATAGGCGGAGTTAAAACTCTATCTACTCCAACCTTTTAGCAAAAAATCTATGCTTTTCCTGTCCACAATCAAACAGTCTTTCAGTCCTCTTATACTCAAGATCACACAACACTTTAATCTTGTGCTTTGGCGTTACCACGTTTCGGGAATCCTGCAATCAAAGAGGTCAAACATTTGAGGTATTGGTGATGGTGGCTCCACTTGATGATCTCATTTGTATCATTGTGTGGATTTGTATATGCAAATTCATGTGCTTTGGAAGATATGATATAACAATGGGGTTAACCTTGCATATATTACGCAAGTTTGTGGGTAATTATCTTGGCATGATTTATCTAAGTTGTGTTATATATGCAACTAAGTTCTGTTTGTTGACAAAATATCTATTTTTTTTTTGCTTTCGAGGGTTTAGATTGTATGCTATCATTTATTTGAGATCAGTTGTCAATTGACCAGAAAGAGAAGTATATTCTTCTAGCATTTCTTACTTTACATGAAGAGCTACTAAATAATAATACTTTTGCAGGGTTCTCTTATTGAGATGACTGGCCCTAAGCGATACATCGCAATGCTAGCCCCTGTTCTTGTTGAGTTTGAATAGGATCAAGAAAGGAGAGCAAGAAGAGGATGATCTACAGCTAATAGATGGTGCAGAAGAGTACTGCGATCTAGGCACACCTGAATACCCATTCACGGATCGTATTAATGGAGATTGTGGCGCGGTTGACATCACTTTAGCCCTCGTTCATTGGGCATTTGAGGCCACAATAGATGTTACCATATCAAAAGTGCAGTGTGGATTCGATTTATCTCAGTTCGTTTGTTTTTATTATGGATGGGTTACATGAGATTCAGCTCTTTTGTGGCAGTATTGGTGAGTCGTGTGGCTTAAGAAGACATGTGATTGCTGTAAAGGAGGATACTTGGATGCATTTGAAGTTCAAGGTAGGTCAGAGAAGTTGTAAAAATGATGGTGATCTTGATCGCCATTGTTCCTTCAAAGCAAAAAAACATGGGTATGATTGTCAACAAATCAGGCTTGAGCTTGCCTCTATCTCAGTGAAGGTGACTTGGTCGAATATAGAATAGGCTCGAGACGTGTCGTCCAACTTTGAATTACAAAGCCAACAGCCGACAGTAATTACATCAAGGAATTAACAAGGAAAGAAAATACACAATGACGATTGTGCAAATGTAAAGCATTCTGTTTCATATTTGAACTTTTAGTTGCGTTGTTTGATCTTGCACTGTATGTATGTCTATTTGCTACAGTGCCAGTTTACTAATTTTGTGCTGGAACGTTCGTGTCTTCTCAAGTATACATGGCTATGTATCATGATTTGTGATAAGCATCCACAGCAGTATTCGATGAGCGTTGTCTCTTTGGGCTTTGGCAATGGATCAATTTCGCTAATATGTGGTGAGCTCTTGATTGTATTGTTAGTACTCCCTCCGTAAATTAATATAAGAACATTTAGATTACTACTTATCTAAACGTTCTTATATTAGTTTACAGAGGAAGCACTGGACAAACATGAATCTAAACTAATGCTCCCTCCGTCTCAAAATAAATGACTCAACTTTGTATTAACTTTATACTAAAATTAATATAAAGTTGAGTCATTTATTTAAGGACAGAGGGAGTACAATATAATGGTAGAAATTATGACAAATATAAAAACGAAAATAAACGGAAGTACTAAAAATAAAGTTCAGTTTTTTCTTTTCTTGCATCACATCCACCCTCCCACCGCTCTTTATATTCAAGACCCGGTACCCAAGTTCAGTTTAGATAGCAATTTTAGGTGTAAATTCCACATATTCTGGACTATAAGTACACAAAGATTTTAGGTCGTCAAATTGAGCCACAGCAGAAATCATGCTTCCTTGTCGCTCCTTCTCACTCTTCCTCTGCTTTGCTATGCTTGCTCTGTTATGAACATTCTGACTATTTAAACACCTGCTGGTAGATTCTGAACTTTGAACTCTTGCTGGTGTCTTCATATTTCAGGCGTCAGGTTGACTTGGAACCTGACAATGCCTTCTTCTTATGTACAGGCACTCTAATTTCTTGTGACGTAATACAGTTGTATGGGTTGATCGAGTGACCTTTCTTAGATTATGTCTTCATGCTCTCTTAAGTATTTGGTCTCCCAACATTGCACGCTGTGCATGCCTCCTCTGTCATGCAAATTATGCCCCAACACCTGTATCAGATTTAAATATGTTTTTTTAGAAAAGGTCATCATGTCTAGCTTTATTAACTTATATTAAAATTACATCGTTCGCAAGGCTACTTAAATATGTTATTTATGGCCATTAAATACTATGTACTTTTTTAATAGAAAACTATATTTTTGTCCTTCGGTTTTTGGGAAGTCTAGATTTGGTCCCTCAACTCCGAAACCGGACAACCCGCACCCCCCAACTACTAAAATGGTAAAACCGGATAAGATTCATCTCTGCTCTCGGTTTTGACCGGTTTTAGTGCCGACTCGCCCTGGTTTTGACCGATGTTGACTTAGATGCGCGTACTATTTCAAATCCATGTTTTTAAAAATCCATGATTTTTTTCAAATTTGCATTCTTTTTTCAACTTTTTTTTCAAATTCACATACTTTTTTCAAATTGGCACACTTTTTTCTAAAACCTTGCTTTTTTTCAAATCCATGAACTTTTCTGAAATTTCCTTACTTTTTCCAAATCCACGTATTTTTTTTCAAGTTAGCATATTTTTATCCAAATCCGTGTACCTTTTTCAAGTTCACGTAATTTTTCCTAATCCATGTTTTTTTTCCAGATCCGCGTACTTTTTTCAAGTTCGCTCATTTTTTTCAAATCTGCACACCTTTTCAAGTTCGTGAATTACTTACTCCAAATATGCATATGCAGAGGATTAACTCCGAGTACTGTTTGTAGACACCTTGTTAGCATATTCGCGTGTGTTCATTCCGTTGGAAATATGCCCTACAGGCTATAATAAAATGGTTATTATTATATTTTCTTGTTCATGATAATTGTCTATTGTTCATGATATAATTGTATTAACCGGAAACCGTAATGCATGTGTGAATACATAGATCACAACATGTCCCTAGTGAGCCTCTACTTGGCTAGCTCGTTGATCAATAAATGGTCACGGTTTCATGACTATGGACATTGGATGTTGTTGATAATGAGATCACATCATTAGGAGAATGATGTGATGGACAAGACCCAATCCTAAGCATAGCACAAGATCGTGTAGTTCGTCTTCTAAAGCTTTTCTAATGTCCAGTATCGTTTCCTTAGACCATGAGATTGTGCAACTCCCAGATACCGTAGGAATGCTTTGGGTGTGCCAAACGTCACAACATAACCGGGTGGCTATAAAGGTGTGCTATGGGTATCTCCGAAAGTGTCTGTTGGGTTGGCACGAATCGAGACTCGGATTTGTCACTCTGTGTGACGGAGAGGTGTCTCTGTGCCCACTCGGTAAGACATCATCATAATGAGCTCAATGTGACTAAGGAGTTAGCCACGGGATGATGTGTTACGGAACAAGTAAAGAGACTTGCCGGTAACGAGATTGAACAAGGTATAGGATACCGACGATCGAATCTCGGGCAAGTATCATACCGGTAGACAAAGGGAATTGTACACGGGATTGATTGAATCCCCGATATCGTGGTTCATCCGATGAGATCATCGTGGAGCATGCGGGAGCCAACATGGGTATCGAGATCCCGCTATTGGTTATTGACCGGAGAGGTGTCTCGGTCATGTCTACGTGCCTCCCGAACCCGTAGGGTCTACACACTTAAGGTTCGATGACGCTAGGGTTATAAGGAAATAGTGTACGTGGTTACCGAAGGTTGTTCGGAGTCCCGTATGAGATCCCGGACGTCACGAGGAGTTTCGGAATGGTCCAGAGGTAAAGATTCATATATAGGAAGTGAGGATTTAGTCACCGAAAGTGTTCCGGGCATCACCGGGTAATGTTCCGGGACCACCGGAAGGGTTCCCGAGGTCCACCGGGAGGGGCCACCGGCCCCAGAGGGCTGCATGGGCCACAAGTGGGAGGGAACCAGCCCCTAGGTGGGATGGTGCGCCCCTCACAAGGGCCAAAGGCGGAACAAGGGAGGGGAGGGGGCAAACCCTAGGTCCAGATGGGCCTTAGGCCCATCTAGGGTGCCGCCCTCCCCTCTCCCCCTCATAGCCGCCGCCCCAAGTCCCATCTAGGGGCTGACGCACCACCTAGGGTGGGAACCCTAGGGGTGGGCGCCCTCCTCCCCTCCTCCTATATATAGTGGTGGGTTTTGGGGCTGCCAACATACGAGTTCCTCTCTCTCTCTCTCGGCGCAGCCCTACCCTTCCTCTTCCTCGTTCTCCGTAGTGCTTGGCAAAGCCCTGCTGGAGTGCCACATAGCTCCACCGTCACCATGCCGTCGTGCTACCGAGCTCTCCCTCATTCTCTCCTTCCTCCTTGCTGGATCAAGGTGTAGGAGACGTCACCGGGTTGCACGGTTGTTTAACGCGGAGGCGCCGTTGTTCAGCGCTTAGATCAGAATCGACCGCGATCTAAATCGCTGCGAGTATGACTCCACCAACCGCGTTCTAGTAACGCTTCCGCTTTGCGATCTTCAAAGGTATGAAGATGCACTCTCCCCTTGCTCGTTTGCTGGTTTCTCCATAGATTGATCTTGGTGACACGTAGGAAATTTTTTAGTTACTACTACGTTCCCCAACAATGGCGTCATGAGCTAGGTCTATGCGTAGAATCTATGCACGAGTAGAACACAAGTTGTTGTGGGCGTCGATCTTGTTAATTTGCTTGCTGTTACTAGTCTTATCTTGATTCGGCGGTATTGTGGGATGAAGCGGCCCGGACCAACTTTACACGTACGCTTACGTGAGACCGGTTCCACCGCCTGGCATGCACTTGTTGCATAAGGTGGCTAGCGGGTGTCTGTCTCTCCCACCTTAGTCGGATTGGATTCGATGAAAAGGGTCCTTATGAAGGGTAAATAGCAATTGGCATATCATGTTGTGGTTTTGGCGTAGGTAAGAAACGTTCTTGCTAGAAACCTATAGCATCCACGTAAAAATTGCAACAACAAATTAGAGGACGTCTAACTTGTTTTTGCAGCATATGCCTTGTGATGTGATATGGCCAAAGAATGTGATGTGATGCATTGTGATGTATGAGATTGATCATGTTCTTGTAATAGGATTCACGACTTGCATGTCGATGAATATGACAACCGGCAGGAGCGATAGGAGTTGTCTTAATTTATTGTATGACCTGCGTGTCAATCAAGATCGCTATGTAATTACTTTACTTTATTTCTAAACGTTAGCCATAGTAGTAGAAGTAATAGTTGGCGAGACAACTTCATGAAGACATAATGATGGATATCATGATGATGGAGATCATGGTGTCGTGCCGGTGACAGTGTTGATCATGGTGCCTCGAAGATGGAGATCAAAGGAGCAAGATGATATTGGCCATATCATGTCACTATATTTATTGCATGTGATGTTTATCATATTTACATCTTATTTGCTTAGAACGACGGTAGCTAAATAAGATGATCTCTCAATAAATTTTCAAGAAACGTGTTCACCCTAACTGTGCACCGTTGCTAAGGATCGTTGTTCCGAAGCACCACGTGATGATCAGGTGTGATAGGTTCTAACATTCGCATACAACGGGGGTAAGCCAGATTTACACACGCGATACACTTAGGTTGACTTGACGAGCCTAGCATGTACAGACATGGCCTCGGAACACGGAAGACCGAAAGGTCGAACATGAGTCGTATAGAAGATACGATCAACATGGAGATGTTGACCATGGATGACTAGTCCGTCTCACGTGATGATTGGACACGGGCTAGTTGACGTGGATCATGTGTCACTTGGATGACTAGATAGATGTCTATCTAAGTGGGAGTTCATTAAATAATTTGATTACGTGAACTTAATTATCATGAACTTAGTCTAAAATGTCTTTACAAACTATATTGTGGATCCAATGGCCAACGCTAATGTCACCCTCAACTTCAACGCGTTCCTAGAGAAAACCAAGCTGAAAGATGATGGAAGCAACTATGCTTTTTTGCTTGAGGATCATCCTCATAGCTTCCAAAAGATTGTATGTCCTTGATGCACCGCTAGGTGACACACCCATTCTCCCAGCAGAACAAGACATTATGAATGCTTGGCAGACACGTTGTGATGATTACTCCCTCGTTCAGTGCAGCATGCTTTACAGTTTAGAACCGGGGCTCCAAAAGCGTTTTGAGCAACACGGAGCATATGAGATGTTCCAAGAGCTGCAACTGGTTTTCCAAGCTCATGCCTGGGTTGAGAGATATGATGTTTCCGACAAGTTCTTCAGTTGTAAGATGGAGGAAAATAGTTCTGTCGGTGAGCACATACTCAAAATGTCTGGGTTGCACAACCACTTGACTCAGCTGGGAGTTAATCTCCTGGATGACTCGTTCATTGACAGAATCCTCCAGTCGCTTCCACCTAGCTACAAGAGCTTTGTGATGAACTACAACATGCAGGGTATGGAGAAGTCAATTCCTGAGTTGTACTCGATGCTGAAATCAGCGGAGGTCGAGATCAAAAAGGAGCATCAAGTGTTGATGGTGAATAAGACCACTAGTTTCAAGAAAGGCAAGGGTAAAAAGAACTTCAAGAAGGATGGCAAAACTGTTGCTGTGCCCGGTAAGCAAGTTGCCGAGAAGAAGAACAAGAATGGACCCAAGCCTAAGACAGAGTGCTTTTATTGCAAGGGTACCGGTCACTCGAAGCGGAACTGGCCCAAGTACTTAGCGGATAAGAAGGCCGACAATGTTAAAGGTATATGTGATATACTTGTTATTGATGTGTACCTAACCAGCGCTCGAAGTAGCTCCTAGGTATTCGATATCAGTGCAGTTGCTCACATTTGTAACTCGAAGCAGGAGCTGCATAATAAGCGGAGACTGGCAAAGGATGAGGTGACGATGCGCGTTGGGAATGGTTCCAAGGTCGATGTGATCGCCGTCGGCATGCTACCTCTACATCTACCTTCGGGATTAGTTTTAAACCTCAATAGTTGTTATTTAGTACCAGCTTTGAGCATGAAAATTGTATCTGGATCTCGCTTGATGTGAGATGGTTACTCATTTAAATCTGAGAATAATGGTTGTTCTATTTATATGAGATAAATGTGTTATGGTCATGCCCCGCTGGTCAATGGTTTATTTTTGATGAATCTCGAACGTAATGTTACACATGTCCATAGTGTGAGTACCAAAAGATGTAAGATTGATAACGATAGTCCCACTTACATGTGGCACTACCGCCTTGGTCATATTAGTGTCAAACGCATGAAGAAGCTCCATACTGATGAACTTTTGGAGTCTCTTGATTTTGAATCATTTGACACGTGCGAACCATGCCTCATGGGCAAGATGACCAAGACTCCGTTCTCCGGAACAATGGAATGAGCGACTGACTTATTGGAGATAATACATACCGATATATGCGGTCTAATGAGTGTCGAGGCTCGCGGTGGCTACCGTTATGTTCTCACCCTCACTGATGACTTGAGGAGATATGGGTATGTCTACTTAATGAAACACAAGTCTGAAATCTTTGAAAAGTTCAAGGAATTTCATAGTGAGGTAGAGAATCAACGTGATAGGAAAATAAAGTGCCTACGATCTGATCATGGCGAAGAATATTTGAGTCATGAGTTTGGCACGCACCTAAGGGAATGTGGAATTGTTTCACAACTCACGCCGCCTGGCACACCTCAGCATAATGGTGTGTCTGAATGTCGTAATCGCACTCAATTGGATATGGTGCGATCTATGATGTCTCTTACCGACTTACCGCCATCATTTTGGGGATATGCATTAGAGACTGCCGCATTCACTTTAAATAGGGCACCGTCAAAGTCTGTTGAGACGACACCGTGTGAATTATGGTTTGGAAAGAAACCTAAGCTGTCATTTCTAAAAGTTTGGGGATGCGATGCTTATGTGAAGAAACTTCAACCTGAGAAGCTCGAACCCAAAGTGGAAAAGTGCGTCTTCATAGGATACCCCAAAGAAACTATTGGGTATACCTTCTACCTCAGATCCGAAGGCAAAGTCTTTGTTGCCAAGAATGGATCCTTTCTAGAGAAAGAGTTTCTCTCGAAAGAAGTAAGTGGGAGGAAAATAGAACTTGATGAGGTAATTGTACCTCCACTCGAACCAGAGAGTAGCGCAGCACACAAAGTTGTTTCTGTGGGGCCTGCACCGGCTAGAGAGGAAGTTAATGATGATGATCATGAAACTTCAGATCAAGGTGCTATTGAACTTCGAAGGTCGACAAGGACACGTTCCACACCAGAATGGTACGGCAACCCAGTCCTGGATATCATGTTGTTGGACAACAGTGAACCTTCGAACTATGAAGAGGCAATGGCGGGCCCAGATTCCAACAAATGACTCGAAGCCATGAAATCCGAGATAGGATCCATGTATGAGAACAAAGTATGGACTTTGGTGTACTTGCCCGATGATCGGCGAGCCATAGAAAATAAATGGATCTTTAAGAAGAAGACTGACGCGGATGGTAATGTGACCGTCTACAAGGCTCAGCTTGTCCCTAAGGGTTATCGACAAGTTCAAGGAGTTGACTACGATGAGACTTTCTCACCCATAGCGATGCTGAAGTCCGTCCGAATCATGTTAGCAATTGCCACATTTTATGATTAGTAGATCTGGCAAATGGACGTCAAAATGGCATTCCTTAATGGCTTACTTAAGGAAGAACTGTATATGATGCAGCCAGAAGGTTTTGTCGATCCTAAAGATGCTAACAAAGTATGCAAGCTCCAGCGCTCCATCTATGGGCTGGTGCAAGCATCTCGGAGTTGGAACATTCACTTTAATGAGGTGATTAAAGCGTTTGGATTTATACAGGTTTATGGAGAACCCTGTATTTACAAGAAAGTGAGTGGGAGCTCTGTAGCATTTCTCATATTATATGTCGATGACATATTGTTGATGGGAAAGGATATAGAACTTTTGGAAAGCACAAAGGCCTACTAGAATAAGAGTTTTTCAATGAAGGACCTTGGAGAAGCTGCTTACATATTAGGCATCAAAATCTATAGAGATAGATCAAGACGCCTCATAGGTCTTTCACAAAGCACATACCTTGACAAGATATTGAAGAAGTTCAATATGGATCAGTCCAAGAAGGGGTTCTTGCCTGTGTTACGGGGTGTGAGATTGAGTATGACTCAATGCCCGACCACGTCAGAGGATAGAGAAAAGGTGAGTGTCATCCCCTATGCTTCAGCCATAGGCTCTATTATGTATGCCATGCTGTGTCCCAGACCTGATGTGAACCTTGCCATAAGTTTGATAGGGAGGTACCAAAGTGATCCTGGAGCAGAACAGTGGACAGCGGTCAAGAATATCCAGAAGTACCTGAAAAGGACCAAGGGCATGTTTCTCGTATATGGAGGTGCCGAAGAGCTCGTCGTAAAGGGTTATGTCAATGCTAGCTTCAACATAGATCCGGATGACTCCAAGTCACAAACCTGATACGCACTACATGAATTTGAGACTTTGCCGTCTGCCATGGCTGACGGCAAAGGGGGGAATACCGGACGGCAAAAGCTTTGCCATCCGTCAGCTAACGGCAAACTAGACGGCAAAAAAATATCCGTTGAAGAGGTTATTTGCCGTCAGCTTTAGTAAGGCAGACGGAAAAGAATCTTTGCCATGGGTGGGCTGACGGCAAAAAAATGGGACGGCAGATCCGCAAACGCTCCCGTCAAGTGCTAACGGCAGGTTGCTGGGCCCACCTTCTGTTTGTCGTCTGCCCTACCCCCTTTGCCGTCTGCTCTACCCCCTTTGCCGTCAGCCGTGGGTGGGCCGATGACAAAGGGGCACTGACAACCTCTCTCTCCCGCCACCTTTGCCCTCAGCCCACCCCCCTTTGCTGTCAGCCGTGTTCTAGGCCGACGGCAAAGGGGCGCTCCCAGCGTGGTTCAGCCAGGCTGTTTTGAGCCTTTGCCGTCTGCCCTAGGGCCTTTGCCGTTGGTGGGCGGACGACGAAGACTCAAAACAGCCCCCCTTTATTTTACTTCCTATTATATCCAGCAATTTTCACAATAATCAGGATATATATATATATATTTGGCAGAAATAATTTTGTTTCCATACTCATAACCATATTAAAATAATCAGGATATATATAATACATACATACTATGCAAGTTGCATCCATACCAAACCATATATTACAACAGTTTCATCCATGCATACAAAGTTTCATATATATCCATATACTACAATAGTTTCAATCAAAGCTTCCATGAAGCCATGGTAGAAGAAACCATATTCAAGCATTCCATCAATATAATCCAAGCTTCCCATGAAGTGAATGTAATCTGCAAAATGGCAAATAAGAAAGTTAGAAGTAGAAGACTAGATGAAGAAGAGAAGTATAGGTTATTTCGGAGATAACTTAGCTAAGTATAGGCCATTTAATAGCTAAGTTAGGTGGAATAGGTCATCTTGGAGCTACATAGCCTTATTATGTCATTTAGGAGAGAACTTAGCTAAGTATAGGTCATTCTAGAGATAACTTGGATAAAATATGTCATTTTGTAGCGAACTATGATTATTAATCCATTTTGAGCTTATTATGTCATTTTGGATCTAAATTAGTCATTTCAATGATCTAACCATGGTTCTTATGATGTTTAACTAACTAAGCTAATTATGTCATTTTGGAGGATAATTAGCTAACTATGTCTTTTTTGGGGAAAATAAGCTACGTAGAAGAAGAAAGACAAGAAGCAAGAAGAGAAGAAGAAGGAGAAGAAAAATAAGGAGGAGGAGGAGGAGGAGAAGAAGGAGAAGGAGAAGGAAGAGGAGAACAAGAAGAAAATAAGAAGGAGAAGAAGAAGGAGAAGGAGCTTCTCTCTTCCTTCTTCTCCTTCTTCTCCTTCTTCTTCCTCCTTCTCCTTCTCCTTCTCTTCTTCTTTCATCCTTCTTTTCATTTTTCCTCTTTCTTCTCCTCTTGTCCTCTTGTTCGGGCTAAATTAGCTAGTTATGCCTTTTTGGAGCTAATTATGTCATTTTGGAGGATAATTAGGTAAGTATAGGTCATTTTTTATTAAATAGGCCATTTTGGAGCTAACTAAGCTAATTATGTCATTTAGGTGGAAGCCAAAGCTAAGTATAGGCCATTCTAGAGCTCACTTGGGTAAAATATGTCATTTTGGAGCCAACTATGATTATTAAGGCATTTTGGAGCTAAATTGGCTAATTATGTCATTTAGGTGGAAGCCAAGCTAATTATAAGCCATTCTAGAGCTAACTTGGGTAAAATATTTCATTTTGGAGCCAACTATGATTACTAAGGCATTTTGGAGCTAAATTGGCTAATTATGTCATTTAGGTGGAAGCCAAGCTAAGTATATAATATTCATGAGCTAACCAAGGTTCTTATGCCATTTTGAGCTTATTATTTCATTTTCGAGCTAAATTAGTCATTTTAATGAGCTAACCAAGGTTCTTATGATGTTTTCACCTAACTAACCTAATTATGTCATTTTGTAGGATAATTAGCCAATTTAGTCTTTGTTGGATGAGTGTAAGCTACGTAGAAGAAGAAAGAGAAGAAGCAAGAAGAGAAGAAGAAGGAGAAGCAAAAGAAGAAGAAGGAGGAGGAGGATGAGGAGAAGGAGAAGGAGAAAGAGAAGCAGAAGGAACAGGAGAAGAAGAAGAAAAGAAGAAGAACAAGAAGAAGGAGAAGAAGGAGGAGAAGAAGGAGAAGGGGCTTCTCTCCTCCTTCTTCTCCTTCTTCTCCTTCTTCTTCCTCCTTCTCCTTCTTCTTCTTCTTCTCTTCTTCTCTTCTTCTTCTTCTTCTTCTTCCTTCTTTTCATTTTTCCTCTTTCTTCTCCTCTTGTCCTCTTGTTCGGGCTAAATTAGCTAGTTATGCCTTTTTGGAGCTAATTATGTCATTTTGGAGGAAAATTAGGTAAGTATAGGCCATTTTTTATTAAATAGGCCATTTTGGAGCTAACTAAGCTAATTATGTCATTTAGGTGGAAGCCAAAGCTAAGTATATGCCATTCTAGAGCTAACTTGGGTAAAATATGTCATTTTGGAGCCAACTATGATTATTAAGGCATTTTGGAGCTAAATTGGCTAATTATGTCATTTAGGTGGAAGCCAAGCTAAGTATAATCCATTCTAGAGCTAACTTGGGTAAAATATTTCATTTTGGAGCCAACTATGATTATTAAGGCATTTTGGAGCTAAATTGGCTAATTATGTCATTTAGGTGGAAGCCAAGCTAAGTATATAATATTCATGAGCTAACCAAGGTTCTTATGCCATTTTGAGCTTATTATTTCATTTTCAAGCTAAATTAGTCATTTTAATGAGCTAACCAAGGTTCTTATGATGTTTTCACCTAACTAAGCTAATTATGTCATTTTGTAGGATAATTAGCCAATTTAGTCTTTGTTGGATGAGTGTAAGCTACGTAGAAGAAGAAAGAGAATAAGAAAGAAGAGAAGAAGAAGGAGAAGTAAAAAAAGAAGAAGAAGGAGGAGGAGGAGAAGGAGAAGGAGAAGGAGAAGGAGAAGGAGAAGGAACAGGAGAAGAAGAAGAAAAGAAGAAGGACAAGAAGAAGGAGAAGAAGGAGGAGAAGAAGGAGAAGGAGCTTCTCTCCTCCTTCTTCTCCTTCTTCTTCCTCCTTCTCCTTCTCCTTCTTCTTCTCTTGTTCTCTTCTTCTTCTTCTTCCTTCTTTTCATTTTTCCTCTTTCTTCTCCTCTTGTCCTCTTGTTCGGGCTAAATTAGCTAGTTATGCCTTTTTGGAGCTAATTATGTCATTTTGGAGGAAATTAGGTAAGTATAGGTCATTTTTATCAAATAGGCCATTTTGGAGCTAACTAAGCTAATTATGTCATTTAGGTGGAAGCCAAAGCTAAGTATAGGCCATTCTAGAGCTAACTTGGGTAAAATATGTCATTTTGGAGCCAACTATGATTATTAAGGCATTTTGGAGCTAAATTGGCTAATTATGTCATTTAGGTGGAAGCCAAGCTAAGTATAAGCCATTCTAGAGCTAACTTGGGTAAAATATTTCATTTTGGAGCCAACTATGATTATTAAGGCATTTTGGAGCTAAATTGGATAATTATGTCATTTAGGTGGAAGCCAAGCTAAGTATATAATATTCATGAGCAACCAAGGTTCTTATGCCATTTTGAGCTTATTATTTCATGAGCTAACCAAGGAGAAGAAGAAGAAGAAGGAGCTTCTTCTCCTTCTTCTTCCTCCTTCTCTTTCTTCTTCTCTTCTTCTCCTTCTTCTCACCAAACATACCATTATCGTCATCACGACGGTGAAGCACGGTGGCTCTGGCTTGTTTCACCTGGAGAAGGCTGCCCTGGAGAAGGCTCCACTGTAGAAGGGTCGTGCAATGCGTTTCGGGAGATATTCTGCACCAAACATCGTTTGCAATGTGTTGTTAGCATGATGACACTCTTAAGATCACTGCATTGAAATGAAACTCACCGTACCCGCCATGTTAATGACTGGCATCGCCGGAGGGACTTGGCCGGTCTTCTCGCACATAGACTGTACATTTGGTTTCGACAAGTCAAACTTTTTAGTTATTAATGAAACGGACATTAAAATGCAAGATTTGAAATAATATGAAGAAGAAACTCACCATGAAGAGCTCATACATGGCCCTGTTAGACGCATCATTCCATGCCCTCTCCGCCTCCAGCAATGCAGTCGTCCTATCCTCCAGCTCCTTCATATCCTTATCCTTCTCCGCCAAAGACGCCTGCATTGCATCTCTCCCTTTCAGAATAGCAGCCTGCAATAGAACTCATTGTTAGCATTGTAATCATATTGGTTCCCACGCACAACATAATGCGGAAAGATAGTTGAGTCCACTAACTAACCTTGATGGCGAGCTCGACTGGCCATGGACGAGGTGTTATCTCAGGACAGGAGCTCGTTTGGCGTGCCTTTATCTTTCGGAGAGTGCTAGGACAACGTATAAGGCTGTCTCCAATGGCGGTCGAGCCATGGGGCCTCCCGTTGCCAGCTATCATCACCAGCTCTGGATCAATAGGCCCCTTGCTCGGGTTAAAGTCCTCCCCTTTCCTCGCCTTCCCGTGATCTCTGTACTTCACGAGCTTGTGGTGGGAGGAGATGTTGGTGAAGTTTTCTGGATGCTCGAGGTCAGACTAGAGAATGCCTTGACCTTCTTGTACGAGGCAGTATGCGCCATCGCATACAGGTCGTACATCTGTGGCACCTCCGTCTTATTGTGATATGCCTAAAAGAGAGAGAGAGAGGAAAATTGTATTAGTAAAGGGCTCAAGATAGCATTAAGAATGAATTGCATGAGGCATGAAGCAAACCACATACCCTGTTCTCGCCAAATTGGATTAAGTTGACGCTCCCTTGATGGTGTGGCACACCAACCATTTTGCCACGCCTCTCCTTGGCGTTGTTAAGGCTGGCCTCCCACGTTTTGGAGCACCACTGACCCACCAAGGCCTCCCAACAATCCATCTTATCCACACACCATCTTGGGGGCACCTAAGTTAATAAAGAGAAATTTGAGCGCGTAAGAACCAAATCAAGGAAACTAACTACAAAGCCTTAATAATATGTAATTACCTTCATGTAATGCTCCTTCTCCATCTTAGAATCGCGACACTTCGCCTTGTCCTTCCTAATACACTGCGAGGCATAGTAGTCTCGAATAGCCTGCACCCGAACCTCATGCCGAAAGTTTTGAAGTAGGCGGCGACATTTGGTATCGATAACCTTTGCCGTGTCCTCCTCGTATCCTTCCTCACACCTGTAGTAGGTCTGCAAACGAGACAACACCGGTTAGTACAATAACTAGCTATGGTTGATTTATAATTGTGTAAAGGAGAAATTACCCAGAACTGTCGGATCACCATGTCGGCCCTCGTGTGGCACAAAACACCGTCGATCTCCACCTCCGGCGGGGCCGGGGCACCCAAGTAGTGCTCCCAGGTCATTCCTACCTCTCGCTCCCGACCGGGCAATGTAACAAACCCCAGGAAGTTTTGACGACAAAGCACACCAAGGACGCAGTTGGGCTTGCGGACACCCTTGGCAACAATCCAACCCCTGCAGTATGACAAATTAAAGCTAATACATTAGATATTTGAGAAAACGTGAAGGCAAAAGGTTAAATAACAATAAATTAACTTACTTCTCCCCATTTGGCTTAATCGACCACCTCTGCTCGCGGGTCGCCGGCATGAGCGGGAGCCCTGAACTACCACGCTGGTAGATGGTAGCCCCCTCACCCAGCTCCTCATCGCTATCAGCATGGCCACTTGGCTCAGGCTGACCCTGATCAGCCCAGGTATCCCACTGGGTCTCTGGGGACGTACCCTCATCCCTGCTTTGCTCCGGAGTCGCCTGGAATGAAGCCTCTGGGACACGAGTCTCGTGGGTCGAAGGCACATCGACCTGAGGCTCGTCAACCCGAGGCTCGTGAACTGGAGACCGTGTAGCCTCCACCTCAGAAAAATCCACCCTAGAAGTCCTGTGCTTAGGTGAATCAGCTTGGGGTGGCGGCGAGGAAGGCGTGGCAGCCACCGCCCTACCTCTCCGGCGGCCACGTGTACCTTTAGTACAACATAAATACCAACATGAGTAATAAAATGTATATAAATACCAACATGACTACAACATAAATACCAACATGAGTACAACATAAATACCAACACGAGTACAATACCATTAGTACCTCTCGGCTTCGCGGGGGGTCGACCTCCTCTCACGGGGGCCGCGAGAGTCGAAGAAGCGGCCACTCCATGCAGAGTAGAGAGCAACGCTCTTTGAAGAGGTGAGTCAGGAATGGAATTACCCATCCCACGACCCGCCAACGAAGAAGGAGCCGCGGAGTGCTTTCGACCCTTTCCCACCATCTTTCAACACCTGTCATGACAAAGAGTAAATGAAATTAGTACAACATAAATACCAACATGAGTAATAAAATGTATATAATTTAAGTGTATCATCGTCATAAATACCAACATGACTAATAAAAATTGAATGCCTAACATGAACTCAAAATTTATATATAGTAATAGTTGAATACCTGACATGAACTAATCGTGCTCGTCTATATATGCTTCGGGGTCAATAAATACATCATGATCATCACTATCATCAATAAATGCACCATCATCATCACTATCAGGAAGAACATGTGGAAGGCCACCATTATGTAATCGGTCAAGAAGTGACAGCTCATCCGCAGCAGTAACCTCTTCTTCTTCCTGATCTTCCTGTTCAGGCTCAGGGGTTAAGATGGATTCATTGTCGCTGTCTACTTCAATGTTCTTGGGTGAAGTAGAGCGGTTCTTGAAATGTTTCTTGGACATACGTGTTTCTTGGAAGAATTCTCCTTCATATGTGTCTGGGTTAATGTGAGGTTCGTAATCCTCTTCATTGAGGGTAGGTGGTCTAAAATGTGGTGGCACTTCATAAACGACATCCCAACCTTTCAGATTTGGATTAGTTTGGCAGGCCCACGGTAGATAGAAAACTTGTGTCGCCTGTTGAGCCGTAATATAGACATCGGGAACATCTAAGTGGGTGTTTTGGTTGATTTCGACTAGTCCTATATGTTCATGAGTCCTTCTAGTCTCCCTTGGCTCAAACCAATAACATTTGAAGATTACGACGGTCGGTGGGTTTTCACCATAAAATAGAAGTTCATAAATTGCTTCAACTCTTCCATAATACTCGGTGCCTCCTTCGCCGATAGCAGAGACAAAACAATTTGTAGTCTTTAGGTCGGCATAGATAGCTCTTTGCCAAAGGTACGAAAGTGATACCCGTTGATGTTGTATTTGTCAAATGAATGAACCTTATAGTCAAAACCATTAGCAACTTGTGTCAACTCGGCGTCTATAGACTCTGCATCAGCCTACAAGTTTAATACAAAATAATGGATGCATTAGCCGCAAATTAGACCAAGAAATCAAATGGACCATTAATGGTAATTAATTACCCTTTGTTTGAACCAAGAGATGAAACCGGGAGTCGCCTCCATGCTTTGCGAGAAGCTCATACTCTTCGACGGAATCCTTTTCGATGATCGCTCCATCCGAGAATTCGGCAAAGTATCGACTATATCAAATATCCGAGAATAAGAGTAGTTGAAAGGAATTAGAAGTTGCAGAACAATAATTTACCAAGAACTTACTCGATGTACGGCCGCACTTCTGTTAGGTTGGTGAAGATATACAATGAAATGGTCCGCCATTCTTTGACATCCAACGATTTCCCTTTCGAAGCACCAGATGGTGCGAGCTTCCCTTTGAGTAGGCTGAGGTTGGATCGACCTTTTTTGGATCGTCATCATTGTACCGAGGCTTCGGGTTATGCAAATGATGATTTTTGGCTTCGTAGTGTGCTGCCACGAAGTTTGCTGCCTCCTCAGTAATGAATGCCTCGGCCATCGGTGCTTCAATTCTACATTTATTTTTACACTTAGCTCGAAGCGTCTTCTGCATCCTCTCAGTTGAGAACCACCATCGATTTTGAACGCCCCCCCAATCTTGCCTTAGTTGGGAGATGCATAAGCAAATGCTGCATTGGATTAAAGAAGCCCGGTGGAAAGATCTTTTCTAATTTGCAGATCAACTCCGGCACCAACTCTTCCATTTCATCTAGGACGCCAGGCGATAGTTCTTTCGCATAAAGAGAACGAAAGAAATAGCTCAGCTCTGCCAGTACTAGCCATTCATCCTCAGGGATAAAGCCACGCAACATCACCGGCATTACCCGCTCAATCCATATGTGCCAATCATGACTCTTGAGACCAAATATTTACAATTTCTCAAGACTCGCTCCCCTCTTTAGATTCGCAGCATACCCATCGGGGAACATCAACCGCATTTTCACCCACAATAGCATTTCCCTCATAGCTGGCCTTTCAAGATTGAACCATGCCTTTGGCTTCGCTATGCTTTGCTTTCCTTTCCGTTGTCACAAGTTTTGTAACGGTCTATCACATAGAGCCTCCAGGTCGATTCTAGCCTTAGGATTATCTTTTGAGTTCCCCTCTATGCCGAACAATGTACCAAAAATGGCCTCCGCAATATTCTTTTCACTGTGCATCACGTCGATGTTGTGTGGGCAAAGGAGGTCTTTAAAGTAAGGCAGATCCCACAAACATATCTTGTGAGTCCAGGCGTGTTCTGTATTATACCCTTTGAAATACCCTAGATGATCTGGATCCAGCTCGAGAACGTTTATCTGATCCAGGATCTGTTGGCCTGTCAATGCATATGGTGTAGTGTTTTTGACAACTCTACCTTTGATGAAATTCTTCTTGTCTCTTCTGAACTTATGTTCAGGATCCAGGAATTGTCTATGCATGTCGAAGCAAGAATACTTGCGACCAGCCTGCAGCCAACGGAACTGAAGAGCTGCCTTGCATGTGGTGCATGGGAACCTTCCATGCACACACCAGCCAGAGAATAGCGCAAACGCCGGATAATCATGTGTCGAGTACATGTACCACACATGCATTTTGAAATTTGTTTTGGTAGCAGCGTCGTAGGTCTTGATCCCATTATCCCAGGCTTCTGGCAACTCATCCTTAAGCGGCTGCATGTACACATTCATATTCTTCTCCTGATAGTTGGGCCCTGGAATTATCAACGTCAGGAAAATGTTCTTTCTTTTCATAATCTCTCCGGGAGGGAAATTGAGTGGGATGACAAATACAGGCCAACAACTGTATTGTGCTGCCGTCATACCATACACATTGAACCCATCCGTGCTGATGGCAACTCTTGGATGCCTTGGATCTTCCGATTTATCCTTATGTAATGCATCGAAGTGCCTCCACGCAAAACCATCTAAAGTGTGTACCAGCATCTTGTTCCCATCCGCATCTAGTTCGGTTCTTTTGCCCAATTTGTGCCATGTCATCTATCTAGCCGTCTCTTCGACCATGAAAAGACGTTGAAGTCTTGGTACGAATGGCAGATACCGAAGAACACTAATGGGGATTTTGGTCTGATTCTTCTCACCCATACCGTTGTCTACCACAATATACCTGGAAGAATTGCAAATGGGGAAATAGTTCAAGGCCGCATACTCAAGCCTAAATAAGGCACATCCATTCTCACAGGCATGTATCTTCTCATAAGGCATCTTAAGTACACGGAGGAATTTCTCTGACTGGTACAGGTTTGCAGGCAGTACATGGCCTTTGGATAGAAAGCGTCCAAATATCGTCATCATCACGTCATAGCATTCTCTGCCTAGGTTGAATTGAGCCTTCAGAGCCATTACTTGCGCGATGGCATCCAGCTGACAAAGCTCAGTCTGCTCGTGGAGAGGACGTTTTGAAGACTCCAACATTTCATAGAAGGCCTTTGCAGATTCCTCCATCTCATCGTATGAATCTCGAGCATCATCAAAGTCTTGCACCATGTCTTCAATCCCGGTACCATGCTCGTCGGTGCGACGACAAATCACCTCAGCTCTGGCACGTTGGTCAGACTCACCATGAAAAGTCCACACCATATAATTAGGCGTAAAACCCCACTTCTATAGGTGTTTACCCATTTCAAACTCTGTCTGCTTTTTCCAGTTGTCGCAGTTGGGACAGGGGCACCATGTTTTTTGCTGGCCATTTGCAAATGCAGCTCTCACAAACCCCCTGGTTTTTGTTAACCATTCATTGGTCATGTCTTTCTGACTAGGGTGACCAGTGTACATCCAAGCACGATCACTCATGTTGCCTGAATACCTATGGGCGCACAAGAAATAAATATATAATTCATCACCTATATTCATCCGCTAATCAAGTTTGTCAATTTTATTACGTCCATGCAACCTACACGCTAATAGGTAAAGATAGTTCCTAATCCCACCCGAGTATGTGTAGACTGGGTTCGTTTTCCCATGCTCTGCTCCAGATGCGAAGCAGAATTTCGGCAACACCTCCCCGCTGTTCTCCTGATACACGTCTCGGCAATAAGCAGAGAGGATGTGTACCCGAAGAACAACAGGGAGGCATTGACAAAATTCCGCATCGGATCCGGAGCACAACATACGGGAAAACGAACCCAATCTACACATACTCGGGCTGTCCATGGATAACGTTGGACAATTCGAAAGGATGGCGGTTATAAATATGCAAAGGCATGCATATTTATAGATGTCGCCCTTTCAAACGGGAGACGCATACTGGTCACACATACTCATGATTGAAGAAACCTATAGCTAGCAAGTTTCATCGGCACGATGACCGGAACAGAGCAAATTAAGGGGGTAGGAGGAGAAGTCATTTGTGCTCACGAACAAACACAGGGGCGGAGCTCGTCCAACACACGTGGAGGTCGTCGAACAACTGCACATTAAAATTCACCCGATCAACACAAATATGATGTTTTTATAACAAAATAAGAAAATATGTGACCTAATTCATAATTTACAAAACTATGACCTCCTTGGCCTCTGGAAGGCCGAAGAGCAGCTTTTCGGTCAACAGGAGGTAGAATAGGTGTCGGGGGGCGGGGGTCAGTGGCATCGGGAGTCAGTTGCGTGGGGGGTGTCGTGTCAGGGTCGGGGTGTGGGGGGTGTCATGTCGGGGTCGGGGTGCTGTGTCGGGGTGTCGGGGTCAGGGTGCTGTGTCGGGGTCTCAAGGTGTCGGGGTCGGTGTGCCGTGTCAGGGTGTCATGTCGGGGTGTCGGTGTCGGGGTGTCAGGGGTATCGGGGTGTCAGGGTGTCGGGGGTGTCGTGTCTGGATGTCGTGGTGTCTGCTTTGTCATGTCGGGGTCAGGATGTTGGGGTGTCGTGTCGGGGTCGGGGTGTCGGGGTGTCGGGGGTGTCATGTCTGGGTGTCGTGGTGTCGGGGTGTCAGGGGTGTCGGGGTGTCGGGGTCGGGGTGCCGTGTCGGGGTCGGGGTGTCGGGTCGGGGTCGGGGTGTCGGGGGTGTCGTGTCTGGGTGTCGTGGTGTCAGGGGTGTCGGGGTCGGGGTGCCGTGTCGGGGTCGGGGTGTCGGGGTGTCCTTTTCTTTTATTTCCTATCTTTCTTCTACTTCTTCTTCTTTCCTTTTTCTTCTTCTCTTGTTCTTTCCTTTTTCTTCTCCTAAATCTTACTCCTATTACCTAAATAATACAAACAAAGAACAAATCTAAAACTAACTAAAAGAAACAGGAACACTTGTAGGCATGAACAGATAGCACCAACAGTTAATGGCACATGTATAACAAAAACTATAACATATATATGAACAACAGTTATATATAATAACCACAGTAAGAGAACAATATTCAGTAACTATGGAGTGAGTATGACAGTAACTATATATCATAAATAGCTAGTACCTATCATGTCTAAAGAGAGCACCAAGACAATAGCATAATGGCATCTTAGTAGACTCCAACAGCAGTATCACAAGCATCATAGCAATAGCAGAACACACATATATGGATTAGGAGCAGAACTACACAGACCAGCTAGTATATGGCTATATGCAACCCAGAGGCAGCACAGAGCAATGACCAATGCCACAGTAGCTATACAACATGTATGGAGTTAACCAGCAGCACCAAATCCCACATCATCTCCTCCTCCTCCTCCTCTCCTCCTCCTTCTCCTTCTCTTCCTATTCTTTATCTTCTTATTCTGTTTTTCTTTTCCCTTTCCATTTTCCTTTAATTATATTTACATCTACATCTTTTTCTTCTCTTTCTTTTCATTTTCTTTCTTTCTTCTATTTCCTTTTTCTTCTCCTAAATCTTACTCCTATTACCTAAATAATACAAACAAAGAACAAGTCTAAAATTAAATCTAATTCATCCTAAAAATTAAATCTAACTAATACAAACAGAGAACAAATCTAATTAAACCTAAATAAGAAGATAAACAGGGAACAAAAAGAATATGGGAGGAGGGGACTTACCTTCCGGTGGCTATGGGTGGGAGTGAGGTGGATGTGGGGAGGAAGATGGCTGCGGGTGGGGGGGAGCTGGCGCCGGCGACGGTGCGGCTCCGGCGGCAGGGCGGGGCAACGCGACGCGGCGCGGCTCCGGTGATGGGGCGGGGCAGGGCGGCCGCCGTGGCCTGGGTCCGCTGGGCGGGGCGGCTGGCGACGGGACGGGCTCCAGGGGGCGGGGGAGCAGTGCGGGGCGGCGGCGCGGGGCGGCGGAGGGGGAGGGGCGGGGGAGCGGCGGGCAGTGTAGACGTGGACGTTCCTGCCTATCTGAGGCAGGAGGCACTTCTGCATGCAGCGCTGGAAGGTGGCGCCTGCGTTCTTCAGGCCGAAGGACATGGTGATGTAGCAGTAGGCCCCGAAGGACGTGATGAAGGAGGTCTTGAGCCGGTCCTCCGGGTCCAGCTTGATCTGGTGGTAGCCGGAGTAGGGGTCCAGGAAAGACAGCAGGTCGCAGCCGATCGTGGAGTCGATGACTTGATCGATCCATGGCAGGGCGAACGGGTCCTTCGGGCACGCCTTGTTCAGGCTCGTGTAGTCGATACACATGCGCCAAGTGTTGTTCTTCTTCAGCACCAGGACTGGGTTGGCCAGCCAATCCGGGTGGAAAACTTCCATAATGAAGCTGGCTGCGAGCAGCCGGGCGATCTCTTCTCCGATGGTATGCCGCTTCTCCTCAGAGAAGCGGCGCAGGGGTTGCTTGACCGGCTTCGCATCCGACTAGACGTGTAGTTTGTGCTTGGCGAACTTCCTCGGGACACCTGGCATGTCTTTGGGGGACCATGCGAAAATGTCCCGGTTCTCACGAAGGAAGTCGACGAGCTCGCTTTCCTATTTGCTATCAAGGCGCGAACCGATGGTCACGCACTGGGTGTGGTTGGCCGGATCGAGCGGCACTTGCTTGGTGTCCCAGGACGGCTGGAAAGCCCTCGCCGACGGACTGGGATGGAGGAGCCGACATGGCCGGCTTGGCGGAGGCGAGGGCCACCAGCCTGTCGAGCTGCCGCTTCTCCTCAGCTATCTCTAGGGCTTCGGCCAGCCAGCTGCCATCGCGCGCACACGCCATCATCTGCAACGGTGATGATGCCTTTGGGGCCCGGCATCTTGAGCTTGAGGTAGGCGTAGTGGGGAACCGCCATGAACTTGACGAGCGCGGGCCGGCCCAGCAAAGCGTGGTAGGGGCTGCTTAGGTCCGCCACCTCGAACCATATTGGCTCGCGACGGAAATGGCTGGCGTCGCCGAAGAGGATGTCGAGCCGGATCTTGCCGAGGGGGGTGCAGGACTTGCCCGGGACGATGCCGTGGAACACGGTCCGGCTTGCCTTCAGGTCCTCCACCTTGAGTCCTAGCTTGAGCAAGGTGTCAAGGTAGAGGATGTTGATGCTGCTGCCGCCATCGACCAGCACCCGCGAGAAGCGGCAGGAGCACTTCTCAGAGGCGATGGTGGGGTTGAGGACAAGGGTGTAGCTGCCCGGGTCTGGCATCACAGCCGGATGGTCTGCCCGGCTCCAAGTGACCGGCTTCTCGGACCAGTGCATGAACTGGGGAGTCGCGGGCGCGGTGGCGTTCACCTCACGATGGAGCCGGCGTTGGGTGTGCTTTTCTGTCTCTTCACTCGTGAAGACGACATAGCAACCGTCGGGCTAGGGGTATTGGTCCAGCAGCCGGCCGTCGTTTCGAGCCGGGGCTGGGGCCGCGTGGGCCGGCTGGGGGGCCGGAGGCGGAGCCTGGGCCGGAGCCGGTAGGCCATCCCCCAGAGCCAGGCGCTGTGAGAAGCTGCATAGCCGGAGCGTGTGTGTGGCCGGTGTGGCA
The DNA here is from genome assembly GCA_022496015.1 of Hordeum marinum. Lineage (NCBI taxonomy): Eukaryota > Viridiplantae > Streptophyta > Magnoliopsida > Poales > Poaceae > Hordeum > Hordeum marinum. Next base: position 27,723,223 of record CM039676.1, read on the forward strand.
CCGGAGTGGTTGCTGCAAGGGAGGTCCAACAGCTACTCGAAAGTCAGCTTGGGCTGCCAGGCAGCCTTGCCGGTGTGCTGGCGCTTACCGGAGGCCTGGTCAGCCGGCTACTCGTCCTCGATGGAGGCGACGAGCTAGCTCCCGTATCGGGGATCGGGCTGGTCGTTCCTGCGTTTGCTGTTGGACTGTTGCCGGTTGTCGGCGGCTGGCTTGGCCGGAGCCGAAGCCGGCTTGGTTGGTGCCTTGGCCTTCATTCTCATGGAGGAGTCGGCCGTGGCGTATTTGTCCGCTTTGGACATTAAGTCTGCTAGGGAGGTTGGCTCGGAGCACAAGAGCTTGTGCTTGAGGGGCGTGTCGTCGCGACAGCCCTCGATGAAGTACTGGATGGCCTGCACCTCGTGCACGCCCTCGCAGGAGTTGCGGAGCTTGGTCCAGCGCATGAGGTAGTCGCGGAGGGGCTCGTCTGGGCCCTGGACGCACATGGCGAGCTCGCGAGGGCGACCGGGTCGCTTGTACGTGCCGGTGAAGTTGTGGACGAAGGCTTCCTCGAAGTCCGTCCAAGTGTTGACGCTGCCGGCAGCCAAGCTGTTCAGCCAGGTGCGGGCAGAGCCAAGTAGCATCAGGGGGACGTAGCGAACGGCTACGCGCTTGTTACCTCTGGCGATGCCGACGGTGGTGGTGTATTCCACCAGCCAGTCCTCCGGCTTGGCGGTCCCGGTGTATTTCGGGGTGTCGCGGGGAGCGTGAAGCCGGGCGGAAATGGCTCGTTGCGGATTCGTGGGCCGAAGCAGGCCGGGCCAATCGGACCCTCCTCCTCAAGGAGAGCCAACTGTGCCAGCCGGTCGAGGTGGAGCTGGGCGTCGTTGTCGCTGTGGGGAACACGCGGACCGAGCCGGCCGCAAGCTCAGGTCGGACGGCCGGCAGGATGGACCGCGCCGGTTCCTGCCATGGAGGCGGGGTGTGTTCGCGGCCGTGCCGGCTTCCGCCGGCCGGCGCCACGTCGAGTTGGCGGCTGCCAGCCGGGCGATTGCTGTGCCGGCTATTCACAGCCGGCTGTTCATTCCCACGCGACGGGGGACGCTGAGCGTTGCTCCCCCGTGCGTTCTGGCCAGAGGGACAAGGGGTGCTGGAGTGCTGAGCCTGCCGGAGGTCAACAACTCTAGAGCCCTCACCCTCGGGGCGGGGGAACTCGGAGACGGCCCCTTCGGGAGTGAGGGCGACCTGCTGCGCGTTGGTAGTGTCGATGAGGTCCTTGATGTGTCGCTCGCATGCGGCCTGCTCCTCGCCCTCCAAGGTTGCCAGGTCCTCGTAGGCAACCTTGGCAGCGCGCAGGTTGGCGGCAGGGCTGTCGTAGACCGGGAGGCGGCCACCTAGGATCTCAGCGACCACGAGGCCGCGTTCTCGCACGGCGCCACGCCGGCTGGGCTCGGGGCCAGCCGGGGTGAGGCCATACGCGGAGTTGTACTCCCGCTGCACGGCCTCCATCTGGCGCCGCTCGGCGATGAGGGCGCTGGCATCTTCGAATAGCTGGCGGTAGGCTGCCTCCAGCTTGGCCCTCGCAGCCGCGGGATCCTCCATAGTGGTGATGGGGGTGCCAAGACCCCGGAGGGTGGCGGCGAGAGGGTTGGAGGTGCCAGCGCGGGCGGCAACCGCACCGGCCTCGGCCGCTCGCACGCGGCCCGAAGTGGTGGAGGAGGCGGTGACCATTACTCCCGCGCGGGCGTGGGAGCTGATCGCGTCGCCGTTGGCAAGAGTGCCTATGGACGCAGGGGGGTCGGTGCAGTCGAGCACCCCGCTAGGGTACTCGTCGGCCGGTGCCTCACTGGCGAGGCTGAGCTTGCTAAACATCTCGGCGAGCACGTCGTCGTCGAGCGTGAGGTTGTGGCCGGGGCGCTCATCAGAGAGGCCGGCCATGCCGCCCGTAGGACCTGCCAGAGCAAGCCCCACGAGCAAGCAGCTCCGCCCGGACGCGAGGCGGCCGAGGGAGGTGGTGAAGGGCCCCGCCCGGAGCGTAACTCCGGCCGGCGCCACGAAGGGCCCCATGGTGGGCGCCAACTGTCGTGGTTTTGTCACGGCAGATACCATGGGTAGGCTTGTCGAGAGGGGCCGAAAAGACGCCGGTGGACTCCGGGAACGGGGTTGGGCACAAACAGTGACTGACACGCGGTGTACCCAGGTTCAGGGCCCTCCATGGGAGGTAAAACCCCTACTCCTACTTGGTTTCATTGGGATGGTGGTAAAGTTTACAAAGGTGCTCCTCGAGCTGTAAGTATTGATGTGGGAGCTTAGGGCTCCAGCTCGGGAAGGTCCGACGGGGGATGCTATGTAGGTGTTCTTCTCTGCCTGCGTGGGTGTCCTCGCTCCCCTTGCATGGGGAGGGCCGGGGGGTTTTATAGGCCAACCCCCGGCTTACAATATGAATATAATGGTCGTGGGGGGACCCTGCCGGCAGCCACTACGGCCGTCTGCGGGGGCCACCAGCTTGGATCTCGTCATGGCAGGCCCCAAACCTGGTCACGTCGCGGCACGGGGTCCCACGGGCGGCGTCGTCTTGCGGCGGTAGGCCGAAGTCAGCGGCCGGCCGGCTGTCCTGTAGCCATGCCGGGGCAGGTAGCGGAGTGGTTGGGGGCAGGCCGCCACTGTTGGAGGCCTGGTCGCCGTCCAACAGCGGCGAGAGGCCACTGTGGCCATGCGGGTGCTGACCCCCGACGGGATAGGGGCCACTGTGGCCATGCGGGCGCCGACCCTCGATGGGACGGGGCCCACTGTCGCCGCGCACAGCCCGTCAGGGGCATCCGATGCCTGGCCGGCTCGAGGAAGGAGCCGGGCGGGGAGGCCCTAGCCGGCCAGCGCATCGTGGTTGGAGAAGGAGTCCCAGTCCGTCGGCACCAGGGGGGGGGGATTGGAGCTGGCGGGGGATAGCCAAGCCGGCTCCTCGAAGGCGGCCCACCCATTCGCCTGTAGGCAAGTTGGAGCATTAGGGGCATTTGACGCCCCCCGGGGGTCATCCCCCGTCACTGGGTGCTACAATTGCTTGAATCAAGTGGGAGTTCATCTTCCAGATAAGATAGTGATTGATATAGTTGTCCAAGTCACTTTCACTAAGCTACTAGAACTTGGTGATGACCTATAAAATGCCAGGGATAGAATTAATGATCCCTGAGCTGTTCGCGATGTTTGACACCGTGAAGGTAGAAATCAAGAAGGAGCATCAAGTGTTGATGGTTAGTATAACCACTAGTTTCGAGAAGGGCAAGGGCAAGGAGGGGAACTTCATGGATGGCAAGTCAGTTGCTACTCCAGTGAAGCAACCCAATGTTGAACCCAAACCCGAGACTAAGTGCTTCAATTATGAGGAGAGAGGTCGCTGAAGCGGAACAACCCTAGATACTTGGTAGATAAGAAGGCTGGCAACGTCGATAGAAGTATATTTGATATACGTGTTATTGATGTGTACCTTGCTTGTACTCCTAGTAGCACATGGGTATTGGATACCGGTTTGATTGCTAAATGTTAGTAACTCGAAATAAAAGCTACAGAATAAATGGAGAACTAGCTAAGTGTGAGGTGACGATGTGTGTTGGAAATGTTTCCAAGGTTGATGTGATCAACATCGCACGCTCTCTCTACCTTCGAGATTAGTGACAAACCTAAATGTTATTTGGTGTTTTTACGTTGAGCATGAACGTGATTAGATCATGTTCATTGCAACACGTTTATTCATTTAAATTAGAGAATAATGGTTATTCTATTTACATGAATAATACCTTTAACGGTCATGCACCCAGTAAGAATGGTTTGTTAAAACTTGATTGTAGTAATACACATGTTCATAACATTGATGCCAAAAGGATACAAAGTTAATAATAATAGTACCACATACTTGTGGCACTGCCGCTAAATGTCATATTGGTATAAAATGCATGAAGAAACTCCATGCTGATGGATCTTTGGACTCATTCGATTTCGAATCGGTTGAGACATGCGAACCATGCCTCTTGGGCAAGATGACTAGATGACCCCGTTTTCTGGTTTGATGGAGCGGGCAAGTGATGTATTGGAAATGATACATGTTGATGTATGCAACCCAATGAGTCTTGTAGCGTGCAGTGGATATCATTATTTTCTTACCTTCACTGATGATTTGAGTAGATATAGTGTATATTTACTTAATGAAACACAAGTCTGAATCGTTTGAAAGGTTCAAGCAAATTCAGATTGAAGTTTAAGATCATCGTGACAAGAAGATAAAAATGTTTGTGATATGATCGTGGAGGTAAATATCTGAGTTACGAGTTTGGCATACAACTTTAGACTATGTGAAAGTTGTTTCACAACTAACGCCACCTGGAACACCATAGTGTGATGGTGTGTCCGAACGTCATAGTCGTACACTATTGGATATGGTGCATGCTATGATGTCTCTTATCGTTTTGTTACTATAATTTTGGGGTTGTGCATTATAGACAACTACATTCACTTTAAATAGGGCACCATCTAAATCCATTGAGATGACACCGTGTGAATTATGGTTTGATAGAAACCTAAGCTATCATTTCTTGATGCTTGGGGCTACGACGCTTGTGTGGAAAATGTTTTCACCTAATGAGCTCGAACCCAAAGCAGACAAATGCATCTTCATAGAATACCCTAAGAACAGTTGGGTGAACCTTCTATCTCAGATTCAAGCATAAAATTCTTATTGCGAAAACTGGGTCCTTTCTCGAGAAAAGGTTTCTCTCGAAAGAATTGAGTGGGAGGAGGATAGAACTTGATGAGGTTATTGAACCTCTGCTTCAACCAGAAAGTAGCGCAGCGCAAAAAGATGTTTCTGTGAAGCCTACGTGAGTAGAAGAGGAAGTTAATGATGGTGATCATGAAGCTTCGTATCAAGTTACTATCGACCTGCAAGGAAAATAGAACTTGATGAGGTTATTGAAACTTCACTTCAACTAGAAAGTGGCGCAGCGCAGAAAGATGTTTCTGTGAAGCCTACGTCAGTTGAAGAGGAAGTTAATGATGATGATCATGAAGCTTCGGATCAAGTTACCATCGAACTTCGTAGGTCGACAAGGATGTGTACTGCTATTGAGCGGTATGACAACCTTGTCTTGGAGGTCATGTTGTTGGACAACGATGAACCTATGATCTATGGAGAAGCGATGATTGGCCCAGAAACCAACAAATGGTTAGAGGCCATGAAATCCGAGAAAGGATCCATGTATGAAAACCAAGTATAGACTTTGGTGGACTTGCTCGTTGGACGGCAGGTCGTTAAGTACAAATGGATCTTTAAAATGAAGATAGACGCTGATGGTAAATGTTACCATTTGTAAAGCTCGACTTGTTGTAAAGTATTTTATGACAAAGTTCAAAGAGTTGACTGCGATGAGACTTTCTCACTCGTAGACATGCTAAAGTCTGTTGGAATTATGTTAGCGGTTGCTGCATTTTTCAATTATGAAATCTGGCAGATGGATGCCAAAACATCGTTTCCTTCCTTAAGGAAAGGTTGTATGAGATACAACCAGAAGGTTTTGTCAGTCCTAAGCATGCTAAAAGGTGTGCGAGCTTTAGTGATTCTTCTATGAACTGTAGCAAGCATCTCGGAGTTGGAATATACACTTTGATGAGGTGATCAAAGTTTTTGAGTCTATACAAAGTTTACGAGAAACTTGTATTTGCAATAAAGTGAGTGGGAGCACTATAGAGTTTCCGGTAAGTATATGTGGATGACATATTGCTATTCGGAAATGATGTAGAGTTTCTGGGGAGCATAAACGGTTGTTTCAAAAGAGTTTTTCAAAGGAAGACCTGGATAAAGCTACCTAATTGTTGAGCATCAAGATCTATAAAGATAGATCAAGATGTTTGATAAGACTTTCAATGATTACATACCTTGAAAAGATTTTGAAAGAGTTCAAAATGGATTAGTCAGAGAGAAGTGTTCTCGCCTGCTTTGTAAGGTGTGAAGTTGAGTGAGACTCAAAGCTCGACCACGGAAAAAGAAAGAGAAAGGACGAATGTCGTCCCCTATGCCTTAGCCATAGGCTCTGTATAGTATGCCATGCTATGTATCGCACCTATGTGTGCCTTGCCATGAGTCCGTCAACGGGTACAAGAGTGATCCAGGAGTGGATCACTGGACAGCGGTCAAGATTATCCTTAGTAACTAAAATACTAAGGAGACGTTTTTCGATTATGGAGGTGATAAAGAGTTCGTCGTAAAGAGTCACGTCGATGCAAGCTTTAACACCAATCCGGATGACTCGTAGTAGGAATCTGGATATGTATAGTGGAGCAGCCTTGGAATAGTGCCAAGTGGAGTGTGGTAGCAGTGTTTACGGTTTGACATAAAAATTTGCAAAGTACACACGGATCAGAATGTCGCAGACCCATTGACTATAAGACCTCTCTCACATGCAAAGCATGATCGAGCCCCAGAACTCATTGGGTATTAGATTCATAACAATGCAAATCACATGGTGATGTGAACTAGATTATTGACTCTAGTGCAAGTGGGAGACTATTGGAAATATGCCCTAGAGGCAATAATAAATTAGTTATTATCATATTTCCTTGTTCATGATAATCATTTATTATCCATGCTATAATTGTATTGAATGGAAACACATTACATGTGTGGGTAAATAGACAACACTCTGTCCCTAGTATGCCTCTAGTGAACTTGCTCGTTGATCAAAGATGGTCAAGGTTTCTTGGCCATTGACATGTGATGTCATTTGATAACGGGATCACATCATTAGGAGAATGATGTGATGGACAAGACCCAAACTACAAACGTAGCATATGATCGTGTCAGTTTGTTGCTACCGTTTTTTGCATGTCAAAGTATGTGTTCCTATGACCATGAGATCATGCAACTCACTGACATCGGAGGAGTACCTTGTGTGTATCAAACATCGCAACGTAACTGGGTGACTATAAAGGTGCTCTACAGGTATCTCCGAGGGTGTCTGTTGAGTTGGCATGGATCAAGACTGGGATTTGTTACTCCGTGTGACGGAGAGGTATCTCAGGGCCCACTCGATAATACAACATCACAATAAGCCTTGCAAGCAATGTGACTAAGTGTTAGTCACGGGATCTTGTATTACGGAATGAGTAAAGAGACTTGCCGGTAACGAGGTTGAACTAGGTATGGAGATACTGACGATCGAATCTCGGGCAAGTAACATACCGAAGAACAAAGGGAACATCATAAGGGATTAACTGAATCCTTGACATAGAGGTTCGACCGATAAAGATCTTCGTAGAATATGTAGGAACCAATGTGGACATCTAGTTCCCGCCATTGGTTATTGACCGTAGAGGTGTCTCGGTCATGTCTACATAGTTCTCGAACCCGCAGGGTCTGCACACTTAAGGTTTGGTGACGTTTCGGTAATATAGAGTTATGTATGGTGATGACCGAAAGTTGTTCGGAGTCCCGGATGAGATACCGGACGTCACGAGGAGCTTCTGAATGGTCCAGAGGTAAAGATTGATATATAGGAAGGTGGTGTTTGGACTCTGGAAAGTTTCGGGCATTTTCGGTAGTGTACCGGGAGTGACGAATGCGTCCCGGGGGCCCACCAGTGGGGCCAACCGACCCCATGGGCCTATGTGGCAACCCACCAGCTCATAGTGGGCGAGTTGGGTCGGCCAAGGAGGCCTATGCGCAGGAGGAAAGAGAGGCAAACCGAATTGGGGTGGAAACCTCCCCAAACTCCACCTCTCTTGTGGGAGGAGGAGTCCTACTAGGAGGAGGACTCGTCCCCACTAGGTTCGACCGAACCATAGGAGAGCCCTCCTTTTGGGCGCAGCATCCTCTCCCCTCCTCCTATATATATGAGTGGTTTTAGGGTTTTTTGGACAAGGATTTTCAGCCACATCTAAACCCTACTTCTAGATCAAGTTCCTCTAGACTAGACTAGTTCGACGGTACTTAGGCGAAGCCCTGCTGGAATAGCTCCACCACCATCTCCGAAGCGCCGTCACGCTGCCGGAGACTCTTCTACCTCTCCACTCCCTCTTGCTAGATCAAGACGGTGGATATCTTCATCAAGCTGCACGTGTGCTGAACGTGGAGGTGTCTACCGTTCGGCGCTAGATCGGAAGGACCATGATCAAGATCGCGAGACGGTTCATGATGTGTTCACGGGACAGATCGTGATGAGTTCACGGCACGGATCGTGATGAGATCACGGGACGGATCGTGATGAGTTCGTGGGACGGATTGTGATTGAATTGTGGGACAGATCGTGATGTGATCGCGGGACGCTCGGCAATGAGTGTCGAGGCTCGTGGTGGCTACCGTTATGTTCTCACCCTCATTGATGACTTGAGCAGATATGGGTATGTCTACTTAATGAAACAAAAGTCTAAAACTTTTGAAAGGTTCAAGGAACAGAGTGAGGTACAGAATCTACGTGACAGGAAAAGAAAGTGCCTACGATCTGATCGTGGCGGAGAATATTTAAATCACGATTTTGGCACGCACCTAAGGAAATGTGGAATTGTTTCACAACTCACGCCACCTGGCAGACCTCAGCGAAATGGTGTGTCTGAACGTCGTAATCGCACTCTATTAGATATGGTGCGGTCTATGATGTCTCTTACCGACTTACCGCTATCATTTTGGGGATATGCTTTAGAGACTGACGCATTCACTTTAAATAGGGCACTGTCAAAATCCGTTGAGACGACACCGTATGAATTATGGTTTGTTTAGAAACCTAAGCTGTCGTTTCTAAAAGTTTGGGGATGCGATGCTTATGTGAAGAAACTTCAACCTGAGAAGCTCAAACCCAAATCGGAAAAGTGCGTCTTCATAGGATATCCCAAAGAGACTATTGGGTATACCTTCTACCTACAATCCGAGGGCAAAGTCTTTGTTGCCAAGAATGGATACTTTCTTGAGAAAGAGTTTCTCTCGAAAGAAGTAAGTGGGAGGAAAATAGAACTTGATGAGGTAATTGTACCTCCACTTGAACCGGAGAGTAGCGCAACATAGGAAGTTGTTTCTGTGGAGCCTAAACTGGCTGGAGAGGAGGTTAATGATGATGATCATGAAACTTCAGATCAAGTTACTATTGAACATCGAAGGTCCACTAGGACACGTTCCGCACCAGAGTGGTACGGCAACCCTGTCCTAGAGATCATGTTGTTAGACAACGGTGAACCTTCGAACTATGAAGAAGTGATGCCGGTCCCGGATTCCAACAAATGGCTTGAAGCCATGAAATTTGAGATAGGATCCATGTATGAGA